>OY751431.1:20824236-21483350 GCA_963565745.1 Phengaris arion | reverse complement strand
AAATACGCTATCTTGTTTTCACCGTACCTCAAATGTCAGTCATCTTTATTTCATCATACATCAAATGTCAAAATGGCCCCGAAATCCCCAAAGGTGGTGCCATTTAAATGGGGACAGTTGTTGCCCCGACATGCCTCGTCTATAGTGTATATGCCAGACACTGTTAACTCTCGGACGACCACGATCTCGGATACAGAAATATAAACCGTCCTATTTACAAGATTATTTATATCGAAACACAAAAAATTGTAAATTAGGTAATGCAATAACGAAATTAGGCGGACGTCCGGTCTCTGAAAGCTTTTACAAAGAAAATGTCTATTCGCGCTGTCGGCCCACGCCGCGCGTCGTGTTGTTGAAGATTGTTGTTTAAATTTCAGATTAAATTTGGTTGAAATTTGAAAACAACAACAAACAACAGAATATAATATATTTTTATCTAATAAGGTTATATTGTAGATTTCTCGAGGAGTCATTCAAAATTATGAAGACTGACTGATGTCCGCGGCTCCGCCCGCGTAAATACAGTAACCCAAGGGAACACGGTTTTCTGTATCTGTAATGTGTCTTGTGTCTGTAATGTGAATAAAAAGTATCCTTTGTTTTAATCCAGAGCTCAAACTACATCCATACCAAATTTCATCTAAATCCGTTCACTTGTTTATGCGTGAATGAGTAACAAACATCCTTTCATATTCCATCCATCCATCCTCACGAACTTACTCATTTATAATATGGAAATGAAATGGAAATGTAGTATGATTGAAGACTTTATTGGTCTACTAGTTATAGTCCATGTTACATCTTCACATCACAAATCATACGTTATTTTAAGATGTGCTAAAGGATCATTCAGTACCTAACGGCTACCTATTGAATATATCTACAGATTTAATTCCAAATAGAGGTCAATAGCGAAATACGAATTTCTCCTTAACTTAAAATACCGATGTCGAAGGCCGCTAAATGCAAATCTACCCACATCAGTTTCTCATCTTACTGCAAAAAAACTAGACACATACAACATTTTAATTATATATCCCCTAGGAGCTTTTATCCTAATAAGACGTTTTGCTACGAAATTATATAATAAAATGCTTCATAAAAAGCAATAGAATAACATAGCAAGTAGGTATATAAATTAGTTTAATTACATTCCGCTTAATTCTTCAAATTGGGATCTTTCTGTGAATAATTCGTGGAAAATTACAAAGGCAAACGGCCCCGTACTTTATAATGTAGGAACAATAATAGCCGTTTGACATTGGTACAATATAATGTTTCAGTTTCACGAAATTCACGAACTTATGACCTATTTGATTTTATGCTAATATTAAAATGAATATTTTAATTGTCCATTTTAAACCAGAGCTCGCCTAAGTCACGAACGTAATTATTGTGTAGTTTTGTTATGATTTTATAACCTAGTTTTCTTAATTGCTGTCCGTGTGGTCTCCAATCTCCATCTGATTGAGACAAGAAAGTTGTGTTACAATCGGAGACGGTTCCAGCATGTCAAACATTCACGCGTCGCGCCTTACACGTAACAGTGTTGGCTGATTCAAAAAATGACAAACGTCCGCGATTCCCGGAGGTTTATAAGCGGAGCCCGGGGTCGGGCGTCGGGGCAATCTGTTTACGTAACAGCCCCGTTACCAGAGGGTTCTTGTAGACGTTCAACATATTGCCCCATAAATCCCCGAATCCCGACCACTGTACATCTGTACCTACCGATGCAGATTCCGTTCTGCCTCCTTATAGTGTGGCTTTTCGCCCGGGCTGGGCGCGTTTGTTGAAATTAATAGTCTGATAGTTTTATAGCAATAATATTGTAGACATCTCTATTGAGTTAAAGCTATATTATGGTTTATTTTAATGCCCGTATTTTAATAAGGATTATTCTTTGTGTCAATTAAATATACTTATTATATAAATTAAATAGTGGGGTTTTGTACATAGCATTATTATATATTAACATTTTAATGATATTATGATAATAATAATTGTTAAGCATTACATCATTAATGATACGAGTATCAATTAGCTATATTATTATATTTAGACATAGCTTCAAATCAAAACCCTAATAATGAGTATACAATAGACAGTCCTCTATATAAACAACCTAACCTAACCTAGCCTAAGCCCTAGCCTAACCAGGAGCATGTCAGAACATGTCTAAGGAGGGTTCCGAAACTATCAACGTGCGATAGTTTTTTTCAAATTACTTAAAAAAGTATTGTCTTTACTACTATTGTCTGAGAATGCGCTGAAAATTATAATTTTCCTAAAGAGTATTAGTGGGAGCTATTAGCGTGGATATTTACGTCACCATTTCAAAGCTTTACCTACCTAACTATTATAAGAGTAATAATAATATCTATGGATGCTTTCACACCACGTAAATCTGGTCCCGTGGTAAGTTTTCTAAGAACTTGTGTTACGGGGACCAGACCAGAGAGGTTTTTATACTGTACTTATATATAAGATTTTTATTATATAATACACATATTTAATACGTTACATCCATGACCAGGAACACAGATGACTTTTTGTTCCGTCGGCGGGATTCAAACCCGCGACCCGCGGCTTGAGCACCAACGCGCTCGCCGCTCACCCACTAAGCCACAGAGGTCGTCGAAAATACTGAACATAATATTACCTACAATTTACGGCCGACTTTTATACATGAAATACCGAATACTGGCTTGGTGACTGGCGTGACGTTGTAACGTTGTGAAGTAACCCGAAGTCACGCCAATGAATACAACAGGGGCGTAGCTACCGCTGCATCAGCCGTATCAATTATATGGGCCCCCCCTAAGGCTCGCTACGCCACTGGAATACAACTATTTCCTTACATCTGCCAGGATTCTGCAAGGGCTTGTTAGCTTTATCCTGTTTTTCCACAATTTAAGTTATCATAAGAGATTTAATAGAAACAGATAGTAGGTACCTAATCCTACTCGTGTGATTTTATCAAAAATGATTCAAATCGCATCTTATTAGTGAAGCACTTCCGAGGTGACTGACTGCAGATGTTATCTAATTAATTCGAAACAATTTTTATAAAAATATTAATTGATTTATGTAATAGTTAATTTTACATTAATTTGTATATTAATTACGATGTAACGCTGTCTTATTTTGCTTAAATACAAATGCTCTGATTAACAAAATTGATAATTAACTATTTAGCGAACACGATTAGAAGTTACTTACTTAAAATTCCTAGAGAGAGTAAAACATAATATTTTGATTAACTCTTATAGGCACGCTGCCTAAAAAAATATATTCGTCTGTTCGATGTTACACAACATGTTAATAAACAATCTAGAGTGCATTTTTGGAAATGTTATATAATAACGGAGATACAAACAATTTAAGGAAATATAGACCTGTGACGTCACGAGTTGCACCCGCCATACATTTGTCACTAGAAATCTATGGTGGTAGCAGCTTGTGACGTAACAAATCGTTTTGCGACAAACAGATGGGCATTATTTTTCATTTGTTTATAATTTTTAATCGTGTCAATCTAAATAACTATTTCCATTAGACTTATGTATCTCTATTCAACAATTTTACAATTGAATTTGTAAAAATATGGGGTTACAAATTGGGTACGAATCATAAAATATTTATTGGCTTCGCCGCGCTCGTGACGTCAGCATTTATTCAGACATGTACTATCAAACAAGCGGCCGCTCGTGTCTGCAGTCATTGCGGTCACTTCCTTTGTGTTTAAATTTTTTGAGACATCCTAGTGTAAATGAAAATGTTTAGAAACTGGTCGAGCAGGAACTTAGTGGATATTGATAGATGATAGATGAGCAATATTCACAAATGAATCGATTTATTCTGCACATACAGATGAATGAGATACCCGCGGTAGAATCCGCGCTCGTGCATCACCCTCACAGCGAGTTATGATTATTATTATTTTATTGTGTCACATTCATCATACTCAACGTCGCGATCAACGAGGGCTCCTGAGTCTGGAGTACAAAATATAGTCCGAGATCCAACTCACCTGTAGGGCTCCCGCTACGGTAGCGCAGTGGTCAATATTACTTACGTGCAGAAAAATAGCTTTCATAGAACAATCCGAATCGATCGAAATTTTCACAAATTTTGACTTCCCCATCAACACCCTTCATCAATAGAAAGCTAACTATGTAGCTGTTTATCTGTTCGTGACAATGCGTTTAACTCTAAATGCACTTTAGCGAAAACGCGCATTAGACGTCTCTTATTCAAACGTAGATAGATTAAGGGCCGGTTAACGAAATGTGTTGTTTGACAGCGGCCTAGTATAGACTGATATTTCTTTAGAAATGTCTTGTGCAATAAATCCAGACAATGACCGAATAATATTACCCTTATTTCCACGCATTAAGATTCATGAATAGTAGTGTGGCGGACCAATTAGCGCCAAGTCGCGCTATCGGAGTATTCACAGCTCGGCGTTATACGAGTATATTATACAACATCCGAAATGCACACAAGTTGGCTGCGGCCTGACCGGGCATACCACCTCGCTCGGTCGGAGATCTCCCTTAGGGGCTTCCACTATTCCAACAGTAGCAAAACACGTGAAAATTTTGAGGAGACTTTTTATGCTACATATATTCCAAATGTTTTTAAAAAATATTGTAAGTATATTTATAAGTAAATTATAAGGTCATTGTATTTTGGAGGATTTCTAAACAAACAAAGTAAATATATAATAAGAGCAGAAAATGATTCTCAGCACGATATATTTTTGTAAATTTTTGGTGATTTTGCTATACTAAAAATCATATTTTTAGAATATTTTTCAACCAATTTTAGATAAAGAAGTAGTCTATTTATGACAATTGTTAGTTTTGTAGGATCTGGATGGAATAGACTGAAAAATAGCCAATTTATTTCAAATTTATAAACGAGCCCTTAATATTATAAGTGTTTACTTATAATATTAAGGGCTCGTTTATACTCACGCGCACTCAACGATCAGCAATTTCTCGTGTAGGTAATTTTTAATTGCAATAATGTCGTTTCATTGCTTAGAATTTCACAGATTTTAAATTAGCTTCAAAATAAACTTGTGCTTTTAGTTTTACATATTTAATTGCGTCGAATAATATATTTGGGAAATATATAATTATAACTACGAAATGCTTTTTTCTAAAAATTAACATCATAATATAATATTATGATGTTCATCTGTCAGATGTTAATATGATGGCGGGAAGCGAACGTTGAAAACAATGAGAAAATCAGATATAATTAGTTTGCAATAATAAGGAAGAGAGCGTAAAACTCTGGTATGACGTCACATAAATCACAATTGAGTACCGTTATACTTCTTACGCTTGAGTGGTGATAGTAATAATATAGCAACAATTCTTATATTCTCCTTAATTGGTGCTTAACATAGATACGTATTACATATGACATATGTCTAACACAAATACGTCTACAGTGACGAAGTATAGCCTTTATTCTAACTGAAATAAACCTAACTAAATAGGCTGTACCTGTGGCATCTGTCAATATGACATTGACAATTATATTTCTTATAAATACTGTTGTTATTATGCAACATAAACTTGATCGCAAAAACAGTTTCGTTTCTCTAAAGTGTAAGTGATCCATTTATAAAATCTATTAAATGCTACACATGCCAACACTCTAGGTGACGGAGCATTAAGGAGTTCTATAATCTATTTCCAGTATCCACAAGAACAAAGGACGATCTCGCCGAACGGCCGCGTATACGACACCACGTAAGGCCTTTATTTCGGTGGAAGTACGATTAACGAACGCAAGTAGAGTCGACAAATTCATCGACTGCTCTCTTTTTATGAATAATTCAGCGGCGGGCCGCGAATTACAATTATTGTAATGAAATCAGTCGCGCCATTACCGCCGCTTCGTTAATGGCTCGCCGCTCTTGCCTGGCACTTTTATTGACGTTTTGACAAAACGAACCCTTTTAAGGCCTCTGCCTCGTATTTTCGGTGATCGGCGCGGTTGCTATTGTCATTAATCTGAGGGCACGGTAGCGGCCAGTGGCATGACGGCAGAGTCGACGTGCGCAGGTGGGCACCATAGTCACTGCTTGACAGGAGTGCAGTTCCGACTGGCGCGTCGGAACTGCTATCACTGCCCGTCGCCGCACCGCCGCCGCCCGCCGCGCCCGTGCTGCCGCCGCCCACCGCGCCGCTGAATGTAAAATTCGAGGCAGCAGCCTTATGGCGTCGCTTGCACGCGACCACGTCCGAATTTTCATTCATTATAAAACACGTCTTTCACGTAACAGACATGAGACCAGACATGCCTATCAGTTTTCTACGGAGCTATATTGGTGGTCGCCAGATGTGAGGGCCGAGTGAAGCCCGGGATTCGACCGGAACCGGAAACTCAACCGAAATATTAATAAGTAATCATTCATTTAACTCGAAATAAAAAGAACCCACCAATCCTTCTTTCCACCTTCAAACAGAAATCCAAGATTTTTAAACATCGTATTGGAAATTTTGATACGTTTGATGCATTTGACATTATGTATATATTAGACATAAAATTGTCTAAAACATTTCCTTGAAATCTGTCAAAGGGACCTGTAATGCCCACTACAGACGCAACGATTTATCGTTGCAGTTCCTGTGCAGATAATCGTATGCCCCTAGTGCCTCCATGCATACACGCAAACGATAAAACTGTGGTAGATTGGTAGAGTTATACTACGCGCTTGGTCGAACGAACACCCACACGCAACGATAAAACTGTGCAGTCACATTCGACAACAATTTTATCAAACAAGAAATTGCAATTTTCGGTAACGAACAGCACAGTTCGGCTTACATCGTTTTATCGCTATGGTAAATTAACGTGTGTAGCTGGACAAAAAGTAAAAACTGTGCAGTTTAATCAATCGAATTTATGAAAAATCAACACAAATTATCGTTCGTCGTTGGCAATTGCAATTTCTTGTTCGATAAATCATTTTCTAATGAGACTGCACTGTCTTATCGTTGCGTCCGAGTTTCTACGGAAAACTAAGCAAACTGACGATCGACACTGTTTTATCGTTTCCGTGTCGATTAACTTCACAGTTCATTTTTCAACGATTAATCGTTACGTGTGTAGCATGCATAACACTATTAATAATAGTTACTGTAAATCCTGAGAGATGTGAATTACTTGAGAGGGATCCAATCGGCGCCATAGATGCGGATCGTCGAGTGCATTTACGCGATTTCGAACTATCATGAGCCACCGATACCGGATTGGAACACGATACACAGACGGAGGGAATGGCAAGATAGAGATAGTAAACTGCATATATAATGGACCCCACATAAGAATAGCTGGTATTAGAATCGGCTATTGGAACAGGCTGCATTTGATGAAATAGTTTTATTATAAATAAAAGTACCTGGGAGACCGAGCTATGTTCGGAGTTCTACGGAAAAAATTAACAGATGGCGATAGGTATTAAAAAAAATCAATAACAAAAAATACTACATTAGTCTGACCGGGACTCGAACCCGGGACATTAATTTGTCAACAATGCAGAAAGTCTAACACACACGTAGCCGATCCACGTGCTTTTACAATCAGAAAACGAAATAACCCTTAATTATCTTATTACGCAACGAATGAAAAAATATACAAAAACTCAAAAATTCGTATCCGAGACCTACAATAAATCAATTTTTCACCTTCGAATCACCTGTATACTAATTTTCAAAGAAATTATTGAAGCCGTTTCCAAGATTCTAATTATATTTACCTATATTTACAGGAATTGCTCGTTTAAAGTAAAAGATACGTAAAGTTTTTGAACCCTTGTAAAAACAAGAAACAACAACATTTTTGTTTTAAAAAGAGCCGCTCAAACTTTCGCATTTATAATATAAGTATTAAATTTTACCTCAAATTTCTGTATATAAAAATTAAACTAAATATTTTACTTGTGGTCTTCCTACTTTCCTATTTTTCAACACAGATTCAACTCAGAAGCCCGACTCTTGTAATAATTTTTATAACATTATAATCTCGTTTCGGTCAACATGTTTACTCATTCGCACACGCGTCAAAAACTCAAATCTTGCCTACAAGCGGAACATACCTGTATCCAAATGAGATTTCACCGACAATAATGTAATAGATACCATCTGTCGACTCAATGTTCTTGCAAATAAATTATTTATTTATTTATTTATATTTATAAATAATGCTTAGAAATACATATATATATATATATATATATATTGTAGTTATATTATAGTTTTGTTGTTACGAGTTGCTGAACGATTAAAAGAAAGTATACGGAGCTGACACAGTGTATTATTTCAACACATAAACATACGCCCACACACACATGGAGGACGACCATACACCACCGAGATCGGATCAGTCACATATACCTCTCGGGGATCCGATATCAGAAGTGGGATTACCTGGGACGTCGCAACAAGATGCAGGTCAAAATTTTTATACTAATGGAGAGGGTGAAAACGATCGTTGGAAGCTTTTATTCGAAATTCAACAACGTCGGTACACGGCAACGGTAGTTTTATAATTGCAATGAGTAGAGCTCTCAAAGGATCCGCAGCCTCATGGTTAGCGCAGAACAGCTTTGCTGGCATATCATGGCGCCAATTAAAAGACCTGTTTTTGGCTCGTTTTGATTTTGTTGAGACTCCAGCTGCAACCATGTAGAGATTGTTCAATGTAACTCCAAAAAACGGAGAATGAATTTCTTCATACGCTTCACGTTTTCTAAGTACTCTAATGAGTCAGTGGCGATCATTATCGGTGGAACAAATTGCAAACGCAGTCACTATAGCACATGCCTCTAGAGTTGACCCACGATTACAACGACTGGCTTTTACCACCGAAATTGACACTAGAGTTAAACTACAGCAAGAACTGATGGCCTTAACTTATCGAAAAAGGAGCCACCCAGAAAAACTAAGCCCACCAAATGATGTGAAGAAGCCACGTACAGACCAAGCGAGACGTTGCTATAATTGTGGCAAAATGGGTCACGTGTCTATTAATTGCTTAGCTAAGAGCAATCGAGATGGCGTTACTAAAATTCGTTCCGAGTTTTCAGGTACTAATACACCACAACGTGTTAAAGATGATGGAGTCTTGAGAAAGCCGCTACCCACTTGCTACTCATGTAATGAAAAAGGTCATATCGCAACACATTGCACCAAAAAGGACTCCAAAGATGGCCACGTGGAACGCCGGGTCGATGTTTGTGCCGTTCAACCCGCTACCGGATACTTCAGCACCGAAACGGGTGAGACGTTTTCATTTTGTTTTAATTCCGGTGCTGAGTGCTCTTTGGCTAGGGAAAGTGTAGCTAATAGATTCCCAGGAAAAATACAAAATACTAAAGTTATATTGACAGGTATTGGTAATTCTAGTGTTAATTGTAATTTACAAATTCTGACTACAGTAATTATACAGAGTTATACAATACAGTTACTATTTCACATTGTGCCTAACTACTGTATTTCTAATAATATTATGGTCGGCAGGGATTTGTTTTCGTTGGGGTTTTCTGTCGAAATGTGTAAGGACAATATAATTTTGAAAAATAATAGTGTAGTATCAATTTGTACCGTGGGTAAAACTACAAGTAATTTTGATGAAATTGAAACCAATATACCAATTAAGCATAGACAGAAGTTAATTTTATTGCTTGATGGATATTCGAATTATTTTGTAGTTGGTACACCTACCGGTCGCGTAAGTACTGGACAGATAGAAATAAAATTAATAGACCCTAATAAGACGGTACAACGTAGACCGTACAGACTTAGTCCTGATGAACGTCAAGAGGTACGAAATAAAATGAAAGAGCTTTTGCAAGCCGGAATTATCCGGGAGAGCAGTTCGCCATTCGCTAGTCCCATTTTATTAGTAAATAAAAAAGATGGAACTGATCGTTTATGTGTGGACTATCGAGAATTAAATAGCAACACAATTCCTGATCGTTATCCACTGCCCTTAATTTCCGATCAAATTCAGAGACTTGTAGGGGCCTATTTCTTTACATCATTAGACATGGCTATCACCAAATTCCGGTTGAGAGATCTGTAGAGCGTATGGCTTTCGTCCCCCCCCCCCCTGACAGACAATTTGAATATATTTCTATGCCATTTGGTCTGCGCAATGCACCCTCGGTTTATCAGCGCGCTATTAACAAAGCCTTAGGTTGTTTAACTGAATCATTTGCGGTAACATATCTTGATGACATCATAGTTCCATCTCGAACTGTAGAGGAGGGGATAGTTCGGTTGCAAAAAGTTCTAAAGGCTTTGACTAAAAGTGGATTTTCTTTGAATCTTAAAAAATATTCATTCATGAAAACCAGGGTTGAATTTTTGGGTTACGAGGTTTCTGCTGGAGAAATACGACCAAACCCGCGAAAAACAATGGCTTTGACGCAACTATCACCACCTCAAACTGTTACTAAGCTTCGGCAATTTATAGGGTTAGCCTCCTATTTTAGGCAATTAGTGCCTGGTTTTTCTCAAAAAACAGCCCCTTTATATAGACTAACGTCGGGGAAGGGTAAAATTGCGTGGACACCAATGTTTGAAAAAATTAGAAAAGAAATTATAGACGTACTGACGGACAAACCAATCTTAACGATTTTTGACCCCGATAAACCAATCGAATTGCACACGGATGCTAGCGCTGTTGGTTATAATGGTGCCATATTAATACAGAAAATTGAAAATAAGCCACGTGTTGTTGAATATTATAGTCGTCGTACTAACTCAACTGAATCCAGGTATCATTCATATATTTTTTGTCTAGAAATCCCTTACCTGCACTAATGCAGCCAGTAACTAGACATGAACAGAGACGCATTAATTTAACAGAATTTTCTAATAATTGGCTACATGTGGAACAGCAAAAAGATACCGAGTTAAAATCACTTATAACTAAATTGCAGGCAAATGATCTTGATAGCGAAATAGCTAAAACGTATGAAATTAGGCGCGGCGTATTGCATCGTAAAATTGAACGGAACAGTAGAAGTGTACCATACACTTCTACTGTTCCGTTCAATTTTATACCAAAGGCCTTTCAGTGGGCTATCATTAATCATGTTCATGAAAGTATCATGCATCTTGGGTGAGAAAAGACACTCGAGAAAACTTACTGTCATTATTGGTTTCCCCCTATGAATAAGTAAGTCAGGAAGTTTGTAGACAATTGCATTACTTGTAAACTATCAAAGTCTCATTCTGGAAAAGTTCAAGCTGAATTGCACCCGATTCCTAAAGTAACAACTCCCTGGCATACTGTGCATATGGATGCGACTGGGAGCCTAAGTGGCAAGAGGGATACCAAAGAGTACGTGTTTGTGACTATAGATTCTTTTACTAAGTTTGTCCTCCTATATCATACTAAGAATATTGACGCAAGTAGTGCTATTAGAGCCTTAAAATCAAATGTTTCTATATTTGGGGCTCCTGTACGTGTAATAGCGGACCAGGGTAGATGTTTTGCCAGCAAAGACTTTAGGGATTTTTGTGAATCTCATAATATAGGCTTACATTTGATTGCCACGGGTACCAGTCGCGCAGGGGCAGTGGGCAGGTTGAGCGCGTCATGTCCACGTTAAAAAATATGTTAACAGTAGTCGAGTCAGGCAACCAAAAATCATGGCAGACTGCTCTAGCGGATGTCTAATTAGCCATAAATTGTACAGTAAATCGTACTACTAAAGCGAGCCCCCTTGAACTTTTAATAGGAAAAGTCGCCAGACCCCTGCAATTAATGACTTTAGATTCAGACGAAACTGATATAGACCTAGACATGATTAGAGACCAAGCATCCAAAGCAATAGTGGTAAATTCTACCGCGGAGAAAGTAAGGTTTGATAAAATAAAGCTAAGGTAAAGAAGTTTTGCGTAGGTGATTACGTGTTGTTAGAAAACCATGAAAGGAATCAGACAAAATTAGAACCAAAATTCAGAGGGCCGTTTATGGTTTCGGAGCTGCTTGACGGTGACAGATATTGTCTTATGATCTTGAGATTGGATCAGTCACATATAGCTCTCGGCGATCCGATATATATATATATACATATATATTTGTTACACTAGGTTTGACACACACAATTGTCAATCTTTCTTTTACACTCCATACACCAATTTTATATAATATTGTTAGAACCTTAAAAAAGTTGAAACTTTATAATTTGAATCACTTGGTACTTTAAAATTACTTCAAAGTACGTTTAAAAAACCTCAAACATTAATAACATGGAAGGTCTACATTCACGAGGGCTACGCCCGAAACCCTTTGTATAGCGTGCATTACGCTGTGTACACGTCCAGATCTCCCATTCACCAGTTGATCAGACTTAGTTTCCGAAATAGAACTGATATTCTATTTAGCTAGTGCCAAAACATGAAATACATCGTACAACATAAACACGGAATCTGGTCTTAGATCAGATTCCGTGTTTATACGTCAAAACTTAAACATAGATCATCATTCGACCACTTTGTCCCTCTCTAGCTGGGCTAGGTCTCTAGCTGGGGTCTCTACAACTGTATTTAGCACTAATATCGAGCACTGGTATTAATATCGAGGTAAAAAAACACCAAAAACTCTAGTTTTTTGTATGGAAGATAAATTAAATATTCATTTTTTTTTTCGTAGGTACGTACAGTAGTAGGTACAAGTTTAGTAGGTAGGAACAACACAAATACAGAGTCAACAGTAACAGAGGCCCGTTTTTACCCTTTGGGTACGGAGCCCTAAAAAATAAGACTAAAATAAAGACTCCAACTTTTTCTGTCTGGATTGACAAATAAGTTACTTTTTATTCCGTAAAATGTACAATCATCTCCGGGATTTTGACCCTTAAACGAGTCGGCACAGAGTAAAAATATATAATTACGTACAGAGGAACAGCCTTCATATTTTATAGATTCAAATTGAATCAGGGTTGTCTAGAATGGGGGGGGGGGGGGGAATTAAACTAAGTTTATGGTTAGTATACTGTTATTGGGAAAGTCTATTTGGTGCACAACACACTTACTAGAAGACACAAGCAAGACACTTACTAGAAGATGAAATATTTACTTACCTATATTTTTTATCCCTAGGTAAGGTAAGAGATATTTTTATTTATTCTATATTTTTTTTCTTACACACAGTACAATACATAACCACTTTTTTGTTATAAATATTTGTTTTTAATATTCTAATATTATAAAGTTTTAAAACATTCAGTCACAAATGTAATATCAAAAATTTGTTATTTGTCGTCATGACAACCAACACTATTCAGCAGCACACAATATCACAATTCTCAATCTCACATGACATAAAAACCAAACACGCACTTTGAAAATTTAGACGTCCCTTCGACGGGACACAATCTTTACAGGATTTTACCACTATTGCCGCGTACGCGATAGGAGTTTTGTGCACACCTATACATTCACCGAATGCTTGTAGTAGTGCAATCACATCGAAAGCTTAATATATAGTTGTTTCTCTGTTCCTTCTCTTTAATCTGTGGTGATGGGGCCGGGGTAGCGCGGGGCTGGTACACGGGACACCTGAGGCCGTTTTCATTAGTTTTCAGTAAACCCTTTCTTATTTCATTTCATGTACCGCAGCGATATTTTACTGTCCCGCCTGTAATAAACAGAAAATAGTGGGACTAGCTAGTCATTACTAGTTACTAGTTACGAGATACATATAATGGAAAACTAGCTGACCCGTGCCCACTTCCTTGGGCGTTAAACATTTTTCGATGATGATGATGAGGGTAAAAAGTGTCCTTAGTTACTCCTTATAACATCAACTATCTGACAGTGAAAGTCCCGTGAAAACCGGTCCAGCAGTTTCAGAGATTAGCGGGAACAAACAGACAGACAGACGGACAGACAAAAATTTTTAAAATATTTTTTTTACTAGCAGTGCCGCATATACTTTCATATGCATTATGTGAAAAGCTGTTAATTTAAATTACAAACAGACACTTCATTTGATTTATTTGTATGTCTAGATAAAGTCAAACTGTGAGTCGATTCTGTTAATTAAAACTTACAAATAATACAGTCCCGATATATTAAAACAGTAAAATGGTATTCTCATAAAGATCAAACGTTTAATGCGTTTTGGTTTATGCAAACACCAAAAATCAGTTTATGATATCAAGACGATTAATTTAATATTCATTGAAAGTAAATTGTAAGTCTAAGGGCCACTTGCGCCAATCCGAGTTAAATAAATAAGCCCAGAGTTAAACCCTAGTCTGGAGTTAAGTTGACATTTCGTCTTGCACCGCCGAGAGTTAAAAATTAAAATTTTAACCCTACCTTTTTGGCAGGTTAAATTGTCGAACTCGGGGTTAATTTCGTATTTAAACAAATAGCATTGATAGAATGTTGATTTTGAGGTTATATTGTGGTTATATTATTATAATTTGTTGTTGAAAAACGATAAATGAAATTAATATTATGTTTTCTGAAGATGATGAAGACATCGTCGAATGTATTGGTTCGGATTTTTTTAATAGAAGGGAAGAAAAGCGCACTGATCCCTTTAACTCCCTCCGAGATAAAAGTTTCCATAGAAGATTCTGGGGAGATAGTGTAATGTTCTTGTTGAACAAAATAAAGGATAAATAAGAATACGCAAATGAAAATAAAAAGTAGGTAAGTTATCACCGTCTATGTAGTAATAACTTCCTACCTATTTGTGTCCATATGGACTTCATTCATTATGATTTACCTACTTGATTTGTAAAATTAAGCCCCCTCAACCTATTTTTCTTCTCCATTTTTACTTATAAATTGAGTTTAATTATTGATAAACAAAATAATTGTTATAATTAACAATTTTCAATTTCAGCTTCTAATTGGCATTGACGTATTTATTATAAAACAAAAAGGAAAGTCATTCTGAAAATAAAATAATGAGATATTCATACGCGACAGACTGTAGTGCAAAAGAGACAAATACACATGTCACTTCCGCTCAATTATGTCGTATTATACTCGTTTCAAATAGCACACGCAATGTTGCCAGTACTAAATGAACTAACACAAGGTTAGTTATCTCTGGGCTTATTTTCATTGGCTTGCTTGCAGTTTTATAAGCAATGCTGAAATTTCCTAACGTACACATCTTCAAAGACTGAGAAATGCCGTTCAGTGCTTTTGGATCCAGGGTATACCTTGGCACATTTTACTTTTTTGGTAGCATATTCTCGAGTTACTTCAAAAGAAGTCAAAATCACTATGGGTGTCCCTATAAATTTTGAGGACTTCTCTCGATTCCTCATGGATGCCATTTCCAGGTCTACCATTTGGTGACAATGGGACCAATTCAGGAGTCAACAATTTTCAATAAAAATAGAATTTTGAAAATTGGTCCACAAACGGTGGAGTAATCGCGTAACATACAAACAAAAAAAAACATACACACGAATTGATAACCACCTCCTGTGTTTTTTAAGTCTGTTGAAAAGTGGATAATGCTCTCAATTCGCTCACATTATGACGATAACTTGAAGTGACCGAGAAATATGCTAATCTCGTATATATTATATAATCGAAATCTCGGAAACGCCTGCAAGTATTACCATTAATTTTAGTACACAGAGAGTTTTGTGGAACTGCGCATTTTTATGATTGTGTGGATTCGAGAGTGGTTTAGATTTGTAATTGGGCCCGGTAGGTGGCGCTGCTGTCAGTACATCGACAAATTTAATTCTAAGGCTGTACGAAGTTTGCCGGGATAACTAGTCTAATATTAAAACGTAAACATGAAACTGCAAAACTCAAAACTTTAGTAGGTACACACGAGAGCGTAAAGTTACATCCGTAACAATATCTTTGGATCTTTAACTGTATCTTATTATTCTGCTCCAAGTTGCAACTGACACATCAATTACTGAGCCAATCTGGGGGGATGTTAGGTAGTGATTACTTACGTTATTATCTATTTTCAGTCTGGTCAACGTGTTTCAATGCTCAAATATTTATAGATGGTGTGAATAGTATTCATAGGTCGAATTTCGACCATAAAGTGAGTTATGGTCGAAATTCGATCATAATTCACTTTAAATTTAATCTTTATAATGGCTTTTTTTAATGTTAGATACGAAATAAAGAATTTAATGTGAAAGACAGATTGACATACAAGTGACAAAATTGTATCCACCGCATAGAAGAGTGAGTAATTAATCTGAGGCAGTGTGTGTATTATTATTTATTAATACATTCATTTGTGCGGCTTTTTCGGACGATACGTCCATATTCGTGAGAGAAAAACGTGTTTTTATGAAAACAGACTAGCAATTAAGAAATTAGTAACGATAATTGAATATTATGCAACAAAACAAAAAAAAATAACCATCAATCACAACATTAACGTAACAACGAGATAATCTTTAGTAAATTGACAAGATTTCTACTATAGAATATTTTCTTTCTTTTGTGACAGTAGGTACCATATTTAAATTTGATTTTGTTTTTGTGTTTATAAACCAGCCTTTATTTTCCAATACCAATAAATGTAAAAAAATTATAAATAAAAAAAATTATAAAATATTTATTTCGTAATAAAATTTGATTGAATGTGTTCTTGCCAGTGTATATCCCGCCGAAGGGACAAAAAGTTTTTCCGTGTTCCTGGGTCTTGGATGTGTATTAAATATATGTATAGTATAAAGGTATTCGATATAATATTTTCGTTGTCTGGTATCTGTGATACAAGTTCATCGGACACTTAGCTAGTACAGAATCAGATTGACGCGGTGTGGAAGCGTCCATAGATATTATTTTATATTATTATTGTGGAAAAATATTAATACAGCTCACTCCTCCTCCATATAAACTTTAACTGTGCCAAATTTCACACTACTCCGTTTGCACAATTATCGTGAATACGGAGTACCTACAAGTTTTTACTTCACGGAAAGGTGCACTAAAATCGAAGCCATCGAAGCTATATGTCCCACATAACATCAATGGCAAAAACTCATAAGAGTGAAAGAGAAAGTAACTCCTTGTATTTTCGTTTTATGCTCAGGTTGTCACGTGGTTGGTGATCTTTTGGTATACTTTTTTACGACCTCGAAATTACGACTGTATTGCACTGATAATAATAAGTGTTAGCAGGTTGGATAAGGAACGATATATTTATGTTATTTTATGTCTCTTCTCTTGCTAATATCCGAGTATCTATCCTTTAATCATTAATCCGAGATGTTCTGACAGGTTTACAAACATCAACGTGTGACAAAATTTTATCTGTCGCAGTGCGTGTGAATAATCTGAGATAGTGTCTTTTGTAGTTATTCTGTATTTCGAAGCATAATTTAAAAAATAATAACTTTCTCAACACGTTCCTCCGCATAAACTTTTTACTGTTTATGTGTAACCAAATTTTCTCACACAGTACATACTCGAACAATTCTAAAAATGAACTAAAATCGTTAGCTTCACGTATTAATTTAATAATGATGGCTAATAATAAATCCATGTTTTCAAATGTTACGATCGATTAAAGTGCTCATGTTGTACATGTCTATGATTAGAAGTTAAAATTAGAATGCTCAATTTGCTTACAATTAGTTTCCCATAGCTACAATGGCGAGAACAATGTGAATCTCATGCATTCACGTAATAAAATATGATATTTGTTGTAACAAAAAGTTAATATCGCGTCTTACAATGTACCCTCAACAGAGGCTGTCGCCTAATCTAACGGAGACGAGACGTATTACCAGTTTTTACTGCGGGCCTCAGATTGACCCAGTAATACTTCGTTCGGGGCTGTTAGTAGAGGAGTTATCCTGTATAACTCCTCTACTATTATATGAGTTTATTAACATGACATGGACAGAGGAGGTACGAACCCAATTTTGATAAAAATTATAATTATAAAACCTAATAAATTTAATTAATATTATAAATGTGTGAGTGCACGCATAAGCATGCGTAAAGCGTGCACTCACAAAGTTGCTTGCAGATTGTGGGTATTTTTTCGCGGGATATTGCTAGATTTAATATTAATAAAATTGTATGCTATGGATTTTCGCAATGTAACGCCTGATTCTATTAACTAATTAAAACCTAATTTGATTTTAGTGAGTAGCACTAGTCAGTCAAATAACCGACTGATTTTGAAAAAAAAACACACGCTGTATTGAACTATCAATACAGCATGTTTTTTTTTAAATAGTCACTAGACTAATATAATTAGCAGCAGCCATCAGGTCTAAAGTAGACTCATTTAGTGGTTCGTATTATGAAACATAATCTATTCAATTTCAATAAATGATATTTCATAATACGATTCACTAAATGTGGCCATTTGAGACCTGGCTATGTAAAGAAATAACATTCTTCAAAGTTACGGAAAAATAATTTTTCACAGAACAATTTTCAGTTTTCACCAATAACCACGACTATATAATATTACCGAAGTGCCAATAGTCAATACCCACCTATGAGTTCACCCTGTATATGGCATATCGCGGGGCACGTGTGCGCACTCCGTTTCGCACATTGAAACTTTAACGTCAGATGTGAGAGGAAGAAGCGTTATTTGTTGTACCGTTTATTGTTTTACGTCCGGGTAGGTCGAAACGGCACCGGAATAAGAATGAAAATAAATCGTAATTGTCCGCGTTTGTTTTTACAATCTCGCGATGTTTGGTTTGAGGATTGTTTTGTATAAATAAATAAGCTGCGATAAGCCGCCTCAAATCATCCGTCCGTCAATCGCGCGGCCACACATGTTTACAACAAACAATAAAAACCCATGTTATCGTATGTCCTAAAATTGGTATATAAATAATAAAACGTAACTGGATTCAATTGCTAAGTAGACGATTTTATTTGTTTAACAAATAAATAAATTCAACTATTTCCAAATATAAAAAATAACAATTATTTTCTACCGTCGATCAAAAAAGCGACCATCAGTTGAATTTGGAGCACTTCAAGTTTATACGATTGTAAATTTGAAATAATTGTATTGCAATACCAAATATATTGGCGAGTGAGCAACTAAATGGCTAAAATAAATTCCTGTGTGTTCCTTCTGTAAATAAGCATTCGGTTTTGTGGGACCAGAACTTATCCACTAATAAATAAATATGAAGAAAGGAAGAGAAACAAAGAGAGGAGTAGTATTAGGTTAACCACAGCATTTGCTACATAATACCAGCGTTCCAAGAAGAGGGAAAATGAAATGAAAATACTCAGCATCGCCGCCATTGTTTCGCTGCAAAGGGAATGTGTTATTAGGTATGCGGAGGGCGCGTGTAATGGAAGCTTAATAATCCCACCTAGCTAGACTAGACTGGTGAATTATGTTCTCCTATATAAAGAGCCTAATATTAACATATTATTATGTGTAATTATGCTACTGTGAAGCACGTAATAAGGCGTGAGAGGCTTTGGTATGTATCATCCATTAATATAGCCAACTCTTTGCTTTGCTCGTGTTATATTTTATGACGTGTTTATAAAGTAAGGGTATTTTCGCAATCTACCACTTCTCGTAGCTCTGATAACTTTGACTCAGTATTTAGGGCTGATAAAAAAAAAATATATGTACAATTTTAATAACTGAACTAAACTGTTGCCCCCACATTCAAATCTCGAATTCAAACGATTTCAAAGTAGGAGATATTTATTTACTACACGTATATAATGATTATATCCTTACTAATATTATAACACGAACGTATGGATATATGGATGTTTTTTAGTCTTTCACGCAACAACTACTGAACGAATTTTGACGAAATTTGGTACGCTAGTAGGTAGACTCTGGATTAACACATAGGCTACTTTTTATCGCAGCAAAATGTACGGTTCCTGTGCTATTTCTTTTCATATGAAATCGCGGGCTCCATCTAGTAATTAGATAAAATATCTACGTTAAAGTAATATATGAAGAAAGGTTAAGACAACAAGAATAAATTAATGCTAATACTTATTAAAATAAAGTTACTATGATTAGGCTCTCGCTCTGATTTTATAAATGATTTCTGGTGACGTTGATGTATAGCGACAGAGGCGTGGAGGAATTTTGAGGCTTACAACTTGCAAATACTTCTCTAAAAGGGAAAGTCACTTTCAAACTTTCCTATTTCAGCGTGGGCGGAGAACAAAAATATTTCTGTTCTGTGAACTGCGAACCCAGTATAGTTTGGAGTGATTCACGATTGTGTTATATTTATATAATACTCGAAGGGATCTCATAAGGGAATAAGGGTGTAGGGGAGTATTTTCTATAGATTTTCCTGTAGCTCAAGCATCATTCCTCCGTATATAATGATACATTTGTGAGACAATCCTGACTCCTCGGTCTACTTGTTGGCGATAGTGAATGTCGTCAGTGTGCAGTCGCCCTAACCTACACTTACCCACTTATGTCGCCCGTCAAAGCGGCGCTAACCGCTCTGGGTGCCGGGCGCTACCTTTTGTCTTAAATTGCATTTCACTTATTCCAGACTAGATTTTCATACAGATAGGTGTTAATACTGACGAGGGCACTCAAAGTGGAGCTAGCGAGGATTAGTATTGCTATATCAAGCTCAAGACTCATGATTTGCGTATGTTATTACGTCGAACCTATCGTCTTATAGATTGGACTAAACAATGAACTACCTAATAATAATCTAACGACTTGACGACCTCTGTGGCTCAGTAGTTCAGCACGTCGGTGCTCAAGCCGGGGGTCGCTAGTTCGATTCCCGCCGTAGGAACAAAATAGTTTTTCTGTGTTCCTGGGTCGTGGATGTGTATTAAATATGTGTATAATATAAGAAAAATCTTAAATATATGTATAGTATAAAAGTATCAAATATACTTCCCGTTGTCTGGTGCCTGTAACACAAGTTCTTCGATACTTACCACGGGACCAGACTGACGTGGTGTGAAGCGTCCATAGATATTATTATACTAATAGGGTAACTTGCCTTTGATTCTCCATTACACAAGTTAATAGTGCTCTGAAAACCATGATAGCTTATTAAAGGAATAAGGAGTAAGTCTTGTGAAAACGTCCCATGCAAAAGTCGTAACGGCAGGTGACGTCACATGCTTGTGTGTTGCTACGAAATGTATGGTCATTAGTCACATGAACAAAATGTCTGATACCTAAGAAGTTTGCGCGTTTATGTTCATACATATCATAGTAAATCTTTTTGTATTTGATGTAAGCTCACTAATTATGTAGGTTTTTTACACTATTTTTATTCATATAATATGATAACATTAATTTTTATCAAGTTTTTATCAACAAAATTTTTACTTTTATCAAGTTGTAATACCTAAAAATTTGTGAATATTTTTAAAAAACAAAAATTTACATCTAGGCAAATACCCAATTCTAGGAACTAGGTAAATTTTACACTTTAATAATATGTGTTAAATTATCCTAGTCTGCTAAATTTTAACGTTATGTATTGACTTTGCACATATTTACAATTGTATGCGCTACAAATAAATATACATAAAACATCTGACGATTAATTTTTAAGGTTTCAATCCATGTGGAATTAGGTGACTTAATAAAGGTATGCAGTATTTTCTGGCTACATAGCTTAAGCACAACCGGCGGGGCATCTATAAGTGAATACCTACTATTTACCGAAAGTCTCTCTTATCGTATATTTAGTTGTAAAGACACGGAACAAACAGAACGTACGACACACATACATGTCCTCCCCGCTCGGGCGATAAGCGCAGATATCGCGCCACCTGCAAGTGACTGCACATTGTTTCTCATTATCTTATCGCGCTTGTTCTGGAACATATCGAATGTTCTTGCAGGTTTATCCCATAATTAGACGAAGAATAATATACCATACTATGGTATATTTAACCATACGTAAAATATGTTTTTATATAAAAACTATAACCCTACTACGCAAATTATATAGCCTATGTTACCCGCACCATTATTACAAATCTATTGACACCTCATTAAAATCAATATTGTAGGCGCTACATTGAAATAAACAAACATACATAGACTGCCAAAGTAATTACCCTACCTTTTGGCTTCGCCGTAGTCGGGTAAGTAGCACGGACGTCTTCAGTACCGAGGCAAAGGTCTAACCCCACTTTGAAAAGGCTAAAGGGTTAGAATTTTTATAGTAATTCTAAAATACTTATTAAATAATAGTCTTGCTGCTTACGCGACTGTTACTGTTCATTGTACGTATTTCAACGTCACAAAAATATCTTTTACTTTTCTAAATGAAGTTATTTTCCAGCCCAGTGAGGAAAAATGGGCGATTTGTAGTCGAAAAAATAAAGTTGTATGGCCCCCATCAATCTGCTCGTTGGATTCTAGGTCTGCGGTCAGAAAATAGTAAAAGTAAAAATAGCCTCCTAGCCGCTGGGACTGGATTCTAAAGTAAATTGACGCAAACAGATTTTAACTTTCCCTATTCAAAACAATTACAATCAAAACCTACGGTGTCACTCTATATGAAATATATACATTTTTGTATCTATACAAATATTATAAAGAAGAAAGCTATGATTGTTTGTTTATTTACACTGAATAGGTTCAAAAACCACTGGATAGATTTTTATTAGACCTGGCACGCGTATAGTGTCGGCCATAGGGCTTTTTTTCACGGCAAAATGTATAATTTTCTTTTATCACACACGAGGGCAACATCTTGAAAAATAAATTTAAATTTAGTTTTATGTGAATTATATTTTCATGACCTATGTGGCTCAGTGGTTGAGCGTGTTGGTGATCAAGTCGGGGGTCGCGGGTTCAAATCCCGCCGAAGGAACAAAAAGTTTTTCCATGTTCCTGGGTCATGGATGTGTATTAAATATATTGTGTATAATATAAAAGTATCAAATCTATTTCCGTTGTCTGGTACCCCTAACACAAGTTCTTCGAGAACTTAGGACCAGATTCATGTGGTGTCTATGCGTATATAGATATTATTATATTATACTCGTATATTTAAGAATGACCGTCTCCGATTCACTGTAAAAGCTGTGCGTCAATTTTTATTGTGGGTTATAATATTCATTTCAATACAGATTATTGCTCATTACTTGCATTAACTATTTACCTGGAGCAGCTTGGCTCAAGGTCTTCAATTTCGCGGTTTTTCCTTGGCTCTCCAGCTACCGTCTTCATCCTAGGATCTTGCGCAGTATTTTTCTTTCGACCACTAAGAGGTTTGGTTCCTCCTTTTGGGTTAGAGTCCAAACTTCACAAACGTTTATGGTCGAATAACAGTTTTACATATTCCAAAATAACTATCGGGGAATACAAATCCCATCGAATTCGCTGGCTCGGTCACGTAGAGCGAATGAACGAAGATCGAGCGGCCAAAAGAGCGTTTGTGGGGCGAGTGAACGGTAGACGACCGGTGGGACGCCCCAGGTACCGCTGGAGGGACGAGGTGGAGAAGGACCTGGGCCCCTATTCTCGTACCTTGAATCTCGGTTCGATTATAGCGCTGACTAATTCGCAAAGGTGACAACCTTTCGAGATTCGAGGTACGAGAATTGGGGCCCTGATGGCGTTGCGAGTGGAGGCCTGGCAAGATGTTGCACAGGAGCGTATGTCAGAGGTCAAGACTTAATTTGGGTCACTGCGCCGCAGTAAGAAAGAAAGTGAGCTTGGCCCCTAGCTGAAAGAAATATAGAAAGAAAAAAATATTTTCAATTCACAAAAGACACAAATATAACATGACATAAATTAGGAAGATATAAAAGAGAATAACAAATTGAAACATGCCCCATAATTACTGCTGTAAATAAAACAGGACAAATTGTGCCTTCATGTGACTTAAAAAGGGTTCCAGTTCGGCACAAGCCACGTGTGTCGTATATAGACACGCGCATACATGACACCGGTTTTCAACTGAATCGAGAAGTAGAAGCTGCTGGGGAGGCACGTACGAAGCACGTTTTGTACCATCAGGGAACATGATCCTTCAGCAGGTAGATCGCTCTAATCATTTGCTCGTATTATAATGACCTACAATTGCCAATAACGGTGAAGCTGATAATGGAATAAATGCCTAGTACAGACATACCTACTCTTACTAACTTTGCACTCACAAGTCATAAACTAACCAACATGGCCACCTAACGGGCCGTATGTTGATAGTCTACATACCTTAGTAAGTAGACTGTCAAAATACGGCCCGTTTCAATAACCTATCTACGAGTACCAATAGTCTAGTCGACAAGTTGACAATGGTACAAAATAGAGATACTGCTCTTAAAATTATGTGCGATAGCTCATTGGATCCGGAATGACGCCTAGAAAAATGTGCCAAAAGCGTGTATTAGCACATAAAAATTGCAAAAGTTTTAAACAATTAAAGATGAAAAAAAATGGCATTTCGTTTTTTGCTAATATTTCATGAAAAAAAAAAATTCTATACTTTGTTTATATATGGTTGTTTTTGTTAATTTTAGAAGTTTTAGAAAAAAAATTAAAAAAAGTTAAAAATTTGTTTATAACAAATTATAAAAAAAAACGATTATAAACAATTAAAAATTGTTATAAAGAAAAATTTTTTTTTTCAAAAATCATAATATTTGTAATGTAATAAAGTTGTGATTTTTTTTTTTTTTTAAATATTGATTTAATCAATTTTTTTATAAAAAAATTATCAACAAACGGCGGGTTTCTTTTTTTTTTAAATCAATAAATATCTTGTATTAATAAAAAAACGATAATATGATGATTAAGAAAAAAAAAATTTTTAACAACATTACTTGGTTTTTTAAGTTTATGTGCAAGTAAAAAAATTGTTATAAACAAAGTATAAATATTTTTTAACTTTTATGGCACGATCTTGTTAAGTATGTATGTAAGAAAGGCTCTACGACGCGAAAATTTTTTACGACCATTATTTAAACATTTTTTTTCACTTACAATTAAGACGGTAGTTCGAGAAAATTTTTGTTTAACTTGTTGAAAAATTAGCTTAAAGTAAAATTTCCAACGGAAATAAATTATTTATAGTGTTCAGAACACACCATAATTTTTTCAAATTTAAAAAAAAATATTCAATACCTTAAATAAATTAATTAATGTGCCGTACTCGCTTTTGACGCCACGCGCGCAACCTAAAAATGTCGCGCGCAGACCTATTTTCAGCGTTAAATTAAAATTATAAATAATGGAGATAGAGTTCCGGGAGTTAGGAGTTTTTTTATTGGAAATTTCCTCCTTTTTCAGAATCTTTTTTTGAAATTTCTTAAATTTTAATAGTTTATGAAATATTGGCAATAAACGAAATGCCATTTTTTTTCATCTTTAATTGTTTATAACTTTGCAATTTTTTATGTGCTAGTACACGCTTTTGGCACATTTTTCTAGGCGTCATTCCGGATCCAATGACCTATCGCACATAATTTTAAGAGCAGTTAAATAGTTATTTGTAAATAGGTTATTGATACCGGCCGATAGAGATTTTACATATCGATCTGCATCTACAACGGCCACATAAAGTGACGTTCGACGTCGTACTATGAAACATCTACTTTTGAAGAAGGATTCACTTAATGTGGCCATTTTAGACCTGCGGGCATAGACGTGTATATTATATTCTAGACGAAGCGTGTCAAGGCAAAAACTTTCCCCACTTAAATGGCCCCACTTTTGGGGTAGTTTGGCGCCATTTTGACATTTGAGGTATGGTGAAATCAAGATGGCGTAACTTTTTCTTGTGTGAAGATTTGTTCTGTCAAATGTACATCATGGGCCATCTTTAGTTTGGAAATCTTTGCCTGCGAGTATTTCCTGCGATTATCGCATTCAATCAAAATCATCCGTTTCATACTGTCGGCCTAATACTGTCGGTATAAATATGAGTCGCGTTACAAACCCGTAATGATCCTCTACAATGGAAGAATCTGCATTCAAATAACACTCGAAACATCGAACAGAACTACAGACGACGGATTTGTAAGAGGAAATCTCTTTCAATCCCCGTATTCACTGCCCCGGTACACGGATACAGAATTAATATCTCCTTGTCCGGAACCATTCGCGATTGTTTTGCATTTAGAGACAAAAGCGAACGAATAAACAACTAGATGTACCCCGCGACTACGTGCGCACAAAAGAAATACATTCCCCGTGCTCTACTCTATATCTCTGCCAAATTTCATCAAAATCAATCCAGGAGTTTCGGAGCCTATTCAATGCAAACAAACAAACTTTTTCTCTTTAAATTATTATATAGTATAGATATTATATAATATATGAAAAGCGGCCAAGAGCAAGACGGACTCGAGCACGTAGGGTTCCGTACTATTATGCCAATATTTTACATGTTTACTTATTGTTTCGTTGTTTTTGTACGTTTTCCAATTAAGCGCATTTTACAAGTCTCTGTAACTCCTAAACTAATTAAGTTATATAAGCTGTTATAGTTTTCCTTTAAAATTCAATATAAATAAAATAAAACTATCATCATGAGCTTAATAGATTTTTCAAATCAGTCGTTTAGCTTTCAGAGGGGGTCGAGGAAACGCCCTATTTTAACAAAAGAATCTCGTAAAAAAGTAAAAAAAAAAATCCAACCTCTCAATGTTTTTAAAAGACATTATATCCAATGATACCACACCTATGGGGTTGACGTAAGAAAAAAAATCATCCCCACTTTACGTGTAGGCACCCCAAAATAAATATTTTTCGTTATTTTAGCACTTTGTCGACGTGGTGCATACACATATAACAGTAAGCCGAAGACGGACGGACGGATGGACGGATGGACGTGCGGACAGACGGACATGACGAAACCATAAGAGTTCCGAGACGTAAACTACGGATCCCTAAAAACTGCCTTATCTAGACTCTTGTCGTAAAAATCGATGCATAGCTTTTAAAATGTTTAAGAAAGCCTCCGAATACCGCATTCCTAGTTCTTTAAGTTACAAGAGCTTTTAAAACTTTACAGCAAATACTATAAAATTATTTTATTAAGATTTCTTGGCGACCTCTATTGCTTGTCGTTGGCGCTGAAGCCGGAGCTCGTGGGTTCAAATCCAGCCAGGGCACAAAAGTTTTCCGTGTTCCTGGGTCATAGTTGTGTATTAAATATATTGTGTATTATATAGGGTTGTACAAAATTAATTCAGGATATTTTGTATATGATCTACTGCTAAAGATGTTTAGGCGGAAAAATAATAAAATAGTCTCTAAGGCGCTGAGGTCATTAACATCACAGAAACAGGTGATTTAAAGAGGAAGCAAAGACTTTTCTTGAAAAGCATCAATACATTAGCTGTGTGAGGTCATTGGTCAATGACCTTAACAGCGCCGTAAAGAGTGTAATGTAATTTTATTTGGTATAATTTTTTTAGAAATTTGTTATAAGCAGTAGATCATAAGCCCAAAATATCAGTTGATTTTGAACGATCTTTTAGGAAATCTTAAATTTAAATTTATCACAAGTTCTTCGAAAACTTACCACGGAATCAGATGGATGTGGAAACGTCTATAGATAATAATATCTATAGACGTTTCCACATTAATATGCTACAGGATTATAATATAATATTGTACTGTAGCATTCTCCTTCAAACTTGTTTAAGTTGTCTATAATTTCTAAAAGTATACATTTTCCCCCTTAAAAGAATAATGAGCATAGGACCACGAATGATGTTCGATGCTACACCATATCAGTCTACAGGGGGTCCAAAAAGGCCACTTTAGGTGTTTCGAATTATGTGGCGCCATTTTACGCATTTCTATTGAAAACTGTCAAAATTTACGTTTTCTAATATGATGAAAATATATTATATTATAAATATAAAATGAATCATGTAGCCAATTTACCATTTCACGAGTTTTTATGGAAAAAAATATACGAAACTCGTAACACGCTTGTACGTAACCTATATTCAAAATAAGTAGTAAAAATATATTTGTGTTTCTTTTTACTTGAAAATGAAAACTGTCGTTTTTCATCAAATATGAAAAGCTCTGGGCGACGTGACGTAACCGACACCGACCTGAGCTTTTGATGTTCTTTGCCAATTAAAGAGCTTAGGAGTGACGGCGGAATGAATGCGAATTAATTTGGAGCTTTTATTTCTACTAGTGATCGCCGAGCACGAGATTCAAAATTAATTTATTTTAAAGCTCGAAAGCTTCTTTTGTTAAAGGTTAAGTTTTAATTAATGCCTGTCTTAAGTGCTTAACAACTGTTTTACACTCTACACTCATACTTATCTATATCTTCTATATATATATATATATATATATATATATACACACTATTTATAACTCAAGAACAAAAACTACTGAAAGGATTTTCATACCGTTTACATTTACCGACAGAGCGGTTCCTTAGGTCGATAATAATTTGTTAAGGTTTTGTGGCAATTGTTTGATGTATGACGATAATTGTTAAAGGTGTCGGAAAATGTCAAGCCGTCTCGTCCGAAGGAACTTTTATCGAAAACGCTGCCTAACTTAATCCGTTGGAGATAAATAACAAAACAATGTATGTATGTAATGTATGATTGTTTCTTTTTAATAGGACTACAAAAAAGTCCGAGATGGCATAGACATGTCTATCTTTTATGGATAGGTTACTATACCCATTCTAAGTAAAAAAAAATATCAGAAATAATGTGGTATTTTCTGAAGCTATTTAGACGGATACAATTTAATTATGCTTATCTAGGAGATTATATCTAGGAGATATCTGAAAATTAAAAAGTACGTGAGATTATCAGCTATTCTAAAGTATATATTTTTACTTTGTGCTACTACTATATTGCAGGTATGTTTGCTAAAGAAGTTTTTTGCCACAAACACTCTCTGCAGACGAAGCTGCGGGCAAAAGGTAGTTTCATTATAAAATAATTAATTTATTCCGCTAGATGCCTCCGTGGTCGAGTGGCTTAGAGCTTGGCTCTCAACCAGAGATCGTGGGTTCGATCATCGCGATGGAAATCAAAAAATTCGTTTTCACGTCTGGTTAGGACAATTCAGGCCGATCACCTGATTGTCAAGCAACAAAACAAAACAAATGCCTGATTTCTCGCCAGTCGTGGCGGTCATCCTTCATACCAGTATGACGTAACCCAGGTGACATGAGTCAAGAAAGATAGAGTGCTCTTCTTTATTGCGCACACATTTGGGCACTATAAAAATAACTCCTGCGTAGCAGGTCTGGTATCAATGAAACCGATCACCGTCCCCCGAAATCGGTGATTAATTAATTTATTACTGCGATGTAAACAGACTGACATGTATTTTGCTATACGTTTAGTTAATATACAATGCCATTTTACAAAGCTTACATAATACGAGTATAAGCTGAGCAGGACCGCAGGTCTACAATGGCCATGAAGTGAATCGTACTATGAAACATCAACTTTTGAAGAAGTTCCTCTTACAGTAACTAACAATTCTCGTAATTATTTGCTATTTATTTATCTTGTTTTACTATTCTATTGTTGTGTTTCTATTGTAATGTATTTAATAACTTACAATAAAAATATATATAGGATATACACTACGTATGTCCTAATTTGTCAAATAAACGTTTTCTATTCATTTATTTATTTAATTGACAACTAAGCAATTCTTATTATGTGTACCATTTTAGGTACGCATTTCTATCGAAAACTGTCAAAACAGAATTGTCAGAAGTTACTTTGAAGAGCGTTACAGACGGCGAAGATACTATAATATTTTATCTTAAGATGCCTGGATATGTTTCATATTACAGTACATAATATGAAAATATATACTATCTTCGACGTCTGTGATTCCCTTAAAGAGCAACTTCTTCAAAATTGATGTTTCATAGTACCATTCACTTAATATGGCTATTTTAGACCTGCAGGTACGGCAGTTTATCAGGTTCGACAGTAATGTATGTGCTCATATGTTAGCTCGCCAAACTGACAGCCAGACGGGGAGATTTCAAGATAGCGACGGAATTAGTTTTTGGCTCATACATTTTGTTTTACAAATATACATTCCGGCCTTCAATATCACTTGTAACGAACGCCGCTCTAAACTTTTGTAGAGGAAAGTGCAAACAAATAACAGATCTACTGCTACCAAACCAAAAATAGGCCAAATTCTTAAATCAACGACAGGAGACGACACAAATACGCACATTGTAACAAAATAATCTATACTACATAATAAGAACTACTCAAATAATTAATTTAATATTCCATTTCGTAAGTTAAGCGCATCTGCAGCTTATGCGAACCATTTTTCAATTTAAGTTATTTTGAATTAAGACCATTCTAATGTGCGATTCCATTTAATATCTACATCAAATCCCTTTGAACCGTCGAACAGAACGGAGCTTTTGTTCCCAGCCATTTTTAAAGTTGCGCCTATCTTTGCACTTCAAACGGCATTGTTGTATTATTTTTCACGCGATTACTTTTATTCGAAACAAAAGTCAAAACGAATCAGTCAGATACAAAAGAGTTTTGTGCTTGCATGTACCCAGCGGTATAATGCTGAGCCGCAAATCGCAATCCGGATCCGGGATCGATGTCTGTAGTTTAAGCACGAACACTTTACAGCAACGTATTCGTTACGTTATCGAATGAGAATAGGCTAGACGACTCAATTTTATCCGAATAAATGTATGCACTCTTAAATATAACTACTCAGTAGAAACAGTATATAAAACATCAATATTGTTATAGAAACAGCGATTTGTTTACAAAGTCTCGTGAAAACGCTGCATACTAAAGTCGTACCTAACTTTGACGTTACGATTATGTAAAAGTGTATAAAATATAAAGACATTACATATGAAATTGGCGTTTTGTAAAGGAGGAACATAAAGTCGATTTTTTTTAAACATAATTTTATTTATTTAATTAAAGTATATACCATTGCTATCTTTGCACTTTTTCTATCTCATAGGTAGTTCATTGATTCCTTTACTAAAAAAAACCATTCGGACAGGAATCAATAAAATATTTGAAGGCGCTTTGGACTGCCCCATCGGAGTTTAATTTTGTCCCTTGGAAGGACTTATCCAAATTTCGAAAAAAATGGTAATCTATTAGAGCAAGGTCCGGGGAGTATGGTGGATGTCTTAGATATTCCAATTGAAGCTTCTCTAATTTGGTAGCCGTCTGTTATACAGTGTGTGGTCTAGCGTTGTCCTGAAGCAGCAGTGGCCTAGAGCGAATGACCTACCTCGGTTGTTTAGCAGCTAGCTTTTCCATCATGATTTGCAGTTGCTGATAATAGACATCTGCCGGAATTCTCTTTCCAGATTTAAGAAAGCTGTAGTGAACGACACTGGCACTAGTCCACCAAGCGCTCACAAGTAACTTTTTTTGAGTCAATTGTTGCTTGTGGCTGGCTTGGCTGGTTCGCCAGGGTTCAGCCATTGCATTATCGAACAGGATTCACTTTTCATCACAGGTAATGATTCGGTTTAAAATTCCTTCATTATTGTGCCGGTTGAGTAATGTAACGCAGCAGTCGACGCGCGTTTGTCGGTTTGCTGCACTCAATTCATGAGGGTTATCACCTTCCCGATTTGCTTCAAGGGGATTAAAACAGTTTGATCACTAACACTGCGGTGTTGCAGCTAACTCAGACGTGGTTAGCGATGGATCCGCTTCCACAATAGCCTTCAATTGTTCATTATCAATTTTAGTCCCCGGCCGTCCACGGGGCTTGTTCTGCAAACGTTGGAACCAAAAACGCACTGTGTTTTCTTTTGCGACACCGCCGCGATACACATCATTAATCCTTCGAGCCTTTTCTGCAGCACTGGTGGCACGGTGGAAAATAATACGATATTTCAAGTTTTTCATTTTGTAAACAGAGTGACGCAAATGAATTACGGTTTTCCAAATACAAATGCATGAGTAAATAGCAGTATAAATTTGAAATGGGAATTCCTAACCAAAGAAGATATATTTGAGATCAAAGTGGCCAGTACGACAAAACGCCAATTTCATATGTAAGGACCTAATATAACGCCGCAGGAACATATTTGTAAATATCTCCGAAAGGACTGTGTAAATATTTTCAGAAATATTATATTGAAGTAGGTTTACTATTAGTAAAAATATGCTAAAAAAAAGAAAAAGAAAAGTAGTTAGACGCAGCATAAAATTCGTCGCTCGTTCGCCTCGCTCAGTTTCCTGTTCACTTAGATCTTTTAAACTAAGCAACGGATTTTAATGCAGTTTTCAGCAATGGATAGAGTGATTCATGAGGAAGCTTTATATTATGTAGAGTACATTGCACCCGTGCGAGGTTGGAGTGGGTCGCTAATATAAAACAATAATAAAAAATATTCAAATTACTGTCTAAACCCAACCCCTAAGGTGAAAGTCGCCATGCTAAATAATTATCAGCGTGGCAAGAGCTATTAACTGAGATAGGTTTGAAATCTGTTGGGGGTTGGGGACACTGCCCATTCGGTTTTTTACATGGTCCTTTGTGCGTTTAAGTAGATGTAACTAAACTAATGATGCACGTAAGTTTTTTTTACTAATTAGCAAATAAAAGGATTGTGTGGTTTTATGAAACCACGGTAAAAGTGAAACTTAATAACAATAAAATGCGCTTCTTGTGTCTTCGTGTGAACTACATAACGAGTTAAATGCGGTCTTTATCAATATACAGACTATTTATGCGTTAGATTTTAAGTTAATTTTCTTAAGGAACTTTGGTTCTCATATGGCATACTAGATGGCGCTGATTTGCCGCTAGATCACGCTATAGGTAAAGCGAACATATTTGCATAAGATGTTTATGAGGGCCTTACTAATGTGAAGAATTTTTGGGTTGTAAACCAATCAAGAAAAGGATTGTGTGGTTTTATGAAACCACGGTAAAAGTGAAACTTAATAACAAAAAATAGCGTGGAGCACTTGCACAAATGAGTACTAGTCTATACACTACACGGTCAGCTGATGCGAACTATAGGCGCCGCCATATTGGCCTCGGCTGCTCTGACGAGCGCCTTTCACTTTATCCCTACTCCGCGGCCGACCGTCACGCGACATGCAACACACAGACGAAAAAGTTTGAGACGATGTAATAAAAGTTTCACTTTAAATTGAATTGAAACTTTTTTGTATTTTTGAGATGTATCTAATTACTAAATTACACATAAAATATTTTATTTTTTACGTTTATCACGTAGTAATACCTCAATCATTCTGAGTATGTAAATTAAACTAAATATTTTACATGTGGTCGTCTCCTCAATTGTATGAAAATCATGACTTATACAACTTTCACTTGACAACTTTACGAATACGTTGCTGTCAGATGTTCGTGCTCACCTCTCTAGATTCTACAGATTAGGGGTCATTTACATATGAAGCTTTTCGGAGCTGCACTCGCCTGTACTTTTATCCGTCTGCGCCATACTTTATCGCTTAATCATACGCCAAGTTCGTAAGCGAAGTGTTATCTCACATACGAATGCTTCGTTAACCCACTTTACTTTATATCGAAGTTGTTTGTTGCGCCGTATTTTTTTTGCTACAAAATGGTTTCGTTTTCAAAGCTTTGCGTCTTCAAGTCTTATTTGTAGTTACAATGTTGTTCTTTGATAAGCTTTTTCAGGAAACGTTTCCCCGTTTTGCCGCTCTTTCTCTCTTTGACCATGCTAAGTGAGTCCTTAATTGTTTTGTAGACTACAGGAATACAAATTCTTAATACTGACATAATATGTAACTAAATGATGTTAAATATTTAATTTAATTGATTTATTCAGAAATATTGAGGTAGTATTACTTATTAAATTTAAAAAAGTACTATTGTATGTGTAGTTTTGAAATTTGAGCATAAGATAAATCTGAAAATTACTAAAAAGTTTCAATGTTTTTAAAGCAAAAAACATATTGACATTTTTACTATATACATAATATTAGTTTATTTACATCGCATAAAAACAATCATTTTAGTCAGTATGAACTTAAATGCACAAATTTTAGAGATATTAGCAAATAAATTCTTGCGAACCGTATATATATTTCAAACAACTTTCAGAACGCGTGACGTCATAGTTTCGGGGACTTTTGTATTGGGCTTTTTGTAAATCACTGTGCCTTTGAAAATATATTTTTACACTGTTTCTTCTGAGAACTTACCCATATTTTAGAGCACTATTCATTTATGCATCAGTCAACTAGTCTCCTGTTTATTTTGCCAGCAAACTCCGTGTTCACTGCAAAATGCTATCGTTTACTTTTGTTATTTCCTGACTCCATAAAAGTGGTTGCCTTATTTAAAGAACCGAACGTAACATTTCGGGGTAAGTATAATATATTGATGGAAATTATTAATATTGACGTAGTTGCGCAAACTAACAATAATCCTAGCGGACCAATCACGTTTTGAGTATTTTTATTGCGCTAGTCGGCTTACACGGGTCCTCGTATAACGAAATTGTGGCCCAGCCTCCGCCACATTATGTAGAAGTGTGCCAGCCACAATTTATTAAAATGTACTCGACTCGACCCAGTAAAGTATGGATATTAATAATATAAGGTATTCATCTTCGAGTTTTTTTTAATCTAAAGCAGATAAAATAGAGTATATTTGCAACGCGACACTTTTATTTTGTGACGGATTAATCTACAAAATATATTTCTTAACATAATAAACACGATATGGCGCCTGATTTAAATTCTTTCATGTTTTCAGACACACGGAGGGGGGGACGAGAATATAATAATTCTAAAAATACCGTACAATAATTATTTAACAGTAATTTGGTAGTTTTACCTGGAAAGTTTTATGAGGAATTTTATCTAATGTTGTACACATTAGATACAGCATCGTAAAATGAGTGGGAAAAAACTGTTTTATGACGGTTTTCTTTAAGATAGCGACGCTTGCGACCAAGTTACGAGGTGGAAAAGTTATAATTTAAAAAGACGACATAAAAATCTATAAACTACAAACTTTCACATCTGCCGTAAATCTTTCCAGGTAACAGGTAAAAACTTTCATTTATCTGGGCTAAAATGTAACAAATTGAACCATTATGGAATACACATAATTCATATATAAAGTTGCTGGAAATCAGCTTCAGGGTATTTAAGCTTTGAATATTTTAATCTGTTCTCAATATGCATTCCTATATTTTTAACACTTGTGTCGGTCTATATTGAAACGGGCAACTTTACCACAGACACAGAGTAAAAAATATATACTTACGTATCTACTATTTTCGTTGTAAACCTGACGTTGGCGTCAACGTTGCAATGACGTCAACGACCAAAAAACGTCCATTACAAAGTTGATGGCGTTCTAGATTTGAACGTGACATTCTGTAGATTGAAAATCGATTGCAATTTATTTACGGCACGTTGCTTGATAAAATAGTCCACATATCAATTTTACGTCCTTCCAGCTGTTCCGTGGAATAAAATTACATCGTAATGTATGCACAGATACGATAGCACGATTGCTTTGGTACCAAGCAGTAATTTATTTTTAGAACGATTTCACGCGCAAGTATTTGAATAGGGAATAGTACATGTGGATTTATGTGGAGGATTACAGGAAAAGCAGAACAACCAAAAAAAATGAGGTCGTAAATTTTGTTTATACTCTTGGTCAGTTATACTTCTAATAGACGTGGATGTGTACGTGACAATACTTTTTGGTTTTTGTTACAAATTAAATGATAAAAATACTAAGCATCCGAAAATAACGGATTTCACTCTTAGTAATTTCTAAAAGCTTTATGAGCTTCTCAGCAATAAAGTATGATATGAAAAATCCATTGTGTGTACACATCCATGTCTACTAGGAGTATAACTGACCAGAGTATAAACAAAATTCACGACCTCATTTTTTTTTTTGTTGTCCGCTTGACGTGAAATGCCACACGGGGCATCAACCATGTATAGTTTTTTTTTATTCGCTTTTCGAAAAGTACATAATAAGGCAGGAAATATTATCTTTGCAATGGTATACCTACGATCAATCGTTGACGAAATACAGTCATCACAACAGTGTGATCGTTGGAGAAAATTAAAAACGCTCTTTGTAAAAAAAAAATATGCACGAATTACGTCACATAACTCAAGTTGATTTTACTAACTTAAACACTGCGTTTATATATTTCATTGTTTTAACAAAAAATGTCACAAATAACATGAGGATTTAAACAGTAATTTTCGTTTTTCAATCATAGCAAATAAATCGTTCTTTTTATTTAGTCTTGGAGATGACGAGAACATTAATCATCTGATGTTTGAGTGTCCAACGTTTGCCATACAAAGGTTGTTGTTAGACAATGCGATTAGTGGCATAGCAGAAGAAAACTCACTAAGTGTCCCCCGCCACATTGAAGGATTATTAAAAAATTCCGTTTATTTTGTTCCCATTTTTAAATATATTGTCAATATTGTTGGAAAGGTTTAGATCTTTGGTTTAGATAAACACATTGTGTAATTTATAGGTTATATTTAATGTCATTTTGTAAAATTTTATACTTCTCCTACTTCAGTTAATAATGTCTTATATGTCAAAACTCAAAATGTATCCGACTGAAGGACTTTGTATCCATGGTCATGAATAAATTAATAAAAAAAAAATATATTATTTAGTCCTGTTATTTCTAATTACTGTACTTTTTGCATTTTTCGGTGCATATTTATGTTGCCTTTCGGTAAATATAAAAAATTCCATGTTTAAATGTTACCTGTTCCTTAGAACGCATTATTGCAAGAAATAATGCAAAAGGTAGGCCATTACACATAATATGAAACCCTGTAATGTTTGAAAGCACACAATTGAGAATTTGTCCCAGCTACTGAAGACACTTTCCAACAACATTCTGCACAATGTGTAAAATAATGGCAGGAGGAAATCGTATAAAGCGACAGCAATAAATGAAAACTGTGTTGCGGAGTTTTTTAGGCGGAATGGGCTCATATTTTAGCGGGCACTCCATTAGACGGGCCCGCTGCAGTGACAGCCGCGGCCGGGGTCGTTGACACATGCAGGGCCTGGCCCCTCTTTTTGTTACGAGATCGATATATTTGGCTCCCCATTCCGTAAGAAATGTATCAAATATATCATATACACCCTCGTGTCAAGCGGGGAAATAAAGAGACATTATTTAGCACATGTTCTGCGAAATTGTTTCTTCTTACAGTTAGAAATCTAATAGTAAATAAAACATTAAATAAACTTACAATGAAATACATTTTCATTAATATTTTATAGTGTCAAACGAAAGAATAACCTAACCTGGAGCATGTCAGGACGTGTCTAAAGAGGGTTCCGTAACTATAACCGTGTAAAATGTTTTTTTCAAATTACTTCAAAAGTTACGGCCCGATTTCGTTCAAAATAATTTTCCTAAATAGTTTTTAGCATGATCTATCAGCATGGAAAATTGCAAGTTTCTAAGTCTCCTAGTTTAGAAATACCAGGGGTGGGACCAACTATAAACCACTTTGGAGGCCGATTACTCGTATATGGTTAACTTTATTAAAAAATCATGTATTAAACCTTGCCTTATTATTTTAAAAGACCTATTTAACGATACCCCACACGATGGGGTAGGATAAAAAAATATTTTTCATCCCCACTTCGCATGTATGAAAAGCCCGGTACAACCCCTATAATATAAAATTATTATTATTTTATGATGCTTAAACCTAGATCTATACACAATCTATAAATATACCAAATTTCATCACTTTATAATCATAATCACAGAAGCTAGAAGCGCGGACAGACGGACAGAGCAAACCTATAAGGGTTCCTTATGCATTACGGAACCCTTAAAATCAGCAAATCAAGTATACCGTATTTTCATTTTAGCTCAACCATTAATTTAGATTTGATAAAAACTATTATTTATAAAACTAAAGTATTAATGAATACCTAGACTTGCTTATTTTTATAATATAACGAACTCGTAACAATGTAAAACGGAACGCAACTCGCGCCCTGATTGGTTGAACGGCATATGTCCCGCACCGCTATATTTAATATCATATCGAATGTTATTACTATTATGACATCGAAATGACAGGTCAAATCACATAAAAATATTAGAACACGGGAATTATATTACAATTTACGCTATGTTTGGCTAAGCACAGATTTAATTTACTTCGACGACAATTTTATATACTTACATAATTCTAAAACTGTGAGTTATTTTAAACACGAAATTAAGAAAATTTAATCCTTAAATAAAAAACAGAAAAAAAAATTAAAAAATAAACAAATATCGCGGCGCGGGGCATATTATGCCGTTCAACCAATCAGCGCGAGTTGCGTTCCGTTTTACAATTTTACGAGTTTCAGTTCTTTATATTATAATATTACGAAAAATAATGCGTTAAATTGTAAGCGGAATGTCTATTTCACAGTCAGTCGACATTTTATAATCTCTCTAGTTATATTACAATGCAACGGTATTTACAATTTTACGGTGACACATACATTTATTGATAATAAGGCATACTTTTACAAAGCATAAACAATAATCATATTTAGGCATAATGATATGAAATTATAAAAAGACGTTTTTATTGCCATAAAAAGTTCTAGGTTAGGTTATATTTTTATCGCGTAAAAACTACACAAATGCTATTTCACGCCGGGTTTTTGTGAGGCCTTGTTATTTCTCTGAAGATGTTTGGAACGTTGATAAAAAGTTCTAACCTTACCTAATGTATTACCTAACTTACCTTATAAAATAATTACCTACACAAACGTTATTTCACGCCGGGTTTTTGTGAGGCCGACTTACCACTCTGAAGACGTTTTGAAAGTGATAAAAAGGTTTTAACCTTACCTTACCCTTAAAAACTACACAAACGTTATTGATGCCTAACAAGTTATGCCAAAAAACAATTATGCCAAAATAATGTTATGACAAAAAAAATGCCTAACGAGTTATGAGGCCACATTAAATTAGGACAAAAACCTTAGTCTAAATTATAATTATGCCTAATGATATAGTTTGCAAAAAGACAAGTATGCCGTAGTAAGTAGTAAGAGATAATTCTCTTAGGCCCGATTCGACCAAACTTGAAGTTACACGAATGTAACTATAATGAGAATGATTTTACTCCTTCAATTTACTCTAGGATATCTTCGTTTGCGTTTTACCAAGTTACTCGAAGAGTATACTATGCTCGGTATTATTATTCAATGAATAATGAACGAATGTATAAACCGACAAAAAATCATGTACTATTGTTTGTATTAGAATGACTTGTACGCCATAACAATTTAATTTCGTAGAGTAATACAGTAAAATGTCAATATCAAATTATAACACTTCACAATGACATTGATCGTGACAATTGCCAGCCAGCTGTGCGACTATCCACTATTCTCAGTTTCTAATACTTTACTCCGTCAAAATCGCCCGTGTAAATATTTACTCCCGTGTAATTACCTTATTCTTGGATTAGAAGTTGGAAAAACGCAAAACCAGCTTACTCTTAGATTAGGAAACATTTACACTCGAGTAAAATTTTACTCCAGTTTGGTCGAATCCGCCCTTACCGTAGTAAGTAAAGAAGTAAATAAAGTATTATTATGACAAACTAAATTATGCCTATTGAGGTATGCCACATTAAATTATGGTAAAAAAAATATGCGAAAAAAAGGGAACCCTGATAAAACACTAAAAATATGTAGTTTCAATCGTCAATTTTTTTATTTCCTCCAAATGTACTTGATATAGTGGACTCAACTGTACACTTGATCTAGCCCAACAAATGAACTAAGCTTATAAAATTAAGTCAACAAGGTCTAAACTCTTGTATTTGTTATAAAAGAGCATTCATTATGTCAATGTTCCTTGTAATGGCACATTATTAGAAGATTCGGCTAATATTACCTTTATTCTTATAATTTGGCTGGGTAAACGTTAATAAATCCAATTAATACGGCTACATTAAGGGTTCGAAATGCGTTCTTCCTATAGAGGCTAGTTACATTGCTTTTTAGCCGTATAATATTCTAAGTCTTATGAAAGTAATGCACATGGTAACTATGATGCTTTGTAACTAGTAGGAGCATTTGATAAGACGTCTATCCAACAAACGAATTCTAACAATTTATATGATATTCTTAACAAGAATAAAAGTAATCCATATTAGGGAATATGGATTACTTTTATTCTTGTTAAGAATATCATATAAATTGTTGTATAGTGATTATAAAGATATTATTCTCTAAATGGTTACATGAAAATGCTTTACATAACTAGATTCGCCATTTTGAAAGTACAGCAGATTGTGTGAATTTATTACGGAGCGGAATTCATATTAAAAAAATGGATTCAAACACTGGAAGAAGTTTAAAAGGAGCGTGGAGCGGTGGAGCGTACAGAAGAAAAGTAAAAAAGGTCTACAAAACATGGTTGTGAGCATTACACCCACCACCTTTACTCCTATGATGCTACAAAATTACCAAGCCCGATAGCCGTAGCGAATTATTTTATAGAAAATGAGAATATTAAAAAAAAAACAATGTTGAATAACATAATTGTTTGACTACCCCTTAATGTCTTTATTAATATTTGTGAATGTGAAGATTAAATCGCTAGTAAATAAAAAATATATAAATATGTCTTTTCATGCGCTGACATTAAATGGAATACAATTTGGTATTGTATTTTGCACTATTCATCCATGCTTTGTAAAATAAAACAATTAATTTGAAAATCACGTATTTTTATTACAGTCATTTTTTAGGCTATCATTCCGCCGTATTTCAAATTCCAGACTCTCACTCGGAAGAGTGGCTCTCAAATCGGGCATTTTCAAAAGGAAGGCTGTATACCTACTACCATTTGAATATCTGCGGACAAACATATTATATATTATGATTATATTCTTTATTGTGTACTTACTATTATAATTATATTTCAAACTTAAAATATCTGCACAAAAGCAAGCTTAAGAATACATTTTTCATATTATATATTTTACATACATATAATAAATATTTTTATGACATATGGGAACAAGACTAGCTAGGCACGATCTTGTTCGTGTGAAAGGAATCCTAACGATATGTTAAATGGCGATAGCATAAGCAACAATCGTGGCCATTATGAAGTCTTCACTCTCGTAAACTATTACTCGTATGTGTGTGTTTAATAAATAATAAAGAATTTTGAGTTTGAGACTCGAAGACGATGTGTGAATCGTTTTGCTCTCATAGTAGCACTGTTTATAAAATGACTAAATAATTAATAACGTTTGTAGGTAGCACAAAAACAGCGGGTTGATACTACAACACACAGCGAACCAGATTTGAATTCCCATACACTTTTCACAATATACGAGCACATAAATCAGGTAAATAAACCACATAAAATAATAACTTACCGTTCAATTTTCAGTAAAATGGTTGACGTTTCTCTTTCTTCGCCAAACTGTTGCGGAAATGTAAATCACTAACAAAAAGATTTATACTAGAATCATAAACAGACGGCTATAAGGGCCTACGGATTTTCAAGAGCCTTTGATTTGCCACAATGAGTGTAACTCCCTTGTATCGGAACAGAATATAACACGTATAAACGATCGCCCGTATTAATGCTTTCCACATGTTTTTTTATAAGTGTATTGGTTTTTTAGGAGCTTTTTTCTTGCCATTATAAGTTTAACTTCCTTGACATAATATAACACGTATAAGGAAAAATACCGGACAGTAAAGCAACTATAAGGAGGGTATAAGGTTATTGTCTTTATAAATTGTGCCCAAACGCACCCTTATTAGCGATAATACGGCTCTTATAAGAATATTATTTTTGGCAACATAAGCCAGTCAAGAGCAATTTTTGTTTGATGGGAGTCGATTCACCTGTATTTCTAGGTATAACATTAGATTCTGAGTTAGAGTGGGGTCCACATATTGCTAACCGAGCGATTAGTCTCAGTTCTGCAGCATTTGCAGTCAGAAAAATTAGACAAATTTCTGACGAAGAATCAGTACGGTTAGTGTATTTTAATTATTTCCATAGCAGAATGGCCTATGGTCCTTTTATGGGATAATGCCGCAAACATTCATTCAATATTTGTGCTGCAGAGCGAGCTATTAGAGCTATTTATAAGATATGCAATATGCCTCCTAAGAGAAAATTAAAAAAAAATAGTTATACTGACTGTAAATTCTCAATACATTTTTGATAAATGGTATGTATATAAAAAAATATACTTCGTAATGAATTTGATAAAAAATGTGACCAACAACATAAATACTAGGAATAAACACAAGCTGGTTGTTCCAGTGACTAGACTCAGTAAAATAAGCAATTTTTTTAAAGGTGAGTGTATACGTTTCTATAGAAAACTCCTAAAAAATGTCTCAAATTTGACAATAAATAAATTTAAAAAAGTAGCTATAAGACATTTGTGTGCCAAAGGTTAGATAGTTATACAAAGTTAAAGATTTCATTGAGGACAGCACACCCTGGGAGTAAGATGAGGCAATATCAGTTTACTAACTAAACAATATACTTCTGTACAGTAATATATTGTAGATATTGTAATTTTATATTTATTTATTTTTGACATATTTTTTGTTTTTGTTGTATTGTATGATACATAGGTATATATTTTTTAAAATAACAATTGTGGCTATCCTTTTTAATAAAAGGTGGCACCCGCGCGAGTTTCTTACGCCGGGTTCGGGTTCCGAACCGGTGGTAATTGTAACCCTTTTTTTTTATTTGTTTTTTATTCTGAATAAAAAGATTTTATTTATTTATTTTGAAAGAAGTATATACACATAAATTAACTATTCTTTTCATCAGACCAAGAACAGAGAGAAGTGGAGAGCCCCATCTCATAAAGCAAATTTTGTTGGTCACTCTCAGTTATGACGACTTGAAAGAATATCTCCACGGAGAGGGAGAGAAGGAAAAATAAACTAATCCAAGTACAATTTAATTTAACGCTTTACGTACAAAATATCTTAATGACACTTTGAAGTTTCCGTGACCATACAAAAGGTTCAATAAAAAACTATCATCATCACTATCATCATCTACAAACATCAATCATGACAAACTGTCATCACTGTATATAATATACCATATATACTTAGTATGTAAATCTGGTTTATAAGATTTTTATATTTAAATAAGCTATAAGTAATAAAGACAGCAGATATTTTCTTAGAATTAATTTAAAAAATGCGTGATGTGTTTTTGGAATTATAAAAAAAATCTGATGAATATTTTTCATGATAATACTTGAAAACTAGCAAATAGTCAATACAATATCAACAATTAGGGGACAAGCGACTCTACGATTGTGTAAATGGGCGTCCGCTTTAGCCGTACAAAACTTTCATCCGTATAGACGTTCCCAACAAAGAACTTCAGTTTCAATCTGTCCTTTTAGCTCGAAAAAAGAGTTTAAATCCAACATTAACGGCACAAGTGGACGTTTCAGTGAAAATGCATTTGGTAAATGGCATTTAAGTTATATGTAATTCAGATAACAAGCTTTGTCTCCGCTGGCGGCGCGCCAGGCTAAATGAAACTCAATGCAAAATCTCTCCTACAGGCGGTACACTTCAAACTTCGAATGCACCGATTTCAGCGCGACTGCGATAACTCACATCGTGCGCGAGCTCTCCACAACTTGTCGAGCGACAAGCACATAGCAGACTGCACATTATTACTGATAGTTTACAAATTCATAATTATGTATCTACTCCACGACTTGTACTTATGCTGGTCACACACGCTACGATCCACCGAAGATGTCTAGCTGTGCAGACCGGAAACCTGCAACGGTAGACCGCAACATTTGGAAAAAGTACTGCGCGGTTTTTTGAACCTGCGCAAGCGACGGGAGCAAGATCGAAAATCAATACTTTCCAGTGACACCGAACGGTGTAATTATGCGTGTGTACATGTGTACTCCGGTTGCCTGTGTAGGTCACCTAAAAAAGGCCTAAAAAAGCCACCGCGACATCATGTTCAATCGAGCATACAGAACTGAAGACCACACCGGTACACCGGAATGTCCAACATACTACCGACGTTCGGCTGACATGCGCAGGCAAACCTGTACAGGTAACCTCTCCGACAGACCGTAGCGTGTATGTATTATGATGATACGTTGTACTGTACGACAAAAATCATCGTCGCCTAAGTACCATTAAGTGAAAAGAATCACGATTAATTATTTTTGAATATTATGTTGAGTTACCCTTGAATCAATATTAGGAGCGCTTAAGCCTTATACAAATGCTGCGAACTACAACGTTATGTTTAGTTAAGTCAGCAGACTAGAATCCATTTAGATTTCAAGTCTGCCGATTTTCACTAAACAGTGATTTTACAAACAAGTACAAACTTTACTAAGTAGTGAAATAGAGTTTCCCGCGAGCCGCGAGCTGACTGACGGAAGACCGCCCCCCGCCGAGGGAACACGACATTTTTATTGAGGCCGGAATAATAAACGACACTTTTGAGTCGATTTCTTTGAGATTAAATATTTATTAAACGTAGTTGACGATTTCAGTCGTTACTATCATGAAAATTTGTACTGTCTACATTTTTGTCGACAAATATTAGTACTAAATTTGATACAACTTAATGAAACTTAATGAAACGTTATCGATCTGGAGATGAACAGGTTACTACGGCTGATCTTGGTATAACGACGACACACACTTGATGACGATGATACTGATTATGAAGCAATAAATTAAATTGAGACATAAAGAAGCCGAAGGGACTGGAACAATGTATTAAACACGTTGTCCGCCTTTTATGAGTAGCATAGGCTTGCGGTATTCAAACGCGAAGGAGTCACAATAGATCCACTTGGGTCGCACTGACGTCAGGGCTCGGATATGACCTGCCTTCGGTTTAGAAAAAACTCCTACAGCCTACATCTACACCTACCGGGTCGGCAGATATTTTTGGAATAAACCAAACAGGCAAACTGAACCTTATAAATATTTGACAGCCAAGTGATAAGTTGAACACAGTGAACAGAGAGTATGGGAAATTTCAATCGTCGTGTTGAAGTGTTTTCTCCACAATTTTCCCAATATTTCTCACCGTTCAAACCTTCATTGAATTTGTGTAATGAGGGTGTTTGATATTTTTCTGGCAGACCTAACCCACTCATCTGGTGGCGTAAGTGGTATCAAAAACCAAAATTTGCCAAATCAGTCCAGATTTTAGCGAGACGAATTGCGGTCTATTTATATTTATATATATATATATATATATATATATATATATATATATATAAATTTTATAAAAACATAAAAAATACAAATATTTCCTCTTTATAATATTAGTATGGACTACATGTTTCCCACGACTTCGTACGGGCAAAACTAAATCCACCTGCAAAAGTTCATAAAAAGCCGTTTCATAAACGAACACCACATAAGAGAATTTTATATATAAGATTGATTTTTATTTTCAATAAAGATTCGGTGTGATGATGATGAAGCAACGAAGCTAAAATCAATCCGGGCTGATGATGACGGAGCAATAAACGCAATAAAGCCTCTCCGTGGAGATATTCCTGGAAGTGCGGTGTCGGGCGTGTCAACGCTCGCATCCGAAACTCCCCCGGGATCGAGGCCAATAACATTACGATGTGCAGCCGAATGGCTCCGGTTAGCCCCAAATAGCTCCGGATAGCCTCGGATAGCTTATGGAACGTGCGTCGGGAGATAAAATCATAATTAGGCGCCTTCAAAAACCGATTGCTTGATAAATTTAATGGGAAGCAAAAACAATCTTACTTTGATTTCTGAAGTTAGCCATGGTTCCATTTGGCTAACGACAGAGGACGACACCGCGCCATTGTAACACGAAAGCGTTAAGTACCTACGATCATGATAAAGATTGTGAACGACTGTACATTTGTTTGTGCGAAGCTCGCTAACACGTGTTAGAGCGGTAAAATTACTTACTACAAATTAAAAAGTAAAAATACACAAAAAAGTATGAAATAAACCTTATTTTCTAAATAATTCCCCTTTTAAATTTAGCTAAAATTTTAACTATTTCTCTACTCAATCTTCTTAATTTCTTAAATCTTATACACACACCCACAACACAACACACACATACACAGCACATAAACACACACACGTCATATTTGCATGGTACCATCTTGGAATTTACTAATATTTTTCTTATGTTAACTTAATTCAATTATGTTTGAATTTATTCATTTGTTACATGTATTAGTTAAACAGTCATATTGTACCTACTTGTTTTTTAAGGCTTTTTCCTAGTTCCTAGAGCCGAATAACTCAGGCAGCTGTGACACAGTTAATACTAGTACGGCTGCCGAAATTACCTTTATTGTCTATTATGTGGAAATGTCTTTGTTATTTGCTAATTTGTATTTTGTATTATTTTAGTTGAATAATAAATAAAGAAAATAAATAAAATAAAAAATTTCGGTACAAACAATATTCTACAATTTTATAGAACTCACGTTCAAATTTGCTGGTACCGACTTCAAAATTAAGGAGATTGAGTAGAGAAATAGTTAAAATTTTATCCGAATTTAAAAGGGGAATTATTTAGAAAATAAGATGTTTTCATACAAAATTGTTATTTTTACTTTAGAAGTCGGTTTAATTTTTTGTTTAAAAATAATAATATTCCCTTTTCAGTGATGTTTGTTAAATTATTATTAATAAATTTTAAGAACGTTTAAAATAAACGATCGTATGTATAATTGAATACGCGCCAAGCTTCCATTAGGTATTGTATATAAGATGAAGATGATGATTACTGTAAGTTACATAGTGGCAGATCTTTAAACAATGCCGAAATTTCCAATCGCGTATATTTAAAGACTGCCCTATAAATCCTATGTTCTGTACTTTTGGGTTCAGGGTATACCTTGGTGCAAAATCTTATTTTTTGGTAGCATATGCTTGTGTTACTTTAGAAAAAGTCAAAATCACTATATGTGCCCATATAAATTTCGAGGAGTTCCCTTGTGGATCGCATCATCAGGTTTCCACTTTAGTGACTAAATGACCAATTTCGAAATATACCCTTTACAACAACAAAAGAATTTTACAAATACGTCCATAAACGGCAGAGTAACGCTGTTTGTCCATCGCCAACGTCAACGGGACGTCAACGAGAACGAGATTATTTCTGGTCGAGATTAGATTGACGGGACGGGCAAATGTAGGTATATATCGCTACTTCGGTGCCGTCATATCTTTCTCGTTGACGTCCCGTTGACGTTGGCGGTGGACTTATAGGCATAAGAGACGTACTGGTCATTTCTTAACTGATAATTTAAAAAAGAATAGGGTGGTAAAATCGAAACAACTACTGAAGCGGTACCTACGCAAAGGGAAATAGGTCACAGAAAAATATTTGTTTACGGATGAGACATTTTTTACAATTGAGCAACATATTAACAAACAAAATGATCGTATTTATGCTCAAAGCTTCCCAATTAGTCGACAGAGTGCAACGTGGGCACTATCCGACTTCAGTGATGGTTTGATGGGGTTTAGCTATGAAGGAGTTACTGAGTCATACTTTTGTGAAAAAGGTATCAAAACATCGGCACAAGTGTATCAAGATACCCACAAAGTCGTGGGCAACATCCAGTATAGATATAAAAAAGACAAAATATATCCTAAAATTCTATATTTAAGTATCCATTTTGGCGAAGCCAATAGGAAGGGTAATGATTTTCAGTCTATTTATATATGTAAGTAGGTATGTCTGTTTGTTCCACAGTTTGTTCGCTTAAGGTACTGATCCGATTTTGATGAATGAGGTATCAATAGATTACGTCGGATTAATATAATTTACATAGTCGGGATAAAGTATATTGTAGTTATAATACGTCTGCTCACTAATTCCTTATAGGTGTCCAAAAGATTATGCTTTGTGCAATTTCGATCTAAGAGAACTAACATATTACTATTGTTGTCGCCTACCGAGCATGATCCGTGACCGCCTTTTCCGTTTCCCGGCTTTCCACATTGTTTACGGATCAGATAATCGTTTGGGGAGCTTCAGATTCGACAATACAATGTATTATGTAATAGTACTTTCATTTACGACGCTGTGATTAAGTAATATTCTGTAGAGGCTTTAGATACAAACACTGTAAGCACCCGTGTATGTTTCACTTTACGTTTATTGTATACATAACCTAAGCTTCTCCAGTGTTGTCTTAGCATAATATTACGCTTATACAATCGTCGAAATCACTTCTCGGTCCAACACTGAAAGGCATTAGGTGTAATTGTTCTAAGCATTTAAAATGTGTAGTATGCTAAAATGTTTACTAACACGATTGAAGAATATAGGTAAGGCGAACGAAAGAGTAATTGTTTTAAACACTTACGGATTGTGTCGCGGTGCACTTTCCTTTTTTCAGACGTTTCGGCTACTTTCCAGCAGCCGTGGTCACGGATTAACAAGTCCTCCCGTGACCACGGCTGCTGGAAAGTAGCCGAAACGTCGGATAAAAGAAAAGTGCACCGCGACACAATCCGTAAGTGTTTAAAACAATGAACAATATTCGCGTAAACCTAAGAAATCGAAAGAGTAATTTTCAAAAGACACTCATGAATAAGGATATTACATAGACCTGTAAATTACGGACGAGGCATATCAAGGCAAAAAGTGTCCACACTAAAACTGCCCCACTTTTGGAGTTGTTTGGAACCATGTATCAACGTGATATTTTGACATTTTCTGTCTGCAGTTTAACCAGTTCGCTGGATTTTTGCCGGGGAGTTCAATGGATGAAGTTATGGAATTTGTATTTCTTCATAAATTTGTGTTATTTCGGTTCTTAATGTGTAATATTGGTAGAATATTAACCATTAATATTCGTTACCGTATACGTTCTAAAAACGTGCTATTTTGAGTTTCCCGCCAAAACTCCCTAGGAACTTTCAGTAAAGCTTCTACCACTTTACTGAATCGACTGACATGACTCATTGACTGCACTGACTATTTATTTGGACTTTGACTAGACTTTAGACTTAACGATTTAGGAATACGGTGTTGAAAATTGAAACGAATGTTCTATTTCCCGCCTTTTTAACTTTCCACTGGCAAATGGTTATAAGCCGATGCCATATATTAAGAAAAAAAAATCCAGTTCGCTTAGATTAGAAAAAATCTTCTAAAATCAAGATGGCCACGGCGTATCGTCTGAAATCAAGACGGTCACGGTGACTTTGTATGAAATTTTTTCCGGTTAAAATAATATGTACGTCATAGCCCCCCATCCTTGGTTGTAAAATCATTGGGATATTCGTTATTTGTAACTTCCTCGGCGGGCTGTTGCAACTTCCATACGAAGTTCACTCAAGTAGCCGCAGCTTGTGGGATGTTGGTTGAGGCAAGTAAAACATTCTCCGCATAGAACATCAATGTTTGCTTTGTTATGTAATCGTCAGTTCACACCGAAACGGAACGATACGCCATGCAGCGTTGCATTTAAAAATAGCTTTTCAAAATTGAACTTTATTCATTAATCGTTACACAAGAAGATACACGTTTCATTGTAAGAGGTCGAATGTCAAGTTGCACCGCGCTGCACAGCGCATGCGCAGTGTATGACTGATGTCATATGAAACGCGAATCTGTTTGTGTAGTGAATAAAATACAATTTTCAATAGCTATCTTAAAAGTGTAGCGCCGCGACTCGTCCCGTATAATCAAATCGAATAAACAACAGCGAAAGTTAAATCTAAGGTTCATGCACTACACATTTATTTGTTTCTGTTCTTATGACGTCACGATAATGGTGGCTGTCTTTTTGGCGAAAACATTTGTCGTTTAAATTTTAATATTTTTTTCTTTGCATAAAGAGATATTATTTCCAGGAAATAAAAATACTAGTTTACTATCGAATCGATACGAACATTTCAAAATATATTTGAAAAAAATGCAGAATAGCCCATTTTATATCGATATATCGAAACATTAAGACGTTAACATAAGACGGAGACGAGGCGGGCGGGGGGTGGGGGGGGGGGTGCTGGATAACCCGCCCACCTCAAAAAGACCTCGGCCTCCTGATGATTCTCGGGGGGCTTCAAGTGCTGTTGTGCTTATAGAAAACCAAATTATAAGAGACTATATTCCAAAAATTCGATCAACACAGAATTCAAAGTATTTATAGAAAGCAAACTAGCACAGGAGAGACTTGGAAATAAAAGTCCAATTTATCTTAACAGTATATTTTCCAACATAAAAGGAGTTATGGCAATACGGCGTCATAACGCAAATAAGATAGTTGTGATATTTAAACAACATAACACGGCCAATAATTTTATCAACAATATTAACTTTCTCGAAAAATATGACATGAATGCGTATATTCCAGCTGCTCAAATTGAGAAAACTGGCATTATACGATTTGTACCGGCAAATATATCGAATAAAGAACTATTTACTAATTTAACATCTACATATGAAATAGTTGCAGTAAGAAGATTCATGAGAAAAGTTGGTCATGATCTAATTGGTACACAAACTCTTAGCATTACATTTTTGTCAAACACTTTACCTGACAATGTACAGTATGACTTATTTTCCTATAGAGTATTCGATTATGTTGCTCCTTTGCAACAATGTTATAAATGTTTTAAATTTAATCATTCGGCTAAGATTTGTAATAGCAAGCAGCGTTGTTCAATTTGTTCAGGCGAACACTTTTATAAAGAATGTAATAAAACAAATGAGATTTGCTGTATCAATTGCAGTAAACCTCATCTGGCTATTTCCAAACAATGTCCAATTAAGATAAAGAAAATATTAGAAAAGAAAAATAAAATTACTTATGCAAGCGCTGCCACCACTACAAAAGAAAATGTTGACTTTCCTCCTCTGCCATCACGTCCCATCCCTGCAAATAAAAATGTAAATAGTGTAAATAATATGTCTCAAAGTGTAAATAAACATGTAAATAAATCTGTAAATATTAAACCTATCTCTCAAGATGTAATTATTACTGATATTAAATCTCAAATAATTGGAAACAGTGATGTACTTATGGCCCTAGTACACACTCTGGTTCAAGTAGGTAATAAAAATGATGATGAACCTATTACCACATCATTAATTAAAGATATGCTTATTAAAAATCTGTCAACATAATGGATACGCAATCTCGTGATTCGTCATTTCTACGTATTGCGCAATTCAATGTTCAAGGATTAAATAATAAAAAACCTCTTCTTACAAAATTTTTAAATGAAAAAAATATTGATATTTGTCTAATAAATGAAACATGGTTAAAAGACCGTCAATCTTTTCGTATCTCTGGTTATAATTTTAACAACAAAAATTCTAAAAACCCACGTAATGGTGTTGGAATATTGGTTAAACCATATTTGAAATACAATATTATAAATACAACCTTTTATGAAGATATACAAACAATAGCTATATGTGTATATACTGAGAATACAACATTGACTATTCTCTGTGTATACTGTCCTCCCTGCAGTGGGCACATAAGAATGAATAAATTGCGCTAAGTAATAAAACTAAAAAACTAACAAACTAGAAAATTATTTTAATTCTAATAACGAAAATCCTCAATCAAGGTTTCTATTGGATCCTTTTACATGGTCTGAATTTTTTGTGAGTATATGTTCTAGGAGAAATACTAGTCCTGGTTTAGATGATTTTCCGTATTTATTAATAAAATATTTACCTGATACCATACAAAAAATATTTTTGAACATTCTAAATAGTCTTTGGCATAAAAAGTTAATACCAAATTCATGGAAAACTCAATGTGTGATACCCATACTTAAACCAGATAAATCTCCTGATCAGGCTAGTTCATATCGTCCAATCTCCCTATCGTCATGTCTTGGAAAGATATTTGAAAACATGGTGAAGTCTCGCATTGACTGGTATGCAGAATCTAATACTATTATCCCTCATGTTCAATATGGATTCCGCAGAGGAAGGAGTTGTGCTGATAGCTTCATTTCCCTCATAAATGATCTGAAAAATGATGAGGTAATAAATTACACTCAGTTTGTGTATTTTTGGATGTGCAAGGTGCATTTGATAGTGTGGATCCTGGCATACTGGTGAAGGTACTGAGTAATGCCTGTGTACCTGGATACTTATGTAAATGGATTTATGATTTTCTTACTAACAGAATATTATATGTTAAACATAATAATATTTTATACGGACCTAAAATTGTATCTAAGGCAACAATGCAAGGTGCAACATTGTCGCCTTTGCTATATAATTTGTATATATGGGAGATATGTAAATATGTGAATATTAAAAATGTAAATATACTTCAATTTGCAGATGACTTAGTGTTGTACAGTTCAGATGTTAACTTAACAGTAGCAATTGAAAATGTTAATGCTTGTTTAATGCAGTTATGTAATTATTACCAGCCAAGATTAAATTTGAAAATAAATGCAACTAAAAGTAGTGTCATGATATTTGGAAAAGACACACCTGCAATAAATGTTACTTATAATGGTGAGGTTATTCAAAGAGTAGCCACACACAAATTCTTGGGTGTTTACATTGATCAGAAGCTATCATTTGAAGACCACATTAAATATATATCCAGAAATGCATTGAAAGGTGTTAACATTTTAAGATGTCTAGCTGGTGTTACATGGGGCGCAGATCCCAAAATACTTTCAGTGTTATACAAATCTATTGTAAGAAGCCATTTTGATTACAGTTCTTTGGCCTATTTAAATAGCACACATACCCAAAAATTAGATGTGATACAGAACAAGGCTTTGAGGATTATATCAGGGGCAATGTGTTCAACTCCCATAAGGGCCATGGAAGTTGAAACAAATATTTGATATTGAGACGACTTTTGCTTGCAGAAAGATACTGTCTTAAACTATTGTCATCAAATAATTTACAAATCATAAATACTACACTAGCTTCACCTCAAGATCTTCTGACACATACATCTCCAACTTTGTGCCGGATTTTCCTAGAAATACAGTCTCATTATTCAAACATCAAAAAACATTCACACTGGCGATGTTACACACATCCATATAGTAGTATAATACATCCTATTATGATTTTAACTAAGTCTATTGACAACAGTTCAGAGTTTCTTGCATTTTTAGAAGAAAATAGTAAGTACTATACAATCTACACTGATGGTAGTAAAGGTAATGAACATGTGAGAAGTGCCATATATGATCCACAAAAACAGATTGCTCAAAGCTTTGTTCTAGATAAACAGTGTTCAATATTTACGGCAGAGGCATATGCAGTTTTTGAAGCCTTAAAATTGATTAGTGGATTAAATAATAATTGTAAATATTTTCTAATCTTATCAGATTCTTTAGGTCTCATTAATAGTCTAAAGCATATTAATTTTAACTTTAAAACGAATTATATTATTTATTTTATTAAAGACTCTGTCTGGCGGTTACATAATAAAGGAGTAACAATTGCCTTTATGTGGGTTCCTTCACATAAAGGTATTTCTGGAAATGAAATTGCAGACAAAACTGCATATGATGGGGTCAACGCCCTAAATGTCAAAAGTGTAGTGAGAGTACCTATGACTGACTTTTATTATAATGTCTTTAAGGAAAATGTGGGAATATTTTTGGAAGGAAGACCAAAAACTCAAAGGAAAGTGGTATGGACGGATACAAAAAAAGTTAGAAGTAAAACCATGGTACCACGAGCTGAAGATAGCTAGCCGTGATTTTATCACAACTATAAATAGACTGAGATTTGGCCATAACTCTGCACCTGCACATCTTATGAGACTAAACATAATAAACAGTAATATTTGCACATTTTGTAACGTTGAGATCGCCGACATGAACCACATTTTCTTCAAGTGCCCAAACTTCGCCATCAAAGACTAGTGTTGGCAAGTGAAATAATGGAAGTCAGTGATACCTCCCGCCGCCAATTATTGTGTGATTTGCTCCAAAATAAAAAGTGTTATAGTGCGTTATTCAAATATTTAAAAAGTACTGTGGGAACTATTTAAATTGTATATTTAAAAGAAGCACCTCTAAAATATAAGACTTGGCTTAAAGGTCTTGTTACCAGGCCTTCATAAAAATCGGATCAGTAGTTAAAGCGCCACGGCGAAATAAACATACATACATAGGTACATACATAGACTGCCAAAATCACTAGCTTTTGCCCGCATATACTCCCACAGGAACACTGCACTTTTTCGGGATGAAATGTAGCCTATGTGTCATTCCAGAGCCTAAATTACTACCATACCAAATTTCATCAAAATCCGTTCAGTAGTTTTTGCGTGAAAGAGTAACAAACATCAATCCATACATACTCACATAGTAGGAGGATTCCTACAAACCCCGCATGCGTAAGGATCCCAGAGTAGTACGCGTCGCTCATTAAGTGCAAAGAATCGTTTCGGCGTGATCATTTCCCGCTCCATTTTGGGCTAAATATAAATCCTCCGTCCCATACGCCCCGGGTAAGCGCGAGGGGCGCACATGCGAGAGCGTTTTAAATCTGCATTTAGTGTGGTTCTTAACGACACTCGAATAAAGTACAATTTTTGTGCCTTCTGTTTTCCTGTTATTGGACATTTGTGATCGTTAGATTATACTCAAAATATTATGTTCACCAAAGTGAAATAAATATACATTGTTACAACGATTATTCTTGTCACTTATATCGTAATATTTATTTTAAAAATGTAAGATAGCGTTTACGTTAAGTCAAAAAGTTAGCATTTTGAACTGATTAAAATAATATAAAAACTCCTTCAAAGTAAGTCCGATTTAAGTAATACATTTAAGAAATCGTCTAAAACTACCATTAAATCTAAACATTATGTTAAGTAATTATTCTAACAGAAATGATTTCTAAACGGCTTACGAATGGAGAAACAATTACTTCCCAATTACGAGAGCTCGCTTAGGAAATTCATTAGAACAGGAGTAAACGCTTACTGCCTCACGAAAAGGATATACAATTTACAGCTTCCATTTAAAGATAATAAGCTTGTAGATTTCCATTGATTCACGAGACTATCATAATCAATATCGGGATCATTATTGGGTACATTATTATATCAATACGTGAAGCAATAATTTTCAGTACAGTTTTACGAGAATTGTGCGAACGGAGGAGTATGCTATTTGGCACAGTTTGTGTGGAGGAAGGTGAGCAAAAAGCTAATATTTTTTTAATAACGCTTAGCAATAAAGAAAATAAATATAAATAACACAGAGATTAATAACACATACTACCGCGCGCTTCATAGATATTATTTTATGACACGTAGACGTTTGTCCATCTGTCATAACATTTACACATAATCTACTAGCTTTTGCCCGCGGCTCCGCCCGCGTAAACACAGTGTCCCACTAGAACACTGCATTATTTCGGGATAAAAGTTAAAGTTTATTCGTTAATCCGGACCTTAAACTACTACCGTACTTAATTTGATCAATATCCGTTCTGTAGTTTTTGCGTGAAAGAGGAACAAACATCTCCTCCATCACCATCCATCCATCCTCACAAACTTTCACGTTTATAATAGTAAGTAGGATCTTGTTATTAAAATAAATATCTATGTAAGAGGCAAAATAATTAAAATATGCAAACTTAAAAATTACATTAATTTTTATGCCAAATTTTGACCACAGGGCCTCTAGTAAATGTAATAGCTAATTCTGGGAAATATTGCGAAATAACGTCTCCCGCCACATCATTCGCGCTAAAACGAAAATGTTCGTGTCGTGATCTTATGATGTTACTAAGGCGGGTCAATAAGTCCGTGACTTTTTGAATTTCTAACCTCCTTACTGAAAAAGCAACACTACTCCTGTCAACAGGCATCTGTCAGTTGACTCCTATCAAAATTTGAACTTGCTGCGTCAGTTAGTTTGTGTTTTACAGCTATCTTTATCAGACTATCCAGTAACTTAAGGAAACAATGGAAAAAAGTGAATTTCGTGTGCTTATTAAGCATTATTTTTTGCGAAAAAAAACCATTACCGAGACCAAGGCTAAACACATAATCTACTAGCTTTTGCCCGCGGCTCCGCCCGCGTAAACACAGTGTCCCACTAGAACACTGCATTATTTCGGGATAAAAGTTAAAGTTTATTCGTTAATCCGGACCTTAAACTACTACCGTACTTAATTTGATCAATATCCGTTCTGTAGTTTTTGCGTGAAAGAGGAACAAACATCTCCTCCATCACCATCCATCCATCCTCACAAACTTTCACGTTTATAATAGTAAGTAGGATCTTGTTATTAAAATAAATATCTATGTAAGAGGCAAAATAATTAAAATATGCAAACTTAAAAATTACATTAATTTTTATGCCAAATTTTGACCACAGGGCCTCTAGTAAATGTAATAGCTAATTCTGGGAAATATTGCGAAATAACGTCTCCCGCCACATCATTCGCGCTAAAACGAAAATGTTCGTGTCGTGATCTTATGATGTTACTAAGGCGGGTCAATAAGTCCGTGACTTTTTGAATTTCTAACCTCCTTACTGAAAAAGCAACACTACTCCTGTCAACAGGCATCTGTCAGTTGACTCCTATCAAAATTTGAACTTGCTGCGTCAGTTAGTTTGTGTTTTACAGCTATCTTTATCAGACTATCCAGTAACTTAAGGAAACAATGGAAAAAAGTGAATTTCGTGTGCTTATTAAGCATTATTTTTTGCGAAAAAAAACCATTACCGAGACCAAGGCTAAGCTTGATAAATACTATGGGGACTCTGCACCATCGATTTCAATGGTAAAAAAGTGGTTTACTGAATTTCGTTGTGGCCGTACAAGCACTGAAGATGCCGAACGTCCTGGACGCCCAGTTGAGGTCTCTACACCCGAAACAATCGAAAAAATTCACGATATGGTGTTGGCCGACCGAAGATTGAAAGTGCAAGAGATTGTGGAAGCCATAGGCATCTCGCATGGCTCAGTGGTTTAAATTTTGAATGATCACTTGGGCATGAGAAAGCTTTCCGCAAGATGGGTGCCGCGTTTGCTCACAGTCGACCACAAACGCAATCGTGTAACAACTTCACAGGAAGGTTTGGCGTTGTTTAATCACAATATGGAGGAGTTTTTGAGCCGTTTTGTAACCGTGTACGAAACATGGATCCATCACAACACACCAGAGACCAAACAACAGTCAAAACAGTGGGTTTCTAAGGGTGAATCGGCGCCAAAGAAGGCCAAGGTCAGCCAAGAAAGTTATGGCGACTGTTTTTTGGGATGCACGTGGGATAATCCACATTGACTATCTTCAAAAGGGAAGAACAATTAATGGGGAATATTATGCCAACTTATTGGACCGCTTCAATGAGGATTTGAAAAAAAACCGATCTCATTTGGCCAAGAAAAAAGTTCTTTTTCACCAAGACAATGCAAGGGTGCACACATGTGCAGTTGCCATGGCAAAAATCCATGAATTGGGCTATGAATTGCTCCCACATCCACCCTATTCTCCAGATTTGGCTCCGAGTGACTACTTCTTATTCCCAAACCTGAAAAAATGGCTCGGTGGAAAAAGATTTGACTCCAATGATGAAGTCATCTCGCAAACAAAGGCCTATTTTGAGGACCTCGACAAATCATATTTTTTGGAAGGGATAAAAAAATTGGAGAAGCGTTGGACAAAGTGTATAGAGCTCAAGGGGGACTACGTTGAAAAATAAAATGATTTATTTATCAATAAATCTGTGTTTTATTCCAAAAGTCACGGACTTATTGACCCGCCCTCGTATGTAACAGCGTAGCATTTCTCAAAAAAACGGAGAAAGAATGTTTAAAATCAAAACACTTGTTTCCGAGATCAGGCATTCCGAGATAATTAATAATAATATCTATGGACGCCTCCACACCACATCAATCTGTTCCCGTGGTAGGTTTTCGAAGAACTTGTGTTACGGGTACCAGACAACGGAAATATGTTTAATACTTTTACACTAAACCCATATATAAGATTTTAGTATAGTATACACATCCATGACCATGCAACATAGAAAACTTTTTGTTTCATTGGTTGGATTCGAACCAGCGACCTTCGGCTTGAGCACTGGGCGCTCAACCGCTGAGCCACAGAGGTAGTCATAGAGTAGGGATAAATTTTACTCTGATCAACAATCAGAATTCCAAAAAAATGCATTATTTGGATACTTTATAGTATCTTAATATTAAAACATTTGTAAATATTTTGTCACACAATATTTGGTCATGATTTCCGTTTGACAACTTATACTATTTGATACAAAATCTCCTAAACTCTTTGCTACAAACGAGCATAAAGTGGAACATAAAGAAAACAAATTATATATATTTCTAAACTGCGACCTGACACGCACGCACAATGGAAGCGTTTTCGAATGCGATGGAAATAGGATTACTCCGAATTCTTGGAATCTAACAAAGTAGGTTTCAGAAAACACAATAAAATTACTTTTGAAATTTCAGCTATCAGTATGTACAATGTACAATAAGGCTTGAAAATAGTTGTGCTAAAATTAAATTAATATTGCTACTACTTATATTATTTGAAAGTATAAAATATGCCATATTTACCCACTTACTATGAGTTTCATAATTGTTTTGTTTGTTTTTCAATAACGTTAGAAATAAGAATGTGTTTTTGTAACTTTTCGTTTGTTACTTGTTGCTCATTGGTGCATGTTGTGTTTGTCTATAAAATATAGTAACACTTAATTGTAAACTTAATCAAGTGTTTTATGTATTTAGTAATACATAAAACACTTGATTAACTGTGTTAACAATTGTTGGGAAACCCCTTTAAATAAATAAATATATATTAGGTCTTTACCTATGAAATTGCCGTTTTGTATGAAAAAATTTAAACTAATTTTTTTTCATGTATTTTTTATTTGTATTAATAGAAGTAATCACCCATGCAATCAATGCATCTTTGCCAACGCAGTGGCAGTTTATTGATGCCCTTCTTAAAGAAATCAGCTGGACGGGAGGCAACAAATTCGTCAAAGGCATTTTGTGCTGCCTCTCGGGTATTGAATTTTTTTCCAAGAAGTTATCCAAATTCTGTAAAAAGTAGTAGTCTGTAGGCGCAAGGTCTGGTGAGTAGGGCGGATGACGGAGAGCTTCCGTCCGACGCTAACGTCGAAAGCTGCTGCTAATTCAGCCGTAGATTGTGTATCATCCGCTTCCACAATCGCCTTTAATTCGTCATTGTCGACCAAAGTCTTCGGACGACCGCGAGGTTCATTTTACAGGTCGAAATTTCCAGAACGGAAGCGAGCAATTTAAAAACAGGTGGTGCGTTGGTTTGTAGTGTTAGCTCCGTAAACGTCGTTGATGTTGCGTGCCGCTTGTGCCGCGTTGCTGCCACGACGGTACTCATATTCCATAATTACTCGAATTTTTAATGTATCCATGATGACGAAAAAGATTGAAATGCGATGAAAATGTAACACTAATCAATAAACAAATGACTACTTTTGGAAAAAGAATTCCATGTTTTTAAAATAAAATTAATTTTAAATAAGAATTATAGAAATTCTAAGCCAAACAAAAATTATTATTTGAAATGGCCAGTACTGCAGAACGGCAATTTCATAGGTAAAGACCTATTATTATTATTGTCTTCCAAAATCATTATACGTTAATGATTTCGTAAATGACCCTTAAACATCTAACATCACAAAGATTCATTTCTATTTCATCCCTACAATTAACAAAGCTATAGTATAAAGTATTTAGGAATCATATTTATATCAGTTTAAATCCGTTGATATATTGAAGTCACAAACTTATATCTATCCCCAGTCCCCACAAACTATCGCATTTATACTAGTCGAATGTTATAGTGAAGTTTCAGATCTTATATCAAATTAATAAAAACCAGTACAACATTGTCCAGCGCTACCACGACACGCCTTTAAAAGTATGCTTATGATCTATGCGACCGCGACCTGCGACCGCGACCCGCGACCGAGCTCACGCGACCCACTGCTCTGTATGAATTTATATGGGGCACGAAATAAATATCGCATCCGCGTCGCGCGACCGGTGGGCGTGGCCAGAGAACCTGACTCGCTGGTTTGCTGGTCTCGGTCGCAGGTTGTAGTCGCGCGTCGCGGTCGCGAAGATCGGAATGCTACCTATAGTATACGGACGAAACACGTGGGCACGACGTATTTGCGGTGACCGCGTTCGTGCTGAAACCCATTCCGCGCACCGCAGCAATTTACCAATTTTCTTTTCAATTCCAACCGGGGCTCTAGTTTGAAAGTTCCCCATTGTAACCGACCTAACCACTCCGTATAATTTCGCCGAAGCCCCGTCTCGCTAATGCCAGCTAATTATAAACGTAATTTGACATTGTTTCCTTATATATTTCTTACTCGAACTTTAACATGAATCTTATTACAAAGTCGCAAAATTTTAAATCAGTTTTCGCTCGTTTCTGGAATAGTCTCTTCTCGGAATAAGACAAATTAATGTAATATTCTATGGATACAATTTACGTTAGATAACTAGAAATGATTCGTAAAACTGGATTTATAAGCCAATGGAACGACGTGCCTGTTTGCGATTGAACGTCGATTGCAGCTAACTATCGGTGAGACGAGTACATGTAAAAAATTTAGTTTAATTTATATACTCATTAATTTTGAGGTATTACTACTTGATAAACGTAAAAAATTAAATATTTTAGTATAGTTTAGTAATTAGTTGCATCTAAAAAATACAAAAAAGTTAATTTTTTTTTGTAAATTAAAGAAAAACCCTACATCATTAGTTTACTTACATCATATTATACAAAAACATTCATCATAGTAAGTATGAACTCAAACGCACAAATATCGGAGATATTTACAAATATGTTCCTGCGGCCTTACACTTTTACACTTACACTGAGACGTGCGAAATTTTGTAAACAAATCGCTGTACCTATGAAAATAGTGATTTTGACGTGATAACGTCTTATAATTATTGTTGTTGTTGTTGTTGTTGACGTTGTCACGTTCAACTATCGTCAGTAAACCGACTTTACAGACAACCGATATTTTTTAGTATACTACTTTCTTCTGAGAAGTTACTCATATTTAAGAGTAGGCAACGTACCTTTTATTTGCCACTAAGAAATTAAAAAAAATCGGTCGTCTAGCCACACAGTGTACCTACACTTGATTGTGCTCCGATCGCTGCGGCGACCCTGAGGCCTGTTTGATTAAACTTTTTGTTTGATTTGATTGATGGAACATTGAACATTGAACATTGAACATTGAACGAATTGTTTATATAAATTCAATGTTGTTGGAGATTGAGTGAGGTCGGGATTATTACTTCCAATAGCGCGAGTAGTTTACATACATTTCTATAAAATTAGATGCAATTTCTCTTGTATGAAAATTAATTTTTGAAATAGAAATCGCACCTTTAATGTTATGCGTGTCCATTATGTACATACCATGTACATGACATGTACATAATGGACATGCATAAGTCATAACAGTATTATGTATAATGAAAAGTATTTTTTTAGCACAAGCGAACTGAACTGAACCATATCGTTCAGTTCATGAGCAGCATAGGGCTGGGAACGGTCCTATTAAAGGAGTCACAACTCGCAGTAGATCCACTTGGGTCGCAGTGACGTCCGGACTTGATTATGACCTGCCGGAAAAGCAATAATAATAACAATAATATGTATTGATGATTTAAACCACGTCAATTTGGCCCCGTGCTAAGTACCCGAAGAACTTGTGTTACGACTTACGGGGACCAGACAACGGGAAGTTTATTTAAATAAATAAATAAATATCTATGGACGCTTCACACCACGTCAGTCTGGCCCCGTACTAAGTATCCGAAGAACTTGTGTTACAGGTACCAGAAAACGGGAAGTATATTTAATACTTTTATACTATACATATATTTAAGATTTTTATTTTATTATACACATATTTAATACACACCCATGACCTAGGAACACAGAAAAACTTTTTATTCTCTCGGCGGGATTCGAACCCGCCACCCCCAGCTTGAGCACCAACGCGCTGAACCACTGAGCCACAAAGGTCGTCAACTACATACGTACATTTAATACTTATATATTATACAAAGTATCCTATATAAGATTTAAATTATTATATTATACACAATATTTAATACACATCCATGACCCAGGAATACAGAAAAACATTTTGTTCCTTCGGCGGGTTTCAAACCAGCGACCCCCGGCTTGAGCATCGGTCGTCGCAGCAAATTTTTTTTTTTTTTAATGTATTTATTCAAGGATTTTACATAATTGTTTTCTTATTCTAAAAACCGCCAAACTGCATATCAGTTTGTTGGCGATATTTGTAATGTCGTATTTGTAATAATTAAATAATGTCCATTTAATACATAACTATATAAATGGCTATAGAAAGAATATTTTTGCAGCCATATGTTTGTGTTTGAAGTCAGTAATAAATCGTCTACAGTGATGGCGCTACGAGGCTACGTAGTACTGTATGATTGGTCTACAGCAGTGTTTCTCAACTGCCGGGTCGCGACCCGGTACCGGGCCATCGAAATAAAATGCCGGGTCGCAACATTGCCGCCTTGCTTTGAAACAATATCTGCTATCAATCGACGCATCTTAAATATTCGTAAGCGGTAAGGCGATACCAAAATATTAGGTCATTACATATGAAATTGGCGTTTTGTAAAGGAGGAACAAAAAGTAGATTTTTTTTTAAACATAATATATTTATTAATCAAAGTATATACCATTACTATCTATGCACTTTTGCCATCTCATAGGTAGTTTATTGAATCCTTTACTAAAAAGACCATTCGGACAGGAATCAATAAAATGTTTGAAGACGCTGTGGACTGCCCCATCGGAGTTGAATTTTTTCCCCTGCAAGAAGTTATCCAAATTTTGAAAAAAAATGGTATTCTGTTGGAGCAAGGTCCGGGGAGAACGGTGGATGTCTTAGACATTTCAATTGAAGCTCCTCTAATTTGGTAGCCGTCTGTTGTGCAGTGTGAAGTCTAGCGTTGTCCTAAAGCAGCAGTGGCCTAGAGCGAATGACCAACCTCGGTTGTTTAGCAGCTAGCTTTTCCATCATGATTTACAGTTGCTGGCAATAGATTTTTTTGAGTAAATTTTCGCTTGGGCCAGGCTTTGGCTGGCTCGCCAGGGTTCTCCATTGCGATGAGCGTTTCCGATTATCGTATAGGATCCTCTTTTCATCACAGATTCGATTTAAAATCCCTTCATTATAGTGCCGGTTGAGTAATGTAACGCAGCAGTCGACGCGCGTTTGTCGGTTTGCTACATTCAATTCATGAGGTACCCACCTTTCAACCTTTTTCACCTTCCCAATTTGTTTCAAGGGGATTAAAACAGTTTTATCACTAACACCGCAGCCTGCAGCTAACTCGGACGTGGTTTGCGATGGATCCGCTTCCACAATAGCCTTCAATTCTTCATCATCAACTTTGGTCTCCGGCCGTCCACGGGGCTTGTTCTGCAGGTCGAAATTTCCAGAACTAAAACGTTGGAACCAAAAAACTATTATTTTGTGACACCGCCGCCATACACATCATTAATCCTTCGAGCCGTTTCTGCAGCACTGGTGCCACGGTGGAACTCGTACTCGAAAATAATACGATATTTCAAGTTTTCCATTTTGTAAACAGAGTGAAGCAACGAAAAAACCAAAACAGGAAAAAACGAATTACGGTTTTCGAAATACAAATGCATGAGTAAATTTATAGCGGTATAAATTTGAAATTGGAATTCCTAACCAAATAAGATATATTTGAGATCAAAGTGGTCAGTACGACAAAACCTAAGTAAACCAAACCTAAGTAAAGTACTAAATCAGTAAGGACCTAATATATAGTATTAATAAAACATTTTTACTATTAATACATATTTTGTAATGTTTGTTTCGTTTAAATGTTGATGAAATTATGTTTAAAAGTAATAAGTGGGCCGCGAAGGGACAGTGTGAAAATTACCGGGCCACGGCGGAACGACGTTTGGGAAACACTGGTCTACGTTAGTACGTTACCGTCGCTTCCCACATACAAATCACCGGTCACCAAAACTCATCCATTACTTTCTAAAACTTTCCTAACTATTAAGTAAGTTCATTAATGTTTTGGGTAAATGTAGCTATTACTACTTCCTTCCATCTTATTTACATCCTTGTTCTAAAGTTTTTTTTTGTTAAAACGTAATCAATAACTTCCTTAATAGTTAATAGAATCAGTCGTTTTATTTTGCGGAAATCCATAGCATACCTACAATTTAATTAATATTATGTGTAACAATATCCCGCGTAAAAATATTTTTTTACTGCTAATAGAAATAATATTGATTAAATTGTAAGCTTCTTTAATATTGGGTTATTAAAATTGTTTCATTACAATGAAGTGAATGATAATAAGTGTATAAATTGCAGGCTTTTATAGTTTACTTATGTCTATCTTAATTACATCACCGGATAAATTACGAAATGGACGTCCAAAGCGATAAATAGCGTATTAATCGAGCTGCGTAGAACTTGTCCCGTCAACTTTCCCACTAAATTAGATACTTACTCTGACGGCATTAAAATTCAACTAAATTGTGTAACTACAAGCTTCAACTTTAAACGCTCATTTGTTTTGTTTCTGGGCGCTCACTCGCCTTCAGAGTGGAGCTAAAAAACAAGGCAAGTTTGTGTTTATTTGAGAGTTCCGTAGCGGTTTAGTTTGTTTATTTGAAATTTACTTTATTTTATAACACGGTGAAACATTTTTTTGGAAAATAATAATAATAAATTTAACATGCTAAAAGCTGTGCTTGATGTCGTTTTATGTCGCCATTGGGTAAAGCGGAAAATTGAAACAGAGAGTTAAATCTTATCATCTTCTTTGGTTACATTTATAAAAATATTTTCGACTACGCGAGTAATTAGAATTTTTATGAATTTCTGAATGAACTACATACTAAAGTTCGAAAGTTTGTCTACTAAAGTCGGAAAAAATTATTAAATAACTAATTTCAACTAACTTCACACCATCTCTTATTGCTAACTTCATATCACACCCTCTTATGACGCCATTATGGCCAATTTTGGAACTGTTATTTAACTACTTTTGTTGGACAATTTTTAGCTTTTCTGCCTTAGAGAGATAGTCCTCCTTTCCTCTACCCCCCATAGTTAGTAAGTAACTAAGTAGTAACTGTCAGCAGTCACAGTGACTAACTATATTTATAGTAGTGAGTCATGTCAAGTCAAGCCAATGTCAGAGTGATATGACATTGGCGACTCACTACGGAGCCAACTATAAAAAGAAGAAGAAGAAGAACGCTATTTATTAAAACATGCATCGTCATCGTCAGTGAGGGTTTTCGATTTTTTTTCTGTCGCTAGGAGGCAGACCCGACTCACACAAAGTGCCATCTGAAGGCGGAAGTGATTTCGAGAACTGACAATAAGAATTTTCGCGCGGCGCTTCGAAAAGTCCTAAGCGGGTCCTAGTCGTGTCAAACAGCTGTTAGATGTCACGAACCATAACACCCTTTTTATGTCCCCACTTCAGTATGCACTGGTCCTTTAGCCAAGATACCATCGCTAATTATGATAAAGTTAGAAATAAAATGTATGGTATTGACGTATCGTGCGCTATGTCACCGAATGTTATGTCAATCCCATTTATTTTCAATTTAGAAGATCGTCATTGTAAATATCGATGGCGTGTTGGCTAAGCCCCATAAATAAAATATAAACAATAAGACTCATAGTCCATCTGTGTATCTATCGTACTGCAGTTAGCTATAGTCGAGTTCGTCAAAATAAACAAACATTTAGGAGTTCGCAACCTGTGGATCAAATTGAAAAAACAGTTAGTTTCCTCACTTCGTAAAATTATTCGAATGACATTGCTATAGTTAGTTTTAAACCACACGTATGTATATATAAGGTAACTGAATTTAGAAAGTTTTCATTTTGATGGATGTTTATTGTTTAAAAAACTTGAGAGGTGTCAAGGGACACCGGCAGGCTGATTCTGTATCTTGCAACAACAATGCGACAGGCATACACTGTCAATATCGCTGTCAAACATAATTTTTGCATTACGTATTAGCAATAGCGACGCAACAGCGAACAATCGATGGGATCGCGCTCTTGCGAACAATCAGGGAACTAAAAATGCAATCGATTCTCCTTGTAACAACAAAAATCGGTATTACGTATGATATTGATATTTGACAGCAATGGGACAGAAGACGGCGAGCAATTTCAATTGTCAAAGAGCGACAACCCATTTAGGTTGTTGTTGAACCGGATGGAACGAAGTTATAATATAAATATATAGTTGATAATGAAGAATTGAAGCCTATTTTTGGAAATACATATATATATATATATATATATATATATATATATATATATATATATATATATATATATATATATATATATATATATATATATATATATATATATATATATATATATATATATATATACAGAGATTAGCCGGAACAAACACACAGACTGACAGACGGACAGAAAAATGTTAACAATTTATATTTTATTGTAAGTACCGATTATACTTTTAAATGTGATGTAAGTGAAAATAAAAGCTGTTAATTTGAAATTACAAACAGACACTTCAATTTTGTTTATATGTATAGATATAATATATTATATTATACAAAACAAATAGTTGAACTAAGTATATATAGTGCGCGCGGAACTAGTTGGCCGCGCCTTAGGTGGGGACAGGGGTGAGGGGGCGGGTTGCTTGCTGCTCGCAGTGTTGCCGCCGCGAAGTCCGGCTCCGTACTGAGTAATAACATCAAGCGCTCTGCCATCCCACCGCTCGCCTACCTAAGGCCCGGCTAGCTAGTCACAATATGTAACAGTCATAACAGTCACAATGTGTAATTGCAAAATTCTACATTATTGCCAAAGTGATAAGGTCTTTTTTTGTATCATTCTTAATAGTCATTACATTGTGATTTCGAGTGGCAAAAAGTGTCGTGCCTAATAATCCATCCACCCCCAATACAATTCGCAACGCGCCATAAGGAACTTCGTTCCAAAAATCTTGAAGGAAGAAAACATGGAAGGAACCTTGAGGAAGGAACACTAAAGTTAATAAATTTTTTGATATTCTTGGAATAGCAGTTGCGATTTTTAATTTGTACACAGTACACACTCATTGCTTCTTTTTTAAGAAGTACCCACAAAACGAGCAGACCGATGGCACCTAAGCGGTCACTGCCGCCCATTGACCAGAGGAGTTACGAGTGCGCTCCCGGTCCTTGCGATCCGGACCTCCGGCTTCGTCGGCAAGTAACCCTAAGCTTGTACTTAACGCTTGGTAATCGGTAAAGGTGTTGAAATCGAGCGTGTCGTGTGATCCTGTGGTCGTCACAGCTCGCCGCCGCCGCCGTGAGACAAAAGAGGCCTGATTCTCGTAGCTTTTTCGACAAGATTTTGGCCGCGGCTCTGCCCGCGTAAATACGTTATCCTACTAGAACACTGTACTTTTTCGTGATTAAAAGTAGGATATGTGTTAATCTAGACCCTAATCTTCCACAATACCAAATTTCATCAAAATCCGTCCAGTAGTTTTTGCGCGAAAGTGTCGCAAACATCCATACATCCATACATCCATGTATCCTCACAAACTTTAACATTTATAATAGTAGTAGGTTATAATCTCGGTTCGGTCACTTACTCGCGTCAAATCTTGCGTGCGCTAACGGGACGGCCTGGAAATCCAAACGAAACTCAACCGATAGTACCTACGAGAATTGTCACCCAGATCGTGAGCACGACTGCACCGTGATAAATGTTAATCCAACGGGATCAATGGTTTTCAATGTTTTTGGTTACTTCATTTTTTTAAAGGAATTGACCAGGAAACGAGCAGACAGATCGCCTGAAGGTAACCGATTACAGCCGCCCATGGACACTCGTAACACCAGAGTGCGTTCCCAGTAATAATTCCCAATTCCAAGCAACCGCAAGCGTTATTTCACTCCGGTTTTCTATGAGGCTGTGGTATTTATCTGGTCGTGCCAGTCCACTCGTGGCGAAGCATGGCACTCCCACGTTTAGTAACGCAGTTACATCGACATCCGTGACAAAACTGCTAAGACAAAAAAACTTCGACGACCTCTGTGGCTCAGTGGTTGAGCGCGTTGGTGTTCAAGCCGGGGGACGCGGGTTCGAATCTGCCGAAGGAACAAAAAGTTTTTCTAATATAAAAGTGAATATATACTTAACATATATTATCATAATACACAGGTAATTAATATACTTCCCGTTGTCTGGTCTACGTAATACAAGATCTTCGAGTTAGGTTAGCGCCAGTTTGAAGTGGTGTGAAGAATCCGTAGATATTATAATATTCTTTCAAAAATTCTTATCTATCGCTAAAAATACATAAATTCGAATTAGATTGCGACACATTCACATTCAATTCACATTGTGCTTGCTTGCTGTGTACATGCTTGGCTTGTGCAAGCACAAGGGCAATCGTTTCGTCGATTTTTGAACCCTCATAAATTGGGTTTGGATAGTATTAGAAAAACTAAATTTTCAAATATGTCTTCAGTAGCAGACTAATAAAACATGTAAAGTTTTGATTGGGGTAAATCTTATACTTTAGATTTTATTGATACCTAAAACCCCTGATTTCGTCACTGAATCACTGATGATCAACAAAATTCTAGGTTACTTCCAGATGTCCTAGAAAGCTGAAATTTGGTATGTTAGCTATTATTAGCACACAAACAACATTGACAAACTTGGAACCTTTACCCTCCAACCCCTTATACTAGGGAATGAAAATTTGTAAGAGACTTACCTATGCAAATTTTTACTCTAGAGATCTTAAAATTGTTATAAATACTAACAATAAAAAAATATTATAACAACTTTCACAAAGAAGTGAAATCTCACCAAAAACATTTTCACGTAAAGTGATGCCAAGACAATACCATATGACTCGCACTGTCAAAAAGCTATCAGATCTAATGTAAAACCCAGCTTCTGCCTCTACCAACTCTACACGCCCCAAGTCTACAAGCCTAACTTCGGCGAGTCAGTATCGTCTTGGCATCACTTTACAAATACCCTATGTATTGAAATATGAAACACAAAACAAAATATTACTGAGAACACGGGATACATTCATGAATAAGAACACATTATTGTCGATTCCAAGCCGACTGTAATGCAACTGTAATTTCTCTTCGACCATATTATTGTGTATTATCAGAGACTTACATGGCATCACACATGTGACACTGATTAGCTGTTCCTAGAATAAAAAGTTGTAATAACACGGCGAGTGTCCGGACGAAACAGAGCAGAAACTCCCTTACCCAGTGCTTATTGAAGTTCGTTTCATGCTCGAGCGGGAAGCGTGTGACGTCATGACGCGGCGGAACTGTATCATAAATCAGTCATTAGTTAATGGCGTTCGAGCGACTGCCTTTCTAATGATAATTTAATGTCTCTTAGTTCATAATTTTGCCTACTAATCAAAATTTGCGGCGAGCGCCATACAATTTCGTGGAATAACTGCGCAAACTTTGCGGGAAACGCTTTGTGGGGTTTCGTGCCCAAAGGGTAAAAACGGGACCCTATTATTGAGACTTCGCTGTCTCTCTGTCCACCCATCTGTCACCGAGCTGTATCTTCTTAACCGTGCTAGCTAGACAGTTGAAATTTTCACAGAAGGTGTATTTCTGTTGCCGCTACAACAACAAATATTAAACACCAGAACCTTAATACGCAGTGATACGCCTGAGCGGTCTCCTTTTTGACGGTCAGGCATTACACTACCTACCTTCCTATTCATAATAGTATCTCTTGCGTACCTACTCCTACTCATGGTACGTAATTTTTATGTTTTTGTTTTAAGTTGTTTTTCTGTCCTGTTTTTATGACTTGTTGTATGTATGTCTTTGTTTTATTTGTAGTGTAATGTCTCATTGTGTCAAATAAATGTTTATTATTATTATTATTTTTAATTCTCGTATTTAAAGTAGAGTTTTACTTTAGTTTCATTTTACTTTTATTGAAATTTGTATTATAAGTGTAGCGACTTGTTATCCTAAGCTGATTCTGTGACATTTGAACCAATCAGGAGGCGTTAGACGCTGCTTTAACGTTTACGAGAATACCGGTTTGGCAGTTTGAGCGTGTCGGGACTTGATTGCAATTGTATTATTGCAGGTTTTATTTAGCGGAATTGACCCTCGAATAAATAAACGTGATTTTTTGCCGTTTTGTGAGGATAACCGAACCGTGCGCGAGTCCGACGCGCACTTGGCTAGTATTTTTTTTTTTCATTAACGCCGAGGTAATTCTCATAAAATGCGTTTAATTCCGATGAACAGCTTAATTCCGAAGAAAGGCGACTCGAACAAATTACAAACAGAAAAAGTTTTTCAGCTCAGCTGAAGACTGTGCATTTGTTAATGCCTTCTATGATTTTAATATAAAGAAAACTGAGCGAATTGAATAAAATGAAGGGAAAATGCTGCAGATGTGATGGAGGAATTTATCGGAATGCGCGCGCGCAAAAACATACATTTCAGAAAATATAAAATGTCAATGTCAAAATTTGTTGTTGTAAAAAAGGTTAAAAAATAAAAATTTAAAAATAAATTTATCTCCTCAAGCATGCTGTTAAAAATAATAGCCTCCGATTTTGGTGACGGTGATCGAACACCGATTTTGGTGACGGTGGCCGGTTCCATCAAAACCAGTCCTAGCTGGACTTATTTTATAGTGCCCAAGTGTGTGCGCAGTACACAAGACCACTCTCTCCTACCTTACTCTTGAAACCCAGTGGGACGGATGACCGATACGACTGACGGTCGAGAGATCAGGCGCAGGTTCGAATTTCTACATGTCCATCCGACGCATGTGTCTCATCGTCATGACGATCCATGGATCATCTTTCTTGTCAGACAATCAGGTGGTCAGCCTGCATTGTCCTAACCAAACTTGGAAATAACATTTTGTGTTATTCCAACGCGGGAATCGAACCCACGACCTCCGAGTCGAGAGCCAAGCTCTTAACCACTGGACCACGGAGGTTGTTGTTGTTGGAGGTTGCTATTAATAATCAATGTGTCGTTTACATTCTTCCTGTCTATGGTCGGTTAAAATTGGTCTATCCTCAATATATTTCTCGTTTTCACAGCGAAACATCAAACAGCGAACAGAGTGGCGACACAATATGTGCGGGTATTTTGCAAATTGTATGCTCATTGTAGCCTGAGACAATACTGGTGTGTCTCTCGAACGGGTTTTAATACGGCGACAGTAATAGATTGCTTTTGCATTGCCCCTGACTGCAGGAACTGGGCCAAGGAAGTGAACTCGGCTTAGAAAAATAAACAAAAGAAACCACGAAGCTCCATTATTTTCTTGCGGAGAAAAGTGAGTCATTTACGTTTAAAACTAGCAATCGTTAACTTGCCCTAATGATGCTATTTGTATACTTTTATATATTAGGTAAACATATGAAATTGCAGTTTTATATGAAAAAATTTAAACGAATTTTTTTCATGTATTTTCTATTTGTATTAATCGAAGTAATCAATGCATCTTTGCCAACGCAGTGGCAATTTATTGATGCCTCTTAAAGAAATCAGCTGGACGGGAGGCAACAAATTCTTCAAAAGCATTTTGTACTGCCTCTCGGGTATTGAATTTTTTTCCCGCCAAGAAGTTATCCAAATTCAGGAAACAGTAGTAGGTAGTCTGTAGGCGCAAGGTCTGGTGAGTTGGACGGATGACGGAGAGCTTCCAACCCCAGTTCTTGCAACTTGGAGACCGTATGCTGTGCAGTATGAGGTCGCGCGTTGTCGTGCAGGAGCAGCGGAGACGAGCGATTGACCAATGCTGGTTGGAGATGTGCCAGCTTCTCCATCATTGTGTTCAGTTCTTCACAGTACACATCTGCAGTAATGCTCACCCCGTTTGGTAAGAAGCTGTGATGAATCATACCGGCGCTAGACCACCAAACACTGACCATCACTTTTCTAGGGGTAAGTTTTCGTTTAGGGTATTGTTTAGGTGCTGAACCAGGATCCAACCAAATTGCTGGGCGCTTGCGGTTATGAAACAGAATCCAATTTTTCATCGCAGGTAACAATGCGGTTCAAAATTCCTTCATTTGTGTGTCTGTTGAGCAGTGCAAGGCACGTCTCGACGCGTACTTCGCGCTGGCGATCATTGAGTTCGTGGAGCACCCATTTGTTAAGCTTTTTTACCTTGCCAATTTGACGCAAATGGACTAATATTGTTTTGACGCTAACGTCGAAAGCTAATTCAGCCGTAGATTGTGTATCATCAGCTTCCACAATCGCCTTTAATTCGTCATTGTTGACCAAAGTCTTTGGACGACCGCGAGGTTCATTTTTCAGGTCGAAATTTCCAGAACGGAAGCGAGCAAACCAATAACAGATGGTCCGTAAACGTCGTTGATGTTGCGTGCCGCTTGTGCCGCGTTGCTGCCACGACGGTACTCATATTCCATAATTACTCGAATTTTTAACGTATCTTTCTTTATTCTGAGTAAGAACGTGTTCACACGAGCGTGATTTTTTTTGGCGCGACACGGTGCGCGTCGCGTCAGAATCGCCCCCTCCTTAGAAAAATTAGAATTGAATACTTATCTTTAGCAATATTAAATATAGAGTTTAAACTACCTCCGTATAAAATACGTATGCGCTCCTCGCTCAGCGCTCGAGTAGCCACAACGTCGCGGAAGAGTCGCGATCGCGTTGCGTTCGAGCATGGCTTGCGTCGCCCCACACCCCCCACTTCGCGACAAAGACTCAGCCGTATATAATGATACACAATGGTCATAATTGCGTGGTCACCCTTTCTACAGTTGAAAGTTCCACACTCTAACTCTTCGCTTTCACGACGCAATCGCGAAGCTGACTAAGCGATCACGACGCCTTTATTAAACGAATTGCAGTACACCCTATATCTGCTCTGAACGCATATTTTAAATATAATAGCATTCCGCGGATGTGTGAACGATTCTGCGGTTAAATTATTTTAATTAAAACAATTCAGTAGAACATTATGCTAATTTAAAATCCGTAAAAGTTAGACTCTTGTATGGCAGCTTCGTTAGTTATATACAATAGAATATATACAATAGAATTGATTTGCAATTACAAATATAATAGAAAAAAATATGACCTGCTGTAAAGATGTGTAACTTAATACTTAGTAAAATATTATTATAATTTATAATCATGAATAATGTAGACTTACATGCGATAATGCCGATAATATACTAAGATGAAACTATAAAAACTTTTGGGCAATTACGGCCGAACTTCGCACCTAAATTTCTTTGGTAGTTGGGAATATTTTTCTCCTAAGTCCTAACTTCGCACATACATCAACTTTAATGCTGAATATACTTTAATATTGTATATTTTCTGTTCTCTTTGAACCTTACGCTTTTCATGTTTTGGGTGTTTATTTTTCATAAAAGAAATGTTATGCTATGTAAGGGTATTATTGCAAATTGGTGTTTTGTTGTATTGTTGTATTGTGCCAAGTGCAAATGTTGCGTTGCAGGGAAGTTACAATATCAACATAATATTGTACTCGTATGTTATGTCAAATAGTTAAAAATCAATGAAGAATTTTCTGATACAGTAAATGGAAGAATGATAGCTTTTTCTTAAAAAAGCTATCATTATTTAATTGGAAATGAAAAAACAATAATTATTTCCGTATTTTATTTTGTGAAATAAAAATCATATATTTTATGCAATTATTTACTGTAATATATTATTCCTTTTGTCCTTGACCTAGTGGGTAGACCGTTTTGTTACCGTGACCGTTGTGTTTTGTTTTAGTAGACGGTTTACACTCGAGAGAGTACAGGTTCTCTTCCCAGGTTGTGGTGTACCAATGAGACTTTTTCGGATCTCAAGTACATTATACGCACGCTCCAACGGTGAAGGAAAACATCGTGAGGAAACCCGCACATGGCCATGGCCAGACGTATTTACCAGTCATTCCTCTGGACTAGGCTGACTGTGTTGTGAGAATGCCGTGTGTGCTTGGGCAACCATATGACATTAAAAACGACTGTCGCAGGCACTACAGTATTTCAAGAATACTGTATAAATCATCCAATAAGTTTACGCACCGCACCGCATTACTCCGCACCGCACTGGCGGCCACACGAGCAGTGCGGCGTCGCAATGTTCTTACGGCGCCGCACCGCACCGCATTACTCCGCACCGCACTGGCGGCCACACGAGCAGTGTGGCGTCGCAATGATCTTACGGCGCCGCACCGCACCGCATTACTTCGCACGGCACTGGCGGCCACACGAGCAACAACACGAGCAACAGGGTTGGCCTGGCTTGCCCAGTTGAGTTCCCTATGCCGTACAAACAACAGCGGTTCTCCTGCGCCACCGCACCGCTGGTACTCTTCCCCGCCTCGTCAGCCTCGTTCCCAAGTCTAGTGCGCATGCGGTGCAGGGCCGGAGCGGAGCCGCTTCTGGGTCGCCGCACCGGAGCCAAACCACGCCGTGTGGCCAGGCTTACAGTTTAATCAGCAGATTGATAGGATTACTGCGCAGTCCGAAGTCAAGAGTTAGAAGTTCATTGAGGCTCCAGGATACTGGCAGCTGGACTGATTTCTGAGAGGCCTGCAGCAGCCGGTTTCGTTAGGCCAGCTTTATTTTGGCTAACCTCAGTAAATTTTTATTCAAAGTGTTCAAAGTTATTTATTCAAAATTCGTTTTGTAACAGTGCAAACCGCCACTAACAGGCCTACCATTTTATTCGATATATTTAAGCGGTGCGGCGCGCGTTGATCAAATTAACAATTTCAAATTATTGGATTTCGGAGTTAGTCGCGTAGTCGGGTACTGACCGCAAATTATTGAATTAAAAATGTCAACTGTATACTGCAGTCACAACCCAGCTAGTTAAATCTTACTTCATTTGTATGCAGCAGTTTAGAAATGACTCACAGAACATAAGACCGTTATAATTATGTACTACATTCTAGCAATAAAGGAATTTGATATGATTTTATTTCAATGGTTTCGTTTTTTTATTAATAAAAGCTTTATCGTGTCTACATCTGAGTACAACACTTAAATTAATATTCATATTAAAAGAAGTTTCCATTTCTACGTCTGAGCATAATATGGTATTAGAATATTCCAGTTAACTCTAGACACGAAAATAAACTCTCAGATTTAAGTGGCAATGGATTGAACCTCATTGAGATAGTATACATATTTGTTCGTCTGTCCGAATTCTGACGACAAAGGCGATGGTCCAAAATTGACCCAGAATCGAATGTGTGGTGTTTGCCAATGGGTTCATTTGAAATCATATTTAAACAGAAACTAAACTTGAAATAGAAATAAAAGCACTCAAGCACTGAGGAACAGAGGTATTCAAAATGATATGTCTTAGATATTTATAAGATGTAGCGTTGTAGAACAAAAACTCTTACTTGGTATGTTTAAAAACAAAATTACGGAACCAGATGTGATGTGAACGTCTATCAAATTCATATTCCGTCATCATATTGTTGATGATGGATGGACCAGCAGCACAGGTGATAAAACCAGACGCAATCACAAATGGGCATCGTTGTATTTTGTATGCGTTTTGGCGGGGCCGACGGTTTTTTCACCAGCAATTTGATAACGCGGCCAGCGTTTGGAAAAAAGTATCGCGCCGCGCGCCGTGACGCGGACAGCTACGAATATGATACGGACTTGCCGGCACACAGTTCATTATACGTGCTTTTACATCTGCAAGTGTTTTGCTGCGATATTTTCGCTTGTTACAATCTTTTGTACTTTGGAGCTCGTTTCCATTTCGTATTTCAAAAATATCTGTAAAATAAGAATATTGGTTTCATCAGTGTAACACTGTAACGTTGTATGTAAAATGTACTTAAACGTGGTGTTACGTTTATGCGTACGCTTCATCAATAACGCGGATTGATTCTGTGCAGCCACTAAGACATTCGGTTCAATCAATGCTATTAGCGTGATTAAGTTGTGCTTATCCTCCTTTGAGGTAATATAAACAGCGATCAATTCCCGGTACGTTGATTTACGCAGCATCTCAAGTGTAACAGGGAGCTGTGCGGCCGCAGACGGACCTCAGAGCGATCATGTCGGGTCCATTACTGGCCACAATTGCGTTAACTGTGCCACAAACACCCCCCGCAGCCTCGAGCCTGTGTTCTAGTATCGACTTACTAAACAATATGTAAGCGTCAGTTCACACCGAGACGAGACGCGGCGCTGCATTTTTAAAATAGCGATTTAACATTGAACTTCATTCACTACACAAGAAGATACAATTGCAAGAGTTCGAATTACAAACTGCACCGCTTTGCATAGCGCGGCGCCGCTCTTGCAATGAAACGTGTATTTTGTAATCATTCAAAATTCATTGTATAATTTTTTGTGCACCTACAGAATAAAGTTCAATTTTGAATCACTATTTTAAAAATGCAGCAGCGCTACGTTGCGCTCGTTTCGGTGTGAACCTAGGACCCACGTGGTATAGTATTCAGGCGCACGTCCAGACTTTCTGGTCTTCGTACCTGGCGTTACCAAAAAGCATCACCTCGCAGATCGACTGGTTCAAAAATGTTTAAGAAAAACAAAATTCATTGAAAATTTGAGGGTGATTTGTTTTCTGAAATGCTCCATTTAATTTTAACTGACCCATTTTCTTGAAACAACATACGGAAGATAGCTAAATAATCTTAATGAATCTTCATCGAGTATCGTTAAGATAACTCGGATAAGCAGCGCGCCGTTTTCCGGAAATGCCTTTTTCCGCCGTTGATTACGTCATGCTATGACGTCATTATTTCCCTTACGATGACAATATACGCGGGATTTGATTAAAATACATATAACACCCACATCTATATATTATAATCATCACTTTCAGTCGCAGAGTTTTAAATTAAAATATTTTAAACCCATATTTCTTCCAGTATATCAGTTTTAAGCTGAAAGTCGATGAGCATGTTCTCAGACATAATAGTTTCTACTAAGTGGCTTAGCCTTCTGTAAAGATGAAAGTCTCGAGTGCTGAATCAATGCAACTAGAACACATCTTTTCCCTTTAAGAAAGAAATGTCTCGGGTAAGATGTAACGGGATATGAGAAACTGGCAATTGCTGCGCATGTTATGTACGCTAGCCTAATATGTATAGCTAGCGGCCGAATACCGAAACGCTTATCAAAATTAAGAGCCTATTCACATGCTGTCGCTTTCTCTGCCCGACGATATGACAAGGACAGCATGTGAATTGATCGTCACTTAATTAAACTATCATTTCAGTATTCGGCCGTAATACACATGTAAGAATAATGAATTACCATACGCTTCTCGTACCATGAGTATTGAATTAGAAATAAATTTGAATTTAATTAATCAGTAGGTTATTATTATGAAGCTAAAACGAGCATCAAATACGTGAAACACGAGCCATGTTATCCGTGCGCATCATAACTACAATTTTATAACAAACTCTAATATGACTACGTAAATAATATAGCCTGTGTTACCCGGGCTGTTATTACGAATCTATTGACACCTCATTTATTTAAATCGGACCACTAGTTCAGGCGCTATGGTGGAACATACGTGACACAGGCTGACAAAATCATTACCCTTCCTTTTGGCTTCGCCGTAGTCCGGTAAAAATGAATAACCATGTCGGTATGCATTTCTCTCTGTGTTGAAATTTAAAAATCAGTCACATGTCCAGCTACAGATATCCGGACATGTGGGTCATTAGATTGCATGCCCCTCGTCCGCAGCGAGACCAATAAAATCCCCAATCATATTTTAGCAAAAGGCATTTCATTCGAACGCTTCGAAATGTTGACTTAAAAATTATTTTTCGTCTATTCAGGTGTTAGACAACATGATATACAATATGAAACCCATCTTAATAAATGAAATTAGAATTTGCAATAACAAGGAGAACTATGTGTCGGCCAGTGACGTCACGATGTGCTACCGCCATACAATATAATATGTCATTAAACATAATATGTCGGAAGCAGATTGGGACGGGAAACATTTTTATTTGTTTATAATTTATAATCGCGTCAACCTAATCATCTATTTCCTTTAGATTTATATATCTCTATTCAACAATTTTAAGATTTAATTTGTAAAAATGTGATATTCGACACTAGGCAACATCCCTATTGGTGATGTTTTCCGTTTGTTCTCATAACTATAACTGTCCATTTTCTGTAGGTTTATTGAATGAGTATATGAGATGCATGGATATTTGTTACTCTTTCACAAAATACAACGATGCGGAGTTCCACGTAACTTAACAGTTTTGTAGGAACATAATACGAGTTATGTTGTTCCTAAGTTATATTATCGTCCGTTTATTTACAATATTTTATTTGTATTCAAATATATACTATATACTGCTAGCAACTTTGTTCACACGTCCCGGAAACCATACATTTTGCCTCGAAAAAATAACCTATCTTCCCCAAGGTCTACATCCCTGTACAAAAATCATTACCCGTTAGGTGGTTCAGGTTTCGTATTTATAATCTATACATCTATACATATAACAAATGTCCAATTCGTAAGCTGTTGTAATCATAATTCGTAGACGGAGTGGAAACTAGAGAGTAATCCCACTAATAACTCTAGCCACTATGTCAATTAAAGTAATCATCAGCAATCACCGCCTTCATCACACCATACACATCACATTATGATGATAATAGGTACTTCTCATAATCTTTTACACCAACACACGAATATTTTTGAACATAACTCTACCGTTTGTCTAAGCATTTTCAAAATTATTTTGTTGTTGCATGTAATATAATTCGAAATTAGTCCCTTAGTCACCAAGGTGACCTGATGAGAGATGAGGAGACCTGATGATGGCACCCACGAGGAATCGAGAGAACTCCACAAAATTAAAAGGATATTTATAGTGATTTAGACTTTTATCGTAAGTAAAATTTTGTGCCAAGGTGTACCCTAGATCCAAAAGCACCGAATAGAACTCCTCAGTCTTTAAAGATACACGTTTAGAAAATTAGGCATTGTTTAAGGAACTGCAAGCATATGCCAGTAATCATCATCATCATCACCACCATCTTCTTACGAGACACCAATATAATATTATTATGGTGACATAGGTACTCCTCATAGTTTTGAACACCGATATCAATGTATGCTTGAGTTTGTTTTGCAGAGAGAGTGAGAATACCGGAGGTTTTTTTGTATTAATAACTTTCTTAAAATGTGTTAATAATAATACATATACCTAAAAAGGGGAAAAAATATTATTTTTAAACGAAAACTGAAAGCCGACTTTCAATGTAAAAATGCACAAAAATGTATAAAATAAAACTTCTTTTCCAAATAACTCCCCTTTTAAATTCGGCTACAATTTTAACTATTTCTCTACTCAGTCTTCATATTTTTGAAGTCGGTACCATGTGGTGTCTACAAAAAAGTCTGCGATGGCATAGATATATCTATCTTTTAAGAATAGGTTACTATACCCATTCTAAGTTTAAATAACCTAACCACATAGTGAGGCCTGTCCAAACTACGCCTCGCCGTGTAATTACCCCACTGTCACACACACATATATAACGAAACTACGCCATAGCTTGTAACGCGAGCTGTCCCGTGTGAGTTGAAGGTTGTTATGTATGTAGTTCGTAGTTGCACGCGCACTACATACATAAAACCAGCTTCAGTTTTGGTTTAACAAAGCTCTGTCTTCGCTTGTTTATTTGGTCTGAGATACTATAGTAGTATACATTTTAGGAGTGATCTCACCTAAACCTTCCTTCCGTAACTATAATCGCGTAGTGGGTTTTATTCAATTACTTCAAAATTAACTGTCCGCTTTTGTTTTAAACAATTTTCTTAAAGAGTATTTAGCATGATCATTCAGCATGGAAAATTGCATGTGTCTAAGTCTAATAGTTTAGAAATGCCCGGGGGGGGGGGGGGGAACTTATAAACAACCTTGGAGGCCGATTACTCAAAAATTATTGACTTTCTGATAAAAGTAATGTATGAAACCTTGCCTTTATTTTAATATACCTATTCGACGATACCCCACACGATGGGGTAGAATGAAAAAAATTTTTTCATTACCACTTCACATGTATGTATAGACAGCCACCCCAAAAAATTAAATTATTATTATTTTAAGATCTAGATACAGTCTTTTATATTTATAATATTTTAAAAAATCATCCACTTATATTCATAATAACAGAAGCTAGAAGCGCGGACAGACAGACGGACGGATGGACAGAGCGAAACTATAAGGGTTCCTTGAGTTTTATGGAACCCTAAAAAATTATCACAAATAATTTGGTATTTTCAGAAGCTATTAAAGAATGCTTCTGAAAATACCACATTACTTAATTTTCACACTTATTATAAGTATACATTTTTATATGTACTGTGTAAATAGATTCAACAATACATAAACCGTAAACGACAAAATAACGATTGTTGATTGACGATAACGGCTGGATCATACCTTGTTCATTTGGGTAATACGAAAAAGCCATTTGGGCGGTAATCTTGGTCGGCAATCTCTCGCATAACATTACTACCTCGCTTCCGTAAGACGTATACAATCAAGTGGCGTACTGAATTATATAATACCAAGTATATTAGCCCCACGTTATGACCACAGTAAATATAAAACGACAGCTCGGGAACGGTTCGCTATAAAAAATGACATAACCCATTTTTACATGGGGGGCATAAAATTTGCTGAATTGCAGATTAGCCCCCTTATTTGTAATACTTTACATTGAGCCATGAGCAATCTTATAATATGAACACCATATAGACCATCACTTTCTATGTAGGTGTGTGTGTGTGGAGTTTATGTTCTGTTGGACTTGGAGAGATAAAGGAAAAACGGGGTCCTGATAATATTATTTTGTCTTTTTACTTATATTATGTTCATGCAACATTAAGATTTATATCGGAGGTTAGGTCAAGACTAACTTACATTAGAAACGCACTAAGGCTCAAATCACACTGAAATGGCAGCGGAGAGGCCAGCAACATAACTGTCATATAATTTTAAACTTTATCTTCATTAATATAAAACACAGTTTCGCTTGAGACAACCGCCGCCGCTCACGGCCGCCGACGGTCTCTAACGGCCAGGTTATGCTGCTGGCCGCTCCGCTGCGATTTCGGTGTGATTTGAGCCTAATTAAGTGACTTGGAAATTGTGTGGTCCCTATAGTGTGTATTGTGCATCTTTGTGACAGCTGATACATAATATTGAAAATACGAGTACATACTTGAAATACCAATGCCTAATACCAGATGAAAACAAAAGAGAGAATGACATATAATATCTATATACATATGTCGCTCTCTCTTTTGTAGTTATAGAGCGTGAGCCAAGGGCGCTGACTGGCCGTAGTAATATGTTGGCCCGCAGGTTCGCTCGATGTACTGAGCCAGTTAAGATAATACTTTTCAAAGCTTCTGCCAGACTTTTGTGTTAGTACCTACTATACGGCGGTAAATACGGCAAAAACTTATTTAGGTGATAAATCTTGTTTCGCCGTATTAGATCGGAGGCTAATTAAAGATGGCATAATGTTTAGATTTATTTTATAAATTAAAATACAACTACATACTAAACTAAACTATACTTTAACATATTGCTTTCAACATGTACTCAAACTTGTACAAATGAACGTTATGATATATTGCTGATCTAAATCATTTAACTCTGATAGGTTTCCAACTACATACTAAACTAGTAAACGTAAGGAAGCAAAATCGAACGATGACAAAGAAAATCTGGATATCGCTTACGAAACTTTCGAGCGCTCCTCACGCGCCGCGCCGCCCCCCGCCCCGCCCCGCCCCGCTCAAAGTTCGCCACTTGAGTATCGATAACACACTTCAGCAGCAAATTAATAAATAGAATAAAGTTTCAATGCCAAAAGTATTTCTTTAAACTCAAAAAATTTGTAGGCATTTAAACTAAATTATACACCAAATAATACATAGGGGCTAAAAAATTAATTGTCTTGACTAGAAATAACTTTTTTTTTTCTCACACATTTTTTTATATAAGCTTACCAAGAACATGTATCTAAGGAATCATATATGTAAGGAGAGTTCCGTAACTATCAACGCGTAATAGGATTTTTCAAGTTACTTCAAAAGTTAATATGCGATTTCGCACAAAATAATTTCCCTAAAGAGTTTTTAGCATGACCTATCAGCATGGACACTTCCAAGTTTATATCTCTTAAGAATTTATTCTAGTTAAGAAATGCCAGGGAGGCGACCAACTTGTAAACCACTTTGGAGGCCGAATTATTCAAAAATGGTTGACATTGTAGAAAAGTCATCTATGAAACCTTGTCTTTATTTAAAAAGACCTATTCATATATTATAGTGAAAAAGAAATCATCCCCACTTCACATGACCATTGACCACGTATGGAGAGCCACTCCTAAAATATAAAATTATTAATATTATTTATTCATTTATATTCATAGTTACAGACACTCAGACCGGTAGAGAGACAGACAGTCAGATACAGAGACAGGCAGAGCTAAACCAAAGTAGTACTCCCTTGTAGTACTACGGAACCCTAAAAACAATCTATTTTAAACATCAGAAATGGAAATAGGCCAATATCAAGCTGTTAAACCCGCCATACCGCGCGGGAGTCCCGGTGTTATTATTGCACGCCAAGTACCTACTTCAATCAATTTGAAAAGAAAATCCGCCGCCTTGCACCATAGTATGTTTATGTCTTCATGTTTAGGGAGGGGGGTCTTCAAAGTACTACACTTGTCACCGGGCTGAGGAAGGAGGTTTAGGTATTTTAAAAGTCTTCAACTTCTTCTAGGACAATCTCGCCACGGTCTATGCCGAATATAATACGAATTGTCACCGTTAGAGAAGAGGAATAAAACAAGGGTAAAAGAACGTTTCCTTAGATGTATTCTGTAGGCCAGTCAGACTTTTCATAGAAAAGCAGCAATAATTCTAAGGGGACGTAAACAAAAAGAGCGTCAACACACCGAGACGCCGACATCCGGCACTCAACCCTCAGTCTGGCATGGTAATTGCCAGCGAACGTTATTGGTTGGCCTCAACTGAGTTATCATCCCATCACGTCGAATCCGTTATGTAATCATGCGCAAAATTAGTATCGCCTCGTCGAAATTTTGATATATCAAATATATTTTATAGATGCTGCACAGACGAGAGACTAGATCGTAATAGATGGTAGGGCCTGTACGGACGAGAGTCTAGTTCGTAATGGTTGGTAGGACCTGCACAGACAAAAGCCCGGTTCGTAATGGATGGTAGGGCCTGCACAGACGAAAGCCTGGTTCGTAATGGATGTTTGGGCCTGTACAGACGAGAGACTAGATCGTAATGGATGGTAGGGCCTGTACAGACGAGAGTCTAGTTCGTAATGGTTGGTAGGGCCTGACCAGATGAGAGACTAGATCGTAATAGATGGTAGGGCCTGTACGGACGAGAGTCTAGTTCGTAATGGTTGGGAGAGCCTGTACAGACGAGGGACGAGATGGTAATGGTTGGTAGGGCCTGCACAGACGAGAGACTAGTTCGTAATAATTGGTAGGGCCTGTACAGACGAGAGACTAGATCGTAATAATTGGTAGGGCCTGTACAGACGAGAGACTAGTTCGTAATGTATGGTAGGGCCTGTACAGAATATGAAATACTAGTTTGTGTTCCTCAGTTGTTATTCTGTTAACAACCCAATAGCAGTATATCAGAGGGCTTAGCCAACATGCCATCGTTAATAACAATGATGATCTCCGAAATTGAAAATGTAGCACGCGATAAGTAAATACCACACATTTTTGATTTCTAACTTCGTCATCGTAATAATAAGCGATGGCATCTTGGCTACAGGGCTTGGCTATATAGTTAATAATATAATAGTAATAAATTTTTAATTATTTTTCTGCCTAAATACGTCTTTATCCAAGCAGTGGACGATGTACCCAAAATATCCGTAGTTGAGTTTGAACAACCTAATATAACATCTTCAATGACAGACCAAATCGAGTAATTATTTTCTAAGAAAGTTCTAGAGCCCTAGAATCTAGATAAATAAAAGCAACCATGTTTCTGTGAAGAAACTGTTCAAGCAGGCAGGTAATTGGCATACTTATGAATACAAAACAAATAGAACAAAATATGGACTTTATATCACAAAGAGAAAATCATCAACATCGAAGGTATACAATCTATGTGGTTTTTAATTTTATATTTCCATTTTCTTCCGTTTCTTACAGAGCTGAAGGAAAATTATGTGCCTATTAGTTTTTCAATTTGTTTGACACGGTCGCTCTTTTTAATTAAAAACATTATGAGTCTATGCAAACAAAAGTCCGTGCTTCGCCACATATCAAGTAGAGGATAAAGCGTGAGCAACAAGTTTATTCTGTAACCTCTGCCTACCCGTATGTACCTCGGTATTCTCTGCCTACCTACGCCTACTGGGAAATACGCATGTGAGTGCAAGTCCAGTTGTTAGGACTTGTTTATTGTTATTCTAATATACTTTCATAACTATTTATCTACCTACTCACTATAGTGAATTATACCAAGCTTGCTCTAAAAGCGTAAACACACTCAAACTACAAATTCTACTACTATTGTAAATGAGAAAGTATGTGTCGATGGATGAATAGATGGTTGGATGTTTTTCACTCTTACTAAAACTACACGCAAAAGCCACTGAATAGATTTTGATGAAATTTGGTATGTTAGTAATTTAGGCTGTGGAATCTGGATTAATACATAATTACTACGCACGCACGTACGCTACGCACCGTATTTATGCGGCGAAGCCGCGGAAAAGGCTAGTTCTCGATATATTTAGATAGAACGTGGAAATTCGTCCGTCAAGTAGTTTGGGGCACAGCTGCGCTCGTGTTTTGCATAACTCCCACAATGTGAATGCCGGGAGTGGGGAATTCAAATCGCACGCCCGGCGCACATCCAGGACGAGGGGTTTGCCATATGAACTCAGTCGAGACTTTTTTTTACAGACAGAGGTTTTTAATAGGACATTTAAATGAGATCAAAAAATACCTTTAGTGCTACGAGGCGAAACACATATTATATACTCGTAGATTATGGTGGTAACGTTTTGATTTTGCACTTTAATTTTGATATCAATATCACAATTTGCATACGAACTTAGAAGCAGGAGCGGGAATATAGTATAATATTGTTTTAAAGTGTCCAAAAGTGGAGAGTATAAAAATGAATAGAAGAAAAACGTTATCTGCAGTCGGAAGCTCAGCCGAGATTTAAGTTTGTTCTCAGTTTCGGGCAGTTTCGACACAATCGGCCCGATTTTTTGGCTTCATTCTTGAAACATAAACGTTGAGAGTTCTCGATTTTTTACTGCGGACTGCAGTCGTCAAGAGAAATCTTATTTTAAAAGGCGGCACGTAAATTAATAAGCCTCTTACTTCAAAATGAAGAAACTCGAGACTTTCAATTGAGAAAGAATTGTGCACTTTTAATTTGTCGAGAAAGCGGATTCATTAAATTTTGTTCTTTGAATTAAGTGTGTGATTGGCATCGGACCAATGGAGAAATAAGAGCATCGGACGATTCAATTAGTTCGTCCGATAGTGCCAAGTTGTGAGCACCGGCGAAACTAGCGACAATTAGGACAGGACAATTAGATATTATTTATCATACAAGAAATACGCAGGAGCAGTTAGTTAATAGAGCTTACAATGGTAGGTTGTATGAGGTATTGAATATATTCAAAAAGCTAGTGGCCTAGTGGGTACACCGTTTGATTCGCACTCGAGAGAGTGTAGGTTCGATTCCCAGGTTGTGGCGTGTACCAATTAGACTTTTTCAGATCTCAAGTAGATTATACGGACGCTCCAACGGTGAAGGAAAACATCGTGAGGAAACTCGCACATGGTTGGCCCCAGACGTATTGACCAGTCATTCCTCTGGACTAGGCTGACTGTGTTGTGAGAATGCCGTGTATGCTGGGCAACCATACATTTAAAAACCAACTGCCCCAGGCACTACAATATTTCAGTTCTACATCGTCTCAAACTTTTTCGTCTGTGTGTTGCATGTCGCGTGACTGTCGGCCGCGGAGTAGGGATAAAGTGAAAGGCGCTCGTCAGAGCAGCTGAGGCCAATATGGCGGCGCCTATAGTTCGCATCAGCTGACCGTGTAGTGTATAGACTAGTACTCATTTGTGCCAGTGCTCGACGCTATTTTGTTATTAAGTTTTACTTTTACCGTTTTCATAAAACCACACAATCCTTTTCTTGATTGGTTTACAACCCAAAAATACTTCACATTAGTAAGGCCCTCATAAACATCTTATGCAAATAGATTCGCTTTACCTATAGCGTGATCTAGCGGCAAATCAGCGCCATCTAGTATGCCATATGAGAACCAAAGTTCCTTAAGAAAATTAACTTAAAATCTAACGCATAAACAGTATGTATATTGATAAAGACCGCATTTAACTCGTTATGTAGTTCACGCGAAGACACAAGAAGCGCATTTTTCAAGAGTGGTTACTTCGCTCGGAGAATACTGTATAAATCATCCAATAACGGATGATAAGGCCTAAGTTTTTTTTTTTATATTCAAAAAATAGAATTAAAAATAATAGCTGTGTGTCTTAGCAAGTGAGCATAGCATTGAAAGACGAGGCTGCTATCAAATATAATCACCAAAATCAGCGTTAGGGTCAATTCACACGGAAACGAAACGATACGCGATCTAGCGCTGCAATTTTAAGGTAGCTATTCAAAATTGAAGTCTATTAATGTAACGGGCTGCGACCTCTTGATATGCAAGTCCTTCTCACGCTTGAGTGGTGATGATAATAATACAGCAACAATTCTTATATTCTCCTTTATTGGTGCTTACACAGATACGTATTACAAATGAGATATTATGTCTGACACAAATATACGCCTACACTATGTATAGCCCTTTGGCCAACTGAAATAAACTAACTCGGTAGGCTTTACTTCATGACGTCTGTCAATGTCAATAACGACATTGATAGTTACATCTTACTGTTGACATATGTAACAATTAATTACACAAGAAGATACATGTTTCATTGTAAGAGTTCGAATGTCAGGTGCACACCGCATGTGCAGTATATGACTGATGTCATATGAAACATGTATCTCTTAGTGTAGTGAATAAAGTTCGATTTTGAATAGTTATCTTAAAAATGCAGCGCCGCGTACCGTTGCGTATCGTCGCGGTGTGAACTGACCCGGATTTAAGCAGAAGAATAAATCCGTATTAGGCAAGATGAACAATTACATAGTTCTGGCAAATATCACGTTATTCCTGCCATTCGCCGCGGACAAAACGTTGTAACATTAAGAAAAATTGAAATCATTACCCAGATACAAGGGCCGCTCATTGTGCACGACACAATTGCGCGGCCGCCATTGTTGCTCAACCATTTTATTATTATAAGCAAAAATCTTACTCGAAAAGAAAGCGCAAAGCCACGCGTAATGACGGGCAGGTAAATAAATTCATTACATTATAAAATGTCTGCCGGGACGGGACAATTGAATTTGTAAAAGCATTCTCGAGAAGAATGGTGCGACACGCCGTTCATTTCTGCTACCGTCGTTTTTGGACCTCTTTGGAAATATTTTAACTTCATCGTAAGCTCTCAGAACTTGAATATTGAGATAAAAAAATATAAATATTGCTCCATTATGTTCAATTGATAGAAATATCTGATATTTTATTCAATGAATCACCTGTCTCAATGTCTCAAGAACTCAAGGCTCAAGTCTCTACATATCTATAAATTGTATGTAGAGTATATTATGTATGTAGCATGTAGAGTTGCTTATTCCAACTCGCTGCCTTTTCACCTAAACTCTCAAGTGTAGAAAAAAAATCTCAAGGGTGGAAAACTTTCGAATTAGAAAAGATAAATAGCTTTTAATTTACCTTGTGACGGAAAACTTGTTGCGCTCGGCAAAATATTGTATTCTCTGTTCAGATCCGATTTTTTCCGAGAATAATAAACGTAAACAAAGAAACAATAGCGTCCTATGATGCTATTTAAAATGTCACTTATTAACACTGCCATACAGAATTAATATAACACATTAATTTGGCAGAATATGATATTTAATAATCAGGTACGCTCTATTTTAAACCGACTTCCAAAAAAAGGAGGCGGTTATACATTCGGCTATATTTTTTTCTGTATGTTCAACGACAATTACGCCGTCGACGTACCGTTACAACACGCCGTCGACGTACCGTTACAACTAAGAAATTATGATGATTGAGTAGAGAAATATGTAGTCAAAATTTTTGACGAATTTAAAAGGGGCATTATTTAGAAAATAAGTTTTATTTCATACTTACTTTTTTGTGCATTTTTACTTTGGAAATTGGTTTTAATTTTTTGATTAAAAATAATTAAGATAGTAATTTAAAATTGAACTTGATTACAATTGAACGCAGCTTGAACATTCAACTCTTGCAATAAAATGTGTATCTTCTTGTATTGTGAATAAAGTTCGATTTTGAATCGCTATCATAAGGGGAAACAAAAAGCATACAAACATAGTCCCCTGAGTCATTCTCCAAATCTTAACCGATTTAAGTAATTTTTCATTAAAAATTCAATAAAGGCTTGGAATGTATTCCTAAGTTTTAATTTTTTTATATAATCTAGTCAAATTTGTTTTCTGGATGTTTGAACACAGCGGAAAAGCTGGGCATTTTTTTTAGGTTTTTGAACGTCCATATCATTTTTAATAATTAATTTATTAAAAAAAGAAAATCATAGGGGCATGCTAATATTAGATATATTTGCATTATCTTACATATGAAATTGGCGTATTGTCGTACTGGCCACTTTGATCTCAAATATATCTTCTTTGGTTAGGAATTCCAATTTCAAATTTATACTGCTATTTACTCATGCATTTGTATTTGGAAAACCGTAATTCATTTGTGTTTTATTCTTTTGGTTTTTTCTTTGCGTCACTCTGTTTACAAAATGGAAAACTTGAAATATCGTATTATTTTAGAGTACGAGTTCCACCGTGGCATCAGTGCTGCAGAAACGGCTCGAAGGATTAAGGATGTGTATCGCGGCGGTGTCGCAAAAGAATACATAGTGCGTTTTTAGTTCCAACGTTTTCGTTCTGGAAATTTCGACCTGTTGAACAAGCACCGTGGACGGCCGGGGACTAAAGTTGATAATGAAGAATTGAAGGCTATTGTGGAAGCGGATCCATCGCAAACCACGTCCGAGTTAGCTGCAGGCTGCGGTGTTCTTGATAAAACTGTTTTAATCCCCTCGAAGCAAATCGGGAAGGTAAAAAAGGTGGAAAGGTGGGTACCTCATCCTAATCGGTCGTGTCGTGTAGGCGTTTGGCGCTTTTAATAAATTCCTACAGCGTGCATCATACCGCTTACGACATTCACTATACATATTTTATTATATATTAAAGTCCATATTCCTATGAATTACAATATATTACTTATTAAATGATACTTTATATCATATATATTATGGTAAAATGTATGCCGAATGTTTACATTATAAGTCGTAATAAAGATATATCTGTTTTCTTGGTTAAATATACATAAATAATACCGTATTATAAATATGTATATATTATGTTTCTTATTATTTGACTATAAGTCTCTTTAGGTACAGACATTTATTATTATTTAAAAATTAAATGTTCCTAGTGCATGCAGTCAATAATGTTGACAATACTTTTTAATGAAGGAAGTATATAACATGTAGTACTTATTTAGTAATAAGTACCTAGTAGGATATTACGTAAAAATGAATGAAATACCGTTCAATGTCGCTAGTACCTTCTTACCTACTATGCGTATGCGTATAACTGAACCTTAATATTCTATACATATATAGAATATTAAGGTTCAGTTCGGCGCTGCATTTTTAAGATAGCTATTGAAAATGGAACCTTATTCATTACACAAAAAGATACACGTTTCATACGACATCAGTAATACACTGCGCATGCGCTGTACAGAGCGGTGCAACCTGACATTCGACCTCTTACAATGAAACGTGTATCTTCTCGTATAATGAGAAAAGTTACATTTTGAATAGCTATCTTTTTAATGCAGCGCCGCGTCGCGTATCGTGTGATTGACCCTTAGGACCTGTTTCGTGTATTCGAACGTTTTAGGGCTGCTTACATTATATCGAGCGACAGAGATAATGATAATGAAAAAATGCAAATAAGCTATCTGGCACATGATCATCAGAAGATTGTGAAACACCATCAGTCATTAGAGTTAGTACCCGAAGTGTAAAAACCGGACGCTATTATCAGTAATTACTTAATCAGTATTATAAGTCTCAGGCATTCGCTGTCTATCCGTCATCAGGCTGTATATCATGAACCGTGATAGCTAGAGAGTTGACATTTTCACAGAATATGTATTTTTTTGCCGCTATAATATAATAAATATTTAGATGAATGTTTCCGCCGCTGTGAAACGTTCCCGCCTGATCCAATTTCATCCAAACGTAAATAAAATATTAAATTCGACTTAATAAAAATAATAATTTAATTAATATTATATCTTGCAACACTACTACTTGCCAGTACTAGGTATAATATTTCTAGGTATAATTTTAATTAAATTGTATGCTATGGCTTAGGTGCCGACGCGCTAACCACTGAGCCACAGAGGTCGTCACTACACACAAATTAATGTGTATTTCTTTATTGCACGCTAAATGTTAAGTTTGACATAGAAACTGCTAGCATTATGTGTTCTATTGTTCTCTTTGTTTACGTTTGGATTGTACTGGATATGAACGGGGTATACCTAACCGTATATAACATGCCATCCCATAATTTAAATCTTTTTGGCGCTAGATAATATAGCGCCCTACGCACGTAAAGTTCGGACCACGGTTCGGACTGCGATCCAAACCGCGGTTTGAACTGCGTATCGAACTGTCGAGCAAGTTACGACTAAAAATCCGACACGGTTTGTACTGCCCGCGTCTTACATAATACGTCGAAATGCGTCATAGCGCGAGGTTCAAGCTGTAGAAATTGCGCTGTCATCGACATGCTAGATCAGAACCTCATTTCTCGTATTTAAAGTAGACTTTCATTTTACTTTGATCGTATTTGATTTTAGTTTTTTTTAGCAGAATTGAGCCTCAGACTGTCGGCCCCACGCATTTCGTTCGGTTCGGAGCGCGGGTTGCAACGGCGCGTACTCTTTCCGAGGTCAGAACTTTACGCGTGACGGGCGCTAGCGTGTGATGACCGCGCCGCGGCGCAGCGGACTCGCCCGACCGGATTCTGGGCTTCACTCCATTACCATAATGTTATGGTGTACGTCTATTCGTTGCCCAAATGTACTGTTGCCGAGTGTAAAATTAATATTTTATAATAATAGATCTTTACCTATAAAATTGCCGTTCTGCAGTACTGGCTATTTCAAATCAAAATAATTTTTGTTTGGCTAAGAATTCTAATTTCAAATTAATTTTGTTTTGAAAACATGGAATTCTTTTTCCAAAAGTAGTCATTTGTTTATTGATTAGTGTTACTATTTCATCGCATTTCAATCTTTTTCGTCATCATGGATACGTTAAAAATTCGAGTAATTATGGAATATGAGTACCGTCGTGGCAGTAACGCGGCACATGCGGCACGCAACATCAACGACGTTTACGGAGCTAACACTACAAACCAACGCACCATCTGTTATTAAATTGCTCGCTTCCGTTCTGGAAATTTCGACCTGAAAAATTAACCTCGCGGTCGTCCGAAGACTTTGGTCGACAATGACGAATTAAAGGCGATTGTGGAAGCTGATGATACACAATCTACGGCTGAATTAGCAGCAGCTTTCGACGTTAGCGTCAAACCAATATTGGTCCATTTGCGTCAAATTGGCAAGGTAAAAAGCTTGACAAATGGGTACCCCACGATCTCAATGATCGCCAGCGTGAAGTACGTGCCTTGCACTGCTCAACAGACACACAAATGAAGGAATTTTGAACCGCATTGTTACCTGCGATGAAAAATGGATTCTGTTTGATAACCACAAGCGCTCAGCAAGTTGGTTGGATCCTGGTTCCGTACCTAAACAATGCCCTAAACAAAAACTTACCCCTAGAAAAGTGATGGTCACTGTTTGGTGGTCTAGCGCCGGTGTGATTCATCACAGCTTCATACCAAACGGGGTGAGCATTACTGCAGATGTGTACTGTGAAGAACTGAACACAATGATGGAAAAGCTGGCACATCTCCAACCAGCATTGGTCAATCGCTCGTCAGCAGACAGCAGACGGTCTCCAAGTTGCAATAACTGGGGTTGGAAGGTCTCCGTCATCCGCCCTACTCACCAGACCTTGCGCCTACAGACTACTACTTTTTCCAGAATTTGGATATCTTCTTGGCGGGAAAAAAATTCAATGCCCGAGAGAGGCAGTACAAAATGCCTTTGAAGAATTTGTTGCCACCCGTTCAGCTGATTTATTTAAGAAGGGCATCAATAAACTGCCACTGCGTTGGCACAGATGCATTGACTGCATGGGTGATTACTTCAATTAATACAAATAAAAAATACATGAAAAAAATTCGTTTAAAATTTTTCATACAAAACGGCAATTTCATAGGTAAAGACCTAATATTTTTTTATGACATCCTTACTTACAATTTCCCACTGCTCCGCGAGCGTTAAAATATTAATGAAATATAGGTATATATTCAGCATAGTAAAAAATATAAAGTTTTGTATGTTGATTATTAGAATGAAACACAAGACAACACAACACAACACAATAATGTATCGGTTGATTGGGTGAAATAAAAAAACCGCATTAAAGTCGGTAGCGCAGTATAAAAGATTTAAACGTTGTATAATAATACGTATAACGGTACTGTTTTATGGTAGGTTGTAAATCCGAGCTGAACGATTATCTTTTTAACATCGTAATAGTTTTAAGTTATAAAAGTTATCGCAGTTCTTGACCATTTCTCGACATACAGTGTCCGGTCCTACACCGCTACACCCCAGCGCCACTCTGAGCGTGGACTAAGTACAATTTCGTTTGACATTACTGACCACTTTGCGTCTATCCTGACTACGTCGAGCCGAGGGTTCGGTTCCAATAAAAAACTAAATTGAGCGGAAATGAAATACCGCCGACCGGTTCCACTCCGAAGGTGGGTCTTGAGGTTTGTTTTTTTGACAATGCCACAATGGCGCGGTAAAATAAAGTTTAATTCCGTTCGCTTTCTATATTCTCACAGCCCGCTGCCCGACGGATGTACATTATATCGCCGTTCCCGCAATTAACAAAACTTGATTCATAAAAATATTCTTAATGACGGCCATTTGATTGTTCAGCTGCATTTTAATTGCGTGTTTACCGCCACACGCGAGGACAATAGCGCTGAAACTCTATTCTAAATAATGTAGTACTCCTACCACAGACTACCAAAAAGTTAATTTTAATACTATTAGGGTAAATTCACACCGAAACGTACACGAGGATACGCGACATAGTGCTGCATTTTTATGATAGCTATTCCTATGTCAGCTATTTCATTGAGTAAGAGTTCTAATGTCAGATTGCACCGCGCTGCACAGCGCATGCGCAGTATGACTAATGTCATATTGCGCACGCGCTTGTGTCGCGTATAAAGTTTTTTTGAATAGCTATCGTCACGGTGTGAACTGAACCTTAGTGGTATAAAAATGTTACGTGTCTCGCCTATGAATGCTTCAAAGTTTTAACAGCGTTACGAGTTTTATCATTAAAGAGAGCGATTCAAGAGGAAGAAATCGGATTAAAACTAGAAAGGCATATAAACTATCATATAAAGCAATCTTTCCGTTGTGGGCGATTTCTGCGGGCGATGGGTGATTTGGTTCAGATTACAAATCACCCATCGCCCCTCTGTATTTTAAAATTCACTGAAATTAAAATCCTTCTGCTAAATAACATCCATTTATAGTTTATATTTATATCCTATTTTATGGTCTAAATATAAACTAAAAATATATTAAATATTTATTATATTTAATGCTTCTATAACGCCATTATAGCTTATTATAGTAATAGGTGTCAAATACTGAAAAATATTCGTGTTTTCAACGGCCGCAGGTGAGACGTAATAAAAATAGGTATATCTATTGTCGCGGCCAAGACACAAGCACTTGCCGGACGCGGGATTCTTATATACCTGATCTAGTAGAAAAAAATTGAAATTAGGAGGTGCAATTATAATTCACATTTGGTGCGAACAAATTTTGTACGATTTATTTTTGCAATCCTGTATTGTAAGTCCGTATAGTCCGTCAATGTTCGTGCGGTCCGTGTTTTGCAATCCCTGAATCAATTCCCTTTGAGGCGAAATTAAGATTTAGAAGAAGATTAGAAGATATTGATTAAGGTGGAAAAAAATGGGGCGCGCTACAAAATAACCGATTTTCAAAGTAGGCGTTAGAGTTTAGACGGAATAATTTTGGGAACCTCTGATATAAAGGAACAGTCTCTATCATGAGATCTAGTTATATCATTTAATAACCTTAATGGCATCCAAATCAAAGTTGGGCTATTTTGTTCCCGGACAGGGAGAGATTTATCTACCTGATGACAGATTACATATATTAATTATTACTAAACACCACTGTTTTAAATTATAGTGTGAAGAGTGAAGACTGAACTCGGACCGAATAAAAATGAATATAGAGTTCTGCGAACCGCTCAGTAAGATCGCTCCAAACTATGCCACACTGTGTCACACATGTAATGAAACTACGCCTTAACTTGTAAGGCGAACTGTCGCGGAGTGTGGTTTTTTATGTATGTAGTGCGTAGCTACACGCGCACTATATACACGAATAACCGGCCTCAGTTTTTGTTTGACAAAGCTCTGGCTTAATTTGTTCATTTGGTCTGAGAGACTGAACAGATGCCCTGAAAAATTTATATACACAAGTGTAAGTAACTTAGTACTAAAATGTGTGGAACCAGGAGGTCGATTCTGGTAATTACATTCTGATTGCAGACAGGAACGTAACAGTATTATTGAATACTGTTACGTTCCTGTCCCGATATATTAAAACTGCAAAATTCTAATCTGATAAACGTCAAACCCGTTGGTCCAAACTAAAAAATTTGCTTAAGATATAAATACGCTTTGTTTATAATTCAATAGAAGTGATATGAAAGTTTAAATTAATTACAAAACTTGGGGTTTTGAGTGGTAGAGTCGTGACAAAATAGAAGTTTGTAGATGTTTAGTGATTCTGAAGAAAGATTTGGGTAAATGTGGGTAAATGGTGCACAATAGTTAGAACTCACTTTTCTGTCTAACTCGGTGGGATTGACGACCAGAACTCTAACTTTTTCCTTGTGTATCCTTTGTCTAATATTTAAGAAACAATCCTTTGCGTCTCTCAACTCAACTCAGCAGAATGAGTTTAAGGTCGCAAGCAATGGTTTCAAAACTAACGATGGGCGACGTACATTTGACAGAAAAAATCTTCATACAAGAGAAAGTTATGCCATCTTTACGCCAAATTTTGACAATTCTATGTCGGACTGATTTTACTGAGGAAAACAAATATCAATATGTCAAGATGAAAATGTCAAACGTCAATTGCCCCAAACAACCTCTAGAGTGAGGCAATTTAAGTTTGAGGCAGTTTTTGCCCCGACACGCCTCGTTTTTAATATAAGACTATAGGTCTATGGCCGCATGAAAAAACTTTTTTTTCGATTTAAAAAAAATGAAAAAAAAAACTATTTTGTATAATAGGTTTATACCTACTTATCAGATATTTTGATATTATTCCACATTACGGTCAAAACAAGAAGCCATAAAGTTATGTCTTCAAAACCAAAAAGCAGCGTGTGTTGTAGACTTACAGAGAACAGAGCTTCACGAATCAACAAAACAGAACCTTCAAAAGTAAACTTTGACTCAACTCCCCAAGGATCAATTCGCCCTGGCTCGTGAGCTCAAATATAATTATCCGTTTGAGCCACAATCTAGACAAACACGGCCGTGTGAAATTATACTGTTTCAGTTTTAATTACTTAATAATGAACGTACGAGGTAATCTAGTGCCTTTTGCTGGGAATTATGTCTATTACGACACGTGCGGATAGCTTGACGAAACCGCATTACTGTCGCAGCTATTACCATCGCGTCCCTAATGGGTGATAGCGAGTGAGTCCACCTCTGTGGTTGTGTATGCCGACGTTCGACATTATTCACCCACACCCAGAGAAAAACAGCCACTGTCTTGTAATGAAAGTAACGATTCGAATCACAAATGTTCACTGTAACATTCCTTATTCACTTGATGTTTGGGCTTACTAAAATAATTTAATATTCATACATCCACTAACTTAATTGCAAGCTTTGTAACGACATCGTTCCCTGGTAGTTATCTAAACAATAATACCATACCAGTTTTTGTAAAAACTTACACTGCCTATATTTTGTAAGTTCATAATTGTATTTATTGAAACGAGTCTAGTGTAGGGTTGCCAACCGTCCTGTTTTCCCAGGACATGTCCTAGTTTTTGCAGTGTCCTGGGGTGTCCTGGATAGTTTTAAAGCAGCATCCTGACTTTTTAAAGCACCATGATAAGGTCACGTATTTTAAAGTTCGTGCGTCACTTTTCCAATTTTTCTTTCTAATTTAATTTTATTCAAATACTTCTATGAAAAAATATGATTATTAGAATTAAATGTGTTTCATTTAACCTATGTTCACTACATACTGATTTTACGGTTGCAACTTTATTACTGCGTCCTGTTTTTAAACTGAATTGTCCTGGTTTTTCCAACTTCAAGTCCTAGTTTTTTTTATTTGGGTTGGCAACCCTAGTCTAGTGCCTAGTGGTCAAAATTTGACTATAATTTTCTATTCAATTTTAAGTTTGAACTTTAATACGGTTTTTTGTGGCCCAAGTGTCAAACCAACACCTGCTGTCATAATATACAAACGCATGGTGATGTGAGCTAATATATGTGGTGTGTGTAAATTTGTTCTTATTAATTTTATGTATTTCTAAACATTAACTTTCTGCACACCTTCATCCCACATTTTACTGTGCCAAATAGCATAGTCCTACGTATAATTTTCGTTAAAAGGGATATATTTTAATGACTGTTGTATAGTAATATAATTATTAGCTCACTTATAAAATTATAATAAAAATGCAAGTATGTAGCGTCGTGTTGCTCCGCATCATCAACGCCAAATTTTCTTCATCACAGGACTGAAGCTGTAGGTATAAATGTTTATGTTAGACAGTTAAACTTTGGCCCCGTTATTAATAAAAATATTTACGCAATGGATACGTAAATCTATGTCGCTGTCTTTGTCTACCAAGTGACTTTCCTAACAGTACAAACTAGCAACATTGATTGGCGTATCCGTTGCGTTATTTAGTAAATTTGCGGTTACGAAAAAAATTAACTTTCTAAGGTTACCTCAATGTTGACCTCCGAATAGTCAGAGGTCATTTTAAGGTTTAAAGATACTGAGTAAATAGAAACGAGCGTAAATATGTAATAACCTTTCGACACTCCCTGGAATGTGGGTACGTAATGGAAAAGGTTTAAATGTAGATTGTATGTGTTGCTCATTTTGTTGGGAATTCGTTTAAATGTGTCTGTGGACAGCGGACGCCGCAATGAGACCTTTTAGCTCAGTAATAGATTAAATCGCTAGTTAATCTCGACTGCAGTACAAGGTTTACTACTGGTTAAAGGCTGGTGCCCGTAACTTCGTTTGCAACGAAACGGAACCCTATATTATACCTTATAACATCAGCTATCTGCCATTTTAGTCCCGTAAAAATCGGTCCAGCCGTTTCAAAGATTAGCTGGACCAAACAGACAGACAGACATACATACAGACGGACAGAAAAGTTTTTTTTTGTAAGTATACTTTTATATCCAAAAAGGTCTTAATTTTTAATTACAAACAGGCTTCAATATTATTTATTTGTATAGATTTCAATACAAATATCTTTTTGTCTGGGAATAATTAATAAATATTGTAACTTGTTGAAAACTGTCTAATAACATTTGAAGAGGCATCAATTAATATTTGTAATAAAACATACCTATCAATTAAATATAGATTACTAGCGGCCCGTTTCAATAACCTATATAGGTATATCTATAACTATTTGTTAAAAACGTCGTCATTCAATTATTTGACGGTCTTTTGCGATACAAATTTGACGTTTCTAACAAATAGTTATTGGTAGATAGGTTATTGAAACGGACCATTAATAGTTACTACGTAACGATAAATCACACCATGCAAAAAACTCCATACCTACTTTTTAAAATGCCTACAAATACTGGAAGTGAACTGATTGCTGCGTGCGAAAAAGAACCTTAAACGCTCGGACGCTCGATTGTTGTTCTAATGCGATAGCGCACTGTGACGTGGCCTTGACGTGGCCTTGAGTCTTGACGTGCCGAGACAATCGGTCTCGGCCCGGTAGGGTTGCATCCTACAACTAAATATATGAGTAGGTAAATAAAGTTACGCTTATTTTATGTTTGGATTGTTATGTTATATATAATTTTAAATTTTATATACAATATATAAAATATTACAAAATATCTAGTTACATGTATTTTATTTTCATATAATGGTCAATAAATACTCGCCTCGTCTATTCAATAAGCGAGAAATACCTACAACAGCAAAAGTACTTCTTTCTATTAGCACTCTGCTAACATATATGCCCTTATATTAGTAGGTACTTAGGCAAGTACCTATTACAAACGAGATGTGTTTTGAGGCAGAAAAAATTTCGGTAATCATTGCTCACTTAAAGCCCGTTACAATAACCTATCTACCAATAACTATTTGTTAAAAACGTCGCCATTCAATCATTTGACGGTTTTTTGCGATACAAATGTGACGTTTCTAACAAATAGTTATTGGTAGATAGGTTATTGAAACAGGCCATTAAAAAAAAATACTTGTACCAAGTATAATACATCTAAGTAAAGTTCTTACCTAAACAAAAAAACATGAAAAAAAACATGACACTCGCTTGTATTCATCACTAGGTAAATGAAAAAACGAAAGATTTTCTTTCTTTTTTTCTCTTAATATATCTACATCCATAAACAGCACATAAATTTCCAGACGACGTCGTGTTAATTTACAGCCCGTTTCAATAACCTATCTACCAATAAATATTTGTTAAAAACGCCACATTTGTATCGCAAAAAACCGGCAAATGATTGAATGACGACGTTTTTAACAAATAGTTATTGGTAGATAGGTTATTGAAACCGACCGTTAGTAAATATAAGTACGCGCGCGTCGCGATCCAACCCTGCAAAAGGGATCGCCCGCGGTACGGCTAGCGATAGGCACCGCGCGCAAATATATCGAGTGACAGAGACCAGCCTATGTTTCATTAGTGTTCCCCCCCCCCCCTTAATATCTCTCTACGCCCCCCTATGGAGGCCCCCCACTGGTTGGGCACTCCTGGTATAGAGGATATAGTGCTAATATTGGTACGCTAATTATTCAATAGATGAAAGTCGGAAATCATTTTAATGTCAGTTCAGGGAAAATGAATGTTTTGTTCAATGTTAATTTATTTATAACGTCTTTATAGTCGCTTATCTTATAAGACAAATTAATAATACTAGACGTCGCCCATAATAATACGTATAATTTTTAAGTTTAAACTGTTTATGGGTTCTTTTGTCTCTTAGATTGACAAATAATTTCACAACATTTGTGTAACAAATTTGTATCTATCAAACGCATGGTAGTGTGTGTTAATAATATCTGACGTATGTAGTGTGCGTTGTGGTTATTTTTTTTTTATTAATAATATGTATTTCTATTTCCTAACCATTATTTAAAAAAAAATACCTTTCTACACACCTTCCTTCACATAAACTTTCATTTACCTGCCGAATTTCATACTCCTCCGGTTGCACAATTCTCGTAAAATTGTACTGAAAGTTTTTGCTTCACGTATTAATATAATAATTATAAATTAGATAACAATATTATAATCCATTTTCCAGTGAATCACTACGTAGTATAAAACAAAGTCGCTTTTACTGTCTGTCCCTATGTATGTTTATATCTTTAAAACAACGCAATGGATCTCAATGCGGCTTTTCTTAATAGAGTGATTCAAGAGATACGTTTACATGTATATAACATGCATAATATAGTAAAGAGACACTGATCATTTTAGAGGATTCTAATGTCGTAAATAAACACATTTTTTGCGCAACAAATAGCAAACGCTGGCTGAACCCTACGAGATAGACCAAAATAATGTACTACAGTATTATACACCTTAAAAAGGTCTACAAAAAAGTCCGCGATGGTGTATGTCTATCTCTTAAGGATAACACACAATAACCGTTTTATATCCTTTACATTTTACGAGAAATAATAGCTTATTTCCGAAGCGATTTTAAGCAATACAGCATTAAACTTTATCTAATTAAGTACCTTAAAAACATCAATATGCATTTAATATAGATCAATATGGCCCCTTGCAACATGTAATTTAAATGAATATTTTCGAAGATTAAGTTATTACCGATTTAAAATGCAGGGACATAGCTGTTGGACCGGCCGGGGAGGACGGTGGCGTACACAGTTGATCCTTATCAAATTAAATACGTTACTCACTTAAAGCATCTTATACACATTATAGTAGACCTTTAAACCATACAGTTTAAATTGATATTATATTTAGAAAATATTCTTATTAAATTTATATTCAAGTGCGAAAAATATATATCGAGCGGTCTCGCACGTCGCGTCGAGGTGATAGGGTCCCGGTTTTACTCATTGGTTACGAAACCCTAAAACATTTTCAATATTGTATACAGAAGTATCTTGCAGTGAGTAGAGTTATTTGCTGAAGAAGTTTTTTCTCCAAGAACACTATTCCACGCGGACGAAGCCGCGGGCAAAAGCTAGTATATTATAATTGTATAAATATGTATTATAATTGTATAAATCAGTTGTATACCTAAATACTTTAGCTATTTTCGTCTATCAATGAATAATAATTATTATAATATTATACTTTTGTCAATTAATTATTTCAAATAAAATAGTTATCAAGGAAGGAAGTCCACAAATATTAAATACAAATCGGAGGTTCTTCAGTTTGAATAATGAATGTAAACTTCAATTGAAATAAATAATTCTTGTGTAGCGAGTAGCGTGTGAACTGTGTCATCCTAAACCCTGACCACAGAATATCTATTTTCGTTAGGTGCTTCAAACTTTACTATTCTAAAGTTCAATCATTAATTTACTAGTCTCATAATTCAAAATATTGTACAAAATGCAGTCTCGATCTAGTCTCGGTGTCAACTTGCCATCGTCATTCGTAAGACGCAGGTAATCGGATGCTTTTGAGGTTTACAAGAATATTATTTCTAAGTAATATGTCACCGACCAAAAGCAAAAGTGAATCATACACAGTAAGATCGGTTATCGGATTGGATAATGAGAAAACGCTCTTATGTCGACGAGTTAAGAACGTCTTCCGGTCCAATTTCGGCTATCGTCTCGCGTAATGCGTAAACGCTCTAGTTCGCATTTAAGTAGATAGGTAGGTTTATAAGCATATTTTCTTGTATCATATAGACAATTTTTTAAAACTGTCTTAAGACTAAAACACCCATAGTTTTAAGACCGTTTTCTCGCTATGAGCACAGAATAGATAATAGTCTATGAGACAGTTTTGGCTACGAGACGTCTTGTTTCAAGTGTTTTCATATATTATATTGTAATACTTACAATATAATCTGTCTTGCAACAGCCTCCGTGGTCCAGTGGTTTAGGGCTTGGCTCTGGACTCGGAGGTAGTGGGTTCGATTCCCGCGTTGTAGCAACAAAAAATGTTGTTTCCAAGTTTGCTTAGAACAATGCAGGCTGATCACCTGATTGTCTGACAAGAAAGATGATCCATGCGTCGGATGGGCATGTAAGAAGTCGGACCTGCGCCTGACCTGATCTCTCGCCAGTCGTGTCGGTCATCCGTCCCACTGGGTTACTAGAGTAAAAGAAGAGAGTGCTTTTGTGTACTGCGCATCGGTGTGGGGATCTATTATTACTCTGTCGTATCTCAGGAGAGCGCTCGCTCTTAGCGAAGCGCATATTACGTATCTTCTGATAAAACTAAATAAGAGCTATTAAACTTATTTTGAAGTGAGTTTACCTTATTAAAATAAAACATCCCTTAATTAATAATAATTAATTAAGGGATTAATAATATAATTAATAATATTTGAAACTGTAAACTGTTCTTGAAATCGGGAAATGATGATTCATGTTAAAAGTATTTTGATAAACTGTAACTAATCATATTTACTGGAATATGCATAAATGATCATCAAAACATTATTATTATTATTTTATGATGAAATAAACGAAACATAAAATAAACATACAAATGCCTTTGTAAGCTTCCCGCAGTTTGGAGTTTATATTAATATTTATACACATACTTAAATACCATACTAAGAAAAAGATTTACACAATGGATAACTTAAACAACGTTGCTGTCTTTGTCTGATGCGTTGGAAAAGTCTCTTGACAGACAAAGACAAGCAACGTTGTTTAAGTTATCCATTGTGTGAATATTTTATTAGTAAGGTATATTTTATTATAAGGTATAAGTGTTTGCATTGGCTCCGAAACCACTGGACCGTTTAACGTGGACTTTTTAAATTTAGCACAGATAGAGTAGACCACGGGGAAGGACATAAGATCTGTTTATCGTGTTAAAATATACGGTTCCCTGGTATGTACATTTTAACACGATGTACTTTTGCGCGCACGGAATTGCGGCCAACATCTAGTATTTTATCATTGTGAAGTGAACAGATATAAAAAAATTGTTTCCAACTTTTATTTGGTCGGGAAATGAAGGGGTTACCTGGTAAGTTTATTGGGAGTTTAAATAACTACATTTTTTATAAAAAAAAAACTATAACCCGACTACGTAAATTATTTAGCCTATGGTACGACACGTCACGTACGTTGTTTAGAGGTACTTACCCATTTCATGTGACGAATTACGTAAATGAAGTCGATCATGGCAACGACTTCTTAAAATTCACAAATTCAATGTTATTTTCGATTAAGTAACACTCGGCCGAATATTGAAACGCTAATCAAAATTAAGAGCCCTCCTATTCACAGGCTGTCGCTGTCTCCGCTGGCCAAAATAACAAGGACAGCATATGTCATATTGTGACTTGAGCTTCACTTAATGTACCTATCTATCGTTTCAGTATTCGGCCGTGAGCTATTCGGACATAATATAAAATACATATTATGCTTTAATTATTATATTTCGATATTAATGTGTTTTCATCACGAGGAGACCGACCACCCACGAATAAATTTCGTTAATTCCTGTTTAATTGTAACGGCATTAGATCGACGTGATATATTATTATTTAATTATGTATTAATAATGTATATATTTTTATGTGTGTGTGTGTAAAAATTGTGTAAAAATTTTAAATCACGAAATATTTAAAATTTGAAATATTTAAAATCACGGTATAAAAGTTTATTGCCATCAATAAAAGCAAAAGAACAATAAAATTGCTTTGAAAACATTTAACATGAAATAAAAGCCAAAAGGAAGGGTAAAGATTTTGGCAGTATATGTATGTATGTTTGTTCTATCGTAGCTCCTGAACTACTCATCCGATTTTTTTCGTAATAATGGCCCGGCTAACAACACAAGCTATAATATAATTTATGTAGTCGGGTTATAGTTTTTAACTTCTGATTATTATTAACCGAAAGGTGGTGGTGGTGGAGGTGAGAAAAGCGAGCTTAGAAACGATTCCAACATGCTGATCGGTCAAGACAAGTATATAAAATAATACATTTATCTTCTTCTTAATAAATTTATCTTAATTTATTTGAATACTAAAATACGAAAAATGTAAACGAAGAATAAACATAATATTACGTTCAAAGAGAATAAACACAAAAAGGTAAATCCATCTAAAATAATCCAAGAGTAATAATTCTATAAAAATATTAAAGGAGACAGAACCGATTTTATAAATTCTTAGACCTAGAATGTAAACAGATTAAAATAATACATTATATTAATAGAAATAAAATAGAAATCTTGATTAAAAAAAAAATGGAAATAGAATGTCACGCTCGCTGAAAAACTCGAGAACACTCTAGACCGAATTGTCTAATTTTGGTCTTGAAATAATTGTGGAAGTTCAGTGAAGGTTGAAACAGTGAGAAATATAGAAAAAAATGGGGGGGGGGGGGGGGATTACTAAAAACGACGCGACGATTGCATTTTCCTATACTTACTGCTCACGGTGTTCAGTTTGTTTCTTTTTTAATCTGCTAGCCCCAGTAGGTTGATAGGTGAAGATGTAGTTGTAGGCGTAGTTATTTATGTATTCCAGTTCAAAGTTAAGACAGAACAACGTGTGTCGGGACAGCTAGTATAAAATAAAACTATGTATGCCCCTCTCTACACAGTAGCGGTAACGGATGTGAATCTACGAGCACTTAATGTATGTAATGTATGAACTAGAAAACTAAACATCCAACCAAAATACTTTCGGCCGAGTGGATAACCCTAGACCGTGTGTTATCGAAATATTTAATTATCACGTTAGCGCTAACACCGGATAGAGATATACCGCGCCACGAACCGTCTCGCGTCGCGGGCGGGGCGGCTTATCTCCCGCGTCCGGTGTGAACGCCTCAGGACGCCGCACCGTGAAAGCCTTTTTGTGTTCCACTCATTTCCTCTATACATATCGACTCTACCTGTAACTACATCCTACAATGTACAGTTACGAGTGTCGTTAAACTTATGTGTAACGGAAATTAATTCAAGTTTGATATGCAAATCTGGCCGAGCAAGTGATAATTATAGAATACGAGAAAGCTTTGCACTTCATATATCATCATCATCATCACATAATTAAATAGATACCTAATAAAATATACCTAACATATTCAAAATATTTTAATGCAAGGACTTCACTGTCACTGGCCAGGGTCCAGGATATACTCCGACACTGACTCGAGGCAAATATTGACATCAGTGTCTTCGTGTATCCTGGCTACCAAGGAAAGTCTTATAAAGAAGCTCTTCCAGTACGAATCAGAGACAAGGTCAATGCTGATGATGATCATGAAGCAGTATAGTAAATTTCCCTGAATTTCCGAACCCGAACAAATGTTTAACATTTAACAATAACGCTCTGTCAAACATCACCGGAGATTTAGTACAAGTGTAAATAACGCCTATACTCACAAGAGAACCCGAATAATTTGAATAATTTCTAAATCAAGTAAGCAACACTATTTGATCGAGCTATCCTAGATAGATAGATAGTTAAAAGACACAGAGAAACGAATCTGTAGCGAGATATTTTTTTTCCATAATAATATAGTATTATTTTAAAACGGTAGCAGCAACTCTCAGTAATATTTTACGAGAATTGTGCAGCCGGAGGAGTATGAAGTTTGGCCGGTAAATTAAAGTTTATTTTAAAAATGCTTAGAAATACATAACATAACATAAAATAACAGCAAAACACACTACCTCAGATTATTAACACACACTACCGTTTTGCACGTTGTCGTTTTACTTTTTCTACTTAAGAGGCAAAAGAACCCTAATAAAGTTTAAACATAAACATTTTATAATGTTTATGGGCGACTTGTAGTAATAATAATGTTGCTATCATTTATATAGAATTATCAACAATTCTGTTCTTTGTATTATAAGCTACTATCATGTTGACCATATTTTCTACTAATAGTTCAACACATGCACAGTTATTAATAACACATACATAATTAGTATGTTTCCAAATTGTTATCTTGTATGTTCGTCGACTGTTGGACGTAAATAATATATCGAGTGTTCGATATTCAAATTACTATACATAATATAGGCTATAGCCCATACCCATACACAAGCATCAACATCAAAGCAACTAATTTATTCGATATCTACTCGTATTATACACTCTCTTTAAGTAACGTTACCTAGGTCAATAAAAAGGAACGTCCCTTTTCAAGTTATAATCCTCTTTATGCCAAATCTATCCGAGCGTTCGTGCGTGAGTTACGCGACTTCAAACGAACATACTTTCGCATTTATATAATAAAAATTATTCTCGCCTGCGGCATATTAAGGTCACTCGAGGAAAAATCAATAGCGGCCACTGCGGCCTGCTGAAGTAGCCTCGAATCTTATTTTTTAACTAACAGTAACGGTATATCGCGGCCGCGGGCCAGTGTCGGATTACTCCGCCCGCGCCCGCGATCACCGACCATGAGGTAACTGGCTATATCGACGTTCAACCTTTTACAAACTTCGAGGAGTTAGAGTGAAACAATAAATACAATTTGTTATCGCCGTATTTATTTTCCATTTACGTCTAAAACTCTTTTATCAACATAAAATATTCACATACATTAACTTACATCAAATAACATTCAATGTGCAATACACGATAACACTATTATGTATATCGAAGGGGATCTTTGGATACTTCGCTCGTAACGACATCTATTAAGAGTTTTAACATTCAGGATATATCATATCAGTAGTTATAATATTAATTATTATTTGGCGACCTTAATCATCTATCCGTTTTATATAATATACAATTACATCCTTCATTTTCTAATCAGTCTTGGACCCGCTTCGGATCCCGTTAGCTTTCCGCTAGTACTATCTAAATAAATTATATAATACAAAATCTATTACACGAAGATCCTTACGGCTATCAGTATACATATGTACAGTAATAAATATTTGAGACCCGTAACAGTGCGTTTTGGTTAGTTTATACATCGGTAGCACAGCCATCTTGGAAACTACTATCCGCGGGTCTAGTGATGGTGAGGACTCGCTTGAGCGTGGAGACGGGCGGCAGCACGGGCGGTGCGCGCTGCCACACGCGCAGCGTACGCGCTCCGCCCACAGGCAGCCCGTAGTCCGCGGGGTAGGGCGCGTCCGCCGGCCCCGCAGCGTGCAACGCGTGCGAACGCGGGAACGTGCGGCTGGCGTACCCCAGCTCCTCCTGCGACCCGTTCACGCTGCTGTTCTCTATGATGGGCGTCCGGTCGTTGTAGTACGTGGGGATAGCCGAGCTGATTGCCCGGGCCAGGTTGTTCGCCTGATTCATTTTGATCTGATCCCAGAGGCCGGACGGGTACAGCGAGTCGGAGGTCTCCCGAGCGTACTCGCCGCTGCCGGGCCGGTTGGCGCTCTCCGGCCTGGTGTCGGTGATGAGGTCGGGGTCGATGCCAGTCGATATCGTCGGCGACACGGCCACCTGCCCCCCGGTCGTGACCACGCTGCCCCGGCCCTCGTAGTGATTCGTGGTGTAAGGGATGTCGTTGGATCGGGGCGGTTTCATGACGGGGTTGCATTTGCCGTCGTCGTAGCTAGGGGAGTCCTGTCTGTTGGCCAGCACGGCCACGTGAGGCCGGTCGGTCACGGTCGGGTGGACCTCATTTCCGGAAACCACTCTGTCTAATGTGTTCGGCGTTTTACTCTCACACGCCGGGACGGGGCGGAATCTAACAAAAGTGATAAGTAGGCCCAGTGAGACGAGAATGATGACTAAGAACAATGCCGCTCCTAAGCTCGCGATCTGTGCGTTTCCCAAAGACGCCATTCCTGCAGCCATCTGTGTGATATGAACCGTAAAGTTGGCTTCCGCGTTGCCTCCTTTGTTTTCAGCTACACAATAAAACTCAGTAGAATCTGATTCCTGAGCATTCGTAATGATGAGAGTAGAGCGTTTTTTAGCCTCCCCTGCTTCAAAAATGTGTATTCTTTGGTGGGAATTAAATATGCTTCCATTCATTAGCAGCCTGCCGTTCCAGTACCAATTGATATTCGCGGCGGGCACGGCCTCAGTTCTGCAAACGATCGTAGCGTTCTCTCCAAGAGTCGCTTCTACGTGTCTGCTCACCGGTAATATTTCCGGCTTACACGCGAACTCATCTAACGACAGCTCCGAAAAAGATTTATTTGCTAAACGAGCGGGCATGGCGCAGCTTGGCGTCGAAAACAATTTATGTTTCGAGAGCCACATTTTAACATCGCGCAGGCGACAATCGCAAATCCAGGGATTATCGGATAAATCTATAACTCTCAGTTTTTCTAACTTCTCAAGAGAGCTTAGCGGTAAGTCACGCAGATTGTTTCCGTTCAATTTTATTGATTCTACTGATTGCAGGCTTCTAAATACGTCTGAAGTGATATCCCTTATTTCGCATTTTGATAAATCTAATTTCACTACGCTTCCGAGATTACTTAGGGAGTCTGCGTGAATTTTTAAAATAGGATTATGAGACAGCGTTAAGTCTCGTAGAAACGGAGCGTCTACGAAGCTATTGGAAGGTATCTGTGTAAGTAAATTGTGGGATAAGTCTAATTCGACTAGGTTGGTGAGACCTTTAAACGCGCGGTCATTTATTTGGCCTATATTACAGTTTCGAAGGTACACCCTTTGAAGATTGACGAGGCCGGTCCTCGCGAAGGCCTCTTGAGGGAGAATTTGTAAGTTGTTGCCAGAGAGATCCAGGACTTGAGTCGCCGGGTCCACCGGCTCAGGAACGGTGATGAGAGCACGATCTACACACTCCACAGTTTGTTTACCACCTTTCCATTTACACACGCACACCGCGGGGCATGATCCAGGGGGAGCAACCCCAGCCAAAATCGTTTTCGAAACAATCACAGTCACCGCCACGATTAGCCACTTCATATTGTATTTTTTTTACTAACTAGGTCAATTTAAAAATCACTAGAGCATTTCGCTACAAAAAATCTCACAGAACTCAGTGTCACTCCGAAATTTTTCACATCGTTAAGTACCGAATCACATCACTACTCGAGAAAGTTGGCAAGGGGCGCATGTCGACACGATGCGCACCCTCGGCGGCCACGACTCGACTGAGGCGGCGGCGGCGTGCGAGCGAGCGGGCCGCACGCATGCGCCGCGCCCCCTGCCCCGCTCTGCGGCTTATCCTCGACCACCAAGTCGAGTAGCCCCTCTCGACTGTTTAAAGAATTCCTAAAGTGTCATTTTCTACCTGGCCGCGACCGCAGCCGACGATCCTACACACCGGCCCCTCGCGTTCATTCATAAATACCTGAGCCGAGCGGTGGGAGCGGTACTCGGTGCCGAGAATGTAACAATGCTCCGATAGCCGGATTCATGCGGGCACGCCGTTTCGATTGTTGTGCCGTACATACTTTTATTTTGAATGTCACGTTCTGCTAAGCCCCAGCCCTCAGGTAGTAAAGCATCGAGAATAAAAGACGCAGGTAGTGGGACACAGGATGTGACAAAATTTACTATACAATTGAGTTTCATTAATTTTTTTTGGCCTTTCTTCGTAGTAATTGCTATTTTGGATACATGTGCAGACGTTTACATTTAAGTTCATTCATGTCTTTAGAATTATTGTGAGTCATACACGCGTAAACCTGCGTAATGGAAAAGGGCCTTGGGAATAACTAATATTATTTACAAGTACGTACATGCATTCCATTACATCACTTGTTAAGTACACAATCCTCATAATATTATTAGCCTTCCTAGCCAGCATGACAATCCATTCTAAATTCTTATTTCATATCTAAAAGAGGCAAAGCATAATAATAACATCTTTTCTTAAGTACTCTTAGTACAGTATAAGTTAAATTACTCCTTCAATAATAACCATCCGCTCCTGATCTGTTCATTAATTGTTAACAACATATTTCCACAGTCCAATCCATTGTCCAAAATTATCATACCAAAGAAGCTTTTAGCCAGATTGCCATCTCCAATTACGACAACGAAGTCCGAAAACAAAAATTAGCAGCTTGGCTAAAGGCTCAGCTTCTTTGGAACTTTAAACATTCGCTAAGATATTGAGCCTAAGTTACATTACAGTGTAGTAGGCCCGGTAATAGTTCCTTAACTAGATGTCACTAGGTATAGCGACTACGGACGGATAAATTAAAAATGCATCATCTCAAAGCACAATTATTACGGTTTTGCATCCAATTATCTGTCATTAGTAGTCTATCTGTCTGCGGAGTTACTAATACAATTTCAACTTGCTTCACGAATTACTGCTGTTTATTAAACGAGAAGTTTCCTTTAGTTTTATTTAATATCATTATTTTATTAGTATTTATTATTTTAAGTAGGTATATCAACAGTAATGTGACATAAGTATTGTTTTTATTTTGTTTTCGACATTAAATATTATTAATAAGAATGAAAATAAATATTATCCTAACTTTTATTATTGAGTATTGACATTTGCATACAATTAATTTTGGTATCGTTAATAACACCAAATTGGACATTCGCTATGACAAATAAACGATTATTTTATTTACAGCTTATTTAATTTTGATCTTGCGTGTACTTAATACGGAGGAGCCCCTTTTGCCCGCGGCTTCGCCCGCGTGGAATAGTGTTCTTGTTAACTCTTTAGTAATATCTTTAGTAATACTTTTTTTTCGTAATATCTTCGAAAATATTCATTTAAATTACATGCTGTAAAGAGCCATATTGATCTATATTAAATGCACAATTTATGATTAAGGTATTTATTTAGATAAGGATTAATGCTATATATAAATAAGCCATTATTTCTCGTAAAAAGTAAAGGATAAAAAATGGTTATTTTGGGTTATCTCTAAGAGATAGACATATACCATCGCGAGCTTTTTTGTAGACCTTTTTAAGGTGTACAATTATACTACAATACATTATTTTGATCTATCTCGTAGGGTTTCCAATGTAAACGCAAAAAAATGTGTTTATTTACAATATTAGAAACCTCTAAAATTATCAGTGTCTCTCTACTATATTATGCATGTTATATACATGTAAATCACCTCTTTTATCACTCTATCCATTTAAAAAACCCGCATCAAAATCCGTTGCGTAGTTTTAATGATCTAAGCATACATAGGGACAGACAGATACAGCGACTTTATTTTATAATATGTAGTGATTTAGTATAATTTACATACTCAGAAATATTGGGGTATTGCTACTTGAGAAACGTAAAAAATATAATATTTAATATGTAATTTATAAAATTATAATAATAACATCTTAAAAATACTAAAAATATTTTTTTCTAAATTCATAAAAAACCTACATCATGAGCTTATTTACATCTTAAACAAAAACGTTCATTACGGGAAGTACCTATGAAGTATGAACTCAAACACACAAATTTCGGAGACATTTACAAATATGTTCTTGCGGCCTTATAATATTTCACACACTTTACCTAATCGTGACGTCACAGTTAGTTACGACTTTTGTATGGTAAGCAAATTGCTGTACCTTTGAAAATATTGTTTTATTAGGGTTCCGTAATACTCAAGTAACCCTTATAGTTTCGCTTTGTCCGTCTGTCTGTCTATCTATATGTCTGTCTGTCAGTTTGTGTGTCTGTCCGCATTTCTAGCTTCCGTAATTATGGATATAAATGGACGAAATTTGGTATATAGCTAAAGAGTTGTAAATAATCAACTTTTCATAAGAATTTACCAAAAAAAATAATATAATGTCTGTATACATCAAACTAAATGATATAGCTACGTACTTTTATCAGTCTTTACATAAATTGTCTGCCATTTTAAAACTGAAAATAATCTTCTCTTATTAAACCAGAATATTAATCAACGAAATAAAAAGGATAACCTCTGTAAAACTTATTTTAGACAAAAACAAAATATACTTATACTCGATATAACAATAATCAAACATATTCTTCTCCTAAGGTTGTATTATAATTCTTACAAAAACATTATACCTACTTAAAAAATATAATCTTCTTAAACTGAAACTACTCTTATATAACAATTAATATCAAATAAGACAATATTTCCCCATCAACTTATTTGAGCAATATAATTAACATTTTAAATACTTTTTACCGAATACTAATCAAAATTTAGTAGAGGAATGTACTTTAAAAATAAAAGCTTCTAAGCTTTAAAAGTGAACATTCGCATTCGCGAATATTGATGGCAAACATTCGCACCTGCATTCGCGAATTAATATTCGTTACATCCCTAGTTTGGAGTAGTTAGAAATTTATAAAAGAAAAACGCAGAATCCAAACTCTAATCATATTAGGTATGTATAGTCTAGTAATTGCATGTAAGACTAGTAATTGCAAATTATAATAGGTCTTTACCTATGAAATTGCCGTTCTGCAGTACTGGCCATTTCAAATCAAAATAATTTTTGTTTGGCTTAGAATTCTAATTTCAAATTAATTTTATTTTAAAAACATGGAATTCTTTTTCCAAAAGTAGTCATTTGTTTACTGATGAGTGTTACAATTTCATCGCATTTCAATCTTTTTCGTCATCATGGATACATTAAAAATTCGAGTAATTATGGAATATGAGTACCGTCGTGGCAGCAACGCGGCACAAGGTTTACGGAGCTAACACTACAAACCAACGCACCACTTGTTATTGGTTTTCTCACTTCCATTCTGAAAATTTCGACCTGAAAAATGAACCTCGCGGTCGTCCGAAGACTTTGGTCGACAATGACGAATTAAAAGGCGATTGTGGAAGCTGATGTTACACAATCTACGGCTGAATTAGTAGCAGCTTTCGACGTTAGCGTCAAAACAATATTGGTCCATTTGCGTCAAATTGGCAAGGTAAAAAAGCTTGACAAATGGGTGCCCCACGAACTCAATGATCGCCAGCGCGAAGTACGCGACGAGACGTGCCTTGCACTGCTCAACAGACACACAAATGAAGAAATTTTGAACCGCATTGTTACCTGCGATGAAAAATGGATTCTGTTTGATAACCGCAAGGGCTCAGCAAGTTGGTTGGATCCTGGTTCAGCACCTAAACAATGCCCTAAACGAAAACTTACCCCTAGAAAAGTGATGGTTACTGTTTGGTGGTCTAGCGTCGGTATGATTCATCACAGCTTCTTACCAAACGGGGTGAGCATTACTGCAGATGTGTACTGTGAAGAACTGAACACAATGATGGAGAAGCTGGCACATCTCCAACCAGCATTGATCAATCGCTCGTCTCCGCTGCTCCTGCACGACTACGCGCGACCTCATACTGCACAGCAGACGGTCTCCAAGTTGCAAGAACTGGGCTCGGAAGCTCTCCGTCATCCGTCCTACTCACCAGACCTTGCGCCTACAGACTACTACTTTTTCCAGAATTTGGATAACTTCTTGGCGGGAAAAAAATTCAATACCCGAGAGGCAGTACAAAATGCCTTTGAAGAATTTGTTGCCTCCCGTCCAGCTGATTTCTTTAAGAAGGGCATCAATAAACTGCCACTGCGTTGGCAAAGATGCATTGATTGCATGGGTGATTACTTCGATTAATACAAATATAAAATACATGAAAAAAATTCGATTCAATTTTTTCTTACAAAACGGCAATTTCATAGGTAAAGACCTAATAAACATTTTTAGGCTTTTGCAGGATTGTACGGTCAAAGCATAATTTTAAGCAATAGTTTTACGGAATCCCTTAAGTACGCAGCAGATACCTCGCACATTGCGCCATTTAATGAGTTCGCACGCAAGACAGGTGTCGCGCCAACTGACACGCGAGAGCTACGGTAGGTATTTGTTGTTGCGATACACATGGCCCTTACAACTTTTAATGGCCACAAATCCCTCTTTAAAAACACTGGACTGACTCTCAACCTAGTCACTAAACGCTTTTCTTGTAATACACTTTTGAAAAGGCTAATTTCTTAGTATTTTTTGTTTCATCGAAAGCCATGGTATATATATATATATATATATATATATATATATATATATATATATATATATATATATATATATATATATATGTGTGTGTGTGTGTATGTGTGTGTGTGTTATAATTAATGTTAGTAAAATTAGTTTTAGTAACTACATGGAACCCTCATAGTTTTGCTCTGTCTGTCCGTCCTCCCTTGCTAAATTCAGTAATAACTTATGCATATAACCCGATGAAATATTTTGGTATAGTTATAGAATGCATATTAAAACTTAATTTTTTTGCATCATAAAAATTAAAATAATATTAATTTAGTATTTTAGAGGTGGGAGCGAATGTGAGTGAATAAGTGAAACATGTGAAATCATTCACATGTGAAATGGGAATGATTTTTTTTTTCATTCTATCTCGTCGTCGAATAAGTTATTTCAAATAAAAGCAAAGTTTCAATCATGATTATTTAATAATTTAAACAATTTGTAGGTAACCGCTCTCCAAAGTGGTCCCCTCGACATTTCGATACTATAAGAGGTGGAAACTTGAAACTTTCCATGCTTATAAGTTTTGCTAAATACTCTACAGGAGAATTATTTTGAGCAAAATCGAACAATAACCAGTAATTTGAAGAAAACCTGTGCGGTGATACGGAACCCTCCTTACACATGTCCCGACATGCTCTTAGTTAGATTCAATTATTTTATATTTTTATGGTATTATACCTAGCTGGAAAACGAGAAGACGGATCACCTGATCTTGATCCTGCAACATTTGTTTCTTATTAGCTCACACGTAAAACACCACATACGCGCAGTAAGTAATATAACGTAGGTACGTCGTAATTTCCGGAATGTCAAGTTTCATCTTCACATTTTACACATGCCTAATAATTATCAAGGCACCCGGATAACGAGGACGATGATTACCTATAAGTATAAATAGAGCGGTTTAACTGACGAGTGGCGCAAAAAGTGACATATGGGGAGCCGGCACGCGGCTGGCACGCGTAGGGTGCTTCGTCAACTGCCCCGCAGCCGGCCTGCATATGCCACCAGCATACGGCTTCCGAACAACTCAACCATTATCTAACATGGCGATCTGGATAACACGCTGACGAAATAATGGCAAATTGCGAAGGATCGCTCGAGGTAGACTTTTTGCAAGCCTATGCTAAATTGCATCCCAGCAGATGTTTTCTTGTAAAAGTTTCGGCCTTAACGGATCAAGTTTATTGATATAACTGAGTACAGATATAAAAACGTTATAATTCTATTCTTCATCATACTACTCTGCATCTCTAAGGCTAGTAGTTTTACAACAAAATATCAGCCTTAAAACATTTTAAAAAACTGCAGAACTCGAAGTGTATCGGACACATTTTGTATTCAGCCATATGTATAGTCTATAGACACGACAAAACTTGGTGCTTAATCTTCAATATACAGTCTCTGTCTCGATACTCTTTTTAGTTTTTTGGTCAGGTTGTAGTTGAATAAAACATTTGAGAGCCCCGGTCCCCAGTGACGTAACAATTTCGGTTTACCTTAAAGTGCTCTTCGACACACTGAATATTCTGGAAGTTCCATCGATTGGTCTTCGCTTATTGAGTTATTAGTAGCAAAATATATATGTAACTGAGTGAAACCGAATTTCGCTTTACACACGCAGTTGGGTTCTCGCGAGAGTTTTGTTAAATAGAATATGGAAATCGGAAATACAAACTTACAAACCCATGCTGTTTAGTCGATAACTACTGAACTTTATGATTTAAAAACAACAACAAATAAAGTATTTCAATTCAGTATAACTACAATCTCAAAATTTATCTCTCACTTAATTGTGAAGTGTTGAAATAAACTCGTCAGCGCTGCCCTCGTAATGTATACATAATTAACGCGGAGATATGGACCCTAATAAATCCTGACTTCCTTTGTTTTTAACAAGCGCCGAGATTAGATATCCTTTGATACTCGAAATGCCCCAAATCAAAATGTAAAAAGGGCCACGTCTTTTGGAATACTTTTTATCTTATTTCTAAATCAATAAATATAAAAAGTAGACAATTTCAAAGTCAGCCTATTAAAAAGTAAATGATTACATGAATGATAGCACACCTTGGGAGTAAGGTGGCCCCCTGCAAGGCAACTTCTATATAGGTACTATTGTACTCTTGTTATGTAGTTTCAGTCTTAAACATTGTAATATACCATTTTTTTAAATAATATTTTTCCATCGTTTTGTAAGCGCGAGTTTCTTATGCCGGTTTCTCTCGCCGGGCCAGTTCCCGAACCGTTCATGATGGTGGGTAGTAGGCTTCAAATACCAATTTTGAAGAAAAAATGTCACTTTGACTTTATCGTGTATTAATCTGAGGATACTTGAAATGTATTCCTAGGACTCTTAGGACCTACCCTACCATACCTACTATTATGTTTTATTATTATTATGTTTTTTAAATTTTTCATTTCTCCTTTAGCGGTATTTTACTAAAGCTGCGGGCTTGTGGCCAAGCAACTTCAGGTAAAGTATAAAATTAAGTAATGGACAAGAATTTCCTGATGATTCGGCATGTATTGAGGATTACAGCCTTTTGCAGGGTGATATATTATGTGAGTGGATGGATGTTGAGTGTTTTAAGGCTATTGCGTAATGTATTTGGTATGATGCCAGTACTTGATATGGTGATTGGTATAGTTTTCACTGCGTTAACTTTCTGTTACTGTGGTTTTAGTTCAATTGTTAGGTCTGTATATTTTGTGACTTTGGTTGTGTGTGGTAGAGAGGTTGTGTGCATTAGGTATGGCGATGTCTATGAGATAAACAGTTCTATTTCGATTGTCATGAAATGTTATGTCAGGTCCTTTGTGATGTATTGTCTTATCTGTTAATATTGTCCGGTCCCAATTTCTAGTCAGGTGAGTCTAGTATGATTTGTGGTGTGTATTTGTAGTATGGGTTTTTGTCTGGGATGAGGTTGTGCTTAAGTGCAAGTATCTGGTGAATGATTGCTACTACTTGGTCGTGTCTGTATTTGTAGTCTGTTTGTGTGATGGATGAGCAAGCGCCTGTTATGTGTTGTATTGTTTCCGATTGCTTGTGGCAGTGGCGGCAATGGTCGCTGCTAAAGATACGGTCTCTTATTATGTGTTTTCTGTAATTCTTTGTATCTATCACGTGATCCTGTATTGCCCGCATAAAACCTTCCGTTTCAGGAAATATCCCTCCTTGTTTTAACCATGCGTTTGACGCTATTTATCAACGTCATTACAAGATCAAGACGGTGCCAGCTATGCAGCCATGCACAAAAATTTGTGTCCATGTGTCGATTTTTTTATGGTTTGTGTAGGTATTAATTTTCTTAGTGTCTGTCAGCGAGCGTTAGTGGTGTGTAGGTAAGTATCAGCGGGGCAAATATCTTGCTGAAGTGTTTTTGTTTGTGCGTAGTTGTAAAATAATGTTCTGAGAAGTGTTATTTGCCTATTGTGTAAATTTAAGATATCTATGAGTCCTCTACCACCTTCAATTTTAGGTAAAGTCAACCGTTGGACACAGGCCCTTGGGTGGTGTTTTCTGTTTAGTCATTATTGTATTTATTGATATTTGTAGATTTTTCTTGGAATATACCTCTTCTTATGTAAATATTTATACGGTTTATACGGTTTCAATAGTTTTAGTGGAGTCAAAAAATTTCAATTTGGTATGCCACTTTGGCATAATAATTTCGAGGCAACTTGTTAATGTGGGTCTAATTTTATAATGCTTTAAAATGTGAATAAGCCAGGAATGTGGTACAGAATCGAAAGCTTTCTTATAGTCTATATACATGGTATATGTACTACGCTTCTGTTTTAGAGCATGTTGTGTATTACGGAGTCTATGATAAGTTGTTCCTTGCATCCTTGACTAAATTTGTTCTTCGGCCTTTTTGTTCTTCGGCCAGAATATTATGTTTGTGTATATGTGTGTATATTGGATCACTTATGCAGGATGTAATAATCTTATAAATATATTGCAGACAGGTTATGGGCCTATATTTTGCCGGATTTGTGGTATCTGAATTTCCTTTTGGCAACATCTATGTTATACCCTCTGTGATGAAGGATGGTATTGTGTCTGGCGATTGGATAAATAAATTTATGTGTTTGTGTAATAGTGTATGTGTCGGTGGAAACTTTTTGTACCAAAAGTTGTGTATATTGTCTGATACAGTTGATTTCCAGTTGTGTCTTTTAGATATAACAGTTTTCATCTGCTCTAGCTGAATCTGTCCGAATTCCATTTCGGACATGTCTTTGAGTCTCACTTTATCTTCTTCAATCCACTTACTGTTTTCATGTTGAGTTGGATGTGACCATATATTTGACCAGTATGTATGCATGGATTCAGGAGGGTGTAAGGTTGTTGTTAGGATTATTATATTGGTTACTATTTTTTGTGTAAGTTTTCTGTAAAATAGCTTTTCGTTATTATTGAATTCTTTATTCTGTGTTTTTCTAATTGTGCATGCGTTACATCTCTTTAATCGATTAGATAATAAGATTAGTTTTTGTTTTAGAGTATCTAAGAAGTGTGTTATATCAGAATTTAGTGACTCATGCTGAGAATGAATTTTATACTGTTGAATAATTTTGTTTATTTGTTTTTCTAGGTGAGTTGATCCAGTACCCCTTGCGTACTTGGTGACTCTTCCTATACTTGCTCTAAGGCTATTAATATCTGCGTTCCAGACGTTTCTGCCACCAAGGTATTGTTCGAGATTTGTTTGTGTAGGTAGTATTATTATTTATTTTTACTTCGCTGATTTTGGCTGAAGTCTATGCTGCAGTATAGATGTATGTAATGTGCTAAAGTCAGTGTCGTCTTCAAGTATGTTTAGGAGTATTTCAGTATTAAGGTGGTCAACTAACTGATATAATTTTTTGGAGGGTTTCAGTTTTGGCAAGGATGGTCGTGTTGTTGGAGCTGTATCTTTAAATACATTATACGTTTCTGTGAACATTTCTTTAAGCTGTGTCTCTAATACTGTTGGCAATTTTACTGGTACACGATTCTGCAGTGGGACTGGATTATCGCTCAGATTATTAGAACGATCTTCGATTGGTAAGGGAATACTATCGCCTAACGGGCTTTGTATCGGATTTACATCAGGAAGTCTATGAATGTCGTCTGTCTGTTGTTCTGTGTGTTTTGGCTTTTCCACGGCTGAAATATCTAGCTATTTTTGTTCTTCCAAGCGTATTCTTTTAAGTTGATCGCTTGATAAAAGATGATTACTGACAATCGATCGCGTTGGTCTGCTATTCTTTGTATTGAAAGGTGAGCTATTGAAGGGCATGTAGTGGTAATCTCTTGATGTAATAACGGTCTGTATGTGGTTAGGTTAGTATCTAGTTTAGTTATCCTGTAATAAGTCCTTATTATTGTTTCATTAATGTCAGTTTACCATTTCATTCTCTGCTGAGTACTGTCAACAACGCGGCTATCTAGTTGTGTCATATCCTGTCCGTTAGTCAAATCTTCGTTCAGATTGTGTAGAAAAGCTTTTACGTCATTCTTAATACTTAACATTTCCTGATAGTTTAAGAGATGCCGTTGGACGATTGCTCGTCGTTGGTCACCTACTCTCTGTTTGATGCTTTCATTTCTGGAAATTGCGATGAAAGTAATGTATGTAACTGTGTTAAGTACGATTTTGTATTGGTTTCTAATTTTGTGAGTATGAAATATTGGTGCATTATAAAAATGTTCATTTCTTTAGATCACTTTTTACGTTTGCACCTATTAATGTGGAAGGGCGTATAAATCCTGGCTGAAATAGCCTCCTGCACAACATCCACAGTAGATTTGACTGACTGTAATGATGAATTTGGTGAACTGGATTGGTTTGCAATGAGATATGAAGCTGCAGATGATGGTGGTGATTAAAAGAGTGATGATATTGGTGAGAGTCGAGATAATGAGTTGTCTCGACTATGAAGGATTACATCATTGTGCGACACGTTGCTCACCCCAGAATACGTAGGGCAGCGGACCCGACGACCCGGGGTGTGATTCTCCATTGCTACTCGCTCCTGTACCCACCTGGGGTATATTTCTATTTCTAAGGCGCATCACACATGTTTTTATCTTCTTCTTCGACGGGGCTTGGGACCGTTAGTTTGGAAGGGTGTTAAGGCCAAGATGTTAGTGCCATTATAAATTTTAGTATAACCGAGATGTTACTGGCCTAATATTTGACTTTAGTTATTGGGTCTAGGTGATCGTGACCCTTTTATAGTACATGCCTTCCCTAAGCCCCCCACCACGTCAAGGTGGCCCTCCGGGGGGTTATTATTATTATTATATACTAGGTAGATGTTAGATAAATACGTTTAAAAAGATTGAAGCCCCTAGGGTTTTCAGGTCAAACCTTTTTGTGCTCCAAAAAATATCTCGTATGTAGTAAAATATCTCGTATGTCGTAGTATGATAAAATATTTTTAAGGTAAAATCTAAATTTTCAAGTTACATAATATAGTTAAAAGGTATATATACAGAATATGATTATAATAATAATAATCTTTATTAATAATAACACGTTGGTATATAATACAATATTAGCAAGTATAAGAAATCAAATACTATCTTAATTGTATACAAATATGTTGTTACTTAGGTACCTAAACTAGTTCACCGAAGCCTTATTAGGAACTTATGCTCATTGTTTTAGGTAGGTAAAATAGTATTTTGGTTGTCAGTATGTTATATATTTTACACCGCCATCAAATAAAAATACAGTTACCTTTGAAATCTCTCTGTTTAGTTACACTCGAGCTCATACATTCATCATATCACAGCATTCATCAATAAACATTAAACAATCGTCTCGCTGATTACACTCTTCCGTAGGAAAGCAACATCTTCGTATGATACGTGCTAATAAATACACAGTATTATGAAGCTTAAGAGTTATACAGAAAGCTTAATTTCGTTTGAAAAATTGAAAACTAATGTGTGGTTAGTTTAATCGAGGAATAAATTTTATAATGTTGATCATCCAACGCACGTCGAAATCACGAGAATCGTGAACGTAGGCGGATAATCTCTCAAAGTTGAAGAATAAACTTGGGCCACAGATTAATAAATAGTTAGTGCTTAGGCCCACTTGCGCAGATCGGGGTTAAAGTTAAAGCTAGGTTTAATATCATGTCGTTTCTCTTGTTCCTCGTATTTATGAAAGAGAAGGCATATTATTTTAACCCAAGGTTAACTTCAACTCCGATCTGCGCAAGTGCGCCTTCGTGTCCCTAGTCCGAGTCACTAGAAGCCTCTTAAAGCTATTTAATTTCCAATTTGTCCAATCAAAAGTAACAAGCGACTGTACTCCAGCAACTGTTAAATGTTTTTATTGCTTTACAAATCCACTTACCCTGCGACACTTACCAAATAATAGTCGTCCGCAGTAGGTCAAAAGCAGATATTTAGTTTAGCATATCTGTAATTCAAAATTCATTACGAAGAGCGGATTAAGGAAAGACAAGAGGTCGCCCTGTGCTCGAAATTCGTCTACAAAAATTCATATAATTTTTAAGTTTGAACTTTGTTTAGGATTCTTTTGCCTCTTAGATAGAATAAAAAGTAAATGTTGTGACCGATGAAAACAAAATTGCATCTATCAAACTCACGGTAGTGTGTATTAATAATCGGAAGAAGTGTTAAACATTAGCTTCCTGCGCATCTTCCTCCACATAAACTTTAACTGTGGCAAATATCCCCTTACCCCTCCGTTCGCATAATTCTCGTAAAACTGTACTGTTTTGCTTCACTTAATTAAGTAATTAATATATATATAATATTATGATTATACTTCTGAAAATATCCGGAACTTAAAGTAAGCCTTTTCAAAAAGTTTTATTTCCATGTAGGGCAACGATGTCACTTATGGAATTGTCCCTGCGTGATGCCTACCACTGGTTCGGGAACTATTCCGGCGAGAATAACCGGCGTGAGAAACTCGCCTACATTGTACCTACAGTACGACCACGATCTCAATGTATTTCGGCAAACATCGTTTTTCATACATCGTTTGTCATTTCCATGGAAAGACGAAGTTTGCCAAATGCGATTTGGTGGTAAGCAACGTGGTTTTAGTGCACAATGATTCCTATAAATAAATAACCCCATTGTTACGGTTGTACCTCATGACTCATGAGTCATCATGCTGGGGCAGCGACGGCACAGTCACAAGTGTCACAAACATAACGTTGACAACAAAAACGCCTGTCTCAAAGTGATTATGTCACGCCGGATGGGGCACTTAGCTGATGAGTATGCCACAGCGGGTCACGGGTCACGGGTCACGGGTCACGGGCCGAATTGAGACAAGTGTGCGGACACTCGAGCTGTTGCCATCATCACCACATTTTGGGCAGCACAGTTCATTCGCGATATTATTATTATTATTATTATTATTAATTAAAGTAAGCTATTTTGTCATTTCCACTGCTTACTGAATAGTTGTAAGATAACCTACCACGATAACCTACCATTAAAGAATACCTACCACGGAGGAACTCACGTTACAATACTCACGTATTATAGAGAGTGTCAAAAAGCACTAAGTATAACAGTAGATATCCATATTATATGCCCAGCAATTAAAGTACAAGTTACGATAACGAAAAGAAAATCTAAAAACGCTTTTTACCCGACTACCAAGAAGGGTTATGGTTTTCGCGCATATCTTGTATGTTCGTTTGTAAATTCCAACGGATTTCGACAGTTAGGTATCGTTAGATTTGTCTCAAAAACCCAACGTGTCTTTACATAGCTTAAAATAAAACGTACAAAATGGCGGATTTTGGCGCCAAATTGTAAGTAGGTCAAATTATTTTTTTTAACCAAACCTATCGAATAGGGTTACAAAATAAATAAAATTAAAGGAAGATTTAAAAAATATACATAAGTCATGTACTTATTTAAATTTAATCAGGAGTAATTACAACCATTTTGAATAAATGATTCGAATAAATTTGTAATCAATGCATTCAAATAAATAGTCGCATTTTAGCTTTAAATCATAGATGTATTACATTAAAAAGAGACCAATTGTGTGTTGGATAAACTAAAAAATTTAAAATAAAATTAATATTTTTTTATAATTTTATAAAATATTATTAAATTAAAAAACTTAAAACCCGACTGCAAAAAAAACACCTTCTCGTTTCTGTTTTCGTATTCGCCTCAAATTGTATTACTTACATAATATTATTATGTTTAGCTGGGCGTTGTGTTTGTTAGACACAGTCGAATTTAATTTCCGTATGCTCTAATACCTTTACAAAACACACAGATTTTGCACCACATTTTTGATTGAAACAAAAGTTAGAGAACCAACATTTTGGTTAGTAACAAAACCTTTATCGTATTACATATTTGTAGAAAAATGTTGGCAGCTTCACATCCCGCGTGAATCAACGCCGACTGCCGGCAAGGTCGCACAAGGGCGAGGGTTCGCGCCTAAACAAACAACGCTAATAGCGGGAATTTCACTATGCATGTAAATGGCGGTAATACAGCCAGATCCCCAGAACACGAGATTTCTTAACCCTTCAACTGGCCACCGCTCACGTGCCTAACCTAGCTCTTTAGTATAGAGAGAGTATTTATTATTACTACATGTAGTCCGCGACTTTGTGCGCGCAAAGGGAAATCACGCGGGAACCGTACATTTTGCCGCAATAAAAAGTAGCATAATTATGTCCTTCCCCGTGGTCTACTTTATATATGTGCCAAATTTCATGATGATCGGTTAAGTAGTTTTTACGTGAAAGCGTAACAACCAAACAAACTCACATTCACATCTATACCTAATATTAGTAAGGAATTATTACTAATAAAAAGATTTACACAACGGATAACTTAAACAACGTTGCTGTCTTTGTCTGATGCATTGAAAAACTTAACAGACAATGACAGCAACGTTGTTTGAGTTATACATTATGTAAATCTTTTTATTAGTAGGGGGGTAAGGATTTATGAGATCGGTCTTAGTACCTATCAGACTAGGTATAAGGGAAGGGAGGTGGGAAGGGCGTTATAGTATCTAAAGATCGGCTAAATTGAGTGTTGTAAAAATAAGTTTAAAAAACCCGACGTCATACCTATTTTGTTTAAAATACTGAGAAAATAGTTTTTAATATTTAAAAGATTTTAGTTGATATCTATGCTTAAAATTTTATAAAGATGTTATAAGTATCGAGGGTATTGAGAATCATAAATGTAACGTATCACACTAGTAATTCTTACGTTAGATATACTGACGAAACAAGCAATAATTTGTTTCACATCATATTCGTTACATTTTTGTTTAAGATGGGGTTGGGGTAACTGTATGGTATTTAAAACCGTAAAAATCTTTGAGGTGTATTGCTCTGAGCCTTAAGCAACCTGTCTCACCGTCCCATACAAATTTTGTGTAGAGAAAAAATATTAACGAAACATATCAAAAAAATATTCAAATAAAGTTCATATTCGCGTGCAGATGCGCGTAAAAGTAAAGCCGATAAGCCGTCGCTCCTCTCTTCGACGCGGCGCGGTGCAGCTCCTTTAAGTTTTGTTTGTCAGTCAGGTGTAATAGGTGACATAGTATTTCTATTTTGGCCTGCTTAGGTAGGTAGTAGTGTTTAGGAATCTATTTTAGCCATAGATTTTAGCTGTAAATCTTCTACTAGGACTGCATAAAATAAAAACAAAATTACATTTATAAAATAATTCCAAAGAAATCCGGTTAATTTTGAATTACTACCTACTCACCGAATTATAATGTTAATTAATAAGCCCGAAAACACCTACGTTGTTTATTTTAATTGTAATATTATTGTGTAAGGTTATGATAGTATAGATTTAATTGTAGATTGTATAATTTATTATAACTTTAGTCCAGTTAGGAGAATGGAATGGTTTTTGGACACGCGCGGAAGGTTTTGAGCCCACGCCAGCGACCAGCCGCTTGTTTCACTTTGGAGTTAAGATCTAAGCAGATATTATAAGCTTAATTCAATAAATCATATTCAAATTTAAGGCTTATAACATTATATTCGTAAGTCGCATGGGAACCGTTAATTTTTAGGGTTCCGTGGTCCGTCCGTCCGTCCTGTGTGTTTTCTGAAACTAACTAATATTGTAAAGAGCACCTTTGCTAAGTTTTTTATTGGGAGTGGACGTAGATTATGACCCTAGATATGACCGTAGACCCTTAGATCGTATACTTAGGAGTATATGCTCTGAGGGTATATCTACAGCTAGACCCGAACTACCGCCGAAGCCGATTTACTATGCTCGAATTTTTACTATTTTTCTATTATTTCTGCGACGAAGGGTAATGAAAAAATTCCGTGATTGTTATTTAATAACCTATAATTATAAGGAAATAAAACTTTTTGATTTCATTTGTTTGAATGAGTTTGTTCCACCGTAGCGCCTAAACTACTGGTCCGATTTAAATAAATGAGGTGTCAATAGATTCGTAATAACGGTCCGGGTGACATAGGCTATATAATTTACGTAGTAGCTCTCGTGTTATAATGTAACCTACAAGTTAGGAAAACTTTTCATAAACCGGCGACATCTGTTAAAAACTTTCATTCCTCGGCCCCCGAGTAACGTGATACCTACTAAATGTTGCACAGAGTATGTCACTACTTTTTGCAACATTTGTTGTTGTTGTTGTTTCCATGTTGCACAGAGTATGTTACATTTTTTGCAACATTTGTTGTTGTTGTTGTTGTTTCCATGTTGCACAGAGTATGTCACTAGTTTTTGCAACATTTTGTTGTTGTTTTCATGTTGCACAAAAGTAGTGACAGTTAGCACATACGTGATGCGTCAGATGAGGCAAGTCGGGGTGAAAGCCGCTGCGGCCTACGCACGGGGCTCGTAATGGGCTTCTGTTCGATCCAATTAGTATCGGTTCTATTAATTATAACTTCGGAAAGTTAACCTAAAATCCCTCTGACGAACCCTCGCTTTAATTATTATAAAAAAGTTTATTCAATTATTTTTTTTGTAAAGGGACAAAAATCGGTCCCATTTTACTCCAATCTATTGTTTAGAAAAGATAATATCTCCATACATGTGTTCCCATTTTATAGTAAGGGATCATAATTATTAATTGTGAATATAAAAATATGAATGGCCAAATACTGAAACGATAGTTAAATTAAGTGACGCTTAAATCTCATGCTGTCCTTGTCATTACATATAGTAGAGACAGCGACAGCCTGTGAATCCCATTCGATTTCTTCTTAATGTAAAGAACTGCATTAACATGTACCTACTATATGACATCTTAAATCACATAATTAAAGTAGGTAAAAATACCTAATTTAATAATTCTGACGTGTGAGAGCCATGCTTGAAAAAATACCACGGCACCAGAGGCCTAAAATGGTTGAGGATTTTAAAGACCGGGGACGCGAGTGCGTAACATCACATCAAAATTTAATACATGTAAAAGGTATTAAATTTTGATTAGATTTTAATTGTTTTAGTTGATTTTTAATAAGCGAGACATTTTTTCTTGATTTGTCAGTTAGCCTTGTTAGTCAAATTGTTGAAATTGCTATTAATTAAATAAACGTTGTACGTATTACGTTGTGTTTTATATAAAATTGGTATTTTATATACAAATTTCCATGCATGTATTTACTCAAGTATATTTCGTAAGCTTTATCTACGCCCTGTGGCATTATAAAATTGGTATAAATATTTGAAATAAAAATAAAATACAATTTGTGACATTAATTTTAAGCTATTGCATAGCTTTTATCGCGGGCTTTGAGCGCGGCGACCGAATCAAGAAATTCCGTAACGAAAGTAAACCTAACACCCCCCACTCCGACCGGCACAGCGGTGCGGCGTTGAAAGCCTTGCATCGTCTAACGTCGTTTCAGTTCGGCAGACTTCGGCATGGTGTTTGTGTGCGTGCGACTAGACGTATGCGTGTAGACTTACTATGCAATAGCTTTACCGCGGCAGTGCGACACGTATTTTTTGATAAAATATTATTTGTCGGGAGTAACTTTTACTTGGAATAAAATAGGACTAAACGTGAAATGTAGTTTCTCAAAATTTTTCGCTTGGAAAATTTTAGGACATTATTTTGGAGTAAAATGGGACCGACCTCAAAATCGACGGCTAAAATTTTGTTTAATTTAAACTTAATTACGTAACATTAGACTTAATAATAATTAATTCGCTCTAGATTTTATTATTTTAATAGTGTAATTCCATCCCCGAATATTATGTTAAAGAAAAAAAACATAAAAAAAAGATATTTGACTTCAACTTCGACGTCTCGTATCCGCAACCAACCGGCGGAAAATTGCTATATATTTTCAAAATACATCAGAAGCATGACGAGTTTGAGAATTTAATTAGACTCATAATTCTGAATCAAATACAAAAATAAGTTGATGTATGATGTTTATTTACACACAACCTAATTGGGACGAAGTTCGGAGCTGTTTCAGGCGGCCAATTAACTCTCGTCCTGTTAAAGGAACCATTTTGATAACATCTAGATGATGTAGAGCCATGTGTCCTTGAGAAGAACCCGGGTAAAGCTTTATGGAAAACCGTTTACTATCGAAAGTCAAAGCTAAGGGTGTGATGGGTATTGGGTGTTGACTTACAAAGTCGGTCAAGCAGAGCGGTCGCTCTGACCCCGATTCTCGTAATTAACTTACACTTTACATTTCACTTTTTAACCGACTTCCAAAAAAGGAGGCGGTTATACGTTCGGCTGTATATATTTTTATTTTATATTCATATTGTATACATTTATATAATTATAAATGAATCGGCTTGATATCATAAAATGATTTTTGGAGTTTGCACCAATCAAAAGGGGCTTAACGTTGGTTTGACGTTTATGAGAATACCATTTTGCAGTTTCTTGATCGTAAACGTTTTACTGCCGGATTTAACTAGCAGAATCGACCTTCTGGTGACTGATCGCTGATCACTAATTTTGATAGAAACAAAGCGTGTGTAGAGGGCCGTTATATTATATTTTTACCCGCCAACGAAAACAGAGGGGTGTTATAAGTTTGACGTGTCCGTCTGTGAGTCTGTGTGTCTGTCCGTGCGAAGTAGCTCCCAAACAGATGAACCTATTTTGATCTGGTTACTTTTGTTTGAAAGCTGTCATGATCGAGAGTATTCTTAGCTCCTATTCATCATCAGCTCGCTCACTGCTTGACACCTTGGCAGTTACTCACGTTTTGTTTGAATACATTGAGAAGTGTTAAATACCTGACAAGAGCACGTAAAACCCCACGTAGTAAGCCAATACGTAATTGAATACCTACGTATCTTGCGGACCCTAACTTAGGTACAAACAAGGAAACCAAGTTGCGGCTAACAACTAGTTTTGGATAAACAAGCAAATCAGAGTGCTATGTTATTCCCCGTGCCCACATAATACATATATTATGGTGATTTCACCCGGCACGTGGAGTGTGTAGACGACTGTAGGCGATAACTTAATGGCTACCTAACTACCTACCAACGTACCTACGTTACTTTTAAATCGTCAGTGGGCCTAGCAGGATCATTAGACAATGGCGTAAACGTAATGTTGTCGAATAAGAATTATATGAAAAGTCAAAATCATGTCCCGATTTTCATACAGTCCTCATTCGATAACGTTACGATAACGTTGCTGTCAATTGTTCCTGCTAGGCCCCCAGATAGTTATCGAACCGTTCAATAATGTTTGAGGGTGGTAAAACTTCAAAATTCTAAGTTTTATTTTACAAAATCCATATGGTAGTCCATATTTACCGCACTATTTAGGGTTCCGTAGCTTACGTCTCCATACAAATGTCGTTCGATAACGTTACGTTTATGCCGCTGTCAAATGTTCCTGCTAGGCCCGCTGTGTCTTAAGTTGGAGCCTTCTTTAGGGCCTACTTAACACGTCTGATCTGACATGTCACATAAAATTTTGTCACTTTTTTTAACCCACCAACCAAGTAATCTGAGGCCCGATTCACGTATTTTACTCAGACTTTCAACTTAACATCAATTCATTATAAATTAATCATCCTGTTTTCATAAATTTACCGCAAGTCGGTATTCTACTACACTATTTTAGTATATTTAAAATCCCAACGCAGCGATTTTGAAATTACATTGACATAAATAAAGCGAGTACAAAGACAGGTGTTGCTTGACGTTTGTACGATCCAGTGTTGCCAATTATTGTCAGTTAAGGCGCGTCTCCTGCTCGTGTTTTTTTTGAAACATTACACAAAATCATCGAAATTGGGGCGTGGCTATGCACATCTGTGTACGCATACATAATGGTTTTGTCTTCCAAGACGGACGGAAAACATTCCCCGCGCGGGCAGAGAGGGTAAGGCAAAAAATCTGATTTGTGCGTAAAATAAATATTATAACATCCCTATATGTCAAAGTGAAAAAAAATCCGGTTGACGGTTCGGTTCGAGTCAAATTATTGGCGTCAAGATTATAAATATAAGAGAATACCGATTTCTATGGATATGTGGTTCGCTCAATCTACAATCAAGTTTCGATACTATTATAATTGCATCGCGGTCAGATTCGTCATTTAAAGTTTGTTTGAAGTTAAGTAGAATACGATTTTGCTGTTTGATAGGATCCGGATGCAGCTCCCTATTATTATTTCATTTTGTGTTGTGATAAAATAAACGTTTTTTGACGTGATAACGTCTTATAATTTGATGGAGCCGGCTGCACGCACGTAAAAACATGACTCATACCGTTACCACCGTTACCAGCGTTACCTCGCTAAATATGACGCATTTGCCGTTACCTCAGCTGGCCGCGTCTTAGGTATGTGAGCGGTGGGACGGAGAGGCGGGGCGCTTGATGTTATTACTCAGTTTGGCGCCGGACTTCGCGGCGGCAACACGCGTTGACAGTTCTGGCTGGTTTAGACAAAACGCACAAGAAATTGCAATATCATGATGAGTCCGATAAAAAGACAATCTATGGTAATAATATTTAATGTGCATACGTTTTTAAAAAAACGGAAAGCCGATGTCAATAGTTTAGAATATAAACCTGATGAGTCTTTAATTTATTCTTTTTAATAATTGAATAATTATTGTTCACGATATATCGAGATTGGTCGTCAATGTCTAATCTCATGTTAATCAGTTCCGCGCGCACTATAAACATGACGTTGCCACGTTCAACTATCGTCAGTAAACCGACTTTACAGACAACCGATTTTTTTAACTTATCTCATCTAACGCTAGAAAGTTCCTTCGAATTAAGAATATGTCCGACGACATTTAAGACATTTAAGATTACTCTTTTCGGACTTGATAGCTCTTTCATTTGTAGTTCTAAATTCTTAAAACAGGGAATAGACATGACCAATATATACAACTACTACTTGCTTCTTTACTTACAGAAGTAATAGGATTTTATAACTTCAAGTTATAAAATCCCATTACTTCTGCTTATCTCTACAAGACAGACAAATGAGGAACAAACGGCGGCATTGGAGCAGAATTAGGCGTATCGGGGCCCGCGAGGCACATTCGCGCCTCACGGCAACAAAAGGCCTCGCAGGCGGCAGGACTAAATCAACATCCTTCGCATGTTTATAATCTCGCTCGCTTCCTGCTTTTTGTGAGTCAATAAAAGGAATTAAGCAATCGTAAATTCCCAATTCCTTTGTGTATTTTACATATTCATAAAACTGCACATGTCCGAGCTTAGTCAGCTCTATTGATGTGTTCACGTACGAATTGTGTGGTATTCCACTTAATACAAGTACGGCTTTAGACTTATGATTTATATTATGGTTGTCGAGTATTATAATATTGTGATTTCCTATGTAAGCGTAAGTCCGTAATTATGGACTACGTCTGTAATACGGACTACTGACTCAGAATATCCATCGTATCGAGCTATCGGTCACATCACGCTAAGCATCAACACTTCCGAGCCCGCTGGTCGTTTGCAGGCCGGTAGTAAGCACGCATGTATTCACTGGAACCAATGTATTTTGGCTGTAATGAAGCTAAATTCATAAGCTTGTAATTTTAACCGATAGCCTCTTAGGGGAAATGGGTCAAATCATAGGAAAAGCTAATTATTTTGGAATAATTTATACTAATTTGCTGTATCCAATCGTTATTACTTATAAATTTTACTACGAATATATAAAGTCAGAAACATATGTGTAAAATAGTATGGACCACTGGTCTTCCATATAAAAAAAGACCAATAACTAAAAGTCTCATTTACATTAAGAATAATGTTTTTGATAAAATATCGACTTTAGCAAGTGATTATGAAAATGAATTACTCACTTTGAAGACATCAAACTTTGTGATGATTTGTCTTTGATTTGTGAATGATTGTCAAATCGGTTGACAGTATTTGAGACTTCTCGGGCCATCTCTGGGTGAATATTTGGAAGAACTGAACGTGTCAGCCTCTCTTCTAACATGTTTGCTCTCAACCAACTTTTTACACGCCTTAGTGTAGAAAATGATCTCTCTGATATCGCCCCGCTTATAGGCAGAGTTCCCAAAATTTTCATTACCATCTTTATATTGGGGTTGAGACTAGAGATCATCGTCGCAAACTTCGATTGTAGATATCACACACTTAGGAAATTTTATGTCAGGATTTTCTTTGAGCTCCCGTTTCCACTGTGAAACGAGCGGACCTTTGGACCGCGCGGCGCCTGTACGGTAGTCCATATTTACCGCACTTATTCTTATACTACGACAGTGCGATGGGAAATCTCTTGTAGGTAATTTTGAAAAGCTCTTTTTCATAATATTTACCAGTTTAGCTTCCTGATTGATAATAACCACTTAATATCCTGACAAACTTCACGGGTTTGAACTGGAACATTCATTTGAACTCGTACAGGTAAGCCGTGTAACAGTCGTCTGTATTAATAACAGTGAACAACTATCTGTTTTGAAAAGTTGAAAAACATAAAATCCGGGTAATCGTAAAAGTTGAATATTTATTCTGCGATTAATAGCAGCTCGCAGGGTCAGTTAACACCGTAACGAAACGATACGCGACATGGCGCTACATTTATAAGATAGCTACAGTGACTACACATTACACAAGAAAATACAGGTTTTATTGTAAGGGGCCCCATATACGGTCCGGTTTTCCTTCACGTCGGCCTGAACGGATGCAAAAACGTATCGTCTGTGTGCAATTTCGAGATCGCATCAGTCGGCCGGATGGACTGAAGCGATTCGTCGAGTGTTGCCAGCTCTGTTCTTGCAAAACTACTAAACTCGCTTAGATTTCTACTAAAAGAATACTGAAAACTGTCAAAAAAGGTACTCAACTTAGGAATCCCTAAATCCGTCAAAAAACCACTGCCAGAATTTATAAGCACGACCGTAGTTCGCGGCAAACCAGAACGGGCCTAAACGATCGGCCTCTCGTCTATGGGAGCCTTAAGAGTTCGGATGTCAGGTTGCACCGCGCTGTGTGCAGTGTGTGACTGTTGTTATATGACACGTGTATCTTTTTGTGTAGTGAATAATATATATTAAAAATGCAGCGCCGAGTATCGTCGCGGGGTGTCGGGGTGTGAACTGACCCTAATGCACGCTGCCGAGTGCCGACGTCAGCTCGGGGTTTTGTTGGGAAACGGGAATGAACAAGCCACCGAGCACGGCCCGGCGCCCGACACCCGCTCGTCCGCGGCTAAAACACTCGCTTCCAACTAAAATTTTTTTTACCCGCATAGTTTCATTCTATATTTGCTCGCTGCTGGCAATCATATTTTTAGATGAGTCAGCCGTATGATTTTTATTATAATGCCAGCTCGCGATGCAGCGTATATTAAAATTTATTTTCATTTTCATCATAAAACATTATTGAATGTTGAAATATTACTCTTTATACTTAGCTGAAACTATTACTTTCCGTCTACACGATGTCTTTACTTATAATTCGCTAAAAAGATAAAAATACAAGTATGTATGTACATAAATATGTACATACATACATTGTATCTATTTTCATCTATTTGACGAACATGGAAATTAATAATTATTCAAATTGAATCTTACCTTACTTATTAAAATACCTTTAATAATAATATAAGCATAAAAAGGGACAAATTTCGAATTATAGCCTTTACAACAACAAAACAATTTTGCAAATGGTTCACATACGGCAAAGTAATGACTAATGTTTAAAGATATCCGTGTCGGTGTAAAATACTATGAGAAGTAACTTTTATATCATCATAATGTGATGATGTATGGTGTGATGATGGTGTTGATGATGATGATTACCGTAATTGACATAGTAGCATATGCTTGCAGTTCTTTATACGACGTCGAAATCCCCAAACATGTATCTATAAGGAGTCAGGAGTTGTGTTCAGTACTTTTGGATCCAGGGTATACTTTGGTGCAAAATCTTACTTTTTGGTAGCATATGCTTGGACTACTTCAAAATCACCATATGTGTCCATATTAATTTCGAGGAGTTCCCTCGATTCATTTTTTTGGTGAAAACGGGCCGAACTTGAGATTATACCCTAAACTTACATCAAAAAAATCTAATTACGCATACAATATACATAGAACGTACCTAATAAATACTATGACCCGTTAATAAGCTTACACACACGCCCCGCAGCTCCGCCGACGCCGCTGCACTAGGATTTGTATGGATTTTGTGCCGGAGCACCGCCGCGCCGCACGCCGGCTGTGAAAAGCCGCAGCTCCTGCAGCAGCGCCACCGTAACTGTAGCAGGCACGTGTGTAAAGTAGGGTTGCCAACCCCAAATTTAAAAAAAAAAACAGGATTGGATGTATGGATGGATGGATGTTTGTTACTCTTTCACGCAAAAACTACTGAACGGATTTTGATGAAATTTAGTATAGTAGTAGTTTAGGCTCTGGATTAAAACATAGGCTACTTTTTATCCCGAAAAAGTACAGTATTCCTGTAAGATACTATATTTACGCGGGCGGAGCCGCGGGAAACAGCTAGTTACTATTATAAATGCGAAAGTTTGTGAGAATGGACGGATTGATGTTTGTTACTCTTTAACGCAACAACTACTGGACAGATTTTGATGAAATTTGATATGGTAGTAGGCTCTGGATTAAAAAATAGGCTACATTTTATCCCGAAAAAGTAGTGTTCCCGTGAGATACTGTTTTATTATGGGTGAATGAGCGGGCAAATGCTAGTATTATAATAAGCATTCATTGCTCAAATTTTCAGGAATTGAGAGAAAACAGACACCAATAAACAAAATGTTTATTTGCTAAAAGGGATACAATGGTGTTTTATTATTTAGGGACTAGGCAGAGCCTGCCATGCGGGGAACTTAAATATCAAATACATATAAACAAATAAAATCGGATATTTAATATTATTTTAAAGATATTCTCCTCTTTTTGCAGCTATATGTGGCTTGTCTATCAACTCGACTGGCATTTCATGTATGAATGCTAACACTCTAAGCATTTGCCGCAATTGTTCGTGGCTTCCATCATAACCCAAATCTTCACTTAATATAGGAAGTAAGTTTCTTAAATTTGGTGCCTGAAAATAATGTAAGTATTAGAATATATTAAAACAATAACAAAAAATATTCATTCACATCCTTTGTTATTTAAAAATGAACAATAAATAATAAACAAACTTCTATTCTTCTTTTTATTTTTTTATTATCCTTACTACAAAAAAATAATGTTAGATAGCGCACAAGTTGAAATCATCTAACTGTTTTTTGGGTCGACCTTTTTTATGATTTCCAGGAGTAGAAAATATGCCATTATTTCTTTGTCCTTCTTAAACAACTTTTCACAGTATTTTCAGATTTTCCCAAATTAAAAATAAACCACAATTTTTATATGCTTAATGATGATTTGAAGCAAATGTAAAAATTATACATATTTGAAATATGAGTTAATTAATATGTTATGACATATGATCGACAGGCTACAGTACAAATATGCGGTATGTCAAAGTATCAATTAATATAAGCGCTCTATACCACAGGCTTCATGCCTTGTCATTGACATTTGAAAACATAACCTAAGTGCAAAATGATTTTACTTAATACACCAATCATTACTCTTAGCAGCGATGTATAACAGCTTTGGGTGTATCAATTAACATTCTATTTAACAAAATAAGCTCACAAATACCTGTCATTTCAGCGGTATTGACTTCATATTGCAAAAACATTTTCTGAACTCTCTATATATTACTTCCGGTGCAAAGCTTCGAATCGATCATTCGATTCATTTTTAGTAACTTTTTACCTAATTTGCCACTGTTTTAATATTATATTAATAATTTAAACGAACTTGTAAGTTTTGTTTACATAAAACTACAGGAACTGTCACTTTTGTGTGAATGTTGCCACTATTCAAAAAATTTAGTTCTGCTCCTACATTTTTTGACGGGCTATAGGTACTACTGATTATAATTAGATTTATTATCTTCTAGCTGTTAGTACACCGACTTTGCGTTAGTATAGAATATACATTTTGGATTACTCAGTATTCAATATATACATCATAGATTCAGACTATATCTTCTTCACATGCTTACATACATACAGTTATATAGAATTTGTTGGAAGTTGGATGCGATTCCGTCGCGCGTCGTCGTGTCGTCAGTTACCACGGGACAAACCTGTCGGAGTGGGCGGGGATTACTCATCGATTCCTCCTACGCCGAAATGTTAGTTATTTGAATACAAAGGCATTTTGTAATACGAGTATTACAATGATTAAATAATGGAAAATTCCGTCATTTATAAACGCTTCTTAGAAGACAACAGGCTACTGATCTTAGTCTATTACTTCATTTGCCTAAATTCAGTATCGGATGAAAATAAGCAATTAATGAGATTAATTCGCGTCGGCAGTCGATCTCACTGGATCTCGCAGCAAATGAGTTTGGGTAAGATAATTAAACTCGGTCAATAGTCCGTAACCGCCGTCTCGAGTCATTACTGTGGCATGTGACGAATGCCGCCATACACAGGATCGATCGCCGTCTCCGCGCCGGCTCGCTCGCCTCGCTCGTCCCACACTGCCCCATAGACGTACCATATTAATTGCCAGCTCTTGCTTGCTACCACAATAATATCCATCAATACCAGCTGCTATTGTTACCTCCCCAACTTCTTGCTCAACTTATTCAGCTTTAGCTGATCGCGATATGGGAAATAAATATAAATTTATAACACTTAGAGATAATGTAACAGAAGTGTACCTACTATTTTGGTTACGTCCATAGTAACGTCGCATTTGTATACAACACGTGTGTTGTACTTGTATAGATCGGCGATTCCAAAGTTTAAACGAAGAAATAACATTTTTTGAGGTTTTTACAATTACGGCGTTAAAATTGTTAATCCACAAAATATCACCTGAAAATATAAGTAAAAAAAGTTGACGACGCTCTACATCGAAAAATAGGGAGACATGGAAATCTCTAGAGCCTTCACCTTCAATAATGAGGGGTTCTTAACTTCTTACTGACACAACATACTACTAAATATGTAAACTACTACGAATGTTGATGTTATTTAGTAAGAAACAAAAGGCCTTTTTTTTAAAGTTTTTTTTAGTATTATGTGGTTATGTTGTATGAAAAGCGACGTCCCTGCCCTGGGTGTGGTATATCGCCGGCTCGCCCGTACGGAATGTATAGCCACGGCCCGGAATGACGGCAGTATCGATGCCTGCCGGTGTAATATAACGAGGAGATACCACGAACATTGCTGGAGACATCGTTATCATCAACACAATTTTCCTCAATCTGTCTACTAAGCTTCATAATCATTTTTGTATACACTTGACCTGAAGAAAGTCGATTGGAGTCCCATGGATGCAAACCAAAAATGACTGGGCGCTGGAAAACTTCATAGTAGTAGATCAAACTCATTAGAGGGAGGTCTAAGAAGGTCTAAGTGTAGGGGATCCAGTGGATGTCTGATGGCTGAAACGACAAAGCTTCCAAGAGTGTTTTTTGGATCACGGTATCAGAGTTACGTGATGTTGAAAAGTACAAACTTAGAAAGGAATACCCGTTTACCAATGATTCAATATCCTAAGCAATATTGCATACAATAATTTAATAAGGTTGCAGAAAGTAAAGTTCAATACAGTTCGCAAAATGTCGCCTACATAAGGTCACATTTCATTCATAAAACTAAATTACATGCATTCAGTAAACTAAACAAAAGCTAGATATAAACTATTATAGTACTACTTGAAGCAAAAACTTTCAGTTACGAGAATAGGATCGGAGGAGTATGATATTATTCGCAGTTAAAGTTTATGTCGAGGAAGGTGTGTTGAAAGCTAATTTTTTTTAGATAATGCTTTGAAATACATAAAATTAATAAAAATAGCAACAACAAATAAAAATAACTCGCACAACTGTGCGTTTGACAGATACAATTTAGTTACACGTTGACGTTTGTCAATCTGTCCAATTTTTTTTTTTTTATTTTGCTGTCTAAAAAGCAAAAAACCATAGTAAAGCTTTGGACGATATTATGCATGTTATCAAGAGGCGCGTCAGCATGCGTAGTGTATATATATATACACTTGCATAATAATATCCGTGATTGCTTAATGTTTGGAATTTCCATTATTAATAAATAAAATGCTTGTTCTACCAATTGTGAAACTATTTTTTTTAAAGCCCGACATTGCTGCAGCTTTGCAGTAAATCACAGATTATAGTTTTGTTATAGGCAACCTGCTGCCTGCGAGGAGGCTATTTCTGAAACTTCTGCATTGATATCGTTGTGCTAAAAGCGTTCGCTAAATCACAAATTACAAGTCGGGCCGAACAATATCGGCCTGACTCGTACATTACCCAATCTCAACTAAGTCCTACTACTATTATAAATGTGAAAGTTTATGGGGATGGATGGATGGATGATTTCGTACGCTTTCACGCAAAAACTGCTGAAATGCTGCTGAAATTTGTACTCGTATTATTCGAATACTGAATACAGTCATATTCGAATAATATTCCCTAAGTCCAATCAAAGTTAGATAAACGTTCGACAGTCAACTGACACTGGAGACACCATAGGGAGACACGAATTTACACTAGTCATTTACACGAACGAATATTAAATGTTTGACAGATAATAAGGTAGGTTTTATTGCGAAGATACTTTTAGTACCTTGCAATTTGTTCAATATTTCACACCGATTAAAACTTCCCTGAACTTTTACAACTATTTCAAGCTCAAAATTAGCGAAATTGGTCCAGCCGTTCTCGAATTCAATGCGGTATTTAGACGGATGTCCGTCGCACGGCAAAAATCGACCGTCTAAACTCTAAATGGCCATTCGGCTAGGTCGCAAAGCAATTTTGCCAATAAAAATGTCCAACAGAAGTGGCCTCGCCGACCCATGTTTATCCCGTATTAGCGAGACAAAGGAATTGCAATTGATTTTTATATACACAATGTTTCGTAGAGCGCAGTCAATCAAAAAAATGATGGTCCGGGGAGTGAAGACTAATAATTTATATGTTTTAAACCTAAATTTTATCTCTATGATAATATATGAAAAATATACCAGTCTGTGTTTGAAAAGATATCTCTATGATATCTTTCCAAACACAGGTCAGACACTCACTTCTGAAAAAATACAAAATGGCGAATATCTCATAAACGATGCAATATTGGCCATACAAATGATTAATCTTCACCCCCGGGACTTCCCTTTTCCGTTTTTACTATATACCGGACAACCGGGATTTACTATCTATCTTCTTCTCTTATACAAAGAGAAGCAGATATTGTATAAAATTTTGTTCTTATTTCTTTTACTCGGAACGCAATAAGCTCGACCTGCTGGTGCAAGCATGTATATTGTATACATAACTTATTTATATAACATCACTTAACCTGTTTAGTTTAACTTCACATTCTATTTTTTCTATGCAATAAAACCGAGAAGCAAGGATGCAACGAATTGCCTCGATTGAAATCGATAGAAAGCTATCGATATTATAGATAGTAATCCATAGTAACATTGAGTTACAGATAGCTTTCTATCTAGGTAGTGGTAAATATGAAGAATTGGAGATAAATAGTGGTAGTATCTGCAACATCGAATGAGTTACAAGTGCGTGGCCATTATTTTATTATATAACACCTACATGGACTATTACATAATAATATAGGCTATATTATACCTAAATAGTTGATTCGAGTCTATAGAGTTAATAGGATCACGTATATAAAACATGAAATCACGCGTAAATAGCGGATAATTGTAAAAGTGAGTCATGGGTGGCGCCAATTTGTCGCCGGAGTCATGACGGGACGTGCCCGCTGTTCCAAGTGCCCAGGATCAGGATTGTGTTTTTTTTTTCGTGCGAAAATATAAAAAAAACCGACAAGAGCGAGTCGGACTCGCCCGCCGAGGGCTCAGTACAAAGTAGGAACATCATAAATAGTTCAGTTCATCAGTTGTCGAGCCCGAAAATGGGTGATGAAAGTTTGTATGGAGAAGTTATTATTTTTGTCATTTTTCATTTAAAATAAAAATTAAGCGTGTGTCGTAACCATCAAGCCCTTTTATAATTATGATTTGTAGTAGTACCTTCAACTTGAAAGTTCGACCCCCTCTTAGACTTTAGATTCCCTTTTTTTGTATTTTAATTACAAAATTTTTAGTTTTCTAGTATTTGTAGTACGTAATAATATTATTACTTGCCAAATTTCAGAGTTCTAGGCCAACGAGAAGTAGGTTTTGCTATGAATTTTGAGTCCCTTAAGTATGTCGAAATATGCGTTTTAGGTGAGAAAAAACAGCTGTGTCTTTTTTACGTTAACTTAGAAGTCTGATTTTTTTGCCTCAGGGGGCCGTAGACTGGAGTATACAGTTTTTATTTCAACTTGATACCTCCAAGCGTTCCCGAAATAAAAGGTCTTGACAGACAAACAGGCGGACGGACAACAAAGTGACGTTATAAGAGTTCCCTTTTTTCGTTTTGAGGTACGCAATCCTAATAACATAATATTTTATCAGGGAATCTTAATTATTATAATTCTTGAAATAAATTTCTTATATCGCACGCAGGAAGCGGCTGATGACAACAACACATTATCAAAATACGAATAAATTATTAGGACGATTGAACTGCAAAATATATATTTTTTCGACCGTATAATATTACATTCGTTGTTTTAAATCTGCTGAGTTAGAAGACACAATCCATTGTTATGCTTCAAGACCATAGAAAGTCGAAATACATTAACATAATATAATATTTACTTAAATAAACATTAAAATGTACTCAGCTGAATCCTACCGCCTACGCCGCGAGCCGCAAGCACATGGAAGTAATGAGTACAAAGTTAATCGATATCACTTAACTTAGATTTATATTCTACGTATCCTTCACAATATGAAATTAATTCTTTTGCTTCCCAGAAAACTACGTTGATACATTAGTGAAACAAAGTAGCCAACACACTGTTACCTTTTTAGAATATGTTATAGTTATAAAATATTATATATAAACTGGCGGACACATAAACTGCATCATAGTGCAAGAACACATTCAATCAAATTTTATTACGAAATATGCGAACTTTTCACATTCATTGGTATTGGAATATAAAGGCTGGTTTATAAACACAAAAACAAAATCAAATTTAAATATGATACTGTCACAAAAGAAAAAAAATATTCTATAGAAGAAATCTTGTTAATCTTTAGCAAATTAGATTAGCTCGTTGTTAGTTTAATGTTGTGATTGATGATTATTTTTTTTTTGCTTTGTTACATGTCGAATTATCGTTACTAATAGTTTAATTGCTAGTTTTCTTTTTAAACACATTTTTCTCTCACGTACGTATCGTCCGAAGAAGCCGCACAAATTGTTGCTCTAGTGCAGCAAGGCCTAGATAAACGAACAATTGCTGCAGATTTAAATGTAAACCAGTCTACGGTTTCCCGAGTTTACAGAAGTTTTATGGAGACAGGTTCATTCAAAAGAAGACGTGGAACCGGCAGAACTCGGGTGACAATGTCTCGTGACGATAGGTTTATTGTGACAACTTCCTTGCGAATTCGGTTTTTAACGTCTATATGCATTAAAAATGAGCTCTACCAGGTACGTGACGTAGCAGTTAGTGCACGAACCATAAGGCCCGAAAATGGACCAAATTTGTCTGCAACTCACAGGCAAGCTCGACTAAGATTTGCTCGTGAACACTTAAATTGGACTGAAGAGCTATGGTGCTGATGGTCGCAGACTAGTCTACTGTAGACGAGGAGAGCGATATGATCAAAATTGGATTGAGGAGAGGGTTCCATTTGGAGGCGGTTCTTGTATGGTTTGGGGCGGCATATCGATGGATGCTCGAACTGAACTTGTGTTTATTGACGCAGACACACATAGCCGTGGTAACCGTGGTTTAACATCACATCGCTATATAACAGAGATATAGGACCCTTATGTGATACCTTTTAGAGAATTTATAGGCGAAAACTTCATTCTGATGCAGGATAATGCTCGTCCGCACGCAGCGAGACAAGTTGAGCAATACTTTACTCAGGTTGAGATTCGTTCCATGGATTGGCCAGCACGTAGCCCGGACCTCAATCTGATAGAACACGTGTGGGACAACCTAAAAAGAGCTGTATTTACAAGAAATCCGGTCCAACAACGGTTGAAGAGCTCAGAGTTGCATTGTCCCAAGAATGGGACAATACTCCGCAAGATCTTTTAAAAACACTGATCAGGTCGATGCGAAACCGACTTGAATCAGTTATTGTGTATATCTATACATATAATAAAATCGTAACTGGTCGCTGTCTGTACAAGGAAGATATTTAAGAAAAACTGTTACAGGGGGATCTTTATGAACGACAGAATCCAAAACATGATTTTTAGAATTTTTGTCTGTTCGTCTGTATGTTTGTCTGTCTGTTTATCTATTTGTCTGTACGTTTGTACGCGCTAATCTCAGAATGTACTGAACGGATTTCGATGAGATTTGGTATGGAGTAGTTTAGACTCTGGATTAACATATAGGCTACTTTTATTGCGGAAAAATGTACGGTTCCCGCGATATTCGTTTTTGCGCGTACGAAGTCAACGGCGTAACCGATTTGCATGCGGTTTCCACTTATGCGTTTTGGTTACTCCTCTCCACTTAAAATTTAATTAACCGACTTCCAAAAAAGGAGGCGGTTATACATTCGGCTGTTTATAATTTTTTTTTTGTTCAACGATTACTCCACCGCCTGTGGACCGATTTTCAAAAATTATTTTTTTGCTGTAAAAGGTATATATATATCCCTTATTGGTATTTTTGACACCAAAATTGAATAAAAAAAATGATGATTGTATTCATAAGGAATCGAGGCACACCTCGAAATTTATATTGACACATATAGTGATTTTGACTTTTTCTGAAGTAACACAAGCATATTCTACCAATAAATAAGATTTTGTGCCAAGGTGTAGCCTGGATCCTTAAGCACTAAGCAGAACTCCTCAGTCTTTTAAGATACGCGTTTGGAAATTTCGGCATTGTTAAAGGAACTGCAAACATATGCCACTATGTAACTTACACAAATGTAGGAAGCCCCGTTGCAATCAAATCAATCAATGTACAAACATCAATATTTTTGTTCGCTTCCAATAAAAGTCTCTTCTTTTTCAAGGTATAGTCTAATAAATAACCTTGTCTGTATTGAAATAAAATTGCATACTTGACAGGTGACCAACCTTTGTCAGCATAAGTTTCACAGAAACATTCCTTCCATGTTTTCCATTCCGAATTAATTGTATATTTAATCATCATGGAGGTATACCAGTCTAGGTCTTTTAAGAATGCTCTTATAATCTCAATTTTCTTTGCATCTTCAACAATTGATAATCGTAAACATTCCTCTTCAAATCTATTCATCCATTGAGATGCATTAGATGTCCTCCTGTTAAACTTCCAATATAAATGTGTCTACTATATTTCCCGAAATTTGTGGTTTATTTGATTCCATGCATTTATGTAATAATTATGTCAAAGACTCTTCCGAATTTCCTATATGCTGTGGTAGTCTTTCAATTTTTGAAAGACTACCACAGCATATTTTTTCCTCTAAAAAGAATTAAATTGAATGTTTCCATCGTGATCTATATAGGTATCATGTATTTCTTGTGTCATTGCAATCCACACTTGTCTTCTCTCATGCCTTTTCTTCAATGTTTTTTTTGATATTTTCATATACTTGCGTCTTAAGAATAGCATCATGTAATTTAGCCGGCTGAAATTCTTCCGGAATCAAGTATGTTCTTTTATCAGTATCAGTAATCGAAGTTAAGCAGATAATATTAGATTTTGGATAATCTCTTGCCCTTACCACATATTCAAATCTCAGTTTTTCCATTGTTCATAAGTTATAGCGCAAAAAATCTTATTATAAAAGATAATGTTTTATAATAAGATTTTTTGACAATATGGAAATAAAAGATAATGTGTTGCTTTACAACTAAAGAAACAAAATTTAATGCTAATATTTCACAAATTTAATAATAATATTTTCAAACACGAATTATTCACTTGACAGATGACATTCATTGTCAAGTCTAAAAAGTATATCGAGGAGAAGCAATGAGGTTCGTATAATATATAACATTTCACTGTCATAATTTAAATAGATATACATATTCTAATGAAAAATAGATTAAATTAAACAAAGGAGAAAACTACGTAACTGAAAAATCATATTAGACATTATTATATAATATATAAGAACTCACGGAGCGATCTTCAGTCGCGCCCGCCGCAATTGTGTGCCCGCAGCTTGTAGAATGCAAATAAATATATATGGAAAAAATCCAAAACTCACGACGCGATTGTTTGCGGGTGTCGCTGCACCGGCACCGGCGGGCGACTATTAGAACCGCGCGGGCCGCGTTCACCCGCAGCCTTGGCGATTTGCGCCCTATAATGCGCGAATAAAAATATTTAAATTAAAATAATTGACACCCTAGTCACCCCCGTCGACCCCCGGCCCTGTGAACCGGCCGCACTTTGCTCTCCGTCGTCCGCGCTCTTTCTCTCGCGGCGGCGAGTCGAGTACTCAAATTCACGCGCACTACTATAGGGCGACAAAAATCATGTTCTTTTTAAGATTTTCCGACGTTCAAATACTTGAGCTTTGGCACAAATACTTCTTTTCCAGACGGAGTAAAAAATCACCCAGTAGAAAAGGACCGTCCACCTATGTGATAAATGCTGTTTTTGAACTCATTCCTTTGTAATTTATGTACAATTAATGTAGACGGTAATAAATCTTATGCTGTTTATAAAACTTTCAATTCCAAAATATGTCTACACTTTATCTTTGATTGAATCACGGTGGATTATCCAGTGAATTCGGCGAAGCATGAATTCCGCAATATTCTGTGTGTACACTTCCTCAATCATATTATCGCCCGGGGGAGCTACGAGTGGCCTAGGATTTAGGTCATTTAGGTTACGATCAGGGACCTAGATGTCGGATCTAATTGATTGTTCAAATCCGGAACGTTGTCCTGATTGTTGCTCGGACTATTGTTGAAATATTTTAGCTATTTACGTCCTTGAAAGTTTTATATGAAACTAGCTTTTTTGCGCGACTTCGTCCGCGTCGATCCCATTGAACCCCCGTAGGGTATGTATTTTGAAAAACCATAATGGATTTCTGCGACAACGGATAACTGCACAACAAAATTCAACGTAACCAAACAGCCGTTTCTCTATACAAACTTTGGACCCCCATTTTAGCCCTTTAGGGGGTGAATTTCAAAAACTGTAAAAAACGTACTTAATATTTTTTATTAAGTCCATATTTTACAATTAAATATTTTTAAGCTTTGATATTAAATTACATGGAAATCGGAGCAGATTTTAAATATTTTTCATACAAACTTTCAACCCTTATTTTACACCCTCAGAGGGTGAATTCTAATAAACCCTGAAAGACGTATTTAATTAAATGTACCTATTTAAGAGCATGAATTTCAATTTTCATCAAAATCCTGCTCCGTTTTAAAAGTCGGTTAAAAATGCAGCGCCGCGTCGTGAATCGTCGTGGTGTGAACTGACCCTAAGGCTTTCAAATACCACTTTCAAAATGCAAGCGTATGTATGGGTGTTTATTAATCGTGCTGGCCTGCTGCTGCGGCTCAGAGACCGATAGAGGCCTAGATTGCAGTGCTCTATACGCAACATAGAAGTTTTTTATCTGGACTCGACACGACGTAGAAATGTAACCGAAATCTACTCGCAAATCTTGTAAAAAACAATGTTAAAAGGAGCTCCAGCTTTAGTATAAAGTGGCAGGAAGTCCGTAAACGCGTCACATTATTGCCGAGGCGATCGGCCGCCAGTAACAAAAACGTGTTCGCAGCCCCGTGATGTAAATGCAGGACTACCCAAATGTTTCTTTAAACGCCCGATCCCACTTTATACCGAATACGACACGAGTTTTTTCCTCCATGAAAAAGGGTGTTCGTTTTGCGGCTTTTGCGGGATGTGCATCAGTCGGGTTATTGCAGGAGTTTTTATTAAAACCAGTACCCGGGTAACCATGCTTTGCTCGGAGTTCTAGTAGATTCAAATAAGCTAACCAAGAGCATGTCAGGACATATTTAAGGAGTTAGGGTTTACACGCGATACGCACGATAGGGTTTCTTTGAATTACTTCAAATGTTAGTGTCCGATTTCGCTGGAAATAATTTTCCTCAAGAGTTTTTAGCATGGTATATCATCGTGGAAACTTACAAGTTTCTATCTCCTATAGTTTAGGAACCACTTTGGAGGCCAATTACTCGAAAATGGTTGACTTGGTAAAAAAGTCATGTATGAAACCTTTATTTTAAAAGACCTATTCAACTATACCCCACAGAAAGGGGCAGTATTGGAAAAAAAATTCATTCCCACATGACTGTACCTTTCATTCATTTATATTCATAATTACAGAAGAAGAAGACGGACAGACACAGCGAAACTATAAGGGCTCCTTGAGTATTACGGAACCCTAAATAATAAAAAGCATCACAATTCACAAAAATATTTATATGACTGGGATTCGAAATTATTGATACTTTGTTGCGCGACGAAAAAAACATATTATTATGTAGGTAACTTAAAAATGTGCAGTTTCCCAGGGGTAAGACTAAGGTAGATAGATTTTTCTACTCTAACTCCCTACATGCTCGATTTCATGGAAATACCTCCAACCATTTCCGAGATTCCGATTCTATACATGTTTTATATACAAGATTTGTTCGTTCAAAGTTTAATACATACAAGATTTGCTCGTTAAAAGATATTACAAATTAACCATTATTACTAGTAAATATTGTAATTCTTGACTAAATTGTCTAGATATTGTAGGCGAGAACAGCTGTAGCACAGATTAGAAAATATAACAAATACTTACGTACAGAGAAACAGCTTTCATAAAACGATCTAAAACAATACAAATTTGAAAATGTTGACGTCCCCTTCAACGTCTCACAATTTTTCCACACAATCGTGGACACACCGAATGCTTGTAGTAGTGCAATCAAATCGAAAGCTAACTATGTAGCTATTTATCTGTGTCTGTAGGTAAATGCAGGTTCGAGGAGTAAAGTTCATGTTACATTGGAGTTCATGAAGCTAGCAAGGCCGCGCCGCTGAGGACTCTCCGGGACTTACATAAGAATAGGCTATATACATTTTTTTACATAAGAATAGGCTATATACATATATACATTTTTTCAAATATATTTTAAAATGTTCGTATCGATCCGATAGTCAACTAGTATTTTTATTTCCTGGAAATAATATCTCTTTATGCAAAGAAAAAATTATTAAAATTTAAACGACAAAATATGTTTGCGCCAAAACGACAGCCACCATTATCGTGACGTCATAAGAACAAACAAATAAATGTGCAGTGCATGAACTTTAGATTTAACTTTCGCTGTTGTTTATTCGATTTGATTATGTTCTTATGACGTCACTTACAAGAAAAATATGGCGGCTGGCGTTTGAGGTCACGTGACATACAGCTATAAAACTACAGTTTTATTTTCGAAACTATAAATAAATCGCATATTTATATAACAAAATAGTGTTGTATTCGTATTGCCTATGATAGAAACTATATTAATAACAAATTTATATCATTTCATTTTGATACATGAAACTAGGCAACTACCTCACGCTGTGCGATTTCGTCACACCCGCAAAGTCTGTTAGCTAATACCTTTCCCACCTAAGTTTCGTCGCTTATGCTAATGCTAATATAATGCTAATGCAATTTTGCAAATTATTTCTCAATAGTGGCCTGGTTACGCGTTGATTCACCACCTGACGTGAAAATCCATGTCCATGCATTCTTATCGAAAGGAATGCGTTTTTCCGAGGAAAACGACCCCAAGACTTGTTGATCCGGAATCCGGAAGGCCGAGGAAAATTCAGAGCATTGAAAATAGAACTCCGTGTTATTACAATAGAGCTGAAGATCGAGCACACAAGTGTCGGGTCAAATGTCATTGTCATATATGACAGCTCGACACTTCGATTTTCAACTCTATCATACTAGCGCAGAATTCTATTTTCAGTGCTTTGAATTTTCCCGGACCCGCCGGATTCCGGATCATATAGTCCCAGCCTTAAATGAAAAATCCTGATAATATGAGCGAAGATATTGACATTTCCGAAATGTCAATATCTTCGCTCCACCTGCAGCCACTTTACACGTCAAAGGCGAAACGGTAGCGAGATTTGACCATGTAAAAACTAAATTCTTAACAGCTTTCCTGCAACAATAACCTTTCCCAGCTATTGCATACACAAAAATGTGAAAACGCTGAACGTTACTCGTGATTACCTACATGATATTATGCATTAGTTAAGTGACACTATATTTCTATGTTACTTTATAAAAAATATATACTATCAGGGAATCGAATTCACAAGCATTTGGAGTGCTCTCATAATTTATTAGTATGATAGTGACGGCATGATAGTGCATGACATGCCAGATTGATTACAGTGGGTCGATTCTGCTAATTAAATCTTACAATGATACAGTTTCGTTGCAGATATGATATTTTAAAACAGCAAAATGGTATTCTCGTAAACGTCAGGGCGTATAGGGCGTTTTGAATGGTCCAAACTACAAAAAAAAATTAAATTCTAAGTTAAACACGAGTATCAGGGTTTCATAATATTAATAACAATACGAAATTAGAATACCAGCTTCTGAACTAGATGCCCTGTTGGTACTTTAATTTTTATAATTTCGATTTATGTTTCAATGTTTATAATAGCAGGATAAAATATATAAAACTTCGTAGAATAGATTTCATACAGCAATTATACACAAACACCACGCACATACAAAAAAGACTGCATATAAAAATACAGGTGAAGATTTCAGCGCTAGTTTTAATTGAACGAAAACTCTAGAACAAACGTCCCGAAAGCCAGACATCTTTTGTAAACAACTCATACCTTTTAGAGGAACAATGCGAGGGCCCGCGCTAACCACGCACATGTCGTCTGCACGCCCCTGTGTTACAGCCTCCCCATCTCCCCATGCATGTGCACGGCTCTGTGTGGGGATTGGGGAAACGACAACTGCACAAATGAGATATTAAGCCTGCATTGGAGATTTACAAGTTGTTCTATATGTTACACGAGCTTTAGCGCGAACGTCGTCCGCGTGGATCCGCATTGCTCCCCCGTGGGGTATGTATTGCAAAAAATCTTTATTAACGGATTTCTACGTCATGATCTGAGTGCCAAAATTCAACTACACTATACAAACTTCGGACTCCCATTTTACCCCTTTAATGGACGAATTTAAAAAAACTGTAATATACGTATTTCATATTTTTTTTATTAGCTCGGATATTAAATTAAATGGAAATCGAAGCAGATTTTAAATATTTTTCATACAAACTTTCAACTGACATTTCACCCTTTTAAGGGTGGAATTTTTGAAAATCCCTTCTTAGTGCGCGTCTACATTGTAGATTAAAACTACTCACTATTGTGCATTTCACGTTTGTACTATTAGCCGTTACGGCTGTGCGAGCGTCTATACGTCAGTCAGTCAGTGGGGACATCTCCTTTTATATCTATATCTATACATCTATCTTCTATACATAATATATATACCCTTACTAATAAAAGTATTTACACAACAGATAACATAAAGAACGTTGCTGTCTTTGTCTAATACGTTGGAAGTGTCACATGATAGAACAAGATAGCAACGTTGTTTAAGTTCTCCGTTGTGTAAATATTTTTATTAGTAATTAGTAAGTTAGTAAATTTACTATCCCTCTTGGATAGTAAATTTGAAACTGGTCGCCCCGTCACGGCTGTGTAAAAACGGACTCTCGATAGACATGCGCTCGACGGTGGTATATACTAAGGCGGGTCAATAAGTGACTTTTTGAATTTCTAACCTCCTTACTGAAAAAGCAACACTACTCCTGTCAACAGGCATCTGTCAGTTGACTCCTATCAAAATTTGAACTTGCTGCGTCAGTTAGTTTGTGTTTTATAGCTATCTTTATCAGACTATCCAGTAACTTAAGGAAACAATGGAAAAAAGTGAATTTCGTGTGCTTATTAAGCATTATTTTTTGCGAAAAAAAACCATTACCGAGTGTGGCCGTACAAGCACTGAAGATGCCGAACGTCCTGGACGCCCAGTTGAGGTCTCTACACCCGAAACAATCGAAAAAATTCACGATATGGTGTTGGCCGACCGAAGATTGAAAGTGCAAGAGATTGTGGAAGCCATAGGCATCTCGCATGGCTCAGTGGTTTCAATTTTGAATGATCACTTGGGCATGAGAAAGCTTTCCGCAAGATGGGTGCCGCGTTTGCTCACAGTCGACCACAAACGCAATCGTGTAACAACTTCACAGGAAGGTTTGGCGTTGTTTAATCACAATATGGAGGAGTTTTTGCGCCGTTTTGTAACCGTGGACGAAACATGGATCCATCACAACACACCAGAGACCAAACAACAGTCAAAACAGTGGGTTTCTAAGGGTGAATCGGCGCCAAAGAAGGCCAAGGCGGGTTTGTCAGCCAATAAAGTTATGGCGACTGTTTTTTGGGATGCACGTGGGATAATCCACATTGACTATCTTCAAAAGGGAAGAACAATTAATGGGGAATATTATGCCAACTTATTGGACCGCTTCAATGAGGATTTGAAAAAAAACCGACCTCATTTGGCCAAGAAAAAAGTTATTTTTCACCAAGACAATGCAAGGGTGCACACATGTGCAGTTGCCATGGCAAAAATCCATGAATTGGGCTATGAATTGCTCCCACATCCACCCTATTCCCAGATTTGGCTTCGAGTGACTACTTCTTGTTCCCAAACCTGAAAAAATGGCTCGGTGGAAAAAGATTTGACTCCAATGATGAAGTCATCTTGCAAACAAAGGCCTATTTTGAGGACCTCGACAAATCATATTTTTTGGAAGGGATAAAAAAATTGGAGAAGCGTTGGACAAAGTGTATAGAGCTCAAGGGGGACTACGTTGAAAAATAAAATGATTTATTTATCAAAAAATCTGTGTTTTATTCCAAAAGTCACGGACTTATTGACCCGCCCTCGTATATACGAGTATATAATCAGCGCGCGAAATACTCGTAAGTACGCACTAACCTCAGAATTCAGGATCGTGGCGCTAATTGGTCCGCCAAACTACTAAACGGATTTTGATGAAATTTGGTATGGTAGCAGTTTAGTCTCTGGATTAACACATTAGCTACTTTATATTGCGGAATAATGTACGGGTACCGTGATATATCTTTTTGCACGTACGAAGTCAACGGGTTAACCGATTTGAATGCGGTTTTCACTAATGCGTTTTGGTTTGTTCTACTAAAAATTTAGTGTTTGTTTCATTTCAATCGGTTCATAAATATTGTTAGTCTAAAGGATATAACATATAAAATTCTATAGAATAACCGATTAGTTGAGCTGGCTGAAACTATACGTGGGTATTACCTAATCATTGATGTATATTAATACCAGGAGTAAAAAGCGAGAAGTTCTATTATGGTCGTAGCGCTTAACTCATGTTATGCAACGCCGGTCCTGGATACAACTAGGATGCGTGACCACAGTCACAAATAATTTTTAAGATCAAAGTCTGTACGCCTAATACCTACTAATGTATGGATGTATGAATGTTCGTTACTATTTCACTTAATAACAGCTGAACGGATTTTAATGGAATTTGATATGGTAGTAGTTTAGTCTCTGGATTAACACATAGGCTAATTTTTATCGCAGGAAAAAGTATCTACGGTTCACCCAAGATTTCTTTTTCGCGTACGAAGTCGCGGCTAACATCTGAACTATACTAATACATATTATAAAGAGGTAAAGCTAATATTATAAGGAGGTAAAGATAATATTATAAAGAGGTAAAGCTAATATTATAAAGAGGTAAAGATAATATTATAAAGAGGTAAAGATAATATTATAAAGAGGTAAAGATAATATTATAAAGAGGTAAAGTTTGTTTCTTTGTGACTTACCGAGATTGTAAGGGGTAATCTCTGGATCTACTTCAAACTATTTTAAAATTCTTTTACCAATAGAAAGCCACATTATTTGCGAGTCCATAGGCTATAATATATTAACTTTATATATTAAGTATTTTCCGTGGTAGTCGGATTTGCAAAATAAATCGAAAATAAAACGAGTGAACGAAATCGTTTTTGAGAAACGATGAGAGATGAGAGATGAGAGATGGGAGATGAGAGATGAGAGATGCACTCAATAGAGTTCTAGAGAAAAGTTTTAGAGTTTGATAGTGCTTGCAAAAATATAAATAGCATTTGCCCGCGGCTTCGCCCGCGTGAAATTGGGTTTTAAACGATATCTTTATAATAATTTAAAACTTTCATTTATTTTCTTAGGGGGTGAATATTGAAATTCGCTAAAATCCGTAACTCATTATTTTCCGCACTAAATTCATACGAAATTTCATTCGAATATGTCCAAGGAATAAAAAATTTCATACAAACTTTTATCCCCTATTTCACCACCTTGGAGGGTTGAATTTTGAGAAATCCTTCTTTCTCTTGAAATTCTTGAAAGAGATAATGCTAGGAAGGCCGGAGAAAATTCAGAACACTAAAAATAGAACTCTGCGTTAATACAATAGAGCTGGAAATCGAACACACAAGTGTCGAGTCAAATGTCAATGTCATATATTATGATAATTTGACTGACACATTGATTTTCAGCTTATTAGCGCAGAGTTCTGTTAACAATGCTCTGAATTTTTCCCAGCCTACCGAATTCCGGACAGTACAATCCCAGCCTAAGGTCGTGTTAACTGGCGTAGGCGGGTCAATACGCGCACTTTCCACTTTTCTCTAAAATTTACTAAAAACTTAAGTCCCCCGCTGAGTCTGTCTGTTTGTATGTTCACGATGATCTCAAAAATTACTGAAAGGATATTCATGCAGTTTACATTTACCGACAAAGTGGTTCCTTAGGAAGGTTTAGGTCTATAATAATAATTTGTTGAGGTTTTGTGACGATAACTGTTGAAGGTGTCAAAAATAAAATTCGGCTAGAATTTTAACTATTTCTCTACTCAATCTTCAGTATTTTGAAGTCGGTACCAGCCCAAACAATATCCCCATAAAACAATATTTTATAGAACTCACATTTAAGTTGGCTGGTACCTATCGACTTCAAAACTACTTAGATTGGGTAGATAAATAGTTTAAATTCTTGCCGAATTTAAAAGGGAAATTATTTAAAATATAAGATTTATTTCATAATTGTGTGTGCATTTTTACTTTGGAAGCCGGTTTAATTTTTTCTGTAATAATAATAATTTTTACCTTTTTAGTCACATTTATTATATTTTTAATAACACACTAAGAAAGTTTAAAAGTTCGAATAAAAATTCGCGCCTAGCTTCAATTTGGTATTGTATATAAGATGATGATGATGATTACTGTAAGTTACATAACGGCATATGCTTGCAGTTCTTAAAACAACGCCGAAATTTCCAAACGTGTATCTTTAAAGTCTGAGGAGTTCTTTTCAGTGCTTTTGGATCCAGGGTACACTCTTGGCACAAAATTTTACTTTTTGGTAGATATACTACCTTTATTTACTTCACAAAAGTCCAATCCCTATAGATAGATGTCCCTATAAATTTTGAGTTTCCTCGATTACTCATGGATACCATCATCAGATCTCCACTTTGATGACTAAAGGACCAATTTATACAAAAACTAAAGAATTTTCCAAATGGGTCCACACACGGCAGAGTAATATTCAAGGATATGTATCGATGTAAAAGACTATGAAACACTTTTCATATCATAATGTGATTATGTACGGTGTGATTGTGGTGGTGACGATGATGATTACTGTAATTGACATAGCATATTATGCTTGCACCGAAAAAAGTTTCGCAAAAACGGCTAATGTAAACTCTGGTGATGTATCGTGTATGGGAATATTACGCGAGGCCATAGACCGCGATCTTCATATACAACGCGACCGCGCATATTTTGGTGAGGATCATTACGCGTGCCGCGACATTTAAATATCGACATCATGATTGTACCGCGGTAGGTCGATTGGTCGCCGATTTACATTTGTTGACGATACATATCGTAAAATAAACGTCATCACCATCATCATCGTGATGTAGCCACTAGTGGAGCACGGCCCTCTCTCCAGTGTTAGTGTAAAGGTCAATTCACACCGAAACGAAACGATACGCAACATGGATAGGCGCTGCATTTTTATTACGATAGCTATTAGCTATTCAAAATTGATCTTAATTGATTACTGGATGTTGCCCGCGACGCGGTTTGAACTGACCCTAAGTCCATGCCCGTCGCTACCCTCGTGTAGGATGAAATAATAGAGTTTGAGGACAGTTCGTCTACCTATCCTACATTTTTGCTCCTGAAGAAGTATAAAATTTAGTAACAAGCGAAGCAAATAAACGAACAGTTTTGTAAAAAGTTAAATATTCGATTTAAATCGTCGATAAAAAGCGGTACTATCGAGTCTCTTTCCACAGAGATTTGTTGGTAAAAGTCCAATACCGCAGTAGAGGGGAAAAGTAGCTCGCGCCGGAAGAGCTTTGACCGGCCAGTCGTAAGGCACTTCTTTATCTTTATTTTATTCCGTGGCTTTTTTCGAATTGCAAGGATTTGCTGGAAATGTAGCAAAGGATCTTTGGTGACTACTGAGGCGGCAGAATACTTTGCGAATGGGTTGCTGACTGAAGACGGGTACGGCACTCGGCAGATGGAGCTCACGTGTGCGGCACTCCGATGTATCAAACGACGAAACGCGCCACGTCACTTTACAGACTAGGGATTTGCTACATAACGATAAAAGGTACAACTTAAACCATACAATCGCGCTAGTTATATTACAATTTAACGGTTTTTACAATTTTACGGTGACATATATATTATTACAGACGGAGCATGTCGAGGCGAAAACTGTCCCCACTTAAATGGCCCCACTTTTGGGGTTTTGAGGCCATTTTGTAATTTGAGATATGGTGAAATCAAGATTTGTTCTGTCAAATATATTCTGTACGTTATAGCCCATCCTTAGTTTTGAAATCATTATTTTAAACTATTTTTTTCCTTAGGCTATCTGATGAGTTTCTGTGTGGTAAAGTTGTGGTTTATGTTCCATCAAGCATGACGCCAACTAAACAAAAATTTCATTTTATTTAAAGACCGTAGGCTTTGAAACTAGAAACTGTAATATATTTGGATAACATTTTATTCAATGTTAAATTTACTGATGCCCTGTGGAGACTCATGTCCGGCTTCTAAGGTTTTTAGTCGGTATTTTATCTATTCAATAGAGCCAGCCCTTGATTGGATAACGCAGTTTTCGTTAAATAATCAGATGCCCTATTGAATAGACAAACTAGCGACGAAAAACCTTAGAAACCGGACATGACTCATGAGTCTCATTTATATCCTACTACTGCTATAAACGTGTAACTTTGTGCGGATGAATGGATAAATAGAGGTTTTGTTGCTCTTTCACGCAAAAACTACAAAAGTAAGTTAAGATGTATAATAGTATTTGAGGCTCTGAATTGACACAGTCTACTTTTTTCCGAAAAGGTACAATTCCCATAGGATACTGTTTTACGCGGGCAAAAGCTAGTTTCTTAAATACGATTGATAAAAATACTGATTGTTTTAAGTGTCGAGCCATAATCGTAAACCGTACTTGCAAGGAAGCTCTTATTGTATCTAGCTAATAAAAAGAGTACTTCGAGCTGGAAATGAACGCACTATTGTAAGCTCATCGATATAGTTTTGTCATCGACACGTCACAGAACATCCCTATACCCCCCTCCCACTAGTTTATCTCCGCCGGTTCATTATGCAGCTTATTTGCCCTCGCCCCACCAATCTCACCTCTCTAGATAGAAATTATGTGTTCCTGAGGGTTACATGTGTACAGTATGATAAATATCGTAAATATAAACGTAAAATATAATATACAACACAACACAAGTTCTCCGAGAACTAACCACGGGACATTAACGTGGGGTGAAAACAAGCCTTTGCCCGCGGCTCCGCCACGTAGGTACATACAGATACAGCTGTATCCCTCGGGAAAACTGAACTATTTTGGGATAAAATGATGCTTTTGTGGTTATTCCAGGGCTTAAACTACTACCATACAATCCGTTCAGTAGTTTTTGCGTGATTGAGTAGATTGAGTATCTAACGTCCATCCATCAATCCAACAAAAGTATTATACACAGACTTGAGATATTGAGTCTTTATCAGAAAACCAAGGTCATTAAAATTAAGAGAAAAATCTACCTTATTTAAATACGTAAAGTAATGTGGACACAATATGTGGGACTAATTCCCACTTATTAAGTTACGAAGTAAGTAATCTGTTTGTAATATTTTCCAAAATGTCATCGTAATAGAGGTCTGTAATTCTCAGCTACTTGTATTGTAAATGTACTTAATAGACTTGAGATCTTAGAGATCTTAGAGAAGATATAACATTTTAGAATTTAGGTACCTATATTTAATTTTGAAAGTATTTACTGGCTTCATTCAACTCATATAACAACTTATGTATCAATATTACAACGTGGAAGTCGAATGTAGAGGAAATTATAATGCGTTAGGGAACTCCATTCGCCTGCAATGCTTCGTTTACGCAGCTAGTCGTTAATTTCATATTTCTATTGTATTTTATACATCACTTGTTGTCCCCACTCATGTTGTAATGTCTTTACTATGAACTGGAATAAATAAATACCTACAACCTACACCTACAATAACTACCTACATCCATACCTTTTACGGGGACCCGAATTTACTCTACCGGCGGAATGAACATCAAAAGGTTGTTAGGTATATTATGTATTAGGTATCTCACACTTTAAACGAGACGTTCTTGTATATATAATCGGTATCTCGACAACGGCTACAAGTATTGCCATGAAATTTTGTATGCAGGTAGTTTTGGGGAGAAAAATCGATCTAGCTAGGTCGTATCCCTTAGAAACTGCATATTTTCAAGTAACATAACGTTTTTTATTTCGTCGTGCAACAATATATCAATAACTAGCTGTCCCGACACACGTTGTTCTGTCTCAACTATGAACTGGAATACATAAATACTACACCGACTGTAGATACGCCTACAACCTACACGGCTGAAACGGCTATTGTGGAAGTGAATCCAGCGCAAACCACGTCCGAGTCAACTGCGGGCTGCGGAGTTAGTGATAAAACTGTTTTAATCCACTTGAAGCAAATTGGGAAGGTGAAGGTAGTTAAAGAACGTTTGTGTGCTAAAGCTTTTTATAGGATCAATGATTTTATTGACGATTGCACACAATGGGAATACGATGGCCACCTGCAAGGCTACTTCTATGTACTTTTGTACTCTTGTTATGTAGTTTTAGTCATAACATTGTTATATGCTTTTTTTATTCTAAAAGAACAATTTTCCGTCTTTTTGGTAAAAGATGGCCCCGCGCGAGTTTCTTACGCCAGTTCTTCTCGCCGGGCTAGTTCCCGAACAGGTGGTAGGCATCACGTATACCGACGTTCAGAAAGTGTATACTAATACCAACTTTGAATAAAAATTTATGACTTTGACTTTGACAAAAATGAATAAGTACGACATAGAACGTCAGAAGTCAGAACGTCAAACTACTAACTCGTACTACCAACACAGATTAAATAAAGAGGAACAGATAAAAAAAAGATAAACAGCTACATAGTTAGCTTTCGATTTGATTGCACCACTACAAGCACACTATGTGTCCACAATTGTGTGGACTAATTGCGGCCTGTTGAAGGGGACGTCAAAATTTTCAAATTTTGATAGTTCTATGAAAGCTGTTTCTCTGCACGTATGTGTATATATATATATATATATATTCTACTCTGTACTACCAATACCGAACATATATTGGTATTGGTAGTACAGAAAAGAAAATATATGTACAAATGTACAACACGCGGCGCGGCGTGCGTACGGTACGCAACCGTACCAAACGCAGGAAGAAAAAAAAACTTATAATTTGTCACGCATACTTTGAACCCACGACTCACCGCCATTTCGCACCACAGCGACAGACCGTGAACGAAATCGCTTGATAATAATAATATCAGTAATTACCACTCGTTGAGTAGCTACGAATGTATACTCTATGGATTTTGTTCTGTCAAATGTACGTCATAGCTCATTGCCATTATAGTGTGCTCTTGTCTATGTTCAGATGAAGTTGATGAACAGAACCTCAACTCTCGTATTTAAAGTAGACTTCATTTTACTTTGATTGTATTAATTATAAGTGAAGCGACTTGTTATCATAAACTGATTTTATGACGTTTGGACCAATCAGGAGGTGTTAGACGCTGTTAGTTACAGCGTGTCGGGTCTTGATTGTAATTGTATTATTGCAGGTTTTCTTTAGCAGAATTAACCAGCAGAGTGAAGACTGAAGACGACTATTAGGTACGCAGTTCATTCTGTAGCCAATATGAAACTTCGTAAAGTGTCACGTGTTCACGAGTGATTTTAATTGAGTTCGCCATAAATTATTATAATATTTGAACCGTCGATCCAAGAAGAAGCCTCATCAATAATCAGCTTGCGAGAATTCACACAAACAAAAATATACTCACGTTGATCTTACTAATACTTATGTGTTTTATTCAATATTGTTATGAATTTTTTTATCGATCACCAACATTGTGGTAAGTAAATAATTAGATAGCTACCTACTTAATAGATACAATATTATTTAATAACAGCCTCCGTGGTCTAGTGGTTAGAGCTTGGCTCTCGACTCGGAGGTCGTGGGTTCGATTCCCATTGGAACAACAAAAAACCTGATTGTCTGACAAGAAAGATGATCCATGCGTCGGATGGGCATGTAAAAAGTCGGACCTGCGCCTAATCTCTCGCCAGTCGTGTCGGTTATCCGTCCCACTGGGTTACGAGAGTAAAGGAGAGAGTGCTCTTGTGTACTGCGCACACACTTAGGCACTATAAAATTACTCCTGCGTAACTGGCCTGGTTTCAATGAAACCGGCCACCGTCACCTAAATCGGTGTGGGGAGTTATATACACACACCGGCATATTTAGCGGAACATAAAATAAAGGTTTGATATTATCAGTATCATATAAGGTTGCTGGCTGGTTTATACGTCATTTAATTTAAAAAGAAATATTTTCAAATTAAGAAAACAACTGAACATCACATTTTATGCAATTGTTTTAATTTAATTCAAATAGAATCATTCAAAGATAAGGTGTATCTGGAGCGAACTTCGAGTATTTCTTCCTTCTGAGTTTGATTTAAAATTTCATTGAAATACTGTTTTTAGTTAGTTTTTATTTAATCGCGTATCTTTTTGGAGTTGAGGACTGAATTATGCCTAACTTAGCCCCAACGGAGATTGCCAGGGCACTCGAAATGCGGAGAAATGGTCAAACCTACAGATTGATATCCAGAGATCTTCGTCGACCAGTTTCAACGATCCATCGCAGTATCCAACGGTTCAGGGAGACCGGTACTTATGTGAGAAGAGCAGGACAAGGCAGAAAAAGACGCACTTCGAGTAGGGATGATCGTTTCATTCGGCTTCGTGTACGTAGGAACCCCCGTTTGACGGCCGTCCAAGCCCGACATGAGATAGAAGCAGTGCGGGGTGTAACCGTAAGTGAGCGTACGGTACGAAGAAGGTTCGAAGAAGCTGGTTTGGGTTCATTTGTGCCCGCCAAGGCTCCAAGACTCGAGGTAAAACATCGTAGAAACAGATTAACTTTTGCTCAGGAACATCGACTTTGGAACGCGGACCAATGGAGTAAGGTATTGTTTTGTGATAAGTGCAGAATTCTCTTAAATCAAATTGACGGCAGACAAAGAATATACAGACGCAAAGGAGAACGATACATTCAGACAAATTTTGAAACTACAGTTGCATACGGTGGTGGATCAATAATGGCTTGGGCGGGCATTTGTTTGGGAGCTCGCACAGACTTGGTAGTGATTGACAGAGGGAGTCTGACTGCAGACCGCTGTATCAGAGAAGTTTTAGAAGAAAATGTCGTACCGTTTGCCCCATATATCGGTGACGATTTTGTTTTTATGCAGGATAATGCTCGGCCGCATACCGCTCGGGTAACTCAAGCTTATCTTAATGATATGAATATCACTGTTATGGAGTGGCCGGCGAGATCACCGGATATGAACCCAATAGAGCACGTTTGGGACTTGCTAAAAAGAAAAGTTAAGTCCAGAATTCCAGCTCCTACCAACGTGGATGAACTGCGAATCGCCGTAGTTGAGGAATGGCGGAGACTATCCCAGGAGACCATCGATAACATCATTCTCAGTATGCCTAGACGGGTAGAAACTTTAATAAGAGCACGTGGAGAAAAAACGCGATATTAATCACCATTTTTCTAATTTAATTAATTGTTATTTTTATATTTATTTTCACTTTTCCCGGTTACATGAAAAGTTCAAAAATGTACCATTTTTCACAAGTAGCCTTTACTCGCAAAATCTGTTCATAATGTGATCTCATTTTAGGTAAAACTAATGAAACTTTAAATAACAAAAGAAGTGTAGTAGGTAGATTTTAAAATAAAACCATATTTTTTTAATTATGGACCTTTTTTTGTGTTCCGCTAAATATGCCGGTGTGTTTATATAGATACAATATTATTATTATCTTTTTTTTTAAAGGAAACTTTGTAATTTGTTTTCAAAATATTATATTATACATAATGTTACATCTATGGACGTTTCCACACCACGTCGATCTGTTCTCGTGCTAAGTTCTCGAAGAACTTGTGTTACGGATACCAGACAACATCAGAGATCTATTTAATAATTTTATATTATACACATATTTAAGATTTTTTTATTTTATACACATATTTAATACACACCCATGACCCAGGCACATAGAAAACTTTTTTGTTCCTTCGGTGGGATTCGAATCCGCGACTTTCGGCTTGAGCACTGACGCACACAACCACTGAGCCACAGAGGTCGTCATACATATAAATATTATACACACGGCACCGCGCAGTCTTCAGATCAGATGCCACTGGTTCGATGCCAGTTACATGAAACAGGAGGTTACAGGAAGTTGTCATTATAAATTCATCAGCCAGCCAAGTTATCGCACCCTGTCCGAGAAAAAACAATCAGGAATGTGACGTCTGGCTCGGGGCCCGAGAGTGAGGGCCCACAATAGAGCACGCCGGACGAGGCTGTTTTTACTGACGATACAGCCTTTTGAATAATGTATCGCGGCGGCCGGCGCGAGTAGAGTCTGATCGACTATTTCCGTCCGATGACACATTATTTTTTTCTACACATATTGAAAATGACATTAATTAGTTATGAATATACATTCCGCTCTATGAATACAAATTATAATTAGGATTACATATTTATAAAGCGCATGTTGGCACAATGCGACCATTTGTCAGTGTAAATAAACCGATGACACAAAAGTCGAGCAATATTTCAATATTATATATCCGCTTTGCGTTTCATAAAATTTAAAACTACAACTTTATTCCTTGTTCCTTCTTTTCATTCTTATTGGACACAGAGTGGACATAGAGTCACAAGACCACTACGGCTTACGCAGAAACACCAAATACTACTCATATTTTATTTTGCGACAATGTTTATCTCATATCGTATTCCTCGACTGTTAGGGATAATCTGTTCTTGCAGAAACCAATTCAATTTATATTTGTTACTGATATTTCATATTTTGAATAGAAAATAAGTAACTTTATGTGAAGTCTACGTCATATTAATATTATGTACTTAAAACTCGACAGCTTTCTCCAGCCTATTCGTTTGTATCTTGGAGGAGTAATACACGAGTTTTGTTCTGGTTAATTACATAAAGCTATTTGTTACTATCACCACAGTTATGAACGATTGCGCAATATTGTCATACAGCTCCCAAAGTACTCTAATAAATGATTACTAAAGCCAGCCGTACACGTGTTTACCTGACAGTTGTACACGCCATGTCAGGTAAACTTGGGCTGCTACTTTATGGAAACCAGAAGCTCAATTCTCGTATTTAAAGTAGGCTTTTATTTTACTTTGATTGTATTGAATTGTATTGATTATAAGTGAAGCGACTTGTTATCGTAAACTGATTTTATGAAATTTCTACCATTCAGAACGCGTTTGGCGCCGGTATAACGTTTACGAGAATACCGGTTTGGCAGTTTGTAATTGTATTATTGGGACATGATTGTAATTGTATTATTGGGACATGATTGTAATTGTATTATTGTAGGTTTTATTTAGCGGAATTGACCCTCAGCGCAGTTGTGCAACACGCTCCGGTTTAACTGTACAACTCAACTGTACAGGCAAACCTGTCAGGTATACCGCTACGTGTATGGCTACCATAATAATATTGTACAATATTATGCAGTCGTTTGCCCTTTCTTTACTGTAAAGTTGCCTTTGACTAAGTCACAAAAACATAAATTTTCAGTTTTGCTTTGAAGACTTTTCACAATTGCACATCTTCAAAGACTCGACATATCTACAATCTATACTAATATAATAATAAAGAGGAAAAGTTTGTTTGTTTGTTTGCATCGAATAAGCTACGAAACTGTTGGACCGATTATGATGAAATGTTGGCTGAGATAGTAGACCACGGGATAGGCAACTTTTTATTGCGGCAAAATGTTCGGTTCCCGCTATATTTATTTTAGCGCGCACGAAGTCGCGAGCTACATCTAGTCTAGTAAGTGACATTCTATTTCCGGTGTATTTCAGTAGGTGTACACGAGTCTCAACAACGAGCGCGTAATCAAAATGACATTAAAAGACATAAAAGGCAGCTTTATGGAGGATTTACAGTTTATTCCTTCTTCTAACCGAACAGAAAAAAGGCTCAATCGTAATATTTATTGTGTCGAACACAAAAATGGAAATCTGTTTTCATCTTATTGAAAATAGCGACATGCCACGTGCAGGGCTTCGCACGATAGCTCAGTATAATTTATATTAATAAATCTAAAGAGCTCTTGTGGCATCGGGTTACTGTGCTTATGTTCCTTTGGTAAAGCTGGCTTTATTTCACAATCAGTTTATCAACTGAATAAATATTTAAAATAGGCTTTCTATATCATGTTGTAAGCATCGTATTAGTTAAACTGCAAAGATCAATAAAGTATGAACGATGAAAATTGATAAAAAGTACTACTTTGCATTATATTAAAACAACATGCATATGAAATTGTTGTAAGATATAATTTATTAAATTCCAAAACCATTAAATTCAAAATTAGATTGAGGTAAAATATCCCACATAATGTTCATAGCTATTATATCTAATCAAAAACAAAAATGTTAAAAATGTAAAGGTGCGTTTATTGGACAACAGTGGGCGCTGCAGTTGTCGATAAAAAATGAACCTCTATCGACCCTTGTGTCGAGCTTTCGGCTCTACCAAGTTGGAGCCAAACAAAAGTTTAATGTTATAAACCTGCATAATAGAGAATGTTTTGTGTTCTTATCTGTAGATATATATATATATATATATATACTTCCTTCATTAAAAAGTATTGTCAACATTATTGACTGCATGCACTAAGAACATTTCATTTTTAAATAATAATAAATGTCTTTATCTAAAGAGTGAGGATGATAACAGTAGCTCTGTAGATTAATAATAATGATAATAATATCTATGGACGCTTCACACCGCGTCAATCTGGCCCCGTGCTAAGTATCCGAAGAACTTGTGTTACAGGTACCAGAAAAGGGGAAGTATATTTAATACGATTATTATTATTATTTAATAATAAAATAGTATAATATATATCATTCATAGTATACTTTTAAAAATAAAATATTTAAGATTTTTATAATGTTATACATATATTTAATACATATCCATGACCCAGGAACACAGAAAAACTTTTAGTTCCTTCGGCGGGATTCGAACCCGTGACCCCCGGCTTGAGCACCAACGCGCTGAACCACTGAGACACAGAGGTCGTCATTATGAAAGTAGTAAGCAAATAAACCATATAATAACTATATAATATACTATCTAATCTATATAATATAATATAATATAATATATATTTCTTAAAGTCTCTAAGAATTAAATTTAGTGTCAAATTGACTGTCTCTATTATAATACTCTAGTGCTCTACATGATTTGAATTCGCAGAAGAAGTGACTTAGTGACTAGTTCTGTTACCTTAGTCCCAGTAAGTTGTTGATTGTCGACAATATAACGCTATGAGTGAGGAACTGTGTATGGCCCGCGCTAACATGTTTCGACTTGTATCTACAATGCTCTGCAACCTTGGGCAGACTGTTTAACGCTATCGCTATATGAAATATTTGCAGATGTTAGTCATAAACTCATAACAAGCTAGTTTGGCCGGGAATGTTAATGTGCAACGTTGTTGTTTTTGTATTTCTCCAAAATTTGTGTTCTTTCTGATTTTAATGTGTAAATTGAAGTTTGAACTGAAACTTCCTAGTTTCCCCTAGGAAGTTTCAGTAAAGCGTCTACCACATTACTGAATTGGATTTGACGATTTAGAAAAACGGTGTTGAAAGCATATAAGAAAATTCCTTTCCCGCATTTTTACCTTGACACTGACAATGGTTTAATATCTTCCGCCATATATTTAAAAAAATTACATTACAAATACATAAGGCCTGCAAGCACAAGTGTGCGTCATAGCCTTAGTTTTGAAATCATTGATCTAGAATCAATGATTCAATCAATGTAACAATGGTGACATTAAATGATTCACTCTTCGCGGTTCATCACAGACCAAATGCACCGCGGAATGAGTGTCTACCGTGTAGGAGCGTTTCCACATTGTACGATAACGACATTCGATATCGCGTACGGCCGCACGATGATGTGAAACCCAGCTATATTCTGTTTTAAGTACATTGAAACATATACCTGCCTTTGTCATTACACCTCAAGCCGTAGGTCGCGGGTTCGAATCCCGCCGAAGGAACAAAAAGTTTTCTGTGTACCTGTATCATGGATATGTATTAAATATGTGTATCTATAATATAATAAAAATCTTAAATATATGTATAATATAAAATCATTAGGGCCATTAAGTATATTTTCATTGTCTGGTACCCGCAACACAAGTTCTTGAAGAACTTACCACCGGACCAGATTGACGTGATGTGAAAACCACCGACTGGAAATGACAATATTAGATATTATTATTATTACATAACATATTGGAGTGATATAGGATATCGTACCTCATCAATGTGAAAACGCTCGTATGCCGACGATATAAGAACGTTTTCCGGTACAATATCGGGTATCGTATCGCGTAAGGTGCAAATGCTGTAATAATGACCATGTGTCAGGCTCACGCACGCCTTTCACAGAATCGCCCAAAATGTGCTATTTTAAAGCCACCATTTTAGGTCACGTGACTCAGACGATACAAAACACGCTAGAGCGCTTTGTGCTTTTCATGAGTAGCTTATACAGTTTGTGTCGTCTCGAGGCTAAGAGATTTTAACGGCAGATGATGGGTTTAATTTTATTGGAAAAAGACTTTTGGGGCTCGCAGCACACACTCGCTGCAAGTTGCAACCCTCAAAAGGGGAGAGGGGTGTTTTATAATTTTTGTATACAATTTCAACATTGTTATATATTCAAACGGCTGATTGTCTGTGAAAGGAATAAACTTTTGGTATTATGTTTACGCCAAATTGTAGGGCAGTATCACGAGGATTTTTTGGGTTAATGGGCTAGAATACAAAATATTTATGAAGTATTTGTTTTTTTTTTGAGAAAATAAAAAAAAATATACAGGGTGTTAGGTATAATAGGGCAAATCTCTTAAGGCGTGCTTCTACTCATGAAACTAAACAACTTTCCCGAAGGAACCCATATCGAATTCTCAAAAAAAATTTTGAACTTTGTATGGAAATCGGTCAGCTGATTGGCCAAGTCTCTATGCAAAGTCCAAAAATTTTTTTGAGATTTCAATATGGATTCCTTGGGGAAAGTTGTTCAGTTTCATGAGTAGCAGCATCCCTTAAGAGATTTGCCCTATATTACCTAACACTCTGTATATTAAAAAATATTTAAAATATTATTAGGCCATCTTGATGTATATGGGTCATAAACAAGATTATTTATTTAGTATTTTTGAACGTAGGGTAATCTTAGGGACATGTGTAAAATGTGAACTTAAGAGTTCGTCATGTGGCATGCGATATTGTTAACTTTCTTGGGAACGCTAAATTTACTCTAGCATCATTAGCCTTTTGAGCTAATACAGTCTTAATATCTGTCACCGATAAATTAAATTCTGTATGTGATAATGTTAACGGCGTCTTTTTCATGGATGCATTCATAGAAAACATTTCTTTCTTTCGTTTTCTGTGGTGCTCTACAATCTACATGCGGGTGAAAAACGAACACTCTCCTGGTTTAACGTTGCAGCTAGACAAAAGCGCATTTTTTAGGTTTCGCGATGAAAAGAACCAAAGTAAAAACCGCAATTAAATGTACAATTACTTTAAACAACGCTTGTCGTGTAATGGGATCGGTTTTTGTGACACAGATGATATTTGTCGCGCGACGCGGGGCAGATGCCGCGAGCAGTCTGTCATATACACTCCCAAGTCCCAACTCCCTTGTTACAGGGAAATGGAAGTGCTTACAAATGAGGACTCATGACAAATATCACAAGCACCTCAGGTCTACAATTATTATTTCAGGTTCTTGTTACATAAAATTATACTCGAGGTTACACATGACCTTATTAGTAATACGCAATTTATAAAAAATATTATGAAAGACTTTTTCGTTGAGTTGCAATTTGTTACTGCCCTATTCGTTTTTGACATTTTGAAATAAGACGGTTACGGAACATTTGAAAAATGAATCAGCCACGTAATAACACTAACTCGAACGTAAATTGGAACGATTCAAATGGATGTTTCAATTGTAATTGGCTAGCTGTCCCGACACACGTTGTTCTGTCTTAACTATGAACTGGAATAAATAAATAACTACACCTACACCTACACCAACGTAATATACAACTACAAGCTACATCTTCACCTACCTACTCGGGCCGGCCGTTTTTTTTAAATAAACATAATAACCAATTGCACATAGTGAACAATTGCCGTGAGAAAATTCAATCTCTCTTTTCAGTATATTTCCCGCAATTTTTCTGATATTTCTTTCCGTTAAAATAAGGCTGGACCGATTTGGGTCCAGCCGTTCTTGAGTTTTGGCGAGACATTTGAATTGAAATGCATTTTCATACTAGACTAAATGTGGCCCACGACTTCGTCCAAAAGGAAATCTCGCAGGAACCATACATTGTGTCGCAATAAAAAGTAGCCTATGTCACTCCTCGTGGTCTAATCTATATCTGTGCCAAATTTCCTCAAAATAGGTATATTAGTTTCGGAGCCTATTCAATGCAAACAAACAAATCTTTCCTCTTTATAATATTAGCATCGATAAGAAGAAGGTATCAGGTTAATGTAAACATAGTACCTAGTGTGCACATAGAAGTGACATTAGTAAGTGGGTACAAATCCCGCAGACAAGACAGATGGTCCGTAAGAATCAACGTCAAATTTCCTAATGGGCGGCTCATAATTTGTGTGCGGAATCTGGGAAGTGGGAGCGCTTCATAAAAAGTTTCCTCTTTGTCGGGGAAAGTACGTGGCGGCAATTAGTATTCGAGTCAAAAAGTGAAAAAAATGCTAATTGATGAAGACATTCATTGTTCTGCTTTGAGAGTAATGTAATGCGAAGCGTCTATATAACTCGACATATTATCTCTACCTATATTATATATATTATCTATTGAAGGATGAAGTAATAACATATCATTCGGACAGCTTCGGGCTAACCATTTCTCGAAACTCAGGCTTCGCCACTTCTCTATCTATACTATCTATGTTCTATATAGGTATACACTAACCCCCTTGCTAATAAAAATATTTACACAATGTTATACGCTATACAATGTTTTGCCCATGTCTGTCAAGCGACTTTTCTAACGTATCAGACAAGGACAAAACAATGTATAGCTTATCCATAGTGTAAATATTTTTACTAGTACTTATATTACCCTCTTAATATTATAAACAGAAAAGATTTGTTTGATTGATTGCATTGAATAGGCCGGAGCATATTTAATGCAATCAATCAAAGAAATCTTTCCTGGTTTCAAACAGAACACAAAAAACAGAACGAAAACAAAATTACTGGGCCGATTTTAATAAAATTTCGTGCAGATATAGATTAGTCCACAGGGAAGTACATAGGCTTCTTTCCGTCCCTTTTGCGCTGGCACTATATACTTAGCACTTGACACCATAACTCTATGAGTCTATACTATTGATTTTTTAAATATTACTAGTGATTTATTGAGTTTTGTTATTGTATAAATTAGCGAGCATGTTTCATTTTGTCTAAGTAATATCTGCCACAAAATTACAGGCACTTTAGCTATATGCAATCGGCTTATATATATTTTTTTTTAATTAGCCTAGATGGTTTTTGTCGTTTACAACCTAGATTCTATATCTTTATTTGCAATTTTTCAGTATAGCTTTTATCATTTTCAGCAATATAACTTATATTTACGAATCTTAAATGAATATTCGCTTCTTCTCTTCGATAATTCTTTTTAAATATTCTGTCACAACATTTACAACGTTTAACGCACGACTTGGCGCTAACGATAAAACAATAAAAGGAACAATCGCAAATGTTCAAATGAAAATAACTTTGCGATCGTGCCATTTGTGATCCCCGGCGGGGTGCGAGCGAATGCAAAGTGGGCGCCGCAATTTTTACCCTGTTGATTAGACTCGTCTTTATCAAATTTAATGTTCAGAAGTTTCGGTGGCGTTCCCGAAGCGGGAAGAACAATCCCAGCGGGGGGCGCCGCAGCAAATGAAAACGTCCCCGGAGGCCGGAGCGACTCTAAATATATAATTGCTCTCCCGGCGAATTTATTACGCAGAAAAATTTTGACAAACTGCTAATTTGATTATTCTGCTTCATTACTTTTATTATACCGTATAACAAGATCGGCGATCCGGCCGGAGATTTTCGGTTAAGAACTTCTGAATAATAGATGATGTGAACGAGATTATTAATGTTTTTCGTGTAACGAGAACTTCGGAGCTCATTATTTAACGATATTTTACAGGCCGAGGAGTGTTTCTCGAGTGATCTTGGTAATATTTAACTGTGTGACTAGCGAGTAGCGACGTTAAACATACAGCGAGGGCCTTCTGTACACATTAATTTCAGCGAAAGGAAAATCAGTCTTCAGCTTAAGCCTTATTTACCATTCGAGTGGGCATACTCTACAAAATAACTTTTATTTCTGACTGCATAGGCCCATGTCATAAAGACTTTACAGACTAACATATATAAATCTTCTGTGCGTGTGTTTTGTAATTGAGCTCTTTCTGAACAACTGGACCGATGAAATTTTTTGTGTGTGTACAAGTGGATTCGGGAATGGTTTTAGTCGTTACCACAGGCAGTTTGAATCTTTCGCCACAAAGGCCAGCTCGTCGTCTGGAACCGTCTGTTTCAGCTGGGAGATGATGTCGTGCACTCTTCTTTCGCTACCATCTGGCTGCGTTCCGTCCGGTTCCGACAGAGCGTCTCGCAGAACAGAGCAGCTGCTTGCCCTTCCAAATCTTCTCGCTGATGAAGGTAGATTTGCAGATGCTGACCTCGTCCATGGTGTCGATGGATACCTGCAACTCGTTGGCCACAAGAGCCATGGCGGACGTCAGCGGCAGTCAGCCGCGCGACTTTAATTTCCGAATTGTAAATTCAAGTTTTTCACACAAAATGTAACGCATTATTCAACTCTTTTATACAGGTATACTTGTATCATAAATCAATCCTATAAATTGACGTGTTTCTTTCTCAAATGACGCAGCTACTCCCTTCCACCCTTGAGCTACGAATCATTTGGCTACGAAATCTCAAGTCGCGTCCCCGATCTACCCTCCATAACGGCTACATCAAAGCTCAGGTACCTTTATTTGCACGCGAATTATTCACGCTTCATACACACGAGGTAACAAATTCCCCGGCTCACCCGCTCCACGGAAAATGTTCTTAATTGAATCAAATATTACGACTCCGTGGAAACGGGAGATTACGTGTAAGTATAATATAATGGTCCAACTTGCCGAATGATAAATTAGGCTATCAACCATGTTCTGACAACTCAAGAACGTTGAACATAAATAAAATCTGTATACATTAAAGGGAATTCACTGAGCGCACTGGCTTAAACCACTGAACAAAATGTCCTGAGACTTGCCATTCATAATGACTATGAAGTGGGCATCTGTAAAGAGATGATTAGAAAATTCACAAGCGGCACAGTGGGGGTTAACGACCTTTAAATGTTTCTACGATTTCTACACTCGTATGCCAGAAGCAAAAGCCAATTATTATGGAAAAAAAATAGTATTCTCATTATACCTACCGGGTGTATACATTTAAAAATACCTTCTGAAAGGCCAAAAGGTCTTATAAAACGTAAACGCTGTATGTCTTACTTTCGACGTCTTCAATTTTCATATCAACGTACAAAATATGTCCGTACATTTTATTTAGCTTAGTTCCTTTTGAATCTCTTCAAATAATTTATCCAGCCGCCCTTCGAAGCCTGCGAAAGTAGGTTACGGCGCGCGGTTGACTGACAACAAGAAATCCTACGACTCCGGCTTTTATTTCATTCAACGTCATACAAAATACATCTTTGCGACTCGTAAATACCGCATTTTGTTCGAAGTTATTTTACCTTTCCAAGTTGCGCTACCTAGTTTTATTGTTTTGAATATAGGTACTTATAGTAATATTCATTTTGCACAACTTAATTTAATTATTTAACACGAGCGATAGCTTATTTAAACGTTTGCAAATGTGACTTTAATAGGTCGCGTTGGGAAATGAGAAAATCGGTATTGGCCAGCGTAAACTAGGTACTAATTCCTGTTTAATTATAATGTTGTGTGTAATTTCAGCGGTCCCCGGGCGCCGGGCGCAGGGCGCGGGGCTGATCAGCGGATCGGGTGTACTGAACACACACGATCCGATATTAACGATACTTGTTTGCGTCGCTAACGAAGGTAATCCGTCATCGTGCCGCAGCTGTATTTATATACATCCACGTGTATCTTGCATGTTTACAGCTCAACTGCCACGGATAATGATGCTAATCACAACACAAAACTATTGTCCCACTTAACAGTGACCACTGATTGGGGTGGCTATATAACGTACATGCGGATATGGATAATCCTGGGGGCCTAGCGGGAACAATTGACAGCAACGTAATCGTAATGTCATCGAAAGAGAAGTGTATGAAAATCATGACAGCGCCTGTATGTATAAATTTCATTCGATAACGTTACGATTACGTACTTGTCAGTTGTTCGTGCTTATACCACACTCCACAGTAACCCAAGCAGAAACAATTGACGATTACGTATTATCGAATGTCAACTGTATATGGTCATGGCGATGTCATTATTTTCATACAATTCTCTTTCGATAACGTTGCGAATACATAGTCGCAAATTGTTCCTGCTTGGACTACTGATGTGTTAATGTTGGCAGTTGGTTGTTGTATATGTACTTTTATTTAACATTTCTCCTAAATATTTGAGTTCAATAAAAATATCAAGCAATAGAACTGGCACTTAGCGAGTAGTCCCGTAACTATGATGGTACAACGCCATCTCCCTAGATGTTTTTGTTACCGGGTCCCTACCCGGTAACAAAAACTTAGTTTAAGTTTAGTGTCTGTACTAGTTATATCTGTATAATCTATGACTAATTGGGCTCGCGTACGGATTATGAAACGATTAGAAAATAGTAGCAAGCGATAAATCCAGTTAGGTTCAAACCAGCGACTGATGATCGCGACTTGTGGCTGTAGCGTAGTATATTTTGAGCGCGTGCGTGACAGCAACAGTTCCGACTTCATCTACTTCTTCTTACGTTTGTTGTGTATTAGGTATGTTCATTATTGAAAATAATTTAATACGCGTAGCATAACCGCCGTAGAAATGGTTATTTTCTATGGATCAATAGACAAAATGAAGGATTGATAAAAGAATAACTGTAAGTGTAATTTTGTGTAGACAAAACGCATTTCTTTGGTGGTCAAGCTATGCGTGCAGATTATAAATACCTTTAAAATTGCATTTAATACAAAATATTACAATCAAGAAATCTTTTGCCATAATATTATTTAAGATAATTGCATAATAATATTTAAGATAATTCGCCGCACTAAGAGGTCGTTAGATGCCGTCTCTACGAGTTTATTCAAATTAGTGGAAATTATGAACTGCAAGAATGCTGCCGCTCTGAGGCTCCCTTCGGAGATGCCGAATTCCAATCGGACGACGTTAAGACGGCATAGTTAATGTAGTATTTGATCGAGCGAACAGGGGCCTAGCAGGAACATTTGACAGCGGTGTAAACGTAACGTTATCGAATGAAATGTGTATGGGCGCTGTCAGGATTTTGACAGATTTTCATACAATTCTCATTCGACAACGTTACGTATACGCCGCTGTCAAATGTCCCTGCTAGGCCCCCAGTGTGTACTATGCACAGCGAATATTTCTCAAGTAAAAAGAAACACAAATATTATACTATTTAACCCCAACGCTGCAGGCAAGAAAATGAACTGGCAATATAATACAACTCCTCCCCGGTGTAAACAGAATTGTATTTTGCACCAATCGTGCACGTCGTGTTAGAAAAAGAACGTATCTATTCTCGTAGCGAGCGTTTTCAGCTTTTCATTTCGATTGTTTATAACGTAAATTAATGCATTCTGTAATTCAATTTAACATGCACGGAGGCATTAACGTACAACAGCGCGGCGGGAGACGACGTATGCTGATTGGTTCTGAAAATTCCATTACACGGCTATGATTAGATTTTTTCAATTTCGGTGAGCAGCGTTTTGAAATGTTGGTTTAGGACCTCTCTATTAAACGGCGGAATGGAGGTCGTTTAATTAACCGCCGCGGCACACGTCGGACCATTTCCTCTGCACCTGAGCCTGAGTGGAATCTGTAACGACAACTACATACCTACGTCCTGCACACAAACATACATGTTAGGCGTAGGCTGGAGCTACACTCGTACAATCCCGATTTTAGTCTTATCTATTTTCATCCCTTTTGCAAATACATGTAAATTGAAACATACCTACATAAAAACAACATCATAGCGCTTCGAATGCTTCTGACTAAACTGGCGCTTAAGGAGCCCCATATACGGTCCAGTTTTCCTTCAGTTCGGCCTGAACGGATGCAAAATCGTATCGTCTGTGTGCAACTTCGAAATCACATCTGTCGGCCGGATGGACTGAAGCGATTCGTTCCAGTGTTGCCAGCTCTGTTTTTGCGAAACTACTAAACCGCGTCGATTTCTACTAAAAACTACTAAAATAATACTGAAAACTATAAAAAGCTACTAAACTTAGGAATCCGTACAGCCCCCAAAAAACCAATGCATTTTAGGTTTTGTTATAGTAAAAAAATATTATATTGAATTTTATAACAAAATTTTACCGTTAAATTAAAATATACTAGGAAATATTACGTATATAGCAATTAAACGGGTAGTTTTAAGCAAATTACGGACGAATGTATTATTATGATAAGGTGTATTTTTTTTTGCCTAACGTAAACCATTTTGCATATGATTACTGTCTGGCTCTTTCCTACTAAAACACTACTAACAACTAAATTCCTACTAAGGAGGGAATAAAATACTTAATTTAGTAGTAAAACTTTGTAAAATAACTAAGTTGGCAACTTTAATTAGGGTCTGTACGGATGGACTGAACGGACCATGTGTGGACAAATCGCTTCAGTTCTCGACAGTGAGTGAGTGTATGTGCTCGAATCCGTTCAGGTCGAACTGACGTCAGTTCTAACTGAAACGATCGGCCTCTCGTCTGTGGAGACCCTTAGCCTTGAGATATCCTCCTACTATTGTAAACGTAAAAGTTTGTGAGGATAGATGGATGAATGGATTTTGATGAAGTTCGATATGGCAGTAGTTTAGGCTCTGGATTAAAACAAAGGCTACATTTTATTCCGAAAAATTACAGTGATCCAGTGAGATTGTTCGACTGTATTCACGCGGGTGGAGCCGCGGACAAAAGCTAGGGATTTCCCTAAACTAATTTCTAAGACTTGTTCGGGGATTGAGCTGTGGCCCGTGCGACATTTGGGTGAGTGATGGTATAACCTCATATCGAGCGGAACATATTTACGGTTTTAATACTATAATTCACGTTGCTCGTTCAGTCCTTCATTATTAATCTGTCACTTTTCAGTGATTTATCACTTTATCATGTGAGCAATTTAGTGCTATATTTTTGTGTAACTATGATTGATGGGCGCTGACAAATGGGGGCGCTTCAGGTTTTTAAGCGGATCTTATCGCTACTACTAATTCTATATTACTCTGATGTGTACATTTGTGTATGTTTTATATACTCATTTTTCTTCATTTTCTGAAGAAATCCTGCTAAAGTGCATATCTAGCTTAAGTCCTGAAGATAAGGAGAAGCGGTGCACGCGACTGGTTTAATTTAAAATATGACAGTAGATTTGAACACTGGCTCCGCGCCCACTGCAGCCGGCGACAGACTCGGCACATTCCCACCGATTTATTTCCCAACAAAACGACTCTGTTTCCGACGGCCAGTGTATCTGTTATTTATCGCGGCTCCCACTTTATTTATTAAAATTTCATTTCATAGCGCCCAGTAACGAATTGACACGTAATGCTGACAAATGGGGGGGGGGTCTGGCGCGGGATGCGGCTCCGTCCATTGTTTACCAATGAGCTCATGTCCGAACCGCCACGCTACCCCACGAATACATTTTTAGTGATTCGGGAATTGTTATTCTCGTATGCTTTGGAGGTTCATAAAAATTACCTGTCATGGGCCAATGACCGCTTCAATATGCTCGGTCAGCAAGCATCAGCAGTCATCGTCATAATCATATAAATTAATACATAAAGCAGAAACTTTCAGTACAGTTTTCGTGAACTGTTCGAACGGAGAAGCTGACGACTATTTGGCACAGTTAAAGTTTATGTGGAGAAAGGTGTGCAGAAAGCTAAAAATGTTTTTAAAAATAATGCTTAGAAATCCATACAATTAATAAAAATAACAACAACACACGCTACCACAGGGCTCAGACGATTAAAACACACTACCATGCATTTGATAGATACATTATAATATTTTAAAGGCAAAAGAACCCTTATAAAGTTCAAACTTAAAAATTATATTAATTATTAAGGGCCAACTTCGACCACAGGGCGACTTCTAGTAATAAATCAATGTGTATTTAGAAAACTTTAATTTAGTGCTAGCAACAACTTTCTAAATGTATTTGCTTATTTGATTAAAAGCGTCATTTACCAATTTCAAGTGATCATTTGGGACCAATTACTGATTATCATAAACCATTAATCGACCAAATTCGATCCAAAACTAGTATAGAAATATTTTCTAATTGTACGTCATGAAAAAAATAACAAGTACGCAGTGAAGTAGTAGCAAACAGAACGCGGAGTCAGAGGTCGAAGCGCTACGCCGCGCCGGTAAACTGGTGGCCGAAAGAAATCTCTGCGATAATCCAATTAGCCCGGTAATTTGTGAAGCGCCTGTTTACTGCCGAATGTTCTCGACTCATTGCTAGTGTGGAAATAAATCCTTATCTTTATATTAATGTTTTTATTATTAGTAGTAAACAGCCTCCGTGGTCCAATGCTGAGAGCTGAGCTTGGCTCTCGATTCGGAGGTCGTGGGTTCGATTGCCGCGTTGTAAGATGATCCATGCATCGAATGGGCATGTAGAGAGTATTTATTTATTTTTTATTTTTTATTTTTATTAAATAAGGGGGCAAACGAGCAAACGGCTCACCTGATGGTAAGCAACTACCGTCGCCCATGGACACTCGCAACATCAGAAGAGCTGCAGGTGCGTTGCCGGGCTTTTAAGAGGGAATATAGGAGTCGGTCCTACGCCTTATCTTTTGCTAGTCGTGTTGGTTAAAACCATCCTACTTGGTTATGAGAGTAAAGGAAGAGAGAGTGCTCTTGTGCACTGCGCACTCTCCTCTCAACGCAACTCCTGCGTAGCCGGGCTGGTTTCCACGAAATCAGCCACCGCCACCGGAATCGATGTGCCCACATATGTGGGTGCACATCGAACTAATAATGTGGGAATTTGTACCAAGAGTACAATACCAAGTACAGTAAGAATGTAGGCACGTGCTTAGATTTTCATTTAAAAAAATTCAAGCAAACGTGAACATCCAAATTTAATTGAGATAAGTTATAATTTAAAATAACCTGAACCTGACTTGTTACTTGAAAAATTAATGGCCCCAATTTTGAGATTTTTGGGGCCGTTTTGACATTTTAAGTAAGATAAAACAATATGGCTTACATTTGGAGTATGATGAAAACCAAGATGGCGTAACTTTTTGTTGTATTAAGATTTGTTCTGTCACATGTACGTCATAGCCTATCTTGAGTTTTGAAATCTTTGTGAAAAATTCTTAATTTTAAATGTCGCATGATATGCTCTACTCACTAATAATTTAAAGTCTATTTACTCATAAAACAGGGACTGAAACGGGGAAAACCGGGACAGATAGGACATGATCCATTGGCTATATTTAGGTATACACAATTTGAGCGTGCCGCAGTAACAATTCATTGCGGTTACTTCCCTGATAACTGACCGCGCTCCCTAATGCCCGCCATTAGCACAGCTTCCCTTACGATTTGCTCTGATTATCAGTGTTTTTACTTCATAAATCGTAATTATTATTTATGAAATATATCAAAAATCCACTTTGAAACCAAAAGGACCTATTTGGGATTATACCCAGATTATACCTAAATTATCAAAAAAAGAATTTTGAAAATCGGTCCTCAGACGGCGGAGTAATAGTTGAATATAAAATATTATATATATATATATATATATATATATATATATATATATATATATATATATATATATATATATATATATATATATATATATATATATATATATATATATATATATATTTTATATTCAACTATTACTCCGCCGTCTGAGGACCGATTTTCAAAATTCTTTTTTTGATAATTTAGGTATAATCTGGGTATAATCCCAAATAGGTCCTTTTGGTTTCAAAGTGGTGAATTGATGATGGGATTCATGAGGAACCGAGGGAACTCCTCGAAATTTGTATCGACACATAATATAGTGATTTCGACTTTTTCTGAAGTAGTCCAAGCAAATGCTACCAAAAAGTAGGATTTTGCACCAAGGTATACCCTGGATCCAAAAACATTGAACAGAACTCCCGAGTCCCTACAGATACATGTTTGATGATTCTGGCGTTATTTAAAGAACTGCAAGCAAATGCCACTATGTAACCTTACAGTAATCTTCATCATCATCTTATATACAAAACCTAATGGAAGCTTGGAGGGTATTTAATTATACATTCGAACGCTTACTTTAAACTTTCTTAAAATATATAAATAATAATATAACAAACACGACTAAAAAGGAAAAAAAAATTAAAATATTATTTTTAAACAAAAAATTTAACCGACTTCCATAGTAAAAATGCACAAAAAAGTGTGAAATAAAACTTGTTTTTTTGTTAATTCCCCTTTTAAGTTCGGCTAAAATTTTAACTATTTATCTACACTATCTTTATAATTTTGAAGTAGATACCAGCCAACTTAATCGAGAGTTCACAAGTAAAAATAGAGTGATAGTCGCCAAGTCTGTATCGATAACTACTATTACTTGAGACAACTGAAAAACCTGATCTCTCATTCATAACTGACCCATCAGTAAAGAAAAGCTTATAATTTTTATATCTACTATTTATTTCATGATATAAGTTTATGTAAACATCTCGAGGGGTGTCATCTTTTAAGTTATTAGCAAGTTCCAAATTTATAGGAAATTCATGGTTTTCCCAAGGACCACATGACAATAATTTCTTATTTAAGGTAGATGGGATTCTAAGATTTACTTCCTCGAGATATTTAGCAACTCTTATTCGTAAAGGTTGGGGAAGACTAGGTCTGAAGTCATACTCTGCGTTTAAGGATGTTATTTTAGTAAAATAGTTATAACTAGGATTTTGAGGTTGAGATAGTATGTTAACTATGTATACCATTACCAGCTGCTTCCGTCTAATTTCTAATGGCATTTCTCCCGCTTCAGCTAAAATACTTTTTATAGGACTAGTCTTAAACGCACCTATACTAAGGCGAAGTGCAGTGTTATGAATACTTTCTAAGGAATTCAAGGTTCTCTTTTTTGCAGAATCATATATAATAGAGCCGTAATCTAATGTTCTCTAGTTTTTGTCGAATTAAAGCATGATATATATTAATTAGACATTTTCGGTCAGACCCCCAAGAAATTGATGATAAAATCATAATTATGTTTAGTCTTTTATAACATTCAGATTTTAGTTTATTAATATGAGTTACCTTTCTTTGATTTTCGACTTCTTTGATTTTTGTATTATTTAAAAGTAATTGTAAATTTCTTGCTTTATTTCTCTTTTTAGTTAAAATTAAGAATTCAGATTTAGTTTTTGAAAATTTAAAGCCAGATTTATCAGCCCATTGTTGAAGACTATCTAATGTTTTTTGGATTAATGTAAATATGGGTTTCAATGTTCTACCAGTACATGTTATTGTTAAGTCATCAGCAAATACGAATCCTTTTACTGGCATGTTAATACAAGAAAAAACATCATTAATAACTAATAAAAATAATATTACACTAAGCACTGAGCCTTGTGGAAGACCGTTCTCTATAGAAACAGAGTTAGATAATGTTTCATTGATTCTTTTATTGATGTTGCCGTCAGAAAATTTTTAACAAATGCCAAGGCATTTCCTTTAATATTAATATTTTGTAGCAATTTTAAAATTTTATGCTTCCAGACCATTTCATAAGCTTTCTCGATATCAAGATCTACTATTGCTATGAAATAATCATTAGCAAAACTGTCAAATACTTCACTCTCAATATTCATTAAATGATCCGTAGTTGATCGAAATCGACGAAATCCATATTGAAAAGAAGATAAATAGTTATTTTTTTCAATGTACCATCTGATTCTTTTACTTATAATTTTTTCTAATATTTTACACATATTACATAATAGATATATCGGTCTATAACTAGTTTGTAAATTTGGAATTTTTCCAGGTTTTAGTATTGGCACTACCAAGGCTTCTCTCCAGCTATCTGGGAAAACCTGCTTTTGCCAAATAAAATTATACAAATGAAGTAAAAATTTAAGGGCATTTATTGGCAAATGTTTTATTTTAACATTTGATATATTGTCTGGTCCTGGACATGAATTCCCTATTTGAGATAGAACCATTGTCATTTCGTTCAGTAATATTTTACTATTTATTGGGTTGGAATTGTCAAATATTTCAAAATTTTGTTTAGTTTCCTCAGCATTTTTATAGTGAATAAAATTATCTTCATATTTAATAGAGCTAGAGTTATTAGCGAAAGTCTTTGCTAATATATAGGATGTTTCCTTTGGGTCAGATGCAAATGAACCATCACGTTTCTCAAGTACAATTTTGTCAAGTCTAATGTTACGGTGATTAAGATGATGTATTTTTTTCCAAAGATCCCCAATATGAGTTTGGTTGTTAATAGTGGATACCCAATTCTCCCAATATCTTTTCCTATTTTCTTTTAGAAGTCTTCTATAATAAGCTCTCTTTTTTATATTCAATTTTATACATCGAGTTGGGATCATTTCTCTCATGTTTTTTAAAAAGTTTAAAGGCTTTTTTTGTTACTCTAAATGCAATTTTACAGTCCTCGTTCCACCATGGTAGATTATTTTTCCTAATACGACCCGTAGTTTTTGGTATGGATAAATTTGCTGCTTGTAAAATTATTCCAGTAAATTTTTCAACAATATAATTTATAGGATAATCGGGTATAGAAAATGAAGATGGTAATTCGAGAATATTTTGATTAACCAATTCAGAAAACATTAACCAATAAGCTTTATCGTATTGCCATTTTCTTGGTATGGATATATTATTATTTTGTAAATTTTGGCTAATTAACGTTCTAATAAAAATTGGGAAATGATCACTGTCATACAAATCATCTAAGGCGTTCAATTCAAAATATGATAATATATTTTGAGAAGCCAAAGTTAAATCTATATTGCTCGTGCTACCAGTATTGCTATTAAAATGTGTAGGTTGTCCGTTATTTAATAATAATATATCACTATGATTATCGAGCCATTCAGCAATTGATTTACCTCTGGTGTCGCATTTATCAGATCCTCAGTAAAAATGGTGGCTATTAAAATCACCCATAATTATAAAAGGTGATGGCAGTTGACATATCAAATTATTTAAATCACTAATATTAAGTGCGCTGCTATTTGGAAGGTATATATTGCATATAGTAACAGTAAAAGGATATTTGATTTTAATTATTATTGTTTCTAAATGAGTGTTTATATTTATTAGTTCTGGAAAAGTGTATGGTTTGATAAAGATTGCTACGCCACCACTAGCCCTATTACATTGTAAACGGTTTTTAAAAAAGTGTATATACCCCTTAATTGAAGCACAATATTTAGAAGTAAAATTTGTTTCCTGTAAACAAATGCAAGTTGGACTAAGTCTACTGATCAACAATTTTATATTTTCTAATCTTTTAAAATATCCATTTACATTCCACTGTAACATATCCATGAAATTAATTGATAAATAATATGTATTCTATCTATATCTTTATAAATATATATTAATTAATTAAGTATAAAGAACTAAGATATTATTAATTATCTTTGTACGTGGGTACGATCGCGTCAGTAATTAATATTTCATTTAATTTTTTTGACAAACGTGAACACCTGTTTTTTAAACTCTTATTTAACTTACTATGTATTTTATTACACATTATAATTAAACCGTTAATATTGTCTGTATAAGTATATGTTAATTCTTTCACATTTTGTTTTCCTTTTACATTATCCAATAAACTAATAAATTGATCTAAATTAATAGGGAATGAATTGTCACTGTTTATTTCATCGCTACCCCACACAAAGTTTTCAGGATGCAATTTATTTACATAATAAAAATAACTAACATCTATTTAAAATATTTACAAACTATAAAAGTAGGTAAGTACTAAAAAAAACATAATAACAACTCCAAAACTTAAAATGCTACAAAACAAAGAAATCTCCCAGGTCGTCCCCACCAGGCAGAGTACCTAGAAGGCTCAAAGAGTTTCCTCGCTGGATTGCGATACTTATTCTCTGGGCCAGGTAGGTGCCGGCTCTGGGGTCTCGGGTGGCCTCGATGAGTTTTTTGGAGATTTCTCTGAAAAGTTTGTGCGTACCCAGACCCCATGTACCCAGGGTTTCAACCCCAAACGGTTCAAATATGAGATCCCCACTAAGGTTCTCATATTTGCGCCGCTTGAGGTTTTCCGCCTGATTGGCGGCCGAACCTGCAGAACTCGAGGTGCTCTGGATATGGGACGGAGCAAGTGTATCGACGCAAGTAGCGTCCCATACAAGAGCCCGTCCCACTCTCCAAGGGACCAGGGTCATACCGTCTGGTCTCTTGCCATCGTCGCGCGCCAAAACAGAGGGTTCCAGCACAGCTGGCACTCCGGCGGTGACAAGAGCCCGACGGATGAGATCGTTCAGGCAGTGATGTCGGGAGATGCGGCCGGCAACTGTTTATTTCTGCCATAATCTGTTCAATATCTTTCCAAACTTCTTCTTCAGTTTTTATATCATCTTTCTTCAATTTCTTTTTTGTTTTTGATTTAACGACGGTGTTTTCCATTGAAACATTGCTTTCTGTTCCATCTGTTTCCGATTCTATGATATCAGACTCATGCCCTTTTACATATTGTTTTAATTGTTTATCTGAAATTGATAATTCACTAGTTGTTGGGGAATGAATACGTTTCTTTCCTTTCGAATTCAATGGAATCTGTTGAAAAGGTGGTTCTTGAAAAGTCTGCGGAGTGCTTAGCTGGTCCAATATACGGTCATCGTTTCTTTCAAAAATTTGCTTAATTTCTTCTTCCAAATGATTATCTGATTCCTTGATATCGGAAACAGCTTGAGATACTGTTTTATTCTGTGGACAATTTTTCGCTAAATGCCCCATTGTGTTACAGGAAAAACATTTTAAGGCATCATTTGAAATGTATATCCAATATTTGTCCCTTCATAGGATAGTTGAACTGATTCTGGGAGGCGTGATTCATTATCAGGGCTAACGTATAACTGCCTTCTAAAGCTTAAAATGTGAGAAAAACCTGGATCACTCACACCAATTTTAACGGATATAGGAGAAGGATATAGGAGACATTATTTTAATTTTCATCTCTTCTTTTTGTTCAATAACCTTATTTGGTATAACTGGGCAAACATTTGAAAGAACTATTCTTTTATTTCTAGTAATTAATGATTTAATTTCAAGTAGATTCTTATTTACAATGACGTTTTTCTTTTCTTCAATAAGGTAATCAGCTGTTTTCTTGCTATCTAAATATATACAAATTCGAGCATTCGATATGTGGGATATAAATCGTATAGTTGAAGCTGGAGTAATAGATGACAGCGCAATAAGGTACTCCCTGAGAGTTATTCCTTCGATTGAGTCCAAAATTATGGCTTGATCTTTTTTGGGGAAACTTGTTGTGGATGTCACGTTCGCATAACTTGAGACATTTGGAACTTGAGACTTTTGAGACTGAGTAGGTAATTGAGACATTGGGGGATTTTGACACGATTGGGGGAAAAACATTTTAAAATAAAGGGCCTCCTGTTGCCAGGAGATACCCCTTTCTCGTTATTTTAATCTTTTAGTATCGCGTAGGTAAAATATCACGCGTAAACAAAACACGACGGTTCGATCGACTATAGAACGCCACGCGCATCCGCTGTGACTGCTCCCGCAATACTGAAAATAAGATTTATTTCATACTTTTCTGTGCATTTTTACTTTGGAAGTTGGTTTTAATTTTTTATTTAAAGAAAAGGGACGGATATCCCTGGGCGTTGGTTAGATAGTTTTTTTACAAACACCAGAAGTGCCATAAGTGCGTTGCCGGCATTTCAAAAAAGGATACGCACTTTTTTTAAGGTTTGAAGGCTGTAGTGGTCCGGAAAAACTTCCGGCGACAATTTATTTCAGAGTTTTATTGTGCGCGGCAGAAAACCCAGGGAAAAGCGCACGGTGGAAGACTGCCATACATGTAGCTGGTGGGGATGGAAGAGCCGGAGAGCGGCGCGGCGACGGGCAGAGACAGCAGTGGCGACGCGCGCAAGCGGGCACCATAGTCACCGCTTGTCTATTGTGTAAGGCTTTCAAATGTCGGTTCTTTACGTTAGTAATATATATTCTTTGACCTGAGTGAATAAGAAAAATCGATAACTTTGAAGACGTAGCAATATAGTTTGTATTATGTAAATGCTTCGTTCATTTTCATATTCTTCATTACAAAAATTTAAACCCGTGCAGCTGAGGATACCTTGGAGAACGTACCTTTTCTGTTTTTGTTTATTTTGTAATACTCGTATCCTCCCTGCGGCTTTTATTAAGGTTTAAAATCCGAAGCGCAAAGAGTCCCCAGAATATTGTTCAACGCTCGCATTCACGTACAGCATCTTAAGGACTTCGCACCTTGTACAAAATGTAGACCATTGTTTTCAACCCCTCCCTTTAACTCCGTGTTCAACCCCTATATTTACAACCTTCATCCTACGTAACGTCGTTTAAGAACTAGGGTTGAAAATCTGGGGGTTGAACGTGGAATAAATCGACAGTGAAGTGTGTACTACACATACCCGGCAAATAACAGAAATTACAAAGATTTATGTAATTCAGTCGTCATTAATCGACAGTTAAAGTGAGTAGTGGTTTAGTTGATTTATATAAAGTCCTCTCTACAATCAGTATTTATGTCCAGTTATTTAAACTCCAATCAATAATGTACAGGATTTATTCTCCTTAAACTATCATAACAATATGTGTCTCAATGGCCGTTCTCCCGCCAGTAATTCCCACAACGGCGTTCATCCGAAACACTCGACGATCACTAAAAATATATTTTTGTACAAATTAAACAATACACATTGAGCATCATTTCATATGTTTAATATATTATTTTTAAAATCATTTCATCTAACCCAATATTTGGCAGATAATAGTAATCAACTCGTATTATTTACATTTAAACCATTCATTGTACGATTACATATTATTATTTATAAGTATTTTATATAACCTAAAATAATAAGCTTACATAAATATTCGTTCAAATCCTTTAATCTAAACGTTAACAAATAAATAATAGCGTGATAAATGATAATGCTGCCAATGTAAATGGAACTTATTTACCGTGCAAAAAATAAATACAATGACACAATAATTTCGTCGTATTTTACGATTTTTTTTACGTGCAGATTAAATTTGATCTGATCATCCGACCGATCTGAACAAGGATACGACTGGGATATCTATCCTATGTGACGTCAACGATCGTAATATTCCCCTGTTGCAGCGATCTTTGCATATCGCGATCGACTAAATGCTGACATTCCAGTCATCGTCTGAATAAGCTGTACGTAGTACTAAGTACTACATTTCTATCAAGTATCAGAGAATATTGTATTCCTATATGTTGGCCATTATCCTAATTTATGCGCATTATAATGATATCTAATGCGTGATGATTGGATTTGCCGCGCGGCGGAAATCGTGCGGTGAAAAATGAAAATCGACCCATGTAAATCCCCCATCAATTAATTTTGGCATGAAAATGACATTTGCATTGTGTACACCACCGATTAAAAAAAGACGAACAGATAAACAGCTACACAGTTCTCTTTCGATTTAATTACACTGCTACAAGCATACGGTGTGTCCACGATTGTGTGGAAAAATTGTGGGCCGTTGAAGGGGACGTTAACATTTTCAAATTTGGATCGATTTGGATCGTTCTATGAAAGACGTTTCTCTGTAAGTATGTATGTATATCATATTATATATCCTACTTTGTGGTGTACACAGTACACACCTACACTAGGTTGTCGCTTATGCAAAATATGAGAGCGCTCTACCTGGGGACTAGATTATCTAATAGTACATCGTACATGTTACAAGAAGTTGTGGAAACAACTGGCAAGAGGCCAAGCCAGTTACGTCACGAGCGCCAAGCACAATTAAACAAAATGGTAAAGTAAATGGCCCTTTGATTATTAGAAGTAAACTGAGAAACTGGGGAAATGTTTTAGACAAAATAGAAGGCAGTTCTGACTTCTGACACATCGAAATCGCTTTGAGTTAGTATGTTGTATATTGGCGCGGCGACGCGTTACGACTCACGACACAAAGTAACGCCCATCAGATGGACCCTGATTACATCGACCAATTTGATGTTTTACGCCAAAATGAATTCAATCCCAAGGGAACATCATTTTGTTTTAGGTTACATACAGGACAGACGGAAATACAGAATACGATCGTTATTACAGATTAATAAACTTTATCTTTGACTTCAGAAAACCAATTCTCGTTATTATAAATGGTTAAATTATTGTAGTATGGATAGGGTTACCGACTTCCATCCGGATTTTAGTCCGGACTTGGCCCGGGTTTTTAATTTGTCCGGATTTTTTTTTTTGTTTAAATGGAATGCGATTAATATAACTTTCATAAGTAAAATCAAATCAGTATTTAATCTTTATTAACTATCTTTATTATTGTTTTAAGATAATAATCTACAAATAACAAAATATAAATGTTGCGTATGTCACTAAGCTGGGCACTAGGGTAGGCTCCCAGCGTAGTAACATACGCATATATGTTTGCATTTTGTGACTAAAATGTCCGGACTTTTTCTGAACTGTCCGGTTTTATGTCATGACTTTTCATATTTCTAAACGGTAACCCTTAGTATGGATTCAGTCTCAAAACATTCAAGTAAAACAATCGCACGAATAAAATAGAGCGCGTGCAAGCGAATTGAACATTTTCAATAACAAGAATTACGAGATTAGCCCTCAGATTAACGCTTTTAGTTTTTTTTTTTGTAGCGGGAATCGAACTCGCGACCTCTATGTAAAGAGGCGTCGCGACGGTACAATAAACCTACACTACGAAGCGTGCTGCTGTACATTTCCAGGAGGAAATGAGGTGAGCATCGCTTTCAGATGGTTAGATCTGATACTGTAAACGCAATGAATGTAGAGTCGCTTAAAAACGCTGTAAATACACAATAGTACCTATATACATTACGAGGTATCATATTATCCTTCTTTCCCTACTAATGTTATAAATGTTGATGTTAGTTTGTTTGCTACGCTTTCACGTAAAAACTACTAAACTGATCATCATGAAATTTGGCACAGATATACCTAGACCACGGGTAAGGACATAGGTTACTTTTTATCGCGGGAAAATATACGGCTCCCGTGGGATACTGTACTTACGCTTTCACGTAAAAACTACTTAACCGATCATCATGAAACTTGGTACAGATATAGAGCAGACTACGGGAAAGGACATGGGCTACTCTTGTCACTGAAAAAAATGCAGTTCCCGTGGGATACTGTATTTGCGCGGGTATGATTATACATTGTTAGTTTTTGTAGTTTTAAGTAATTGTAAAGTAGTTTGTACTACTGAATACCCACACTCGCACATACCCTCGTAGTACCTAATCCACGCTAATAGTAAACGCTATTAAACTTCATAAATGTGAAATGAGAACCAATTTCATTGGTCAGTCCAGAAATTTATTTATGAGTGGCTGTTTCCCGCGGCTCCGTCCGCGTAAATATAGTATCGAGTATCCCGCGGGAATACTATACTTTTCCGGGATAAAAAGTAGCCTATGTTTTAATCCAGAGACTCAACTACTACCATACCAAATTTCATCAAAATCCGTTCAGTAGTTTTTGCGTGAAAGAGTAACAAACATCCATCCACACATCCATCCCTCTATCCTCACAAGCTTTCGCATTTATAGCTAATATTAGTAGGACTAGTAGGACAACATAATTCATTTCTTCTTATAACTCAGAATAATATTATTATATTGAAGTCTAAGGTTTGACTTGGCTAGTTATGGCCGAGCCAAGTTTTCGAAAGAATAATATTAGAACTTACAGCTTTAGAACTTGCGATGGCTGTAATCACAACCCTTATTTTGGCTTCGCCGTAGTCGGGTAAAAAATCGGCCTCAGATTTTGTTTGACAAGGCTCTGTCTTAACTTTTATATTTGGCCTGAGATACGAGGTATCGCGCAGCTCCTCGCCGCGCCGCTCCATGGCCGTCCGCGCCGCGTCGTGCGTCGTGGTCCGAAATACCTATTATTTAATTATTTATAAGTACCTAACTGTAATATTTCAACCAATTTCCACAAAACCTTAACAAATTATAATCCTAAACGTGCCTAAGGAACCACTCTGTCGATTGATGAAGACTGTTTAGTAGTAAATACATAATCGCTGTGTAGAGTACACATAGCTAAGACGCCAATTCATTCAAATTAGTGTTGTACTCGGAGTAAGCTTACACGGAACCGCTCGTAACTCACGCCTGGAATATGACGCGACTTGTAATACACGACCGCCTACTTAATCCGACCACTTTTTTCCGCGATATTCATTCCGTGTTCATCGTTTCAATTAAGTAAGAAGACAAAGAATAGGAATGGAATCAGTTGATTTCGAAAATTGCTCGTATCACCATCTGCCCTTCTAGCATAAATTACAGCTAGCGTTCACCGTCGAAAAAGAAGGTGATCGAGAACAAGCATTGGACTATTGTAGATCGCTAGGAACCCAAAAGTTTCATATGAAACCGTCGGTCTGCCGGTTCTAAACTTGGCATTTTTTTTTATTGAGCGAAATGTATGAAAATTTTTTGAATGAAAAAGTTTTTATTCTTTCACTCAAAAAATTAGCTCTAATTCGCCACGATCAGCGCGACAAAGCGTTAAAATGTCAAAACGCAACGCAGTCTTCGAATGGTGTCACCTCGACTCTCTCGCTTGTGGTCTGAGTGCTAAGCGGAGTTTTTCTTTTCGCATTCGATCGTGATTACGTTTAGCGTTTACTAGGAAATTGTATGTGATTTGACCTAGTTGTCGCGTTTGCAACTAGGTGGCAGTGTACAAATCCCATACAAATTCCTAGTAAACGCCGAACGCGCTCACGTTCGAATGCGAAAAGAAAAACTCACACTTAGTACTCTGTTTAGATTAAATTTAATTTAAACATAAACAAAAACGGATTATACATGGGTTGATAATGTCGATACGATTTCTAATAAAGAACAAAATTCGAAATGGAGTGACTGATTGCGTTTTAAAGTACACAGGATAACATAGCCTCAATCCTAAGGCGAAGGAACTTACCAGACCCACCGCATCTCGGCGGCTTCCGTCGCAGATAAGGGAACCCTAAACCATCGGATATGAATTGTTATCCCTCATTGATTGCCTCGCAAAATAGAACTTTATGTAACACTTAATACGCAGTCCTTTGTCAGCGATTATTGTTAAACTAATTGTAGCAGACGGCCAATAAACTCCGGATCGTAAATTTTAAATCCTGAAGGACTCGTTTTACTACGTCGAAACGACTAGTGAAAAGTTTATCAGATGAAAGATAGCGATTCAGGTAGAGTTTATTTTGTTCCGCCCGTAGCTTTTACTTCTCTTGCCTTTGTTTGCTTCGCGTTTCTACATTTCTTTTTACATACGTGCGAATGGTTGGGGTTCTTTATCTCCTCTTAAATATCTTTTTTTAAGATCGTATTTACTTTCTAATTTCCTCATTTCTGATCAGAAACGAGGAAATCCGTAGCAGAACCTAAGTTACCGCAATAGCGATGGCCGCTGGGGCAGGAAGGTTCTCGAGTGGAGACCACGAACTGGACGTCGAAGCGTAGGCCGGCCTCCCACCACTGGATACATAGCCCGTAGAACTGATGGCCGCTGGGACAGGAAGGTTCTCGAGTGGAGACCACGAACTGGACGTCGAAGCGTCGGTCGACCTCCCACCAGGTGGACAGACCACCTGAGAAAAGTCACAGGGAGATATTATGGTCGCACTGGATGTTAGGGGGGAGGCCTATGTGTTGCAGTGGACGTCACCAGGATGAAACGATGGTTATACATTTTAATTACCACGTTGATGGAAATCCCGCGATGTGGGAAGTACTACCAGGAAATGTTATCCTTTAACAGGTTGGCTACTTTTATTGTGACTAAGTTAACATTAATACAGGTACATACAAATTTTATTTTATTTTATATTAATTGTGACAACTTTCTAAAGGATCGAATTCCCTGACCATACATAGCAGGTTATTAATTTTTCTTTTGTCCTTAGGTTACAAAATTTAACTTTGATGCAAATTATAAAAAGTAACCCACTTTCTTCACTATTCAACTTAGTTTTTCCGTGTAGGGTACAAAGGGCGATTCACGTGAGCACGGGCGTTAAAGGCTGGATGGAGGGAAGTGTCCGGACATCCTCCGTAACTCATACGTGTTTCCGGCAAAAACGGACGCCGGAATACACCGCCCCACCGCATACCGACCACTGACATACATTTATGGCCTAGTAAACAATAATGGAACTTATTTATGTGTTTTAACTTTAAAACCGTGGTATTATTAAGTACCTTAAGGTTATTAAGGTCGGGTTCCTGGTATATATCACTGAGGTATGAAATGTCGGCGTGAACCTGTTTATGTGCTTATGTAATACAACAGACTAAAGGAGTTCTGACGCGAAAGAGTACGGCTACGTACGCACTAGCACAGAGTTCTATTTACAATTATGGTTTTTCTGTCGCGGCCACTAAAAATCTCTCGTGGAAACGTAGCCTACTATAGTATACCCAGCCGCCTAGTTCAGTCGCACAAGCTAGATAACCAGCAACGTTTCTTCTGTCTATATCCTCTTTATAAAACGGAAATCTCGCGGAATTAAAAAGTAACCTATGTCCTTCCCGTGGTCTGCTCTATATATGTGCCAAATATCATCAAAATTGGTACAGTAGCTTCGGAGCCTCTTTGTTGCAAACAAACAAGCAAATATATCCTCTTTATAATATTATTAAACAATATGGGGTATATTGGTTTATAAAGAAAATACATTCCCAGCAACTTACACTTCAGTTCTTGCCTATCTCCTCTTCATAAAAAATAATGAACCGAACGCACGATCAATCATCAAATAACGCCGTGCTCAGCGCAATAAGCGAATAAGCGGATATGATATTCCCGCTGAAAGAACAGTCTGATTTCATTTAGTTTGCGGCGCGTGCGAATGGCGCGGGCGGGCGGCGCAGGGCGAATCTAATATCCTGGCCTGGCTTCCGTCGGCAGACTTCCGGGACCGATATTAAACACTCATATCTAAAATATACTCATAAAATACCTGCATTATTATTTCCCGTGTGCTTAGAAACAAATGTGCAACAGGAAAACATTATTACATATTATATATTTACTCGTAGCACCGAAAACATATAACTAGTTATAACTGTTAGCACAATAATAAGCTTTTCTACATTATGCTACTATATCTTAAAAAACGAAAAATTCAAGAAAACAAGCATGCAAAAAACAGGAACAATCAAAAGGATTTAAAATTCAAATGTTCTACAATACTTGAGTGAATATTGAAGATAGATCTTATTTCCAAGAAAAAGTTCCTGGTGCTAACATATTAATACAGTGCAAGCAACTGGAAGATTTGAGATCTCGATCTTATTAAGGAGGGTGCAGGTTCGATTCCGTTCACGTAGACAATTATAGGTAGAGCGGGCGGATTCACTAACCGCGGCCGAACTTTTACAATAAATCCATCGGCGGCCGGCAGTTAATCAGGGCCGATAAAAGCTTAATCGTATTACCTGCGGAGCTGTTCCATTCTATTACTCCGCGAACTTGGATGGGCGGCTCTTTGATGACAGAACTTGGACGTTTGTATTATATTTACAATATAATATGTATTATACTTTTTTAACGGATTTCTATGTCATATAACTATCTGCGTGTCAAAATTCAATGTTTTCCGTTCAGTTGTTGATATTTCACTATACAAACTTTGGACCCCCATTTCACCCACTTAGGGGACGAATTTCTATAAAATACGTACCTACTCAATGTGTTATACTTATTACAACGGATATAAAATTTCAAGGAATACAAACTTTTAACCCTTATTTTACACACTCAGAGCGTGAATTGTAATAAACCCTGAAACTTGTATTTAAGAACATGAATGTTAATTTTCACCCCATTTGACTTGAATTTTGGGTGCGGGCGGTATACTCATGTGGATGTCTTTTTTATGTAGAAAAGTACAAAAAATAATAGTACTCGTATATAAAAGAATATACATACTTGTGTTGTGAATTGTTATCGCTTATGTAACACTACCCAGCTCATTTCTTATGCCGGTTTAAAAGCTACAAAACACTGGAAAATTGTATCCTCGGTTGCTTGTTTAGCAATTGTAAATAGTTCCAAGAACCGCCCAGCGAGATTTTCTCTCGACAAAGTTTAGTGTATAATGTTTTTCAAATTATCCGCTCGAATTCTCAATGCTATAGAATATTATAATAAAATTGTTATGTAAACCATTTACAAACAACGCTAAAATCTTTGTACATAATATAATAAGATCAACAACGCATTTTGTAGGTTTACCAATGGCGGCGGCGATTTTTCACCTACGCATTCACCATTAGCCCATAACAGTACTCATAGGGTTCTTGTGGCTACCTCGTAATAATAATAATATTGTCTATGGACGCTTCACAGTTTACACTACGTCAATCTGGCCCCGTGCTAAGTACCCGAAGAACTTCTGTTGCGGGGACCAGACAACGGGAAGTATCTATATTTAATACTTTTACATTATACGAGGGCGGGTCAATAAGTCCGTGACTTTTGGAATAAAACACAGATTTTTGGATAAATAAATCATTTTATTTTTCAACGTAGTCCCCCTTGAGCTCTATACACTTTGTCCAACGCTTCTCCAATTTTTTTATCCCTTCCAAAAAATATGATTTGTCGAGGTCCTCAAAATAGGCCTTTGTTTGCGAGATGACTTCATCATTGGAGTCAAATCTTTTTCCACCGAGCCATTTTTTCAGGTTTGGGAACAAGAAGTAGTCACTCGGAGCCAAATCTTGAGAATAGGGTGGATATGGGAGCAATTCATAGCCCAATTCATGGATTTTTGCCATGGCAACTGCACATGTGTGCACCCTTGCATTGTCTTAGTGAAAAAGAACTTTTTTCTTGGCCAAATGAGGTCGGTTTTTTTTCAAATCCTCAATAAGTTGGCATAATATTCCCTATTAATTGTTCTTCCCTTTTGAAGATAGTCAATGTGGATTATCCCACGTGCATCCCAAAAAACAGTCGCCATAACTTTATTGGCTGACAAACCCACCTTGGCCTTCTTTGGCGCCGATTCACCCTTAGAAACACACTGTTTTGACTGTTGTTTGGTCTCTGGTGTATTGTGATGGATCCATGTTTCGTCCACGGTTAAAAAACTCCTCCATATTGTGATTAAACAACGCCAAACCTTCCTGTGAAGTTGTTACACGATTGCGTTTGTGGTCGACTGTGAGCAAACGCGGCACCCATCTTGCGGAAAGCTTTCTCATGCCCAAGTGATCATTAAAAATTGAAACCACTGAGCCATGCGAGATGCCTATGGCTTCCACAATCTCTTGCACTTTCAATCTTCGGTCGGCCAACACCATATCGTGAATTTTTTCGATTGTTTCGGGTGTAGAGACCTCAACTGGGCGTCCAGGACGTTCGGCATCTTCAGTGCTTGTAAGGCCACAACGAAATTCAGTAAACCACTTTTTTACCATTGAAATCGATGGTGCAGAGTCCCCATAGTATTTATCAAGCTTAGCCTTGGTCTCGGTAATGGTTTTTTTTCGCAAAAAATAATGCTTAATAAGCACACGAAATTCACTTTTTTCCATTGTTTCCTTAAGTTACTGGATAGTCTGATAAAGATAGCTGTAAAACACAAACTAACTGACGCAGCAAGTTCAAATTTTGATAGGAGTCAACTGACAGATGCCTGTTGACAGGAGTAGTGTTGCTTTTTCAGTAAGGAGGTTAGAAATTCAAAAAGTCACGGACTTATTGACCCGCCTTAGTACATTGGCGTTTTTTCGTACTGGCCACTTTGATCTCAAATATATCTTCTTTGGTTAAGAATTCCAATTTCAAATTTATACCATTATTTACTTATGCATTTGTGTTTCGAAAACCGTAATTCATTTTTTTTACCTCTTTTGGTTTTTTCTTTGCGTCACTCTGTTTACAAAATGGAAAACTTGAAATATCGTATTATTTTCGAGTACGAGTTCCACCGTGGCACCAGTGCTGCAGAAACGGCTCGAAGGATTAATGATGTGTATGGCGGCGGTAACGCAAAAGAAATCACAGTGAGTTTTTGGTTTCAATGTTTTTGGAAAATTCGACCATCGAAAATTGGAAATTTCGACCAGCAGAACAAGCCCAGTGGACGGCCGGAGACCAAAGTTGATAATGAAGAATTGAAGGCTATTGTGGAAGCGGATCCATCGTAAACCACGTCCGAGTTAGCTGCAGGCTGCGGTGTTAGTGATAAAACTGTTTTAATCCACTTGAAGCAAATTGGGAAGGTGAAAAACCTCATGAATTGAGTGCAGCAAACCGACAAACGCGCGTCGACTGCTGCGTTACATTACTCAACTGGCACAATAATGTAGGGGGTTTAAATCGAATCCATTACCTGTGATGAAAACTGGATCCTGTACGATAGTCAGAAACGCTCATCGCAATGGCTGAACCCTGGAGAACCAGCCAAAGCCTGCCCTAAGCGAAAATTGACTCAAAAAAAGTTACTTATGAGCGGTGGACTTTGGTGGACTAGTGCCGATGTCGTTCACTACAGCTTTCTTAAATCTGGCCAGATGATTACGGCAGATGTCTATTGCCAGCAACTGAAATCATGATGGAAAATCTAGCTGCTAAACAACCGATTTTAGTCATTCGCTCTATGTCACTGCTGCTTCAGGACAACGCTAGACCACACACTGCACGACAGTCGGCTACCAAATTAGAGGAGCTTCAATTGGAATGTTTAAGACGTCCACCGTACTCTCCGGACCTTGCTCCAACAGATTACCATTTTTTTAGAAATTTGGATAACTTCTTGCAAGGGAAAAAATTCAACTCCGATGGGGCAATTCAAAGCGTCTTCATAGATTTTATTGATTCCTGTCCGAATGTTGTTTTTTTTAGTAAAGGAATCAATGAACTACCTATGAGATGGCAAAAATGCAGAGATAGTAATGGTATATTATACTTTGATTAAATAAATATATTAATTTATATTTATTTAATCGAAGTATATTATAAAATATATTTTTTTAAATAACTTATTGTTTAAAAAAAATCGACTTTATGTTACAAAATGCCAATTTCATACGTAATGACCAATTTTTTTTTTTTATTAGATTATACACATATTTAGACACACGTACATGACCCAGGAACGCAGAAAAACTTTTAGTTCCCTCGGCGGGATTCGAACCCGCAACCCAACACGCTCAACCACTGAGCCACAGAAGTCGTAGTATAATTCTATACCATTATTTACACCACCGGCTTATCTTAATAAACGATAGTAATTGTGGAAAGTTGCATCACCCGCCTCGCAATAAGTTCCATAAAGAACGTTATCTGCTTCGCGCATTGTCGAGGAACAAAGCGGGCTCTCGTTCGCTCGCGATTCGAATTTCGAACGGAACCAGTCCAACTCCGACTTTGTTGGACAACTATTGATGTCTGATACAACTTCCCGCGTCCCACTGAACGTAATCACATCATATTTCATCCGTCCTCCCTATTATATCACCGTGCACTGCAAATCTCTCGATGAGAATCGTAGTTACATCAATAGAATATTATAACATACTGTAACAGACAATGTAAGAGACATGATTAAGGAAATGAGTTATCTTCGTTATATTGAATTTTGCCCGGAGCCAAGCACATTCAAGTTTACAAATTTTCGCATTTAAACAAAACCTATTGGGCGTTGATAGTTATGGAACCGGGAACCCTCCTTTTTTGATTCACAATCTTTCGACAGTTATAATTTCGCACCACGTCAATCTGGTCCCGTGGTAAGTTCTCGAAGAACTTGTGTTACGCGGGGTACCAGACAACGGAAATATATTTAATAGTTTTATTCTATATTTAAGGTTTTATTATACCTTAAATATATATATTTATTATATATATTTAAGGTTTTTATTATATAATACACATATTTATTACACATCCATGACCCAGGAACACAGAAAACTTTTTGTCCCCTGGCGGGATTAGAACCCGCGACCTTCAGCATGAGCGCCAACGTGATAACCACTGAGCCACAGAGGTCGTATTATAATCTTACGGTATAAAATTCACTATTTTCGGTGTCAAATATATTAATGCTCGATAATGATGTGCGCCGTGCGCCATCCCATTTTTAACCGACTTCCGAATTAAGGAGGCGGTTATATACCGCCGAATATTATATTATTTTATTTTATTTTTGTAAAGTGCATTGACGACTTGACACATCCGGCACGCGGTGCAGTAAACTGAGACGGGCGCAGCCATGGCGCAGCGCAGTGTTACACATCTCTACTTCCAAGTAGTTACAAGTAGAGATGTGTAAATATTTCTCATAAAACATTTTTGCATAGGTACTATACGTTATTACAAAAATATTGATTAAAAAAAACACACGCGCAAAGTTTCCTCTGTCTGAAATATTTATATAACTAAAATTCGAATGCCCTCTAGCGGTGCTATGGGTATAAATAATCATTGGCACCTTATCTATTAGTTAACCTGAATTTAAGTAGATGGCGCTGTTTAAATAATGATATATGTTTGCGAGATAGTCGTTTTGCGTATCAGGTGAGCCAAGACTCAAGAGTAAAGGACATATTATTTATTGAAGGGGGCCGAAATACCTGCAAGGCCTTATATTACATCAGGCTTCTCATCTATTTCATGTTTCAACAACACGAGCTCAAACGGTGTTATTTTAATATTTTGATTTAAGCCTCTGTATAACGGCCAGTGACCTTGAGCGTCAACTCCCATACTGATTTTGTAGGCGACAAGGACGTATCGCGCCGACCGGAGTGTATTGAAATCGGAGAAAAAATAGCTATAAATATTTGAGACAAAAATGGCAAAAACTGAAACGGCGTACCCCTGAGTCTTGTGTTACCTACTTAAAATAATGAAATAATTTTCACACTCGTGTGACTTATAGAAGAAATGAAAAAGGTTTTAACTTTTAAAAAAAGGGTGGACTTAGCATATTTTTAAAATCTATATTTAAATGCAGAATTACTTTTTTTTTCAACACGACCATGTCTGAGAAAAAAGGTTTCAAAGAACTCCAATTTTCAGTTCTATCGATCTATTACAACCCCTTAAGTAATTTATTCCAACAGAAACATCACATTCAATACTAACAACAACAACACACAGGCGCGGCGGTAGGTATTAATTAAGTATTAGGCTGACCCCACATTAGGCGTGCGCGTTCCTCGGGCGTGTGAGTGGCGCGAGCAGCGCCCGCATCGCTGACACGCCCGAGGAACGCGCACGCCTAATGTGGCAGAGGCCTTATATTTACCGGTTTAATATAAATAACAATAATTTAATTATATAAATAACAATAAATTAATAATATTTACTAATATTTTAAGTAGTTCAAATTTTAAAAAATTATATATTTTTTTTAGTTAAACTTAGGGTAAAAGAACAAAATCAGTGTAACTGGAAACAAAATATTGGGTGAACATCAAAATAATAAGGCGGGATATATTATTTAAATTCGTCGAAAGCCGCCATAATAATATATGAGGTCGCATGATACATCGGTGCGGGGCGCGGGCGGTGCGGCGGCGCGGGCACGCTGGGAAGACACTCCCGAGGACGTGATTCAATTTGCATAGTGTGATGGACGGATTACCGAACCCTTTGGCAGCCGCGAGTCCTCTGATACCGACTTACTACCGACCTCGAATATTCCCCAATAACTGGCAAGTCCCTTTATGAGCTCCCGTCTCATTTATACTTGATTCTAGAATAATTGAATTCGTCCTTTTAAAATTCGCCAAGTTCGAGTGGGATTCAGGCCTATGTATGCATTATGTATGGGGAATACAGGATATGTATGGGGAAATATATGCTTGATACTTGGAGAATCTGTAATTTAAACAATATTTAAGGACCCTAGTCGACCAACGCCTGCTTAAATACTATCAGAAATCATTATTTAATTACCTACATCCCTACAGGTTCTTTATTATCAACGTATTAGTGCATTAAAATTACATGGAAGTAAATAATAATATGTATCTTGACGAGAAGTTTAGACTTTAGATAACAATTTACAAGTAGAGCTTCCGTGTGTTTGCTGCCCGTATCTACTGTTAACGAAATGTTTTATGCCGACATACTTGTAAACTTTGGAATCTCAGTATTCTCAATACAATAAAATAAACAATTTTCTTTTGTTCAAACTATTATTGACAAACTATTATTTATCTTCCGAACTGTCAACGACCAACGACCGAGGCACTGAGCTGTAAGCAGAACCCCCCGATAAAACTCGGCTCCTCAACGAAACCCTCCTTGTTCTGTGCCTATTTGATGAGTTTAATTCGTTTTAACCGACTTCCAAAATTAAAGAGTTTATAATATAATCAATAATTTAATATTCGTCTCATGGAGATTTTCTTTTTTTTTTTAATAGACATTATACAACAAAAGAACAAATTTTCAATTATTTTTCTGTCTAAACGTCTTGACATCAGCAGCGGATCATATTATGCCCATTATATCCGTAATTTATTTTCAAGAACCTTAAATATATTTATAGGTAGAGCAATTATTTACTCACATGCAACACAACTCTGTTTTATGTTATTTATTAGTTATTACGTTAAGAGATTAAGGTGTATTTACTTCTAATATAAATGGATACATAATAAATATCCTCACGAAGCAATTATCAGGAGCAATTTACAATGAAATGTCCCGCTTGTGCCAGTCAGGCTTACTCCACACCTCACAGGTTAGGGACAATAACATACCATTACCGCATTACTGAAAAGCCTTGTCACGTCTCATTATATTAAGTACCTGGGTAAACGAGCTTTGCTCGGAGTTATAATAAATTTAAAAAAAAAAAAAAAATCACAAAATGTTTATCTGACCAGGATTCAAACCCACCAACCACTCCATTTCGTAAAATTTCTAATGTATGTTTTATGTAGACAAATTTTTATTCTTTGGAGCTGATTTTAAAAAGATTTTATCGCCAAAAAGTTTCAGCAAGCCCAATTTAAGAACAAGCGGAACACGGACGCGCCGCGCGCCGGGTCAAACTCGCTAAGTTATGTATTATTATATATTTATAAAATTACTAGCTTTTGCCCGCGGCTTCGCCCGCGTAGTAAGTATAATGTTCTTGGAGAAAAAACTACTTCGGCGAATAACTCTCTATTTACAGCAATATACCTACTTCTGATACAATATTGAAAATGTTTATAGGTTAACCCAATGTAAATGGTTAAAAATGGGACTCTATCACCTCGACGCGACATGCGCGACCGCTTGATACCTATACATTATATTATTATATCTATATAGTAGTAGTAATAGTAGTAATAGTATAAAAAGACTATTTAAAAAAACCGCATCAAAATCCGTTGCGTAGATTTAAAGATCTAAGCATACAATATAGGTACATAGGGACAGACAGATAAAGCGACTTGTTTTATACTACGTAGTGAATAATCATTTAATTTGCCATTCCAACAAAACTGGCCAACTACCTCTATGGATATTCCATAAGAACTGCAGAACAGAATATTCGTCGAGCGAGCACCGAGTCGCGACTCGCGAGTGCCGCCGAGACATGTCCTTGCATTTTAAATCTGTAATATCTTCGAAAATATTCATTTAAATTACATGCTATACAGGGCCATATTAATCTATATTAAATGCACAATGTATTTAAGGTACTAAATTGGATAAGGATTAATGCTGTATTGCTTAAAATCGCTTCGTAAATAAGCTATTAAATTTAAATCAAAGTAAAGGATAAAAAATGGTTATTGTGGGTTATCCCTAAGAGATAGATATATGCTATCGCGGACTTTTTTGTAGGATTTTTTATGATGAACAAAACTGTAGTACATTATTTTGATCTATCTCGTAGGGTTCAGCCACCGTTTGCAATGTAAGCGGAAAAAAAGTAATTATTTACAACATCACATTAGAAATCTCAAAAATAACAGTATTTCTCCACTATTTAATGAATGTTATTATACATATAAACCTTCCTCTTCAATCACTCTATCTATTAAAAAAAACCGCATCAAAATCCGTTGCGTAGTTTTAATGATTGAAGCATACATAGGGATATAGGGACAGAGAAAGCGACTTTGTTTTATACTATGTAGTGATTTTATAGCTTCTTAGTTCCTATACGTAGGTGCATTTTATATTTAAATTCTTGATTTACAGTTTAATTACGTCTTGTACTATTATGTATTCTGTGGTTTCATACAGAAGCGGTGCAAACTTACTAGCATCTATTGAGTCATTGTCGGTCATTCGGTTCTGACTTCTGAGTTTTTCCTGTCTCGCCTACATGCGATAAAAGCGATGTGTCATGTCACAATGTGTCCCCCTAAATACATAATCTTACACTTTAAACGAGACGATCTTGTAAATATAATCGGTATCTCAGCAAGGGCTACAAGTATTACCATGAAATTTTGTATGCAGGGAGTTTTGGGGGAGAAAAATCGATCTAGCTAGGTCTTATTCCCTAGAAACTGTGCATTTTGAAGCAATACCTATTTTTTTTTTTTTTTTTTCGTCGTGCGACGATATATCAATAATTTCGACTCTCGTACGTCAGTCTGATCAACAGCTTGGCATGTGTACCTACAAGGTACCTACGTTTAATTTTTGCATTGTTTGGAAATTCGGAATGTGGTGGGTTCGAATCCCGGTAAGATAAATGTTTTTGTGACTCCTATTATTTCTTTTTCTTTTTTATTTTTTTTTAATTATTTTATCGTTCGACTTAAAACTCCGAGCAAAGCTGGGTCTCGCAGGTACTCATACTTGATAAGAATTCCTGCCTTCTAACAAAAGAGTTAAGGGCATAGACGTATATATAATAGTCGAGGCATGTTAAGACAAAAACTGTCCCCACTTAAATGGCCCCATTTTTGGAGTTGTTTGGGGCCATTTTGACATTTTAGGTATGAAGAAATCAAGATGGCTGACAATTGAGGTATGGTGAAGACAAGATGGCGTAACTTTTTCTTGCATAAAGATTTGTTCTGTCAAATGTAGTCCCTACGTGATAGCCTATCTTTAGTTTAGAAATCTTTGGTTAAGGGTGTCACAGACGGCGAAGATATTATAACGCCTGGATATATTTCACATTACAGTACGTAATATGTATAGTACGTAAACTATACAAGTGATATTTTATCTTAACATAATATATAGTATCTTCGCCGTCTGTGATGCCCCTACGCCTACCTATTGGTCGAAGTTTTGAAAATCTACTACATATTCTGAGTACTTATTATACAGAATATAAACTACTACTTACCTGCGATGAGGCCCGGCAATGTGCAGGTAATGCGGGGTCACGCGCGTTAGACCACTCAGCAACAAAACCCTCTCGACCGGCAGATGACCCGCGTAGAATGTTCTGGAATTTAAACAAATGTTTGAGATTATCTTTGGTTTCCATTGGAACATGCAATGGAATGTTAGTATTATTTTACTTACTACGAAATACTATTTTTTAAGGCTGAGATATGATGCAGATACGGCGGGCCCGGAAAAATTCAGAACATTGTAAATACGGCGCATACTCTGCACTAATACAATAGATTTGAAAACCGATGTGTCGAGTGTTGAGCTGTCATATATTTTATTGACATTTAATGATTCGACTCGACCTCAGAGTAATAACTGACTCGAAACTTGTGTGTTCGATTTTCAGCTCTATTGTTCTAGCGCAGAGTTCTATTTTAAAATGCATTCAATTTTTTTCAGCCTTCCCGATTCCGTATCATATTTAGGCTTGAATTTTTTGCACTTTTTGACGATAATACGTAAAAAGCTCTGGTATGGTCTTGAATTGCTAACCCTTTTTTTATTCGGAGTGCAACCTCATAAACGTAGTGTATTACATTCTCTTTGGCTTATACATAACGAGTTTGTCCGTTACCAGGCCATAAAATATTTTTTAAAACTAGTCTGTCTACAGACATAGGCTGGGACTATATGAACCGGAATCCGGAAGGCCGTAGAAAATTCAAAACGTGAAAAATAGAAATTTGCGCTTATACGATAGAGCTGAAAATTGAACACACAATTAGTGTTGAGTCAAATGTCAATGTCATATATGACAGCTTGACACTCGACACTTCCAGTTTCAACTTTATTGTATCAGTACAGAGTCCTATTTTCAATGCTCTGAATTTTCCTCATCCTGGGTGACTTTATGTTCCGCCTGGATAAGAAAATAGTAGGTTAAGTTGTATTAACAATAGAATATAATATACACAGAGGTATTTTGTGTCAAAGCTCAAGTATTGTAGGGGACTGTATTATTCCACAGGGTTTCAACCGCCGGCTCAGATTAGACTCGAAGATAGCAAGGTTACACCGATTTGGGCAGAGCTGGGGCGATAATAAACACTATTTTTGAGGAGAACGTTTTTCACATTTTTTGCTTTGCTTACCTGGCTCATGGCAATGCCGTATAGAAAGCCGCTACGCCGCGCCGTCTGTACGCCTCTTTCGGGCCGATTTGCCATCTCACTTTTGCCTCTCTATACGACTATTTTCCATAATTTTCCCTATTTTCCATGAGCCAGGTGAAGTAAAACGCATTGTGTGAATCTCTTTATTGTTTTTCCCAATTACATAAGTCCTTATATACTAACAATCTTATTCCATATAAAAGATATTCATAACCTAACCATGTATGAAGTGTTCTATATTTTTACCATTATTTTCTTAATAACTACTTATCTATTTATTATATAATTCAAACTGTTATTTTTCCCATTAGGTATTATGTTTATCTATATAAATCAAAAGAAACTACGTTAAAATTCACTATAGTTTAAAATATATAAGCAAAATAACCTTAAGTTCATAAAACACCATGTAACACGACTTTTTGCACACTGATGCTATAGAAATCTATACATATATAGTCACTGAGTGTTCACCATTATAGTTTATGTACTGTTTTAAATCACTTGTTTATCGTTCACATTTCAATTCACTTGTATAACAAGTATTGTAATCATTTCATTCGTCAATATTAACAAACCAATATGTCAGAACCGCAATCAGTGGGTCGATTCTGCTAATACTAAGGCGGGTCAATAAGTCCGTGACTTTTTGAATTTCTAACCTCCTTACTGAAAAAGCAACACTACTCCTGTCAACAGGCATCTGTCAGTTGACTCCTATCAAAATTTGAACTTGCTGCGTCAGTTAGTTTGTGTTTTACAGCTATCTTTATCAGACTATCCAGTAACTTAAGGAAACAATGGAAAAAAGGGAATTTCGTGTGCTTATTAAGCATTATTTTTTGCGAAAAAAAACCATTACCGAGACCAAGGCTAAGCTTGATAAATACTATGGGGACTCTGCACCATCGATTTCAATGGTAAAAAAGTGGTTTACTGAATTTCGTTATGGCCTTACAAGCACTGAAGATGCCGAACGTCCTGGACGCCCAGTTGAGGTCTCTACACCCGAAACAATCGAAAAAATTCACGATATGGTGTTGGCCGACCGAAGATTGAAAGTGCAAGAGATTGTGGAAGCCATAGGCATCTCGCATGGCTCAGTGGTTTCAATTTTGAATGATCACTTGGGCATGAGAAGTCTTTCCGCAATATGGGTGCCGCGTTTGCTCACAGTCGACCACAAACGCAATCGTGTAACAACTTCACAGGAAGGTTTGGCGTTGTTTAATCACAATATGGAGGAGTTTTTTAACCGTGGACGAAACATGGATCCATCACAATACACCAGAGACCAAACAACAGTCAAAACAGTGTGTTTCTAAGGGTGAATCAGCGCCAAAGAAGGCCAAGGTGGGTTTGTTAGCCAATAAAGTTATGGCGACTGTTTTTTGGGATGCACGTGGGATAATCCACATTGACTATCTTCAAAAGGGAAGAACAATAATTAATGGGGAATATTATGCCAACTTATTGGACCGCTTCAATGAGGATTTGAAAAAAAACCGACCTCATTTGGCCAAGAAAAAAGTTCTTTTTCACTAAGACAATGCAAGGGTGCACACATGTGCAGTTGCCATGGCAAAAATCCATGAATTGGGCTATGAATTGCTCCCACAACTACCCTATTCTCAAGATTTGGCTCCGAGTGACTACTTCTTGTTCCCAAACCTGAAAAAATGGCTCGGTGGAAAAAGATTTGACTCCAATGATGAAGTCATCTCGCAAACAAAGGCCTATTTTGAGGACCTCGACAAATCATATTTTTTGGAAGGGATAAAAAAATTGGAGAAGCGTTGGACAAAGTGTATAGAGCTCAAGGGGGACTACGTTGAAAAATAAAATGATTTATTTATCAAAAAATCTGTGTTTTATTCCAAAAGTCACGGACTTATTGACCCGCCCTCGTATATTAAATCCTGCATTACTACAGGGGGCCTGAAACGCCATACTCACCGTCCAGCCTGCAATCAAACGGTTTGACTCAAATCTTACCGTGTTTGATGCAACTGTTTGACGTCGGTTTGATCGGTTTGTCAAACGGCACAACGGTTTTTTAGGTTCACTGTCACTTCACTGTCAAACAAAACAAAAGTATGTAATTCCATCAAACGAGCTTCAAACCCGTAAATGTTTGACAAACCGTTCAAACTAGCTTCGTAATAAACGATCAAATTGGTATGACTCAAACCAAAATTTACGTGTTTGAGTCAAACCGTTCGATCGTCTCGGGGGCTCGTTAGGCCGCGCCGCGGACTTGTACAAAGAAATAGGCGTATCAATTGGTCTTAAATAAATAATCACGAACATGGGAGAAGGGAGCAAGTGCGGGACATTAACAAGGGTCCGCTCCAATTTTCGTCCTGTCTACGTTGATATATCGAAGGCCGATGCGAGTCCAACGTCCGTCCGCCCCCGCGCCCGCCCCCGCCCCCGCCCCCGCCCCCTCAAGCACTGACGGCTCGTTACTTTTAACTGACTTCCAAAAAAAGGAGTGGTTATGCATTATAAATAATTTTCAATAATATTTCAATAATTATAAATAATCATTAAAAAATAATTTTGAAAATCGGTCCACAGACGGCGGAATTATCGTTGAACATACGATAATTCCGCCGTCTGTGGACCGATTTTTAAAATTATTTTTTTGATGTAAAGGGTATAAACCCAAGTTGGTCCCGTTTTCGAAGGAACTCCTCGAAATTTATATGGACACATATGGTGATTTCGACTTTTTCCTGAAGTATTTCAAGCATATTATGCTAAAAAAGCAAGCGTTTGTACCAAATACCAAGGTATACACCCTGGATCCAAAAATACTCAACAGAACTCCTGAGTCATCCCACTTACAGTAATCACCACCATCTTCACAAGAAACACCCAACATAATATTATTATGATGACATAGGCACTCACTACTCATCAGAGTTTTGTGCACCGATATCAATGTGTTCATAATAATATAGATAATAAATTTAACTAAAAAGAGAAAAAATATTATTTTTAAACAAAAAATTAAAACCGACTTCCAAAATAAAAAAGCACAAAAAAGTATGAAATATAACTTATTTTCAACTTTTTTTCAAATATTTTTTTTAACAAAAAACAATTTTTTTCTAAATAATTCCTCTTTTAAATTCGGCTAAAATATTAACTACATATTTCTCTACTCAAAGTACCAGAAAATTTGAACGTGAGTTCGATAAAATATTATATGATATTGTTTAAACTGGTACCGACTTTAAAATTAGATTGAGTAGAGAAGTGGTTAAATTTTATCAGAATTTAAAAAGAGAATTATTTAGAAAACAAGTTTTATTTTATACTTGTTTGTGCATTTTTATTTTGGAGGTCGGTTTTAATATTTTGTTTAAAAATAATAATAATTAATAACATGAAATAGTGATTCAGCACAATGAAATAAATACTTTAAAAAATTTTTTATTTCATAAATACGAAGAACGAGAGAGATAACATGATATTTAACTCGGTGTTAATCTTAACCCAGATTTGCGCAAATGGGCCTTAAAAATTTTGTAAATTGTAATTTTTGACTCTTTCGACTCAAACGGTTGCCGACTCCTGGTCTAGTCCGATCTACCATACCTAGCTTACTTCCTGATGACGAGTTTTGGAAATAATTTACAAATTCTTTATGGGTGTATGATGGATAAATAGATAGTGCTCGGATAATGACATCTCTACCAGTATCGGCCAAATAGTGGCAGTCGTTAATCCAAAGACAGCATTAATTGCCCGCGGCTTCACCCGCGTAAAATTAGGTTTTAAACTTTCATCCCCTATTTTACCCTCCTAGGGGCTGAGTTTTAGAAAACCCGTAAATATGTATAAATTCATTAAAATTCCGTACTCTATTCATACGAAATAGCATTTATTGCCCGCGGCTTCGTTTGCGTGAAATTAGGTTTTAAACTATCATCCCCTATTGTAGGGGCTGATATTTAGAAAATGCTGAAATACGTAATTCATTATTATTTTCGTACTCAATTCATACAAAACATCATGCAAATATACCCAAAGAATAAAAAGTTTCATACAAACTTTTATCACCTATTTTAACCCTTTGGGGGTTAAATTTTCAAAAATCCTTTCTTAGTGGAGGCCTACTTCATAATATGAGAAATACGTGTGCAAAATTTCAAATTTCTACCTGTGCGTTGATATATCAGTCAAAATCTTTAAACGACTTCACAAAAAACAAAGTTGCAACCTTATCAAGATGCAGGAGATACTTTACTATTACAACCGCCCTTACAAAAAGCTAAACAACCGAATAAGATTTTAGTTCAGTCTTCATAGTTGAAGTGAGCTTAAGCGGGTATAAAGAGACGACGAGAGTGAAAACGTATTTCTTCCCGGATAAAACGAATAGATAGAGCTCTTTAATATAAACGAAGCAGACTTTAGTACTCTCAAAAATTGCATCGCTGGCGGTCGCCGGTCGGATACACACTGAATTTCTTATTTAGCGCAAGATTCGTTACTTCACGCTGTAAAATACTTCACTATTATTGTCTAAACAAAGTTTAGTTAGAACTTTAACAATTTTACAATATTTACATCTAATATTAACGTAGCGGAGATGAGATAAAAATAAAAACTAAGGCAAACGAGCAGCTGCATCACCTGATGATAAGTGACTACCATCATTCGTTACGACGCGACGGCGGAAGTTAAACTTTTAGTCCAACAAATTGCAAACGATACATCATTAAAATTTAAAATCATTAGCCGCGTCCAGACCGGCCGAGCGCCGCTCGCGAGCCGCGCTCAGACTTCCTGCTCGCGAGCCGTGGCACCCGAGCTAATTTGTAAAAAGTTCCGAGCCGGGCTCGCGAGCCAAGGTGAGCCGGTTTGAGCATTTAGTTTCTCTCCGTGTAGCGATGGAAAACCACGTATTATTAGGTGCTACGGCGCTTATGTTGTCTGGATATATAATAAAAAAAAGAAAAGAGAAACGAAAAGTCTGGATTAAAAAATTGTACCAAAACCGAAACCAATACGGCAACAGTTTGTTAAAGGAACTAACAATCGACCATTCAGTCTCAAACTTTACACGCATGTCTGCGGGAGACATTGAATATTTGTGCTCCTTAGTGGCTATGAAAATAAAAAAATGTGACACTAACTACAGAGAAGTAATAACTGTATCCGAAAGAGTGCTAATAACATTGAGATATTTGGCAACAGGAGACTCCTATACGTCGATGAAGTACCAATGCCTCCTAAGTGTAGGGAATCAAATTTTACACCAGAAGAAAAAAACTGTTTAAAAAAAAGGTTTTATTTATTTTGATCAACTATTGATACTAAAATAGTTTCCAATACATTACCTTTTTATTAGTTACGAAGGGATGTGATTATGTTTACGTTTTATAAGGATTTAGTCACTTAGCAGATATTGATTCTAGAACTACCTACTTGGTTGCGTAAATTTTGACATACTTCTCAGCCAATTGTGCTTAGCTCGGAGAGGCACGGATTTAAGAAACGTACTTTATAAGAATATACCATGCTATTGGCAATAACAGTTTACAGAATAACTGGTCCAATTTGTTCTATAATCTTCATTCCCAACCAACTAACACTTTTGAATGTCACAAAACAAAACTTTTGAAGAAATATCTACTATCTGAAATTTTCTTAGCAATAACCAGGAGAATTAGAATTAAAATCTTTAAATTTAACATTAAAAATGATTTGACTTACCTTTGTTTTGATAATCTCTCCAAATATATTGAAATTAGTGGCAAATAACAATAAATTATCCAGGAGCAAAACGAAAACTAACCGTTTCAATTACGAAACCCCCGTAAAAGTGGTGTTTTCTGCACAGTTTTCTGGAACTAAATCAAATCAAAACGCAGGTTGGTACTATCTTTATCTCCCTCTATCAAATGGCGAGGAACGCGCTAGTAGCGATCGTGCGAAGTTAATCAGTCAAATGCAGAACGCGCCCGAGTGTAGTCGGTTGTCGGTGCAGTTAGAAGATATTTCCATATAATACATACGAACGAATGAATTCTGTCACTTAGTAGATATTTTCACAGAGCTCAAGAACCTTTTTGGTAAAGAAATATTGGATAGGAGTAAATTCAATCTATGCGAATATGAGTCTTATGTCTATTGTAATAAAAAAGTAATTTTGGACTAAAATGTCAGTTAGGAGGTATTGGTACTTCATCGACGTATACCAGTCTTCAATATCTTTTTAGAGTATCGAAACAATCTATATCAACTATAGTTCCAGGAACGTGTGATGCAATTATAGACGCCCTCAGTGATTACGTTAAGGTAAATAAAAAGTCATGGTAACTAATCAATCAAATTATTTATTTATCTGCCTCATATTTAAATTATACATTAAATGACGGAGCTGTCACCAAAATTAAAGTCTGATGTTTCTGTAGTAGTAGCAGGACTAAATTGTGTGTTCTGCAGATTTTCAGCGGAAGTTATGGTTGAAGATGTAGTGGGTGGCTGTGTGTAATATCCTGGTCTATACATCTGATATTTTCCCATATCCGCTTCATGAATAATAGTATTAATAGCATTTTTTACACATGATTGAGTGTAAGGATCATATTTTCTGAGTTCATGTGCAATATGATTACCGAATGCTACACATGGATCATTTATGGAAGTTGAACTTTTCTCAATTATGGCAAAAGTGTCCTTCAATATATTGTCAATAGAATCATTTTGTGCATTCGTATTCAGCCGTCTTTTCTTTCGCGATGGTTGAGGCGATGGTAATGGTTGTTTTGACGATGGCAGTGGTTGTTGTGGAGATGGCAATGGTTGTTGTGGCGATGGCAATGGTTGTTGTGGCGATGGCGATGGTTCTTGTAGCGTTGGCGTGGGTTCTTGTGGGGATGGCTCGGGTTGTTGTGGCGATGGCTCGGGTTGTTGTGGCGATGGCGTAGACTATTGTGACGGTCCTGGTTTTTGAGAAGGATTGCTCTGTAAAAATAATGTTTGTTTTGTTATTTGCAGACACCGTCCACAGAAGAAGAATGGCTAGCAGTATCAAATGAATTTGAAATAAAATGGAACTTCCCACATGTTATAGGGGCTATGGACGGGAAACACGTAACTCTTCAAAGACCCATCAATATAAATACTGATTATGACAACTACAAGAATTTTCCTAGTATAGTGCTCTTCGCTCTCGTGGATGCTAATTACAAATTCTTGTTTGTTAATGTCGGAAGTAAAGGGCGTATTTCCGACGGCGGAGTTTTTAAAAATACGATTTTATATCGAAAATTAGAAAACGGTCAACTGAACATTCCTGAAGCGCAGATACTACAAATACCGTACATAATGAAAATACCATATTTCATATTGGGCGACAAAGCTTTTATGCTTAACAAATATACTATGAAACTATTTGAAGGTAATCCAGAGGCGGGTTCCAAAGAAAGAGTGTTTAATTACAGACTTAGCAGAGCTCGCAGAGTCGTTGAAAATGCCTTTGGTATTTTAAGTTCAGTCTACAGAGTCATTAGGAAACCTATCCTCCTAGAGCCAGAAAAAGCTACAAAAGTGGTCTTAGCAACAGTGTATTTATATAATTACTTACGAAGAAATAACTATTCTATTCCACCAGAATATTATGATAGAGAAGTGGATGGTTCATTTATTCCTGGTCAATGGAGAAACAATATTCCATCTACAGCACTATTACCTCTAACGGCCATTCCGCGCAGAGGCACTGTTAGTGCTAAAGCATTCGTCAACATTTAGCAACACATTTTGTAACAAACGGAATAATTCCATGGCAGGATCAATATTAATGTTCAACTAATTTTGAAAATAAACATAAATAAAGTACTTACGTTATCTATTCCGCCTTCTTTTGTGATTCCTGTGTCATCTTTATTGGACATAAAGTCAAAATATTTGAAACCAAACCACTTCGATATATAAATTTCGTCAGCGCCTGTAACAAATATGTAGACGTTATAGGTATTTTTCGTTTCCTAGTGTGTCCTATAGTAAATGTTGTTTATATGGATATTTGACAATGAGATTAATTAATCTAACATTCAATATAATTAAATAAATAAAAGAATCTTTACCTGAACCAGTGATATAACTTTTTCTCTGCTTTGACTTTTCGCGTCGGTATGAACCTGTCAATGAGTCAAGTTTCTTTTTCAACTCGGGTACAGGTAACTTCATTTCATTAGAGATCTTCCTCCAGCAATCTTCTCGCTTACTTTTATTTAAATGATCTGGATCTTTCGAATCCCATAACATTTTGAAGCTTCCGTAAAGTTGTATTAAGCGAATACTGTCTTCTTTATCAATTTTTCATACACTGGCTCGCGAGTGTCTTTACGTCCGTCTACACCGAGCGAGGAGCTCAGACTGAGCCGCCTTTGAGCATCGGCAAAAACCGACAACGCATGGCTCGGGGCCGAGCGGCGCTCGGGCGAGCCAACGTGCGCCCGAGGAAGCCCGGGCGCCGTCCACACCGGCCGAACTATTGGCTCGCGAGCCAGACTCGCGGGCCGCGCTCGGCCGGTCTGGACGCGGCTGATCTATCTATGTCTACATTCTATGTTGTAGCTAAGGTCCCATGACACACTTTGATGCTTAGTGCCTAGGTACTTTTAATTTTTTTTGCAGAAACGTAGTTAACTCACTTGCTATGTATGTATGCCGGGCACCTGCAATAGAAAGTCTTTCTTTTATTGGTGAGAGCGAATAAGAGCGTTTTCACATTACGCGATATCATAATATACGTTTAAATTTAAAAATTTAACTGTGACCTGTCTTTGTCATTAAATGACATATCGGTGCGATATCGGTTATCGGATTTGTTATTAAGAATATGCTCTTATGCCGACGACATAAGACTTGAGAGCGTCTTCCGGTCCCATATCGGCTATCGTATTATTTGTATCGCGTAATGTGAAAATACTCGTAAGTGATAGGGAAAGTCGAGGGAAAGAATATACAGGCTACAATGAGGGTTTTCAAATTTGTGACATCTGACAGCTTTTTGACACGACATGGACCGTCGTGCTACCAAGCGCCGCCTGGTGACAGAAAATGAATCGAAAATTTTATTGACCGTTTTTAATACCCCTTACGCCACCAGATGACGCTTTGTTTCCGTTGGGTATGGCCCACTAACGGCAGAAAAAATATCAAACACTTTTTCATTATTTTTTCTGTAGGATGCACCGAGATAGAAGCGATCATAGAAGAAAATGGCTGGATGGTCAGGATGGCTCTTTTGCTGTGGATATTCAAAAAAAACAGGATTATCAAAGTCATCCACCACTAAAACCTAAAAATTTCAAGGTAAAGTGCGTTTCATCAAATAGTTCCTTCGCCATTATGTTGGTAATAGTGTTGTCCGGTGTTGCAACATTGCATACTTAATCTTACAATCCATTTAAATTTTTAATTACTACTTTGATTTATTAAAATTCCTGACAAGTATCAAAATATCATTTAAATGCTAAATTACTACTTTGATTTATTAAAATTCCTAACAAAAATAAAAATATCAGGTATAATTATTAATAATAATTAATCTATACTGTTATTAAGAAGAAGGGTTTGTTTACGTCGAATAGACTTCGAAACTACTGGACCAATTTTGATGAAATTTGGTGCAGTTATAGAGTAGACCACGGGGAAGGACATAGGCTACTTTTATCGCGGGAAAATGTACCGTACATTACCGCCCGCGTGATACTGTATTTACGGAGGTAGAACCGCAGGCAAAAGCTTTCATACAAACTAACATCTCAAACGTTTTTTTTAATTGACAGGAGAGTAATAAAATATACTAAATAATTTTAGTAACATTTTATTAAGTAAAGGTATTTATGAAGCTGTCCTTACTTAACATATAGGTTTTGAATAATTATGCTCATCTAATTTGCTTATAATCAGAATGCTCTCATCATCTTCATCTTCATCATATTCAACCTCATCATCAGAGCTGTCGACTCCCACTTCAATGATAAATCTATCGGTTTGCTCATCAAAGGCTGGGCCCTCAGCGTAATATTTTTCTTCAATTTTTATTATGTGCGCACATATATTTTTCCATTCTTCTTCTGTTATAGAGGAAAATGCTTCCTTTGTTATTTGCACAGTTTTATTAGATTCTTGGCACAATATTTTTTTCAGCAATTCGCCTTTTTAAAAGACTCCATATGAGCTCTATCGGATTAAGCTCGCAGTGGTATGTGCCACTTTATGGCCATGCTCTTCTAATATAAGCCGGTGGCTCTTTGTACTCTTTAATAATTTCATATAGTTGACCTTACCATTATCGGCAAGAGAGAGAGGCAAGACGAAAGACCCTTTCTCCTTATCCAATTTTGCATTTATATTTTAGTACTTCCCATTGTAGGTGCTTTTATCTACTTTAACTGTATGGTAGGAGGCATTTTCCATGACCACAATTGAATGTGGTGGCAGATTAGGTATGAGTTTTTCTGTAAGCCACTTTTGAAATTTTCTTTTATTTATGTCGTCGTGATAGTCGGCGTTTTCTACTGCGATTTAAATATTAATACTTAATAAACCTCATAGCACCACCTGCATTGACGATAATCCACCTTAGACCTTTGTAGTCGGACGATAATACGCCTTCTTATGTTTTACTTTGCCAACATTTTCCGGCGCAATATGTTGAATGCATGTATGTCTCATCCAAATAGACAACTGGTTGCTGCTCTCCAAGTCGATTTTTTCATAATTCTTCCAGATACCGATACCGCCATGCTACAATATCATGTCTCTCCATCAGTACCTTCCTTTTGAATTTACATTTCATAAAGAAGAACCCCATGTCTTTAATAATTGTCCACAAAGTAGTACGGCTTCCTTGAAAATCAATTTCACTTCATATTTCATGTCATAACTTTGTGAGGGTAGTTATAGTAAATGGCCTTCCTTACGGCATAAAATTCATGAATTTTATGCCTTATGGCACACTGTTCAAAGTCATCCAGTTTGACTCGTTTAGGTTGGGGACCACTTTTATATGGTGTTGTCACCTTTGTTGACGTGCTGGCTGCTACCTCAACTTCTTTTTGGAGACTGGACTGTGATTTTCGAGACGGTTTTCTCGAATGATATACCTAAAAAAATGATTTAGTTTAATACACAAAATAAAAAAAGACGCTGTACACCTGTATTGCTCTAACAATTAATATAATAATATATAATAAGAATAAACTTAGATTCTGACACACTGAACGAGTAAATTATTACCTGCAGCTGGTAACCCTATATAACTGACCTGTTAAAGCGGCAACACGAGCTTGAAACAACAACAATAAGTGTCTTCGCGTGCTTATATCTTTGACAGACAGTGGTGCCAATCTTACGGCAAAGAATCCTTTTCTAGGTTTCTGGGGGACCCCAGGAACCTAGAAAAGGAAGCCCATATTAATTTTAATGAAAATAAATGTCCGCCATCTAAAAATTTTAAATAAGTTTCTTTTTCATATTGAGTATCCCTAAAAACTTGAAAACGACACCTATATAAATTTTAAAAAGAAATAAATATTCTCCATCTTGGAAATTCAAAATTGATGGCTTTTTTGCATTTAAAAATCATCTAATTTTGTATTTCGTTTTTTCCCCATTTTGGGGAGAAAACCGCTAAGTTGGCTACACTGTCGTCTGAAAAGAACGAAATCCGTTGTCATGTAGTCAGCTCCATACAACAGGGATGTTGCCTACTTACTGTGGAATATCACATTTTTATAAATTAAATTTTAAAATTGTTGATTATAGATACAAAAATCTACAAGAAATAGGTATTTACATTGAGGCGATTAAAAATTATAAGAAAATAGAAGAAAATATTGCCCATTTCATTCTCGCAAAAGGATTTGTTACGTCACAAGTTGCAACCACCTTACATTTTGTAATAACAAATGATTGGCGGGTGCAACTCGTGACGTGACAGGCCGATATATCGCTCTCTTTCATATTGTAAATTTTAATTGTTGGTATCTTCGTTATTTTTTAAGATATACGAAAATAGGTTTAAGATTGTTTATTAACATGTTGTCTAACATCGAATTGACGAAAAGAAATTTTTTGGCACATGCCAACACTGCATACAATATTGATAAGCTCCACCCCTTTCGCCGAATAAAATCCAACCGGGTACCCGGCGAGAACCAGAACGTGTGCCGGTTGCTTCCGGGAAAATTTCCGACCGGGATGGACCCGGCAGCAATGTAGTTGATACAGAAAAAATACATATGATTGTTTGACAGACTGATTGGTACCGGAACCGTTTTCTCCCCGGAGCTGCGGATTTCGGTGCCGTATAGTCAACGTCAACGGGACCTCAACGAGAACGAGATTATTTCTGGTCGAGATTAGATTGACGGGACGGGCATGCGGTGGACAGACGGCTATAGTAAATGTATGTATCGCTACTTCGGCGCCGTCATATCTTTCTCGTTGACGTCCGTTGACGGTAGCGGTGGAGAAACAGAGAACGCCTTGTGTTTAGTTTTTAAAGTCGGAATAAAAAAAACTAAACTCAACTAACTTCACTCCACCTGTTATTGCTTACTTCATACACCCTCTTCTGACTCTAGCGCCATTATGGCTAGTTTTAGAAGTAAAGGGTGTTTTAGAGGTTAACTTTGAAATGGAATAAAACAAAGATGATTTTTTTAAATTGATATGAAATTTACTTTATTCGAAAGATTCTGTCATTATAATTTAAATATGACTTCTGGCATATGACCGGTCATATGCCTGACTGGCTCGGACGTAGTCTAATCTGGAGGTCCAATTTTCGATGATTTTTTCCCAACATTTGTGGCCGTATATCGAAAATAACGCGGCGAATGTTGTCCTTCAAGAGGTCAATCGTTTCGGGCTTATCGGCGTAGACTAGCGACTTCACATAACATATCCCCACAGAAAATAGTCTAGCGGCGTTATATCGCACGATCTTGGAGGCCAATTCACGGGTCCGAAGCGTGAAACTATGCGGTTACCAAACGTTTCCTTCAATAAGTCAATTGTGGCACGAGCTGTGTGACATGTTGCGCCGACTTGTTGAAACCACAGCTCCTGCACATCATGGTTGTAAATAACTACGGACCAATTATTCCACCAGCCCATAAAGCACACCAAACAGTCAGTTTTTCTGGATGTAACGAAGTCTCAACATACACTTGAGGATTATCATCACTCCAAATATGGCAGTTTTGTTTATTGACGTATCAATTCAACCAAAAGTGTGCTTCATCGCTAAACAAAATTCGCTTATGAAAATCGGGATCAACGGCAATCTTGATTTGGGCGCATTTACCGAATCTACGCCTTACTAGGTCGTTGTTTGGCAAGTTCAGTTCAGGTCCAAGAACGCCTGAGCGTGGACGTCCAGAGAGGGATTCTCTAACGCAGTTGGCCCTCCTGGGATAGCAAATTAGATTTCTAATCTAATTTGTTAGGTAATTTTTTATGGTAGGGGGATTGGGCCTTCTGTAAACTCACTCACTCGGCGAAACACAGCGCAAACGCTGTTTCACGCCGGTTGTCTGTGATGCCGTGGTATTTCTCCGGTCGAGCCGGCCCATTCGTGCTGAAGCATGGCTCTCCCACGGACATAAAATTAAATTTACTGTTTCAGGCATATTTTACGTCAGTATTAAAACAACAACAAAAACTGATTTATCCTCTGAATAAATAAAAACGCGGTAACAGAAATTATTTGTGAAATGATTTAATTTACAATCTGTGCACAATCTGAATATAAGTACGTGTGTCCCATTCTATAGAAATATATGGAAAATTGTGCGTTCTTTTCTTGCCAGAGAAAGAGATCTTCCTTTCCTCTATCCATACTTAGCGGCAACACTCAACCTATGCACTCAACAGAATCAAGTCGATGCGTCGAGTAACGAGTTGACTCAGTAACTCGAGTCAACTTGACGCATCGAGTCTGAGTTAGTTTTTTTTTCGATCGAATAGTTTGACAAGTTCACTCGAGCAAAAATAGGGCTCTAAGGTCGAGTCGCATTACTTCTCTATAATATATACTGTTAACTGTATTATCTATGGCATTACAGGTCCAACGTCACTTGTGTTTTTATTTAAATTTTTTATTTGGACTCTGCTTTTTCGGTCGAGTGCATAAACAAGTGTTTTTAATATTTTTGTTTATTAGTGCATTTTATTATATTGTCTTGCTTGATTTTTACTGTTGAACTTTCTAGTATTGGTTGTGGGTGTCTAATTTTGTGATCGTCTTAGTGTAAGTGTTGTTTTAATTAGTCTTAGTTAGTTTATAACCTAAGTGTTACCGACATGGACGCCGAGCCGCCTGACCCGGGCAGAGGGGGTCCTGATATCCAGGTACGCCAGCAAGAATCGATGGAATGTGACAATATAGGCTCAAGAAAGCGTGCTAACCCTGATAGTATTAACAAAACCGCTAAAAGAATGACAAATAATGCTCATTCCATCCCTTCTATACAGCTAAATTATGTTTGTCCCGACTATGATAGCAAAAAAGTGTATAGTACAAATGATGTCGTACCATTTTTGGTACATGTTTCGAAGACAGAGTCTGACAGTGGACCTACACTACGACCAATGGAATTTGGACAGTTTTTATACAAGAACAACAAAAAATGTAAAAATGGATGGGATTAAAAAAATCGGTAGAAATCGCATTTCAATAGAGTTTGACTCCGCAGAAAATGCTAACTCCTTTTTAAGCCTTCCAGTAATTACCAATGCCGGGTATGTTGTTTCGATTCCGTCGTACAGCATATCCCGCATGGGTATAGTACGCGACGTGCCTGTGGACTGGTCCATGGAGGAACTCGTTGATAATTTGAATGTCCCTTCAGGTTATGGGGCGGTTATCAAAGCCCGGAGACTAAGTCGGAAAACTTTTAATGACCAACAACAACCTATATGGATTCCAACCCGATCAGTTGTCCTGACTTTCTCAGGACAAAAACTCCCTCCTCGTATATATTGTTATTTTACATCATTACCTGTTGAAACATACCTCCTTCCAACTATCCAGTGCAATAAGTGTTGTCGTTTTGTGCACATTAAAGCCCAATGCAGGTCTCAGCCCAGGTGTTATAAATGTGGACAGTTGCATCAGGGTGAAACTTGTGTGGTGTCAAATCTAACTTGTTTGTTCTGCTCGGGATCACATACAGCTAACAATTCATCCTGTCCAGAGCATGCTAGGCAAAAGGAAATCAAACTTGTCATGTCGCAGGAGAGCATCTCATACATGGAAGCTTCGGCTCGATTTCCCCATGTGAGACGTTCTTTTGCAGACTCGGCCAAGACTTCTCCCTCAGAAATTGCCACTTTGAACACTAGATCACAAACGAAATCCCCTGTCACAACATCGTATCGAAAAACCGTGTATACTCCCCGCCGTCCTATTACCCCTGTGACCCCTGGCTATGATCACCAGGCACACAGGAACATCATTGAGGAACCCGCCTCTCAATTGCCGAATGGAAGTGGATTCCCCCAGAGTACATATATCTCTCCCAACGACAACTTTATTGACTCCCTCATCAACACCCTCATCCAATTAGTCTCCCGGTTTAGTAACTCCGGGCTACCGAACAAAACTCGTGCTAACCTGACTCAGCTTCTTAATACTGTACTCAACAATGAATCAGTTCTCAATGATCCAGTGGAACTGTCGTAGCATAAGAAATAAAAAGCAGGACATTTACAACATAGTGAGTTGTTTTAGGCCATCAATTATTGCCGTCCAGGAGACGTGGTTAAAGTCCGGTTCTCGGTTTCGTGTCCCGGGCTACTCATGTTTCCGGGATGACAGAGTTGATGGTAAGGCTGGAGTAGCCATTTTGGTCTCCAGTCAATGTACATATTCTTTATTCCCTCTTCCTGTACATAGTAGTAATTTGTTTAATATTGTGGCTGTCCGTGTTTTAAATACTGTGTATATGTCCGTATATATCCCCAGTCCTAATCCTTCCATCCTTTCCGAACTATCATCTATTATTTCCACCATTTCTCTTCCCCGGGTTGTATTGGGTGATTTTAATATTCACCACACAACCTGGGGCTCCTTTTTCAATGACTCCAACTCGTCAATATTCATGGACATTTTAGATGATAATAACCTGGTTGTGCTTAATGATGGATGTCCCACTCGTAGGGTCTCGCCTTTGCAAAACCCGAGGAGTGTGGTTGATCTCTCATTGTGCTCACCGTCTATTTCTTCTTTGTGTTCATGGTCTGTCCTTTCCAGCTCCTATGGTAGCGATCATTTCCCTATTCATATAACGATAACTTACTCGACTAGACAGACATTAGCCCCTAATCCACCAAGACAAAAATATAAGCTCGAAAAGGCGAATTGGGCCGAATTCGCAATAGTTACAGACTCTGAAGCTAGTCTTGTTTCTGATAATACAAACATAAATGATCCCCACACTCAGTATCAAAATTTAAAGAACATCCTTCTGCAAGCTGCGGATAGGTTGATCCCTCTTAAGAACACAGGAGATCGTAGATTATCCTCTCCTTGGTGGGATGACGAATGTACTTCAGCCTGTAAGCGTCGTAAGGATGCTGAAAAACTTTACGCAAGGGCCATGACAATGGCAAATTTTCTAAATTACAAAAAAATTTCGGCTGAGGTTTCAAAATTATTTTCGGAAAAAAAGAGAGAAGGATGGCGACAGTTCTGTTTAAGTCTGTCGCCTTCGTCTAAACCCTCGATCGTTTGGAATAATATTAAAAAATTTCGTGGTTCCTTATCGTTTAGCGATTACCGTCCAATGATCCTACTGAATGGATTGACGCATTTTCGCGAAGGTTGGCACCTCCGACGGCTCCATCCCTCGACGAACTTTGCGTTGTCACTTCTGTGGGATCCTCTTCAAATTATTTAGACTCCCTAATTTCTCTGGAGGAATTTCGTCTGGTTTTAGGGTCATTAAAGGATACCGCTCCTGGTGCAGATGGAATTCCATACTCCTTCATTGTCAACAGTGGTCCAGATACACAACTCCTATGTCTGAGAGTTTTAAATGACATCTTCCAGTCGGAGGTTCCTCCGGAGGAGTGGCGTTCTCAAATTATTTTACCTATCCTTAAACCGGGAAAACCTGCTAATAACCCATCTAGCTATAGACCCATTGCTCTATCGGCTACACTAGGAAAAATTCTAGAACACCTGATCAAAAACAGGTTGGAATGGCTAATGGAGAGTCGGGGTGTGTTATCTAAAACACAGTTCGGTTTTCGAAAAGGCTTTTGCACTACGGACAGTATAGGAACCCTGGTAACCGATATTCGCATAGCTTTTTCGAAAATGGATCAGGTGGTAGCGGTGTTCCTGGATGTATCATCTGCGTACGACAATGTCAGTCTTCCGGTACTCAGGCAAAAACTGCAACAGCTGAGTGTCCCAGCGAGGATGACAAACTATATTTGCAATTCCCTTTCCTTCCGTTCTCTGATCATCTCTTCCCAAAACTCCCAACTATCCCCTAGAATTATTTACAAAGGCCTCCCTCAAGGTAATGTCCTCAGTCCACTCCTCTACAATATATATACCTCTGACCTTGACATTACTGTCAATAGCTTTTGTGAGGTCCTCCAGTACGCAGATGATTTAGCCATGTACATTGCTTCAAAAGATATAGCGGAATGCTCCGCCCGCCTCAACTCTGCCATTGGCTATCTTAATGACTGGATGGATAGACATGGATTGTCCATCTCTATAACCAAAAGCTCTGTTGTTGTTTTCACTCGTTTCAAAATTATACCAACCAACACCATTCAATCGAATCAACAGGTTTTTCCGGTTAAGGATAAGGTGAAGTTTCTAGGTGTATATTTGGATTCCAGACTAACTGGCATAAACTAACCATCACATAAACCATGTGGCGAAGAAATGTGAGAAAAATATTAACATTCTCCGATCACTCTCTGGTGTGTGGTGGGGTTCACATCCTTACACGCAGAAGCTGATGTATAATTCGCTGGTTCGTAGTCACCTAGATTACGGCTCTTTTCTTTTGGAACCCTGCAATAAATTACCACTGAAGAATCTGGACAAAATTCAATCAAAGTCCTTGAGAATTACTATTGGGGCCATGAGATCGTCACCAATCAATGCGCTCCAAGTTGAGTGTGGGGATCCACCACTTAACATCAGGAGGCAGTATTTGTCTGATAGGTTTATGTTTAAACTGTTTCAAAATTCCTCCCATCCACTCATTGAAAAACTCCACACTCTTTCGCAGCTAGCTAGCTCTTCAAGCTACTGGTTACATAAGGAACTGCCTTGTCTGTTGATCAGCTACCATACAATTACCCGTCTTCCTTGTCCTATTTTCCAGTGTAGACTCAGCCCTCTTTTTTCTACTTCCTATAATGCACGTACCTTCTTTCCAAATGTGCTTCTAAATTTTGCAATTGATAAGGGCTCTGCTGCGGCTAACACTCAGTTTCAACATATCATTAATCAACATTTTAAGGATTGGTTGCTTATTTTTACGGACGCCTTAAAGCTTTTGGAGGGTAGCTGTATTGGAGTGGCCGTATTTATTCCGAAAGTTAATGTGATTTTAAACTTCAAATTACCTCCAGATTCATCAGTATTTACAGGGGAAACTCTGGCTATCTTGGAGGCACTTACCTTGGTTGAGTCCCATCACCTCAACAAATCCATCATACTTTCGGACTCCAGAAGTGCCCTGGAGGCCATTAACTCTAATCAGTTCCGCTCCAAATGTAAATTTCCCTTAATCCTGAAAATAAGACAGCTTCTCTTTGAGTGTCACACAAAAAGTATCCAAGTAGTTTTGGCTTGGATACCAGGACATAGTAGAATCACTGGCAACGAGAGTGTGGATGCCTATGCTAAAGACGCTATATCATCGGGTGTGACTAGTCAATATAAGGTTTATTGCCAGGATTTAATTCCCCTAGCTAAGAATCACATGAATATCAGGTGGCACAATGAGTGGGCCAAAACTAGTACAAACAAGGGAAAACACTATTTTGATATTCAAAATGGCATCCTTGTTAGACCATGGTTTTTTAAATTTAAACAAGCAAGTAAAACAGTGTGTTCAACTATTTGCCGAATGAGACTGGGTAATTGCTGCTCACCTGTTTTTCTTGCTAAGATTAGGGTAAGAGATAGCTCTTTGTGCGAGTGTGGCCTAGATGAGGGCACTCTAGACCATATCTTCTTTTCTTGTCCAAATAACCAAACGTCACTGTATGATAATCTCCCTCCTACATTTCCCCGCCCTATCAATTTTTAAATCTGTTCTATGTTTTGTAAATACTCCTTTTATTGAAATTTTGTGTACATATATTGTTACTAACAAAATAAAATTGTAAGGTATGTGGTACTAACCCTAAATGTTTGTGCTTGTTCTAGATTAGAGATCTTTCAACAGACTTCCTTCAGTTCACCGTACCCTTATTTTTTCATAAAACCTACTCTTAAGGCAGAGTCTTCGCCATCACACTCTGACATTGGCGATTCAATAAGGAGCCTTTTTTAAAAGAAGAAGAAGAAGAAGAGTTTTTTATTTTTTGCTTGAAAAGAGTTTGGTATTTTTATTTTATAATACATATTATATTATATAGAAGATATTAAAATACACTGAATCTCTTTGTTTAAAAACTTTATTGAAATTTAAGAAAATGGAAGATGTGCCTTGCTTAATAACTTGTAAGCCGTTGAAAACCGAGTTCACAAATTTGAAGAAAATTCGTCTAACATCAACAGAAGTAACTACCTTATACCTTAAGTAACTACCTATACTTAAATTTTTACTTTAAAAATGATCCCTCTTTTAATATTATCTTCTATTGTCTACATAAAGTAGAATCAAACATAGGTACGTCCTGATAAGATGGTCTACAAAATTAGAGGTGGCAGATTATGAATTTCTAATCAGTGTGGTTAGTGTTTCTTTGTAAAGGGTTTTTCAATTTCTACGGACGCTTGAAGTGTAACAGCAAATAGCGGCTATCAAGATAATAGCTATAGACCATTTACCACGAAAAGATACACGCATCAACAACGCGTAGAAATGTTAAAATTTGTAATCAATATGATTTCTCTATTCACCTAACGTTCAGTTATTGTCTCCTATTTATGGCGTTTTTATTAAAGAAATTGTGGCAGACGATGGATGGTATGGATCTCAGAAACATGTGGTACCAATATAATGGTGCTATTTACCATAATGCACATAAAAAATTAAATTCATTGAACATTCTCAATTGAGCTTTGTCATCTTGCGCGATGGTAACATCATCTGGGCACCAAAATGTTATGATTTAAGATGGCTCGATTTCTTTCTCAGGGGCTGTGAAACCTATAGACAAACTACAGTCAATTATTGCTGCCCTAAAATCCAACATAACCCGGGTTTTTAGGTTCTTATATAACCCCTTTTTAAGAGATGATGCCGTCAAAAATTCACGAAAAGTCTAAAAGAGGAGTTCAGGCACCCATGCTGAAATTATTTTTCTGGGGAGCTGAAATTATTTTATGTACATAATGTCATTGAATATTCTTTACAATATTTTAAAAACCATGGATATATCACTTTATTCATAGTTTGAGTGATCTTTATGTAAAAACCTTTATATTAGCGTTAAAAACAAATTAATGGTATAGTCCTTAACTTATTGCCTGATAATTTCTAGTAAAGGTTATTGTTATTATTTTGTAGACTCATTTCTCTCAGTTTTATCATGAATTCATGACCTTGAATATTGGCTTACAAATTACAATATATTTGGAATAGTACTACATTACATGCATGTATATAAAAGAAGCCTGTACTTTTGTAAAATTACACCCCGAATACTTTCGACTCAAATCGATTTAGAATGGAAAAATGAAAGGCATAAATATAAAATCTATTTCCCGCTTTGTAATCTAAATATTTATAAAGACAATGCATTTATACAAATTATAAAAATATATAATGTTTTACTGGACGAGTTTAAAGATTTACCCTATAACGTATTTAAAAGGAAGTTGACAGTATGGCTTGCAGAAAAATGTTTTTATAATATAAATGAATTCTTTACGCACAAAAATAGTTATTAAGGTGTAAAATTTAATTATTTAATTATAATAATATGCAGGTAATAACATTAGAATTAAGAGACAATGGATAAATAATTTGTTTAACGTGTAATGTATTATTGATTTTAAACCTATTGATTATTATATTATGTTATGATTATTTGGCTGAAACTTCGACATTGAAAACAATAATTATGAATTTGTAAATCTAATCTTCATATTATTATTATTATTATTTTCAAGTATTATTTTTAATCAATTGCATGTTTTAAAAATTTCACACACCATTTTCTTATGGTAGAATGTACAGATCCTTTGTAATGTTTAAGTATTATCCTTTGTACTCCATTCTTGTGAATAAATATATTATTATTATTATTATTACTTTAATAAGATTTTCTTTTGTCTTATTTCCAGCTTACTTTAGGAAGATCTCTCAGCAACAGTGCTGTTATACCATTTATTGCCATTTCAAGAAATCACTGTAAGATAGAAAATGTAGATGATGTATGGATAATTCACGACCTTAGCTCCTTAGGTATCGAAATAAATGGAGTCACATTAGGCAAGGGCAAGAGCAAAAAACTTGAAAATGGTGACATAATAAGCATGGAACCCTCAAAGGAGTTTGTATACAAATTTGTGCATGAAGAAATTCCATCAGATTATCCAAGAAAAAGGAAAAAGTTGTTGCCAGAAGTGGACATAATAAATGATATGAAAATAAAATTTGAACAATCACAAGATTATGCCATGAAAAATTTAGAAGTTCAAATTCAGAATGCAAAACATATTCAAACAACTAATATCCTTCTAAAGGAGCAACTGGAGTCCAATATGAGGAAGAAAATTAGTCAAGTTGAAGACAAGTTTGCAGTTCAAATTGAAAATTTGAAAGGCGAGAAATTTGAAGTTGAACAACAAAAGGCACATTTGGAAAAGGAAAAAAATTTTGAACTGGCCGAGTTAAAAAAAGACATGGGAGGCAGAATAGAAGAACTCATGGTAAATTGTTCTTTGAAATATTTTATTACTTTCCAAACTTTTCCTCTGATTAACAAATTATTCAATGGTTTACATATTAATACCATTAACAAGTGATTCCAATGCATTGCTATGAATGTTTTTTTTTTTCTTTAATTCAGGAGCAAATAGAAAACCATAATCAAATAGAGACAGAGCTACTGTCAGAAAATAAACAACTCAAGGAAAAATTATTGAAGGAGAGAGAAGAGTTTTTGGCTGAATTAAATAGGGAGAACAGTTCAAAGCAAGATTTATTAAACAAGTTAGATATAAAGATTAAAGAACAGGAAGAGAGATTACAAGAAAAACAGGAGATTGAACATAAAATAAGGCTAGAAACAGAACAACTACGGGAAGCTAAAGAAAAGGTAAATTAATAAATTATTTTCAACTCGGTTGGATTGTAATCTACTAGCAATAGGGTTAGGCTCAACTTACACAGGCGCAGAGTCGAGTGACGCGACGCGACATGTTTTTCATCATTCATGAAGCATATTATTATAAAATGAAATATATTCATCTCTTCTTTCCATTAATAAAGTACAAATTTGTATTATGAAAATGTGGCGATAAACGTAGACGCTCGCCACAAACGTAGACACGCGTCGGCTTGCAACGTTGCGCGCTACCATATTTCCATAATACTAATTTATACCTTATTAACGAAAAAAATAGAGATGAGTATTATGATATTCCTACGTGAAAAACATGACGCGTCGCGTTGCTTCGATTCTGCGCCGGAATGAGTGGAGCCTTATTGTTGTAAAAGTGAGTTCCATTACAATAGTAATGGAACTCACTTTTTCATTACTTCATTTTAGGAACTAAATGAATTAGCGGAAGCCAAGTTAAGGAGGGAAGATGAGTTGATGGGTCAACTGAATGAACTACGACAGAATCTCACAGAACAAATGTTCAAAACAGAGCAGGAGAAGCAACAAGCGGAACAACAGCTGAACGAGCAGATTGAACAGATGAAGAAAATTAACGAGGAGGAGAAAATGAGAGTAGAACAACTTGTTAGTATGCATTTGTTACTTGTATCTACAGTACACCTGTGCTAATCCGGAGCACCTTGTACATGACACGCCTGTGGCTACAATGAATGACTAGTTACCACCTATGATTTGTCGAATTACAAGGTACTTTGTACATATAAAATGATTCCATAGTCCAACACTGCCTTGCAAAAGGTTTGTGGATTATTGCGGGTCGACTGTATGTAGCCTACTAACTATTGAGTGGCAATTTCACTAAAAGCCTGTTAAAGTTAATTGTTGATTAAATATCACGGGAGCATTCAGGTATTACATAACGCAATTTGAGGTGGTGAAGGTAGTCTTGTAAAGCATTACAATGGTAGGGGGGTTCGAACAACGCATTACGTAACATTTATTTTTTCTTGAAATCATTATGACTTTTAGATAAATTTGTCACTTGGGTGTTACGTAACGTTTCAAAGGAGGGGGGGTCTAAAATCTTCGAAAAATGCGTTACATAATACTTGAACGCTCCCTATGTTATCTTTCTCATTCTTCGTACTAGTGCAAAATAAGTCATGATATTTTGAGAAACGATTAGCACTAGCAGGTGCTGCTAAAACTGCTACTAAACCTGCTAACATGACTTCTTACTACAGGACGGTAGAGAACAATGAATGTTGAACAGTAATTTGTTATGATTTTTTGCTTGATTTTGATTTTTGGCTTGATGCCAACTGTTAACAGTATGTGTAGCATGACTAATATAGAAATGCGTGTTTCTACGCAAGAATTTACATAATTATAATAATAAGTAGACAAAACTACAGATTTTTTCTACGGTGGCCATACTGTGTTTCCAACTGCTTGTCATGTTATACACACCTTACATTAATTTTCTAAGATAGTAACTGCTAAACATTACATTTTCTGACTATATGTATTAATTACTATAATTAATCTATTTATGTCACTTTGCAGATGAAAGAGAGGGCGGAAATGCAAAAACTGTTGAATGAAGCCCCACAAAAGTCACAACAACAACTGGAGGAATTACAAGTACTTATTCTGTATCACTTATTGCTGTTTTCTTATACGCAGTTGCTATTTTCTTTTACACAGATGTATATGATCATCTGTGTAAAAGATATTATATTATATATATATTTATCTTTTGTACAGGTAAGTTTCATGGTACATAGAATTATTAATGTACAAGTTGCGTCTAGTGACAACACTTATTAGGCCACTTTTTTTGTAGGAAAAGTTGATGCATATTCATATATCTGGAGACATTGATTTATGAATCATGCATCAACACATCTATATGGTGTTCAGACAACCCCAATTTATGTACACCTTCACTGGATACCTGAGGTTTTTTCATTTATTTGTTGAATTACACCAACAGTACACACATAACTTATATACTATTGTTAAACAATGTAAAACATTTAATTTTGATTAGAAGGCTAATTCTCGTAATCAAATATGTTTGCAGTATGGCTTCAGTCTCATGTAAAGCGGTCGCATTCGCACATGCGTCATTGTGCGCGTACGAGTGTGACAGAATATAGTGAGACTGGAGCCATACTGCGAATTGAACATTTTTGACGTGAAACGTCTTTAAAATCGCGCCGAAACATACGGGTACCAGGTTTAAAAACTGGACCGTAACGAAAAGGTCTATATCATCGTACCTTAATAATTAAAAAACTATTAGTCTTAGAAACAAAAATGTGGTGTAAATATTTCACTTATATAGTCAGCTCGCTGTTGAAGATTTTCATTTTAAATGATGCAAGTTTTAAAACGGCCTTGAAAATTTCACTTTTTATTTTATGGCAAAAAAACTATGTATTATTTTAAATAATGTTATAATTTATGTAATTTTCATAAAAGTTCTATAAATAAATGCGTATTTTTACTTTTAATTTAGTTTTTTCGTAGCGGCATAGAAAAAAGTTGTCTTGTTAGTAACAAAATTGGAATCGCGATGAAAAAGAAACTATTAAAATAAAAATTAATAAATTTCTGGGCACTGGCTTCTGAGTTAATATTTAATTAAATTAGGAATTAATACCTAGAAATAACATTTTTTATATTATTTAAAATTCAACATTTTTGTCAGTTTCGTAACATATTGTCCAAATGCAATGTTAACTTTTGGAATAACATTTCAATCGGGTAAAATATTTATAAAATTATATCATTAAGATGATTTTAGATTATTTTCCTTTATCTATGAATATAAATATTAATATTTACCTTAAATATTCAACATGTTTTTAAAGAAATAAAGTCAAAAATATTGAGGAACTGTTACTAACTAGACATGTGATGTGACGAAACAGAATTATTAGGAATAGTATTCACTACTCGACAAAATTCTTACTTTTTTGTGTGAATAGGTTTTAAATATAAATATATTACACAATACGAATGTATTAAAATAAAACGTAAAAGTATGATCTTTAAAGTATTTATTTGGTACAAATAGTATCTCTAAAAAAAAAAACAATCATAGGTTGTATCGTTTCAACTGTTTTAATTTAATATTATAAAGTAACAAAAACAAAATTCTGATAAACTAACAACTATTCTTTCCATTGGGAAACAAGTATAATAAAATCAAAACAAAATCAACTTTTAATTAGTATAATCTCTTAAAATTAAATCTCTCAATTAAGGTGGAATACGAAGCAAAACCTGTCAAAACTAAAAAAAAATGTGTTCAAGAAAACGAAGATGTTATTTACAATTTGATTTAAAATTTGGAAAAGGTGGTCCCCTAGATAAGGTACAATATTGAAGTACAATTTATCAGACTAGTTATATAGTTTCAGTTGGCAGTTACGCCAAAACTGGCCGTTTTTAGCAGAACACTGACTAAAACTAAACGGTTAATACTAATATGATAATTTGTGCTTCATAAAACTATATTGAAATCTATCTAAGGGACCACTTTTTCCAAATTTTAAAATAATATAATCTCATTTTCCTGAAAACATTGTTTTTTCTTTGAGTGCAGCAATTTCGCGTCGTATACTGCCTTAAATTTTTAACTCTTAATTCTAGTTTTATTTTTAATATTTTCAACAAATTACTGCCCCCACTAGACATACATTTAAAGAAAAACGGAGATGTATTTAAAAATTCTGGCTGGTTAAAAACAAGTGTTTAAACAATTTTTTGACATGTAATTTGTAGTTTTACATAATATCCGTCTAGCTTTTCTCAACGCTAACAACATAAGTGGCGGTTTTTGGGATTAACGTCGAGAAAAGCTAGACGGATATTATATTATACAAAACAAAAAGATAGGTGTTAAAAAATAGTTTGAACACTTGTCCAAAGTTTTAACCGGTCGGAATTTTTAAATGCATATCCAATTTTCATATCATTATTTATTTCGGAAGTGGCAGCACTTTCGCGCAGAATATTAATATAATCCTATAAATGTTATTTGAATAAAAAATAATATTTTAACTCACTATCTGCATACCAGCCTCAAATTTTTTAAATTATCAGTTACATAAAAATAAATTATCATTCAGTTACTAACACTTAAAGTCCTCAGTCTTTCTTTATATAAGTCTTAATATTTTTGGCAATACAAGTAAAATGTTAATTATATTCTATGGACCGACGTAATACAAAAAATATTTATAATGCAGTAAGCTTACAGTTAAATACAACAGCCTTTCTTTATTCAAATCTTAATATTTAAGGTAATACAAGTAAAATATTAAAGCTGACATTGTATTCTATGGACCGACGTAATTATTTAAACAATTATCGCAAATTAAATCTATTGCGATCTGGCTTCCTGAGCATTTCGGGCAATACCATAATTTACAAATTATACATTTCGCTATCTGATTTGATTGGCTGTCACAGGCAGAACATTTCAAACCCCGTTCAGAGTGCTTAGGCTTATTGTTTCTTAGAAATTTGGCTTGTCTAGTTAGGTTATCTCTTCTTTCTTCTAGTTTTCTTTTTAACGGAATCTTAATTTCATTTTCTTCATCCAATTCTTCACCAGTAATGCTCTTCCCTTTTTCAATATTCTCTTTTTCGTTTTCTAGATTAGTGTTAGACAAAATTGGGTCGTCCAAATAAAAAGTCTCAAGACATACCACAGATTGTTGTGACACGGTACTTTGAACAGATTGAGTCAAATCTATAAATTCAATAATTGGACTGGGAGTTTTCAAATTTTCAGGTGTTGGACTGGGAGTCTTTAGATTTTCAGTTGGAAAAGTTATAGAGTTCGTATCGTCATTTTCTGATAAAGCTAGCTGTTTGGGAGTACCACAATCTACGACGCCCTCCATATTCATACAGGAAATTGAAGTTTGCTTCTGTTGGTGTATCACTTCCTCGACATTGTTTGGATAAATAGTTTTTTCAAAAGGTAAGTTCTTCGTTGAATAAGATTCTGGTTTTGATGCTCTATAATTTTTTGATTCTTTGGGTCTATAACGGCGAATGGAATGAAGATTAGTAGGTTGATGAACACGTGTATTATTTATTAATGAATGAAATCGCGGTGAAAAACATAAACACTGCCCTTTTAGAGCACCACAATAACAACTTAAGTCTCTATATTTTATTTCATTTGACCAATTACCCTTTAATGTGATTATTTGATGAACATTTAAAGTGCCGGGCAATGGTTTCAAATTTTGTAGTTTTTCTGTATAGTCTTCGATATAACTGTCGTCTACAAGAAAAAACTTTGTAGTCTTAAAACATTGGGTAAGAAGGTGATATATTTGAGATGCATTTGTCGCATCAACGCCATAAGCAACGTGTTTATCAATAGTACGTTTCACCGATCCTCCAATGCCATCTGCAATACTCTTCCCATGTCCGCTTTCAGAAAACGACCATGTGCAGTATTCGAATCCTTTTTCTTTTGGTAAAGTATTGAGTAAATGAAAGTTTCCCTTTTGTCGGTATTGTGATGTGGGCCCATCAGAGTAAAAGTGCAGAATTTTGACATTATGATTATTTGATTTTATTTCATTCAAAATGGGATTTAAATGTGTCCATATATTTTCAGGCCTATGGCTGGTGTTATCGGAGATTGTGCAAAATGATTGCATATAATCTTTATAAAAAATGGCTCCAGTATGTAAACACACTTGATTCTGAGACGCTCCAAAGTGAAGAGCTTGCACCTCTTCTCTCATTTTACATTGGTAATTTTCACTAAAGTCACATATGACTACAGCTTCATTTTCTTGTAAATCGTTAACGATAGTTTGATACTGATGGTGTTGGTGCTTCATGACAAACACATGCTTTTTAAATTTTATAACCGCAAGATCGAATTCACGCTTCAGTTCTTCAATCGATGTTCTTTTTAAAGCTTTAACTGTCTTTTTCGTCTTAATTGTCTTTGTTTCAGTTCCTTCTTTTTTTACATATTCATGATCAACACATTCCCACTGCCACCAGGTTGCATTTTGTTTATCATCATGACAACTTTCGTTATATTGTACTTTGTAATTTTTACATTGACTACATAGATTGGCCGCGCAAGAGTAAGATTGTCTGTCACAAGTAATGTTATTAATTATTTCATCCATAGATTTTTCTTTTAATGGTCCATATAATTGCAAGGCTTTATACTTTAGATGAATATTAGCGTGTTTGATGCATAAACATGTATCCCTGGAACTAAGTTTTGGATAGATGACGTAAAATGGCTTATACTTCCACAGCGTTGTAATTCCATATTTCCCTCCCAATTCTTTATATTTTTTGTATAAATTTTGTAACGTGTCGACTGTATACCTTATTTGACGTTTTTCTTTACCGCGAACCCTGCACTCCTTTTTACCTGCTGTTGGCCTGCTAACGTCTTCTCTTAACCAAAACGTTTCAATTTCTACTGAACACCTGAACCTTACTTTTTTCTGTTTTGCTCGCGTCGTTCTTTGAAGTCCCAATAGTCTTGCGACATAGGTTTTACTTCCGGTTTTGCAGTTAGTAATTATGCGTTTCAAGATTTCCTTTTCAATTCTCTTCTCACAATTTTCATATGTCTTCTTCATCGTAAATTCCAAAAATTCTTCTCTGGCTTTATATTTATTTATTATATTTTGTTGTTTTTCTATCTTTTCGTTACATTTCTGCTGCATTCTATAGCAACGTTTTCGTTGTGTATTGATTTGTCTCTTCAACAGTACAATCTTATCCTGCTTTTCTTGAAGTTGTTTACTAAGATTTCTAAATATCCGCCTTCGTTTAAGAGCTAACGTAATTTTAGTCACTTCTTTGTTTGGTGTTTCATTAATTGGGGCTGTTTTCTTTGATGTATTAGCTCTCTGTTTTATTTTTTCTTGTTTCCATTTATTTCTATGACTAATCTTTTCCTCTTCGCTCATTTCAGATACTTTTTTTCTTTTGGCTTTCATTCGCGCTAGTTGCTTTCTTCTCACTTCTTCGGCCTTGTCAGGGTTTTCTTTTAATTTATTTCTATACCTTTTGGCCCTTTCAGCGGCTGATAACGCCATTGTTATCTAAATGACAAAATTAGTTTTTATATTAAAAATGATAAAATTAATTTTTATTACCAAATTTTAATTAAGATTTTGTAAATCATAAAAAATATGGTTAAATGAACTCTGCAAGAAATCGAAAAAGATAGCGAAATTTTAAGAAAGAACAATCATGACAAATTAATCGCTGAGTACAGAACAGACACGTCTTCTTAGAAAAATATATTTAACTAAAGAGCTAACGAAATGTAAACATAGCATAGCCTAAAACAATAACTACCGTTAGTCATAGACTTTATTCAAATAAAAAACTCAAACCGTCTTTGATATGATAAATTGAAGTATCATGTAATTAAACGTTAAAATGATGTATAACAAAAACATGTTTCTAATTTATTAAGTACAATAGAAACACTCATCTAGTGGATAATGATCATATACAGCAAACAAATTGCATAAATGACACCAGAAAAATGGACTATCTAACAACAATCTTATATCTCCTCCAGTCATGGGCATTACAAAATGCAATAGATTGTTTTGTAAAATATTCATATAACCGCAGCCATGGCAGCGGTCTGATACTATGAAATGAGTTGATTGCCAGGGCCAGTTGAGATTGTCATGCAGACAATCATAAAAATCGTTTTTCGTCAAAAATTTATCTATGTCAAAATATACCACCATTTTGAAAAATGATTTCACCATTACCTGTAATTTAATATAGAATTAAAAATATGAACACCAGTTTTCGGAATGCATTTACCCGTTATATAAGTTAACTTAAAAAAATAACTTTTTACTTCATAAAAAATAAGTTAAATCAGTTCCTTTGTTGCTTAAATATTGCTCCATGCGTGTTAAGAAAAAAACCTGTAAGTACCATATTGTGTAAAAACCTGGTCCAAACAGTTTTCTATCTAAACGGTCACAGGGTATAAATAAATTCCTTTGCATATGTACCAAGCTTTAGAAGTCTGTTTCGTAACATTGTTGGTCCATCCTATAGAAACGGTTGCTAACAGGACGTGACGAATGTTCTTTCATATACAATAAAATTAAAATACTAAATAAATATGACTCAATCTTTCTAAATGTTTCTTGGTATGTTTTATACAGGGTTTTATTTATTCAGAGATCAAGGAGAAAATACCTACAAACTTTACTTTTACAGCAAAAATCGTTACTAACCTCAATAGATATTTTCTATCCACACTTTTCGCGAAGACAGCGTGACTCACAATCCGAATCTCTTTTGCGAGTAACTTCAAGATGGCGTTTCAAACTCTGACATATGAACTTAGGGTTGCCATTAAAAACAGATATCTGGCAAAATTGGATATTTTAACGGGAAAACTTGCGTGACTATCCAGACATGTCCGTGAGTAGCGAATTCGTGAGACAAGTTTTTTATTAGTTTATTTAATAAACCTATTCAATTATCGAAATTAAATACTCACTAAATGCAAACACAATTATCTAGCAATAAAAGTAAATCATCGCAATGTGAGCCGCCATATATTTTTTTTATAAACATCCGTGTGCAATTTGGCGGACTATCATTGGGTCAGTATAAATTGCCACATTTTCGAATCATTTTTAGTAAAAATAAATTTGTAGATATCTTTTTCTAAAGCAACAATATAAAATCCATGCAGGTTTATAAATAAACTATCCATATAATAAGCTCCGTATTATTAAATATGATTCTTACTATTTTTTTCTTCAGTTTGTTTCCATGCGACAAGCCAAAAAGAGCCTGCACCATTTAAAGTGAAAATGCCCTGTTATGACATTAAGTTCGTGTCGGGGTCAAGCGGGGCGGCGGGGGAGGGATACTGCGATAACTGTGCGAAACCGGCGCTCACGCTTGTTTCTATTCAGTGTAACTCGTGACTCCTACTTTATAGCGTGGTGATTCTTTCGTGTGTTTGTTGTTTCTATTACGTACCTGTTCTTTTTTATTAAAATACTTAAAACAGCGTCCATCTTGTTTTCATTTCAATCTTTTACTTTAAAAGCGATTCGCTAACATAGACGTTTCACGTTAAAACCAATGGCCGTGTGCCCCGACACAGCCCCACCCGCTTTTTATTACGAGACTTAGTCTTCTGAACAAAGTATAGATCTGAAGAGAGAAATGATCAGTGTTGTTTGGGTATATTCCAGTCCCGCGTGGCGGCGCGCGAGGTGGAGCTGGCGGCGCTGGCGGCGGAGCGGATCCAGCAGCAGGCAGACCAGTCCGGCGAGGTCATCAAATCGCTGCAGGAACAGCTCGAAAAGGTTTGGGTATATTCCAGTGGCGTGGCGGCGGCGCGCGAGATAGAGCTGAGCCGGCGGAGCGGATCCAGCAGCTGGCGATTGCGATACAGCTATTTGTTTACATAATTTCATTCACTAGCTCACTCATAAAACTTTCGTGAAAACGCTCCATACAAAAGTCGTACCAAACTGTGACGTCACGATTAGGATGAACATATTTGTAAATATCTCCGAATTTTTTAAGTTCATACTCACCATTATTAATGTTTTGTGTATGGTCTAAGTAAAGTAATGATGTACTTAGGTTTTAGTAATTTAGCAAAAACTTTGAAACTTTTCGTAACTTTACATGTATTTAATTAGTAATCTACATATAAAATAATATTGTATTATTACTTTTATCAAGTAGTCGTACCTCAATATTTCTAAGTATAAAACTAAATATTTCACATGTAGTTGTCTTCCCAATTCTTTTATTTATTTATACATTCTTTATTTGCGCATAAACCTACATATTATCAAAAAATGAACTAAATGGTTTACCGCTCAAAGCCTTTTCTTCCAGACAATATAATAAGTACATCGGGTTTGTCGGCGATCGTACGTGATTTTTTTTTTAATTCTTACAGTAAAAAATTATTTATATATTACTGTTTTTCGTTCTATTAAAAGCAATTCTAGAAAGACATAATTTAAAAATGTCATAAAGCAGCTTCTTTCACAATACTTTGAAACAAATTTTATTTTATTAAATTATTAAACACCATGTTGCCCGCGGCTTCGTACGCGCAAAAGAAAATTCCACAGGAACAGCCGCGATAAAAAGTAGCCTATGTCTGCATGATGTATGATTGTGATATATGCTGTATCACAATCGGTGCAGTAGTTTCGGAGCCTATTCAATGCAAACAAACAAACAAATCTTGTCTCTTTATAATATTAGTATAGATAATCTTAAAAGTAGGCTAATAATTTGAAGTCACCTAAATACTTTTCTCGAATCTGAATTCAGGTTAAGAACCAGCTGCAGAGTGTGGAAAACGAAAAAAAAAATCTGGAAACGACCGCCTCCACGAGCAAGGACGAGGACATTGCCAGTGCCTCCACCGCCTTGGTGGACTTCGGGGAGATGATGGAGAGTGAGCTGCAGTGCAGCATATGCGCGGAGCTGTTCGTGGCGGCCACCACGCTCAGCTGCTCGCACACCTTCTGCAAGTACTGTATCACTAAGTGGACGAAGAAGAAGAATGATTGTCCTGTGTGCAGGTAACTTATTTATGGAATGGGGAATCTTCATAGAACAGAAAATTTACTTTGTTATGTTAATTACAACAACAACAACGTTCAACGCTCAACGTTTTTAATTTATCTTTTTCTAGAAGCAAGACGACATTAGTAAGAAGTTTCTCTGCAAGTTGTGTAATGTGACGTCACGTTTAACGTGACATCACATTACCAATCTGATGAATTTTTTAAATTTCCAAATGAATTTTACCAAGCTTTTTTGGAAAGTCAACAAAAGTCTTTTAGCAAAAAGATGGAAAATTGATCTTTTAAAAGTAATATATGTTACACACATCGAATCATCGAAGCCCTCACTATTTAGGTCTAGTCTGTTTGTTAAAATGTTTCAGGTCGCCTATAACCTCAAAGTGCAGGAGTTTGGTGTTGGACTCATTCATAGAGAAGGCCGTACAAAATCTTACTGAAGACATGAAAAAGAAAAGAGAAGAATTGCTCAAATGCCGAGAAGGTAAATATTAGACACTTATTTTAAATTCGATATGAAGATCTTACATTATAATAGTATAAGCAAGCTTTTGCTGAAACATTATTGGCTAATGTTAGCCATGTTATATAATACTATAGTTTTGTATAAAACATTTGCCAGACAGAAATTATAATGCCATTTACATTGATCTACAAAATATAATGAACCTTTAAAATTCAATCTCTGAACTGGACAGCTTTATAAAAATTAAATATTTGTTACATAATTATTTTTTAATTAAACATAATTTTTTTCGTTTTTTAGTCAATATAAAATACTTATAAAGCTGTTTTGTTTACAGAACTTGAATCACAACTCGCTAACGAAAACAAGAGACCACTAACTACTAGGTATGATTTATGAACAATGTTAACGCAACAGCACCTTGTTACATATGTATATTACTCGGTGATATAGATTAATTATTATCATTGTACATTATCATTGTTAAATTCAAATCAAATATAAAATGCGTAAGCTTGAATAATAGTTAAAGGTGGTATTAAACTTATCATATGTCTTGGTCCAATCTAGCTTTTAAATGTCATTAATATTTAATCAAATCTCGGATAGTTCCTGTAAATTTGATGAAGTTATCAAATTTATTTAGGCAAATGTACTATCAGGCCTATTACTAAGACTCCGCTGTCCGTCCGTTCGCTAATAGGCTACTTGACCTTGTTTTTATCTATGTCCTAAATGCTTCATAATTGTTTCAATACACACAAAAAAATAATATAACTTTATTTTAAAAATACAGTTTTTAAAAACCGCCGAAAACACTATTCGCCGTGTTGGTTGATAGAGTATATGTGCTGTGATGTCATACTAGTACTATTGTAATCTGTGCTATAGTCCGTAGTAGTAAAATGGCGGTGTTACGTTCCGTTTGACGTTTTGACATAAATAACTTTTTAAAATGTCGTGAACTATTTATTTACAGAAACGTTCCGTTTCCCTACTACATATGTGTTTAGTGTGTTTGTGTCGTCACATCCTTGCCGGAAGTTGCTTCGAGGTGTTTTCATCTGTGGAAATTATTAAACAAAAATACATAATTTTAAATCAACTTTTTTTATCAATCTTAAGTTTCTAATTTATGATATCGCTAGAATATGTTTTCCTAAGCCAAGTACTAAAGGTAATACTCCTTCAATGTTTGAAATTAAATATGTGTCAAGTAGCCTATTGTGATAGTTAAACAGTTGAATTTTTCACATATGATGTATACATTTATTTTAGTACTTGTTGTTTTAAAACAACAAATAATAAAACAGAATAGAATAAATTGATATTAGATTCACCTGATGACTTGTCTCTCGGTGACCTATCTCTTTCTCCCTCGCAGCGGAGGAGGCGGCTGGGATGCGCACTCCGACAGCGGCAGCGGCTCGGAGGTCGACGACCTCATCGAGGAGGAGGAGCTCGAGGAGGAACACGACTACGGCGACCCCTTCGACGACCCAGAGGAGTATTTCTCGTCGTGAGTACTGAGAGGCCGTTGATTAATTACGTAAGAGGAGAGGGGGGAGAGAAAATCTCTACATGCCGTTACCTTGATGGGGAGTAAAATCGCCATTATGTAATTAAGTCGCCTCTAATGAGTAGAAGTCGCCTGGCATGCGATTACTGAGTTGAGTTAGATGAGTTCTTGCTGAACTTCTGAAACGGAGAAACAAGCCGGAATGATTTTTGGATCAAGAGCTTTTTTTTAATGTTACAACTCAGTTTATACATGTTACAACGCTTCCGCTACAAAATTTTCATACACTTTGAGTTGCCACGACTAAACACTAATAGGGACGCGTCGCGTCGCACAGTGGTCCCGATTTAATAAAACATGGACATTGATGCTAGAGGCACAAAATTTAATTGATGGTTAACACTAGGATAACTAATAAGACAGTAAAATATTATCCTACCATGACTATTTCTTGGTAAAATAAAAATAACTTTTTTTGTATGGAAGAAATTACTTTTAAGTTAATTTCTTGAAATTCTTAAAAATTGTCAAGATGGCGATCAAGCGATCACACATGTCATGTTAGAAAACGAGTAATTCTGAGTATTTCATGCGATGATTTTCTTATCTCTGCATATGAAAAATTAAAATTGAAAATGTTAAATTTAATAATAGATTTTGAGATTAGTTCGCAGAAATACAAACTCAACGCAGCGGGGTAGCTTCATTTATCAGTAGTAGTTTAGTCCACTAGAAACAAAAGTCACATAATATTTGGGTCAACGTTTTCTTAAGAAATGCCAGCGCCTCTGGGAATAATTGTTTTTGTGATCTGTTAGACAACACTCCACAGTTGTCTTTTTAAAAAAGTTTTATTATACAAACTGAAATAGTAATGAAATAGAAAAACGACATAGTAATTATTATAGAAACAACTGCCGCTGTCGGGAGATGGAAACGGAGTGTCCAATGGTCTGGGACTTAGGATATAGGATGACAGGAGAAATGCAGTATCAGCAGATGGGAAAGCTAGGGTGAGCATATTACCATACAGGAGCGGGATATAACAGATCGAACAAATTTTGGTTTAATATTAGTTGTGGATTATGTCCAAATTAGTTTGAACTCTATCGATTTTTCTTGTGTGGGCCAGTCTTAACGTTACGGAAATCTTTATTTCGGGCTTCGGATGCTTCTTCGGAAAGCATGCCTATGGGAATAAATGAGAAACTTTCACAAATGTCTGCACAATGAAGCATATAATATATAAGTTAATATATTGTATAAGATATAGTATTGCTGTTTATCTGCAATATTCCCGAAAAATGCTAGTATCAATGAGTTGCCCAGATGAAATAGTTTATAAGATAACTGCAAACCTTTTGATTAAATCAGGGTGAATGCCAGTTATTTCAGCAGATAGTTCACAATTCGTGCTATATTACCGTCGTTGGTGGAGCCAAATCCCTGTTTAACTATATCAATTAACAAACCAGTTCCTTCCCAGAATTATTCTTGGGTTTTTTTTTGTTATTCTTTTAACAATTTGTCATTACTTCGAGCTGCTCACTTTTTAAAGTATAAGTTGTAGGAAATATGCAAAATACATTCCATGTATCTTATCCACATATGAGCAAACCATATTTGTACATGTCTCTGATAGGTTGTTTGGACACAAAGTCCAAGTCATTCATTTTACTCGGTGGAGTACCACATGTGTTACAAACCGCTGCAGAAGAAGTATTAGAAATCACAGTGGATATTTTCGCATCAATCATTAGTCATATACAAATCATGATGTATCTCAAGATTTTCTACAATTATCGGGACAAGATTGCAGATTTCTGCATTTATGGAAGCATTTTCCTTTTGGATCAAATCATTTGTTGATCATCAATTTGTTGAAGATGGAACAGGATTCTGCCATAAGATACTACCACTATCTTCTACCAAACGAAGCGGAACCAAACTGATCATAAACAGACTGTGACTTTTGTTATAGTTACTATGAGATGACCCATCAAACCCCCATTTACATATAAATTTTAATGACTTTGTGGTTGCAGAATCAAGCTGAAATCCCAGTATTTTTATTAAACATAATATTTATGTACATGTTATATATTATCCAGTCTATCGTTTTAGAGTATCAGTATATCTTAATTTTATTTTATTTTTTATGGTTCTTCTCATGGTTCAAGCTAATAAGTTAGAAAAAAAAATATTTTTCAAGCCGCAATAACTCAAAAGTACGCAGAAATAAGCAAAAAGGTATATTCGCATGAAATACTCAGAATCGTTTGTTTTCTAACATGTGTGATCGCCATCTTGACAACTTTTAAGAATATCTAGAAATTAACAGAAATATACTTTCTTTTTATTCTTGAATTTAAAAAAAGTAAATTTTTTTACCAAGAAATAGTCTAGGTAGGATAATAATATTTTTTTGTCTTATTAGTTATCCTAGTGTTAACCATCAATTAAATTTTCGTGCCTCTAGCATCAATGTCCATATTTTACTAAATCGGGACCACTTTGCGTCGCTCCGCAGCCGCCTAGGGCGGTCTTACCTTTATTGTAGCTTTTTATTGACAATATCTTTCTATTTTTTTTTTCAGAGATTCCATTTATAACTTATCCGACAGTGGACCTGACGAATTCGACTTCTTTTAATGCTCCGATCCGGCAAATTGAGGTAATTAAATATTTTTTATTGACAAACATTTAATATTAATGAAATGGTATTATCCCTAGGGAACTGCGCAATATATGAAATTGGCGTTTTGTAAAGGAGGAACATAAAGTCGATTTTGTTTAAAGATAATATATTTATTTAAACTAAATATATACCATTGCTATCTATGCACTTTTGCCACCTCATAGGTAGTTCGTTTATTCCTTTACTAAAAAACCATTCGGACAGGAATCAATAGAACCTTTGAAGGCGCTTTGGACTGCCCCATCAGAGTTGAATTTTTTCCCTTGCAAGAAGTTATCCGTGCATTGTGCATTGCATTGTGCAATGTGTCGCATCCGTGCACACTTTGAAGAGGCCATTTAAGTCCTGGTAAGTTGAAATCGCCTGCTATAAGCACTGTTTTTTAGTGGCTGCTTTATTAATAGTATTAAATAGCACTTCGTCTGAACTTGATAGACTGTTTGACGGTGGTCATGCTAACAAAAAAGCAATTTCTCCAAATCAAGCCAAAGTCCCTCCACGCTGTCATTGTGATATTGGTTGTTTATTTTGGATACAAGGACGATATTGTTTACCTGATTTGCGATATATGTCACAACGCCACCCTCCTCTTCTGTCATTTCTGTCTAAGCGGTAGAGTGTCTATCCTGTTATATTTATTAGACTATTAGCAATTCCAGAGAAATTAATTTGCCGTTAACTATGCCAAGTTCGTGTATAATAAGCTTAATTCTGAAAAAGCCACTGTAGATAGTTTTTTGTAGACGGGGCTCCAGCGCTGATAATTCTTGGTATTTTATTAATATATTTAATGGTTAAGTTTGACTCACCGTTATCAGTTCCAACAGCCAATTCTTCCCGTAGTTTTTTAAGTTGATCTCGCTGTTAGGGTGTCATATCTGACTGTACTTTTATTGTTTTAGTCCTCTTCTTCATCCTTACCTTTGTTTTTCAATATATTTATTGCGTTTTGTTTATTGATTAGTACTACTTTCAATGGGCGTGACTTGTCATTATTTGCTCCAGATTTTCCAAGACGGATTGTTTCTACAATTTCATAGGCGACTCTTACGATCTTCAATCTCGTTAATCACTGCATCCAAGTTGACAGTACATGCCCCTTGTTCTTTCAACTAAGGGTTGAAAGAACAAGGGGCATGTTGAATGAACAACCTATTGCTGGAGTTCAGTAACAAGCTTACGCAGTTGTGGAATCTGCCTTAGACCTTCCTCACATTCTCGGCACAGGTACGACAGTTTAGGGTTTTGAAGGCTAATCACTCGCATTTCTGCTGCCGTCAGACCGGAGCACTTGACACATATTACCCTATTACAGCCCTTGCATAATATTTTCGAACTCTTATCATCTTGAACTTGGAGGTTACACTAAGGCCCGTATTAATAAACCGTTCTCAAACTCGTTCTCAAGACCTTTCTTGGCTGAGACAGTCTCAAGTAACGATTAGCTTCTCAAGATGGTCTTTAATTCATAGTATGATCTCAAGACCGTCTCAGTTGATAACTTTATTGAGATCACTTACTCAATTTTTAAGCGTCATCTACACGACTAAGAACGAATAAAATAACGTTTCGTATACACTTCTACAAAAAACGGATTTATTGATTATACATTCCTTCAATATTTCTTTTTAAAAATGTAATATTAAAAAATATAAATACCAAAAACGTTTAGTCTGTATTTTTTATATTGAAAAAACTGATTTTCATTAATTTTTACGTAGATATTATTCCTATTTATTATTGTCTAGCATAATAATATCCATATTTTTTTTAAAACTACGTAAAACGGAATGCGGATCATTGCCATTCGAAAAAAGTTCTTCTTCTTCTTATTCTTTAAAGTGGCTCCTTAGTGATTCGCCAATGTGTTGTGTTGCCTTATGAGTGGGTTTTATGAATAAACAAGGGCACGGTGTACAGGAGGAAGTCTGTTGAATAATCTAAAACCTAGAACTGATTTCAACCGATCACAAACAGAACAGATTTAAGGTTGTTTTTTGGGCAGCGAAAAAAAGTTCTGCTGTCAAGTGTCAAATCAAGTCAATTAATAAAAATCAAATAGGTAATTCGTTTAATATAAATATATAAATAAAATCGAAAATATTTCTACAAATACTCGACACTGTCAGAATGGTGCAAAACCTTTGCAACCGCGATTACCAAAAAAAAATAAGTATCAATAAGCGTCTTTTTTTATAACGCTTTTATTAGTTTCATCTGTATGTACACCTGTCAAAGACCGATGACAATGCAATAATTCGATTAAAATATCCGATTATCCTGATTAAATTCGTCAGGATTCATCAATTTCTTTCCGCATCCTTTGCATGAGAGTAAGAGAGATAGAACTAGTGCGCGAACTACGCATGCGTGCAGTTCCAGGCTTACTCTTTAGTCCCCCGGTTAATAGATAGCAAAACGTACTAAAAAGCAAAAAAAAAATTATAGTTTAAAAAAACGCGCTTTTATAGAAAATCTAACTAAAAAATAAAAATAAAATTTAATAAATTTGGATTAAGAATAGTGTAAATGAAAAATAAATGTTTATTATTGTAAAAAAGCGTGGGGTGCAGTGTCTTCACCTGTACGTTTGTTTGTATGTAACCGACTCCAGTGGATTTGATTTTGATACACTTCAAACGGTCAGATTTCGTTTAAAGTGATTTTTAAGACATTATCAAAGTGAAGATCCTTCTCATATCTGCCAATTAAATATTTATAACTATTGACACTATGCACCCCACGCTTTTTTACAATAATTAACATTTATTTTTCATATACACTATTCCTAATCCAAATTTATTAAATTTTATTTTTTATTTTTTAGTTAGATTTTCTATTAAAGCGTGTTTTTTTAGTTTTTTTAAACTATAATTATAACTTAATTTTGTGTTGAGTATGTAGTGTAAATTCTGAGTTTGTTTAATCATAAGTATTTAGATTTTAATTGACATAATTGTAACACACCCAAAAACACCACAAATAATAATGTACTATATCCCAATTTCCAAGCAAGCCGTTCTCAAGTCAAGGTTTGACTGTACCCACGAAACCGCGTCTCAAGTAATAGTTTGACAGCAATGACAGCGTACTTGAGTAACGAGTCTCGTTTATTAATACGTTCGCACTCACTTGATACGCCGTACCTACAGCTGTACTTAAGTACGGTCTATTAATTAAAACAACATCTTAAGTACTTTCTTGAGAATAGTCTTAGAGATAAGAACACTTTATTAATACAGGCCTTAAAGCACTCAGCCATTTTAGTGTCGGCGCAAGGTCCGGGGAGTACGGTGGATGTCTTAGACATTCCAATTGAAGCTCCTCTACCTAGTCGTGCCATAAATACTGAAACAAAGAAAAAAAAATTATATTGCAAATAACATATTTTATTACTTTTACAGTGTGTTATTTTAATACATAAATATAAAACAATTTAAAATATAAAAAGCTTATTCGAAGTGGTCTCCATTGGCTGCAATACAGTCCTTTACACGTTGAGGCCAGTTATCAATAGAAGCACGCACTCTTTCCATGGGAAAATTATTCACTGCCAATCGTACGGATTGTTTTAGGGACTCCAAATTATCATGGCGCTTAGAGCAAGCCGTACTCTCTAAAACTGACCTAAAATCATAATCCAGTGGATTAAGATCGGGACTAGACTACGGCCAGTCTTCAGCTCTGATGAAGTCCGAAACGTTCGTTTCCAACCAAGACTTACGCAGTCTTGAGCCCGACCGACAGACCGAGATTTATGACCCGGCGCCGAGTCTTGCTGGAAGGACAATTCTTGGTTATTGAACATGGTGTTGTTAAGGGGCTTCACTACCTCCGCAATAATGGTATCTTGATACACTTGTTCCGATGTTTTGATACCTTTTTCACAAAAGTATGGCTCAGTAACTCCTTCATAGCTAATACCCCACCAAACCATCATTGAAGTCGGATAGTGCCCACGTTACACTCTGTCGACTAATTGGGAAGCTTCCTTAGAGCTTTAAGCATAAATACGGTCATTTTGTTTGTTAAAATGTTGCTCAATTGTAAAAAAAAAGTCTCATCCGTAAACAAAATTTTTCTGTGACCTCCCTTTGCGTACCGCTTCAGTAGTTGTTTTTACCACCCTATTCTTTCTTAAATTATCTGTTAAGAAATGACCAGTACGTCTCTTATAGACTGCAAGTCCTAAGTTATCTTTTAAAATACGCGACATGGTTATATTATGTGCTATATTCATCGCCCGAGATAAAATCTTTTGCTTTCGGACAGGATTTCTTCGAATTCTTTCCCTTACTGCTTTGACCACCTTTTTCGTACGAACACTACGTGGAGGGCCAGATCTTTTTCTGTCACAAACAGAGGAGGTCTCATTGTACCTATTAATAGCCCGGTACACAAACATTTTACTAATACCAAGCGTATGGAGTTTTAAAAAAATCATTTGGCTCCATACCTACTTTGTGTAATGCAAACACAGCGATTCGGTTCTCTTTATCACCCCACTCCATTTTAATATCGCAAAATATTGTACAATGTCTTGTCGCCAAAATTAGAAAACACAATGAACAATCATAAAAAAAATCACAGAGTCCAAATTCAAATGTAATATTTTGTTTATTTTTAAGTGTAACAGTATTTATGGCCAGACTAAGTAATTTGATCCTCTGTTATGCAGTGTGTGGTCTAATGTTGTCCTGAAGCAGCAGTGGCCTAGAGCGAATGACCAACTTCGGTTGTTTAGCAGCTAGCTTTTCCATCATGATTTGCAGTTGCTGGCAATTGACAGTAATCGTCTGGCCAGATTTAAGAAAGCTGTAGTTAACGACACCGGCACTAGTCCATCAAACGCTAACAAGTAATTTTTTTTGAGTCAATTTTCGCTTGGGGCAGGCTTAGGCTGGTTCGCCAGGGTTCAGTCATTGCGATGAGCGTTTCCGATTATCGTACAGGATCTACTTTTCATCACAGGTAATGATTCGATTTAAAATCCCTTCATTATTGTGCCGGTTGAGTAATGTAACGCAGCAGTCGACGCGCGTTTGTCGGTGTGCTGTACTTAATTGATGAGATACTCACCTTTTAAGCTTTTTCACCTTCCCAATTTGCTTCAAGTGGATTAAAACTGTTTTATCACTAACACCGCAACCTGCAGCTAACTCGGACGTGGTTAGCGATGGATCCGCTTCCACAATAGCCTTCAATTCTTCATTATCAACTTTGGTCTCCGGCCGTCCACAGGGCTTGTTCTGCAGGTCGAAATTTCCAGAACGTAAACGGAACCAAAAATGCACTGTGTTTTCTTTTGCGACACCGCCGCCATACACATCATTAATCCTTCGAGCCGTTTCTGCAGCACTGGTGCCATAGTGGAACTCGTACTCTAAAATAATACGATATTTCAAGTTTTCCATTTTGTAAACAGAGTGACGCAAAGAAAAAACCAAAAGAGGAAAAAACAAACGATTTACGGTTTTCGAAACACAAATGCATGAGTAAAAAGCTGTATAAATTTGAAATTGGAATTCCTAACCAAAGAACATATTATATAAGAGATCAAAATGGCCAGTACGACAAAACGCCAATTTCATATGTAAGGACATATGTCTTTTCTTTCGTCGTGCAACAATATATCAATAATTTCGACACTATTATGTTAGTCAGATTGGCAGCTTGGTATGTGTATGTATAATTTTTGCTTTGTTCGAAAATTTGGAATGTGGTGGGTTCGAATCCCGGTAAGATAAATATTTTTGTGGTTCTTTTTATTTTTTAACCAACCAAGAAGAGTATTGTTAAATTTATCAGAACTCCGCAAAGCTCGTTTACCCAGGTAGTGTGTTTAATATTCGTAAATTAACAACAGAACAGGGAATCTCTTACGATGCAAAGCGAGACAGAATGTGTGACTAAAAGTCAGTAACTTTAAAAAATATATTTACATTACAGTTCTCGCGACGGAAAATATTGTTGTTACGGGTCGTGAATTTCGTTGAGCTGGACATATTAGTATATTGTAAACGAGCGTTTTCACATTACGCGATGAAACAAATATTCTGTCTTTGTCATTAGTTCATTACTATTATATTAGTTGGATGTTTTTGGCCATTACTTATTACCATCTGGCAAAAAAAACGTTCTAAAGGGACATCTTGACCGTCTAGCCTGCAAATCCAGCGTCTAGTATATATTTTTTTCCAGAGTGGCGAGCCCCTGCAACTGTTAATAGTATCGGACAACATGGATCACACACTGCTGGCCGGCGACGTCATCGCTATACAGGACATACAGCACACCTGAAATGATTGTGATCAATAGTATTGTAAATACTTATACATAGATTTATATTGTTCATTATCGAAATAAATATTTTGAGTTTTTCACTATTTTGTTTTTATCCAATAGCAATTGTAGTTGTTTTTGTATTGCTTCCTTAAATTTGTGTTTCGGTTCCTCAATGTAATATTGATAGAATATTAAACCATTAAATATTGTACACAAGTGTGGGCAAGTGGTACAACTTCAAAAAGCGTCCTATTTTGTGTTCCATCGAAAACTCTCTAGAAGTTTCAGTAAAAGGTATAAATGTTTTTCTGAATCGTCAAGTCCAAAGTCTAAATAAATCGCACTTTACAGAAACGTCAGACTTGACTCATTTACTACACTGACGATTTATTTACTTTGGACTTGACGATTCAGAAAAACAGTGTTCAAAACTTAAATGAAAGTCCTATTTTCCCGTCTTTTTAGCTTTACACTATAATATATTTTAAAGAAAAAAATCATGCTTCTTTTCACATGACTTATTTTCATATAGGTACGAAGAATTCTAATTCAATTGGTTTAACTCGGCGAAATTTTACAAAACGCTGAAATAATTATTATTCTAAGTAAGGCGGTATAAAATAAAACAAAATATAACATTCGAAACAATATAATAAGAGGAAATGTATTTTGCACAGCATTAATTTTGAAACATTATTAATAATAAAAATTATATTATCTATTGAAAAAATTAAAATGTCAACAATCCAACCGACTGAATGCATTTCATGAAAATATAAAGTACACAGTTATTATTACTGATACGAAGTAATTTTAAGAATTCAGACAAAATAATAATAATAATAATATCTATGGACGCTTCACACCACGTCAGTCTGGTCCCGTGGTAAGTACCGAAGAACTTGTGTTACGGGTGCCAGACAACGGAAATATATTTAATACTTTTTATACTATACTTATATTCAAGATTTTTATTATATTATACACGTATTTAATAAACATCCATGACCCAGGAACACAGAAAACTTTTTCTTGTTCCCTGGCGGGATTTGAACCCGCGACCTCCGGTTGAGCGCCAATGCGCTAACCACTGAGCCACAGAGGTCATCATTATTATATATATAATATATTCAGAATATAAGAGTAGAATTATTATTAAGACTCAAAATAATTAACAAAGAATTCTATCTACCATCTATGAAAATTATTAAGTTTAAGTTTATTTTTTTAAGAAAAGTATATGTACCTAAGTCATATGACTAAAAAGATAAATTAAATTTTTATATAAATGAAAATTGGACAGGACAGTCAAGAGCGCAAGAATTCCAAATTAATCATTATTATTATTAGAAAACATATTGTGACAAATTATATCATTATCATTTAGACAACATACAACTATGTATTTGCATTAAAATCAGTAGTAATGGAATATTCAAAATACCAAAAATATCACACAACAATAACCAAATGAAATAGAAATAATTATAAAGAAATTTTGAGTAACATTCAATTACAATACATTATAAACATTAGCAAAATAAGGAAAGCTCTACTACATGATTCTATTCACTTCTCAAATCACGACATTTATACAATGAAATACACAGAATATAAATTATATCAGTATTATAAATGCTTCACAATTTAAGACGAAGAAAAAAAAATACTTATGTGAAAGAATGAAACAGAAAAAAAATCCACCGAAAAATAATTTTAGATGATGTACCTAGCTGTTACTTAAAGTAATGATAGTTTAACAAAGTCTTGTAATAAAATGTCTCTTTTCATTAGATAATTAGACAAATTCAGTAGGTGCATGTCTAAGCTGGTGCTCAGCTGGTCACAGTCACCATTTTTTTTTAACAAATCATTCACTTTATGAAAATATTGAGTCGAATTTGGTGCGTACCTAATTTAAACTCAGGATGGACAAATAACTAACAATTTTTTTTTATTACAAAAAATAAAAAGTGTGAAAACAAGTATTGATATGATTGATAACATCGATGCTGACATACAAATCAATACTTCAATTAATCCTATACGTAATAATTTTACCGTCATATCAAGTAACACAACTGTAATGTAGAATGTATTAATATAATTATAACACTATTATTGTTATACTTGTATCCATATTATTAATAATATGAATTATTTTGAACATCGGTATTTCATAGGACATTTGATAAGTATTATAAAAGTTGAAAAATACTGAATAGGCTACTTGACCTTGTTTTTATTTATGTCCTAAACACTTCATAATTGTTTCATTACACACAAAAAAATAATATAACATTATTTTGAAACCTAAAAACCTACAAAAAAATATTTTAAAAATACAGTTTTTAAAAACCGCCGAAAACACTATTCGCCGTGTTGGTTGATAGAGTATATGTGCTGTGATGTCATACTAGTACTATTGTAATCTGTGCTATAGTCCGTAGTAGTAAAATGGCGGTGTTACGTTCCGTTTGACGTTTTGACATAAATAACTTACTATTTATTTACAGAAACGTTCCGTTTCACTACTACAAATGTGTTTAGTGTTTGTGTCGTCACATTCTTGCCGGAAGCAGGGGGGTGTCACTACGCCGTTCCGCCGCCGAGCTACAAGTACATACCGAGACTCCCCAACGTTGGGGCGATACAGTGGTTGCCACTTGCCACGCACTGACCGGCCGTGGCGCACGCGCGCGCCTCTTACGCAGTACGACTCACTTTACGTCGCAAACGCGTGTCATATTTCAATTGGGAAAATATGTATAAAAAAAAATACTGTATTGCAGCCGATTGTCGGAACAATAAAAAAAAACCTACATAAAAAGAAAATCACGTGTCGTGTCTGTGTAAACTGATTTATATGTTCAGTATTAATTTACCTAATAGGTACATAGGTATAACAGTTTCCGCTTGTATACCTTGCGTGGTATTTATGTTCGGTCGGTATGTTGTATGGTATCTATATAATATGTATTATATCATTATTATTATTATATATTATATCGTCGTCGAGTATAAATCTGATAGTATAATCTAAGATATTTAATTAAAGTATTGACAAGTGACAACCCTATTTTCGGAATATCTGACAAGGTGTGGAATAATGTCGACCTTCGCGCGGCGCCAGAGAGCTTAATTTCGGCTGCTCGCGTGCAGTCCGTTTGTTAATAATAATTATATAGGCACATAAAAAGGCGGCATTTGTGAAGATCAAAACAGAGAGACTTCTGTACCTTGTACTATTATCTATTCTGTGCCGGAAGTTACTTCGAGGTGTTTACATCAGTAGAAATTAAAAAACAAAAATACATATTTTTAAATCAACTTTATGTATCAATCTTAAGTTTTTAATTTATGATATCGCTATAATACGTTTTCTTTAGCCAAGTACTAAAGGAAATACTCCTTCAATGTATGAAATTAAATATGAGTCAAGTAGCCTGTTCATTGGGAGTTAGAAACATTCCAAAAGTACTTAGCAAAATATAATACAGTTAAAGTATCTAAGTTCAAGAAGATAATATATAGAATTAAACTATTGATTTATTATCTTAATATGATTTGTACGTGGACTTAAAATTTTAATTTAAAATCAACATGAATTACATATTTGGTGTAGCTATCAAACTAACTACATAACTTAGTAGTACATCACAAAACCATCTTTTGCATAATAAATACTATTCGAATATAAATATTTTGCAAATAAATCATATAATGTATATGATTGAGAAATTTCACTATCTAAAATTTGTAGAATGATTAATCATTCTTTTTGTCTGTGGTGGCCTCGCCCTCTGTAATGGCAAGGCTGCCATTTCCTGACTTCTGCTGCTCCTCCATCTCACCAGAGAAACCAAATTCATTGACCCTCTTGTGGTCTACCTTGTAAATCCAACGCTGGTATAAGAATATGAAGAACACAATATCTGAAAAAATAGTAACATTATACTAAAATTTCATAACACAAATGAATGTAAATTAAAGTATTTTTAACAAATTACATATAATTTTTAATACTTCGTGTAATTTAACTATCTTTTTAGTTACTCGTAAACATAGAATCTTAAATGACAAATTTTCTTTGCTTTTCTTACAGAATTTATTGGAACGAAGTTCCTTATGGCGCGTTGCGAAAAAAGGCTAGACAGAAAAAATTAGGACAAAGTTGTAACAACACTTTTTGCTATAGTTGTAAGCCGTGCGGCGTGCGCGTGTTTCTGTCTGTCTCTCTCTCTCAATTATTACTAAAATTGAGCCTACTGATTAAGTTATATATAATAATAAAAAAAAAATTATTATTACTTTTCCTACACTAATTGATCAAAAGGAACTTCATTCCATCGGGGTGTCCCTTGACACTTCTCAAGTTTTTTTGATGTCAGTTTCTCTAATTTTAACAAGGTGACAGAGTTAATTATTTTTATTGAAATAGTATACTCACCATCTCTGAAACATCCCAGGCGGTACATAGTTGGCATTTTAATAACAAACGCAAAGATATCATCTACAAATGTGTTGAGGAACTTGTAGGTCATCATGCGCCATGGCAGGTGAGCCACAGACTTAAGCTTGTAGTTGATGAACAGCTGAGGAGTCATCATGATGAACCCAAACGTCAACAGATAACCGTACATCATGTTCAGAATGAACGAATACCATCCCTTGTGCTCTTGATACAGAAGAGAGTATACACCATACCCGAGGAGCAGAGGGAAGCATGCCCAGCTGAGGTAGCGGAAAGCTAACATGTCATACTGCTTCGTGCTAGACTGCACGTAGGAACCCTTGTCTGTGAAAGTGAGCTTGGGGAATCCGAAAATCCTGTCCTCTCTGTTAACTTTAACATCCATCACTTTGTTTATTTTCCAAACTTCAATCAACAATCCAATGAAACAGGAAATTCTCACCATCATGTTGGTCTCATTGTCTAAAACATAGAGCAAGACAACAACAGACTGAAAGACATTGAAGAACACCGATCTAACCGAAAGTCCCTCCAGAGATTGTCTATTATTCCAGAACTGGATGTCATTTTTAAATGCCAGCAATTCAAAAATGGAATGTAACACAGAGACAGAAATTGTAAGAGCTAGTAAGTATGGAGATGTGTCCAGGAGCAACTCTTTCACAGTGTCCTGTTCTTCATCCTGCTCCTCTGCACCCAGAGCAGAGAACACACTGAGCTTCTCCCGCATAGCCTGTGCTGTATACAACTGCCATTTAAACAAGCTCAGAGGCTCATAGGTGAGCCTCAATTCTAGGCTTGTCACAGTGTCATTGAGGGGCACATAGTCCCTCATCATATTCCAGTAGTCATTGAGGAAAACTGCCGGCTTGTACTCCAGTCCATCAGGCAAGAAGAAGATGAACTCATCAAGAGGAGCCGGCACACTGCCTCTCATCCAGTTTGTTTGATCGGTGACCAAGTTGACCGTGAGATTCGGATGCCAATGGGATACAATCTCTTCCTTCATGATTTCAGCTTTCTTCACCTCCTCGGGGGACTTCTCTGTCTGTCCAGTTAACAGATTGTGAGTCTTTTGGTACCTTAACTTCTTATATTTGTTTAACATTCTTTTACTATAAGTCACATAGGGGCCGGCATAAATATCCTTGTCCCTAGGATCTGGTGACTTTCCAGCGGGTACAATATACACATGTAAGTATGTAGAACCATTGTTCAGAAGAGACTTGGAAGGTACAATATTTGTGGTGAACGTAAACGAGCCATCACCATCCGGGCCCCCATACCAGTCACCATAGGTTAAACCTGGAAGCTTCCATATTAGTTTGGCATCATCAAATTTCTGTAAAGATTCTTGATCAGACAAGTAAGTGAACATGTCCAACATGGTTCCATTAGGGAACATATTGACGGCGGCAGAGCGCGGCGCTGCCACTCCTGGATTACTCAAATCGGCCTTGGGAGGCGCAGGCTGACGGAAAAATGATGTAATAAAATATACCACTAGTGCCCTTATTATTAATGATTTTGTTATGGCAAAAAATGACTCCAATTTTGTGGGCTGCATTCTAAGACGTTGCTCATCAATTTGAGCGTTAATCTGTAAAAAAATATAGTAATTATAAAAAAAAGCACAGACTTAGTAAAAATCATTGAATCATGTAGGTCAGTGTGACAATATCAAGGATTTTTATTTGGTTAGGAACAAGTCACGCAATGTTCAAGATATAATTCAAACCAGTATAGTTATATCTCAGGCGGGTAAATATTTGCCAGACTATTTACTTACGTCCACGGTATCATTTGTTTCGTTTTGTTCAGCAGCATTATCACTGGGAACCAATTTATCATCCGCATTTTCCCCTGATGATTTATCCGCACCGACATCAGCCATTTTACAAATAAAATGAGAACGTTCACCAATCGATATATTTTATATATTCTCACAAAAGCACACTTTTTTTATTGTGGTACCATTAATTTTAAAGTTTTTATCGATATCACTATTCAGTATTCACGAGCAAATGTCAATTGAATAAAATTGATTAAAAAATTGGAAAACTGTCAAGTGGCAAAGCTAAAATTGTCTCTGTCAAAGTGTCAACCACAGACTATAGAAATACGACGTGTCCTGTGTAATACACTGTGGCTTTTTATGCAGGTAACTCTATTCTTTAAGTTCCATTGGTAGATAAGATTATTCTAAATGATATTAGGATAGTAGAATATTATTATGGTTCACTAATTTTAACGATTTTTTTAACCAACTACATTCCCACGAGCGTTTTTTGTGGCCGCGACAGAAAAAATGTACTGTAAATAGAACTCTGCGCTAATACAATAAAGTTGAAAATCGTATGACACTTTCATTTTCAGCTTTATTGTATTAGCGCAGACAAAGAATATAATTAATATTACTAATGTATGGCAAAGTTCTATTTGCTGATAAGTTTTTCCTGTCGCGAAAACAAAAAAACAGTCGTAGGTGCGAGCTCTAACAGAACTATGGAGGGTAGAGGAAAGGAGGACTATCTCCCTAAGGCAGAAAAGCTAAAGAGTTCTAAAAATTTCCAATCAAAGTAGAGAAATAATAGTTCCAAAACTGGCCAAAATGGCGCTAGAGTCGGAATTAGGTTTAATATGAAGTACTTGAGTTTAGTAATTTAATTATTTTTACTAGACTGTAGTAGTTCATTCAGAAAATTATGAAAATTCTAATTACTCGCGTAGTCGAAGATATTTTCATAACTATAGGTAAATGAAGAATATGATAAGATTTAATTCTCTGTTTAAATTTTGCCGCTTTACCCAATTGCGACCGTAGCGCCACTACTATTTAACGCTTATTTCCGGACACTTTTTCATATATAAATATAGTCCTCCTTTCCTCTACCCTCCATCCTCGTTTGAATCATAAGTTGTCAAATATAAGCATAAAAGATCCATCTGTTGTGAAGTAGAACGATGAACACTATCATCATAGCATAGACTAATCAATGAACTCCGTTTTTTTAGCATAATATATAACACAACTCATTAAAAAAACTTGAGAGGTGTCAAGGGACACCCGGATGGAACGAAGTTATAATATATATATTATAATATAAATATATAGTTGATAATGAAGAAATATATATATACATATATATATATAGAGATTAGCCGGAACAAACACACAGACTGACAGACGGACAGAAAAATGTTAACAATTTATATTTTATTGTAAGTACCAATCATACTTTTAAATGCATTAAGTAAAAATAAAAGCTGTTAATCTGAAATTACAAACAGACACTTCAATTTTGTTTACCTGTATAGATATAATATATTATACTATACCAAAAAAAAAGTTGAACTAAGTATATATAGTGCGCGCAGAACTACTTGGCCGCGCCTTAGGTAGGGACAGGGGTGAGGGGGCGGGTTACTTGCTGCTCGCAGTGTTGCCGCCGCGAAGTCCGGCTCCGTACTGAGTAATAACATCAAGCGCTCTTCCGTCCCACCGCTCGCCTACCTAAGGCCCGGCTAGCTAGTCACAATATGTAACAGTCATAACAGTCACAATGTGTAATTGCAAAATTCTACATTATTGGCAAGGTGATAAGGTCGTTTTTTGTATCATTCTTAATAGTCGTTATTACATTGTGATGTCGAGAGGCAAAAAGTGTCGTGCCTATAATCCGTCCAGGTCCAATACAATTCGCAACGCGCCATAAGGAACTTCGTTCCAATAACTATTTTATTCCATAATGTATCATACATAAACCGCTATAACAACCAGGTAAAAGGCCTTAAAATGACATAGGCAACCTACTTCCTTAGAGCACTAAAACTATATTGGTTGGATGCTAGACCTGTTCGTCAATAGTGGAGTGCCGTAAGCAACGGTGTAAAAATTGTAAATTCTCAGAATCCAGGACCAGTCAATCAATATATTATAAGAAAACTGTTGGGACTGTTCTGTTAAAAGCTCAAATAAGATTTTATGTGTAATCTTAATTTTTTAGACGCGCGGACGCGAAAACGCTATTTTCAACGTTAAAATAAAGTCATAAAATGATGGAGATAGACTTACGGAAAATAAAAGGTTTTAATTAGGAATTTCCTGCTCTTTTAGAAATGCTCTTTTTGAAATTTCTTTAATATGAACTCCCTTACTAATACAAATATTTACACAATGGATAAGCTATACAATGTTTGTCCTTGTCTGTCAAGCTACTTTTCCAACGAATTAGACAAGGACAAAACATTATATATCTTATCCATTGTGTAATTATTTTCATTAGTAATGGGGTAATAGTTTTTAAACTATTGACAAAAAACCAAAAATCCTTTTTTGTTGTACTAAAAAATAAAAATATAAGATCTAAAAAAATGATTACCTACTTATCTTTATTATTTCAATGCAGTCCAAAGTTACTACAAAGCATAGGTTTAGGTAAAGCATTGGTCTGGTTGGTGGTGATTGAAAAGTGACGTCGGATAGCCAATGTTAATAATAATTAATAAACACGGAGAAAGCTTTGATTTACAAGCTCTGATTTACAAAGCTCTGATTTACAAAGCATTCCGTACGCGGTCGCCTGGAGAAGCGACATCTTCCGTCCAGTAGTACTTATCTACTGGACGGAAGATGTCGATGTAGATATTTAATTAGCTTTTTACCTAAATGGTTCTTTAAAAAAAATCTTTAATTAACTTTTGTGGTATAATATTAGGTCTTTACCTATGAAATTGCCGTTTTGTATAAAAATATTTAAACGAATTTTTTTCATGTATTTTTTATTTGTATTAATCGAAGTAATCACCTATGCAATCAATGCATCTTTGCCAACACAGTGGCAGTTTATTGATGCCCTTCTTAAAGAAATCAGCTGGACGGGAGGCAACAAATTCTGCAAAGGCATTTTGTACTGCCTCTCGGGTATTGAATTTTTTTCCCGCCAAGAAGTTATCCAAATTCTGGAAAAAGTAGAGTCTGTAGGCGCAAGGTCTGGTGAGTAGCGCGGATGACGGAGAGCTTCCAACCCCAGTTCTTGCAACTTGGAAACCGTCTGCTGTGCAGTATGAGGTCGCGCGTTGTCGTGCAGGAGCAGCGGAGACGAGCGATTGACCAATACTGGCTGGAGATGTGCCAGCTTCTCCATCATTGTGTTCGGTTCTTCACAGTACACATCTGCAGTAATGCTCACCCCGTTTGGTAAGAAGCTGTGATGAATCACACCGGCGCTAGACCACCAAACAGTGACCATTACTTTTCTAGGGGTAAGTTTTCGTTTAGGGCATTGTTTAGGTGCTGAACCAGGATCCAACCAACTTGCTGAGCGCTTGCGGTTATCAAACAGAATCCATTTTTCATCGCAGGTAACAATGCGGTTCAAAATTCCTTCATTTGTGTGTTCGTTGAGCAGTGCAAGGCACGTCTCGACGCGTACTTTGAGCTGGCGATCATTGAGTTCGTGGGGCACCCATTTGTCAAGCTTTTTTACCTTGCCAATTTGACGCAAATAGACCAATATTGTTTTGACGCTAACGTCGAAAGCTGCTGCTAATTCAGCTGTAGATTGTGTATCACCAGCTTCCACAATCGCCTTTAATTCGTCATTGTCGACCAGTCTTCGGACGACCGCGAGGTTCATTTATCAGATCGACATTTCCAGAACGGAAGCGAGCAAACCAATAACAGGTGGTGCGTTGGTTTGTAGTGTTAGCTCCGTAAACGTCGTTGATGTTGCGTGCCGCTTGTGCCGCGTTGCTGCCACGACGATACTCATATTCCATAATTACTCGAATTTTTAATGTATCCATTATGACGAAAAAGATTGAAATGCGATGAAAATGTAACACTAATCAATAAACAAATGACTACTTTTGGAAAAAGAATTCCATGTTTTTAAAATAAAATTAATTTGAAATCAGTATTCTTAGCCAAACAGAAATTATTTTGATTTGAAATGGCCAGTATTGCAGAATTACTAACCTATTATTATAATATATGTATACCTATGTTGTTTTTCCATTAAGCCATGTCTGGTCAGTTTCATACATTGGAAAATGAAGTACATGCTCAGTAAGTAAAGATGTCGCAACAAGTAAGCATTGTGAACCATGCAAAAGTAAATCATATTAAAAGCACAATTAAACCGCCATGTAACTCGTTTTGTTTTACGTCAGTGATTTATTTAGTTTTATTCTTCAAAATGTTCAATGATTACTGAATAAAATATGAATTTATAACAATATTTAATTCATACAACGCCCTCTTTTTTAAAAATTGCATTGATAAAGTACATCGGCACTACGGGACTCTTCCAATTAAATGTCGTCGTTTCACGATAGATGGCCTAGTTAAAACGACGACGCAACGCGCAGGCGTGGGCGTTAATTTAATAATTTATCTTTATAGCACAGAGATAATAATATACTACGTTAGTACGTAGATAATAATATACTTAATTATGTTTGGTTATGTTCGTTCTCTGAAGATAATGTCATTTATAATTTCCACGTAAAGTGCCATCTAGTAAGTTTTCTTAGTAAATAACATTATACTGACAATCATAGAACTCGTTGTAGTACCAAGCTCGCGCCACGGGCGCCCGCGCCGCGCGACTTAGTGTGGGGTCAAATCGACCTATGGGATTGTCCCTCTGTTGTACGTAGTATATTATTATCTCTGTGATTAAACATAACATAATCGATTGGATGACAAATCATATTTTTAAGTTTTGTTAAAAGCAAAAACCAACCAAAAGGACAAACCTTTTCCTTGCTACTCGTGGGAACGCAATGGATAATTACTCAAATAATTTGATTAACCAAAATGGCGGCGATGTGGTTCGCCACCCATCACGTCTCGTTTCTCGCGGGGGTGAAAAGCGGCCCATGGAGAGCCGCTTCGCTACGTTGAATGTAAGAGGAGGAATGGATGGTAAGGTAGATGAGGTATGTCAGATGATGGATGAACGATGCATAGATATCCTATGCGTGAACGAAACCAAGAGGAAAGGATGTGATACCACGGTTCATGGTCCCTACACGGCATACTGGTCGGGAGTCCCCCAAACCAGCCGAGGCTGTCAGGGAGTTAGTGTGATTCTTTCCTCTCGAATAGTTGAATGTGTGATAGAGCATGAATGTGTAAGCCCAAGACTCCTCTGGATAAGGTTAAAAGTCGGACTCACTCGCTTGTTTATCCTTGGGGTCTATGCACCGACGGATCTGCGCGGAGGTGGGTCATCAAAAGCCCAACAAGAGAGAGAGGAATTTTGGGATAGCATGAGAGTAGTCTTGAATAAATGCGGAGAAAATGAACGGATCGTGATGTTAGGGGATTTTAATGGGTGGGTTGGAGTAAAGCGTGATGGGTATGAAGGAGTTCTGGGGACGTTTGGGGACGAGAGAGTGAATGACAACGGGAGAAGCCTGCTTGAAGTATGCTTGGAATGGAATCTTTGCGTGGCCAACACAATGTTTGACCACAAAAAGATCCATTTGTATACAAGAGATGAGGGTGAGTCTAAAAGTATGATTTATTTTGTAATTGTGGATGAAAGACTGCGGAAGAAAGTGCTAGACACTCGGGCATACCGCGGTGTAGACCTCGGCACAGACCACTTCTTGGTCATAGCCCGAATGCGTGGCCTCTTTAAACGGTGGCGACACCGTGGGGCCGAGCCTACGAGTGTTCTGGACAGAGTAAAAGTGGAAAATCTCCAAGAAAAAGAAAAGAAAGACGAGTATGTAGAGAAACTGAAAGAAAGTTTTAAAGGCTTAGAAGAGATAAGTGCGATTGAAGATTTGTGGGAGACATTTAAGAAAGGGGTCGTGAATGTTGCTATTGAGGTATGCGGGGTAGCAAAAAGAAGGAAAGGAAGAAAGAACTATAATGTGTGGATGGATAAAAATGTACAAAGGGCTGTACAAGAAAAGAAGAAAGCGTTGTTGGATTGGTTAGCAACAAAAGCTAACCAAAAAGTTCAAAAGGCAACGGATGATGAGATAAAGGAAGCAAGAACGAAGTATAAAAGATTGAAATCAGCAGCGAAAGAAGTTGTGTCTAGAAAGAAAGAAGAACTAAAGGATGATTTTGATAGGAGACTTACTGAAGATTTCCAGTCAAATATCAAGTTTTTCTGGAAATCCATCAAAACAGCCAGAGGAAAAACTTCTACCTCGGAGCTGAGTGCAATCAGGAGTCAAGATGGGAGTATTATTAAAGGCGAAGAATGTGTGTTAAAGAGATGGAAAGAGTATTTTGAAAGTTTGTTTGAAAGAGAGGAAGTGCAGGTACAACATCCGGCATCTTCCATGGAAACTAATTTAAATGTTGATGAAAGTGAGATAAGCATGGATGAAATAGTGAAAGCGTTGAAAAGTATGAGATTAGGTAAGGCTGCAGGATATGACAGAATTACCGCCGAGATGCTGAGGGCTGGACAGGGCATAGTGGCTAGCCAGCTGTACCGCCTTTTTAATTTGTGCTGGCGAAATGGGCAAGTACCGGGAGATTGGTGCAAAGCCGTAATTGTGCCATTATTTAAGGGAAAAGGGTCACGGTAGGACTGCATAAATTACCGCGGTATAAGTCTTCTCAGCGTCGTCGGGAAATTGTATGCGAAAGTATTGATTGAAAGGGTTGTGAATTAAACAGACGAAAAAGTATGGGATGCACAAGCGGGATTTAGAAAGGGAATGGGATGTACGGATCAGGTCTTTTCATTGCGATGCATAGCCGAAAAGTATTTGGCTAAAAACAAGAAGGTCTATTGCACGTTTGTGGATCTTGAAAAGGCCTATGATAGAGTCGTGAGGAATGAATTGTGGTCAGCATTGTCCGTGAACGGGGTGAGCAGTATCCTCATACGAGCATTGCAATCTCTTTATAGGGATTCTAGGGCTTGTGTAAGGATAAATGGGGCATACACTGAATGGTTTAATATCGAAAAAGGTGTTAGACAGGGATGTGTAGCGTCACCGTGGCTGTTCAGTCTGTTCATGGACAATTGCTTGACAGATTTAAAAGAGAATGAAAGTGGGTTGAGAATGAATGAGCTACTCGTCAAATGTTTTCTCTATGCTGATGACCAAGTATTACTTGCGTCTTCGGCTGAGGAGTTGCAGGAGATGGTAACTGCTATGAGTGGAACTTTTGTTAGAAAGGGAATGAAGATGAATGTAAAGAAGACGAAAGTGATGGTGTTTGAAAGAGATGGGGCAGTGACAGACTGCAATATCGTGATTGGAGATGAACAAATTGAACAGGTGATTGAGTTTGTGTATCTAGAATCAAAGTTTACAAGAGATGGAAAGTGTGAGAGTGATATTGAAAGAAGAGTGAATGCAGGAAACAGGGTGAATGGAGCTTTGCACTCCTTTATGAGCAGTCGGAAGGTGTCTAACAAGGCTCGTTTGGCTGTGCATGAGGGGGTATTGGTTCCGACACTCATGTATGGAAGTGAAAGTTGGGTATGGCAGAAGAAACATGAAAGCAGAATAAATGCAGTTGAAATGAGAGCGTTAAGAAGTATGATAGGAGTTAAACTGAGTGACAGGATAAGAAATAGTGGTCGCTCAGCTCCCTCACACACCGCTATTTTCCAGATCTCGAAAAGTATATGGAAAATTATAGTTTTTTCACTACAGAATTTTAGTAGAACAATTATTGTATAAGTTTTTACAAATTCATAGAATCAGCATCATATTCAATACACTTAGTGTATGATCTGCATTGTTTCTTGGTATAGTACATTCAGAGTTAGTTCACCTTGCAGATTCTATAGGAGTGACCCTTGTGTCATTGGCATAAAGGTCCTGTTAGAGGTAAATTAACTTCAGAGTTAGTACTCACATAGCCATGAAATCAGCCTACGTTGTATACTGATTATTGGCTCACTGTATGTAATATTTGGTTACACCATGTTATCAAATTTCATCTATTTATATACATAATTACATATGAGTAAGCAAGAACGGACAAAGAAAAGGGCGGGTAGAGCGAAACTACAAATAGTTAACAATTGGTATAATGATTCCTCGTAGTACTATGGACCCCTAAAATAGTGAAAAGCTGCGAAACCGCGAGCAAAGCGTTAATTTAAAGGTATAACATGCACAATATATTATTTTGCTTCTTGTGTGGTACTACCTACCTACCTACCCTACCCTACTCTTCATATTTTCATATTAAAAAATTAACATGATCTCAGCTAGGAAGCAAGAATTTAAATATTTTATATGCTAATCCAAGAGAAAAAAACTTCTACAAAAATTTAAGTATAGTAGACTTTCTGATGTTTTGCTCGTTTTAATAGATAATTGAGTTTTTCTTATACACTAGTGTGTGAACTGAGGGACCCAACATAATGGTTGATATCTTTAAACTGTGCCTAAGAAATTTTTCTGAAATTTCAACAAATTCTACAAATTTGCTACAAAAATTCTATGTATAAAAATAATTTAAAAAGTCAGTAATATATCGCGAAATGAATATGTCACTTTTGTGTGAGCTGAGGGACCACACTTCGGTGGTTATAGATATTTTATTTCTGATGCGTATTTTATAAACTTGTAAAAACTTTTACAAAAGTTCTACTAAAATTCTGTAGTGAAAAAAAACATACCGGTTGTCTGTAAAGTCAGTTTACTGACGATAGTTGAACGTGACGACGTCAACAACAACAACAATAATAATAATAATGAGGTAAAGGCAATGCAAGCTAACGCTGGTACTTGGTAACGATAACGGGTAACAGGTAACGCATAAGTCATGTTTTTTCGTGCGTGCAGCCGGCTCCATCGATTTATAAGACGTTATCACGTCAAAAACATAACTGTGGAAAGTTATGTTTTTGACGTGATAACGACGAATACTTTTCGAGATATGGAAAATAGCGGTGTGTGAACTGAGGTACCACACTTTGAGGGCTGTGGGTCTGTTTGATTTGTTCTTCAATTTTTTTAGACTTCTACTAAAATTTTCTATACCTATTTTGGCGAAATTCAGGTAGGTCCCTCAGTCCACACGTACACAAAGCTCGACTATATTTTTGACAATAATGACCGCTTGTCCGGTGACGTCAACTCGCCCTGCCCCGCAAACCTTTCTCGCCTATTATACAAGGTATCCCCAAGTTTAACTTTTACTGCTCGGATTAGGTTTCTTATTCCTTACATTTTGTTTATTAATAACGAAATTTGTCCCTCCTGCCTTAATACTTAGAATAAGTGAATGTTTCCATAGTCATAGTTAGGTTAGTGTCTATAGAAATAAAAATAAATAAAACGAATTTTATATTATCTGTTTATTTCAAACACAAAATTAAAAGACTCCACAGTTAATCGGACCCAAAAGCATTTAGAAATCTATTCTTAGATTCCAATATGTCGAGTTAGTTATGACAATATTAAACAAAACATAAAAAAAGATATTACTAACAGCAATTCACTTAATAAAGTTTTTCCTAGGAGCTACTTATAATACTTAAGATTCCATAGCGCGCATGTTGACCATCAGATATCCATCACAAAGATTTCAATACCTACAACAATAGGGTACTTCAAAATATGAAATACTCTATCCCTGGAATTAGTCTCCGCATGATTTCCTTTCCACCGGTGATAAAAAGGCCCATACACTACTTCTTGTGCTCGCTAAACACACCACTGAGACCGGTCGATACCTCACTTGCATACATCATCTTCCACTAACACAGGCGACCCTTTGTACATACTAGCATAACAAAGTTACATTTAGGCGTAGCACAAGATCTCTACTCCACGAAGCAACAGTTCATTTTAATACAATCTCTTACGATAATTTTATATTAACGCATCCAGGTTTGTGGTGGATAAAATACATCAGTTTTTACCGAATAATTTTATTGTTTTTGTGACGTAAATAAATGGAGCTATGAGGTCTTATCTGCAGTAGTAGATGGTCGTTGCACGCCTCCCACGCTTCGAAGCACTCACGGCAACAACGAAAAGTGTAGCGAATGCGCGCTAATCAACAGGCAAATGTGGCTTTGTCTCTAGTTTTTCAGAAAATATGAATAGAGAAGACAAAGAAGACTTGCTCCTCTAATATAGTCTTTGTAATACGTAACTATACAATAAGTGTTACCGCTGTTCTACGCACTTACTACTAATCACGAATTACATTAATGAAGCGAGATAATTTTAGCCATATGAACAAAGAAGATCTTTGCAATAAAATGTGGCAAGCAATTGATTGCACAATTATTTTTTTACCGTTTATGTTGTTGGACCAACTACGAATTGTTGCCAGTAAAAATTACAAAGCGGACATAAATTGTACAACAAAATTCTATTTTAATCATGAATTATTATTATAGTGTATATATATTTCGGATTTTTGTGAAAATTAGTCCAATGAAATAAGCATTTGACGAATGAATCTAACGCAGCAAGCTGAGCTTTTGTACGAACCTTTATTTAAGCATTACAAATATTGTCTCAAAAGTCACAAATGCCAACATGTAAGAAACCTTAAAGATGTTCAATGTACAAAGGGCGCGATAACAATCAGTTTTTTGAGAATATCTCGTTTTCTCTGCCTCCTATCGACTTAACATTTAATAAAAGTTGTAGTAAATGAAATTCTCTACAAATGTTATAAAACTTTTTAAAATTTGTTTTTGAGATAAAGGGTGTAGAGTGTGAGTGTGTTAGTGTGGAGCACTCGGCCGTACGCGGGTACTCGGTACAAAATATTACGCGGTGTGTTAGTGTGGAGCACTCGGCCGTACGTGGACACTCGGTACAAAATATTACGCGGTGTGTTAGTGTGGAGCACTCTGCCGTACGTGGGCACTCGGTACAAAATATTACGCGGTGTGTTAGTGTGGAGCACTCAGCCGTACGTTGGCACTCGGTAAAAAATATTACGGGGTGTGTTAGTGTGTAGCACTCGGCCGTACGTGGGCACTCGGTACAAAATATTACGCGGTGTGTTAGTGTGGAGCACTCGGCCGTACGTAGGTACTTGGTACAAAATATTACGCGGTATGTTAGTGTGGAGCACTCGGCCGTACATGGGCACTCGGTACAAAATATTACGCGGTGTGTTACTGTGGAGCACTCGGCCGTACGTGGGCACTCGGTACAAAATATTACGCGGTGTGTTAGTGTAGAGCACTCGGTCGTACGTGGGCACTCGGTACAAAATATTACGCGGTGTGTTAGTGTGGAGCACTCGGCCGTACGTGGGCACTCGGTGCAAAATATTACGCGGTGTGTTAATGTGGAGCACTCGGCCGTACGTGGACACTCGGTACAAAATATTACGCGGTGTGTGAGTGTGGAGCACTCGGCCGTACGTGGGCACTCGGTACAAAATATTACGCGGTGTGTTAGTGTGGAGCACTCGGCCGTACGTGGGTACTTGGTACAAAATATTACGCGGTGTGTTAGTGTGGAGCACTCGGCCGTACGTGGGCACTCGGTACAAAATATTACGCGGTGTGTTAGTGTGGAGCACTCGGCCGTACGTGGGCACTCGGTACAAAATATTACGCGGTTACAAGTTGTTTTGTAAACAAAGTTTTAAGTTTGCATTAAATATTATTTTACCTTCAACAAAAAAGTCTCCTTGACAATCGAAACCCATATTCAGATGTTAGTTCCATTGTTGAAATCAACATCTGAAAGGCTTTTTTCGGAAGGGCTTCTAGTTGTCCAAAAAAACCTTCCAGTTGTTGATTCCAACCATGGAACCTCAAGGTCAAAGACGTTGAATATCTCCTGTATCTTACATGTTGGCATTGGTGACTTTTGAGACAACATTTGTAATGCTAAAATAAAGGTTTGAACAAAATTTCTGCTTATTCTGTTAAATTCTTCGGTTGACCGCTGCTTCTGACTAAGGTGACTGCAAGGACGACTAAAGGTCTATTTTAGAGCTCACCTCACCGCTGCACTCAAATGTATAACCTCAGTCTGTACAATGATATTTTATAACATCTCTTTCTTTATTTATCAAGTTAGTAGCAACAGAGACTTGTGTTTCGGGTGTCATTTTATTGACTGCGATAATCAGGGTATAGGAGTACACTTTACCAGGAATACTTGTAAGCATTAAAAATTGTATGTATGTTTTTACAATTTGAAACCATTCAATTGAAAAACAATTTTTATGATTCTTTCTTTAATTTATTTTTTAATGTATCAAATTTTATTTAAAATATGTTTTTACATATTATAATTATTTAGCACATCGACTAATGTTATACAATATAATTATATGAGTGTATAATATGTTTGCAGAAACTTGTTTTTGCGGATCAATTTTATATTACACCACCATAGGGCTCAACATAAATAAATTTATCCTAAACAGCTTTTGCATTTGAATGAACTGTTACCGTTGCCTTACACTGTTACACTTAACACTAGTCCTGCATCTCCTCGGGCAGCTCGTGCGGGTTGATGATGCCGGGCACCGAGAGCTGCACCCTCCGCTTCTCCTCCTGCGCCTGGCTGAGCGCGAACTGCCTCTCCTCCAGGTACAGATCACTGTCATCCTCACCCGTGTATTCCTGAAACGACAAGACAATAATTAGTTGGGTTTGTACAGTTACTGTACAGAATAGTGTCTGTACATAACTGCACAATATTTTTGATAGCATTTCAGCCGAGGATGACATCACAGTAGGATAAAATCTTTCATTTGTTAGACTACTTCCACACCAAATTTCATCAAAATACGTACAGTAGTTTTAGCTTTAAAGAGTTACAAACATCCATACATCCATCAATCCATCCACACAAACTTTCAGATAATAGTAGTAGGTTTTATAAGAACCTGATATAATACAACAAAAGAGGATGGGCAGAAATGTTAGAACACTTGCCTACCTACGCAATATGAACAAGCCATACATAGGCTGCACTAAAAGTATCGAGAATGGAATATTTCCACTGTTCCTGTCATATTAAAATCTTTAATTTAAAACTCCTTGGTTTTAAAAATCGAATACCGTTTATTAATTTAAAAAAAGATTCTCGGTCTTATCACAAGGTCTTGTCAAACTTGTTTAGTCGTTGAGAAAATGTAATTGACTCGAGAAAATTCTAGAGCGATGATTTATTATGACTTTCGAAGTGGTTTAACACAAAAACAGTGTGTTGACCGGATGATTTCTGCATTTGGTGATGAAGCCCCATCCAAAACCACAATTTATCGCTAGTTTGCTGAATTTCAACATGGACGTGTCAAGCTCAGTGATTATCCCCGTCAAGGTCGTCCAAAAACTGCAGTCACCCAAGAAAACGTTGATGCTGTGCGTAAGCTGATTGATGAAGATCGACATGTGACATACCGCGAAATTCAGGCAACTTTAGACATTGGCATGAGTCAAATACAAATAATCTTGCATGAACAATTCGGTGTAAAAAAGTTGTTTTCCCGATGGATACCGCATTTGCTCTGTGAAGAGCAAAAACCGGCTCGCATTACTTGGTGCATCAGAACTCTCGAAAGATTCCACGCAGGATCCTCAAATGCTGTATACAACATCGTATCAGGTGACGAATCCTGGATATACGCGTACGAACCCGAAACAAAAAACCAGTCACGAGTTTGGGTGTTCGAAAATGAGTTAAAGCCAACAAAAATTGTTCGTTCACGGAGTGTTGCAAAAAAAATGGTGGCCACGTTTGTCTCCAAAACCGGCTATGTTGCGACTATTCCTCTTGAGGGACAAAGAACGGTTAATGCAGAATGGTATGCTAACATTTGTTTGCCTCAGGTCGTTTCTGAACTCCGTAAAGAGAACTGCAACCGCCGCATCATCCTCCATCACGACAATGCGAGTTCTCACACCGCGCACAGAACAAAAGAGTTTTTAGAGCAAGAAATCATAGAATTATTAGGCCATCCGCCGTACAGCCCCGACCTAAGCCCTAATAATTTCTATACTTTCCCTAAAATAAAGAATAAATTGCGTGGTCAGAGATTTTCATCACCTGAAGAAGCTGTGGACGGCTACAAAACGGCCATTTTGGAGACCCCAACTTCCGAATGGAATGGTTGCTTCAATGATTGGTTCCATCGTATGGAAAAATGTGTCAAATTTCGCGGAGAATACTTCGAAAAGCAATAAATATATTTTTAAATAGTAATGTTGTGTCACTTCCTTGATTCCCGAAATTTTCAGTGCCGCCCTCGTATTATCTCGCATTTGAAATACATATTATAATTTATACTGCATATTAAAAAAAATATAGTTATAATTATGAATTAAGTAATGATTGTTAACAACACCATATTATAAAAAACTATAACCCGACTTCGTAAATTATATATAGCCCATGTTACCATGGGCCATATTTACCGAACCCATTATTACGAATCTATTGACACCTAATTCATTAAAACCGGACCAGTAGTTTTAGGCGCTACGGTGGACAAACATACATACATAGACTGCCAAAATGATTACCCTTCCTTTTCGCTTCGCCGTAGTCGGTTAAAATTAGAAATGGAATTGGAAAAGTGAAGGCTGCTCAAACAAAAAGAAATAAAACTGTTTTTTTTTGCATCTACACGAAAAAGACCCGATAGTTACAGTTTGATGGTCGTACAAAGAAATAAAGCATAAACTACACCTTTGTAATGACATATAGTCAAAGTCAATTTTTTTATTCAAAATAGGTATTTTTATACACTTTCTGAACGTCGGTCTACAGTCTAGTACATCGTTTCTCAACCATTTTTATGTAAAGACCCACGAAAATGTTAAAAAGTTAAGTAAAAAGTCTTGCGACCCAATACAATACAATACATAGCGCTATTTTTATCAACTATACTTTAAATTTTCGAACGAAGGTTCGAATTTTAGAACGAATCTTTTGTCCCTATATGTAGCCTAACCTATATTATGTAGTTTGTATTTATTATTTTTCAACAGACTGAACCCCTTTAAAAACAAACTTGAGAAACGATGCTCTAGTACAGAGATGGCAAACCTTTATGTATTAGCATGCCATTTTTGTAAAGAAATGTTTAATGAGGTCATAAACGTGCCATTAAATTTTTCTTTGTAATTTAGAGGCGTATTATCAACTATCAAAAAATTATTTTATGGGTTAAAATATATTAATTACTCTTTAAATCCCATCTGAATGACATGCTTTAGAAAAATACATAAATACCAATAGCCTATACTGAATGTTGATAAGTACTCAATAATTTAATATGATATCCCATATATCATATTAAATTAATATATATTTAGATATAAATTTGCTTGCTTGCTCGCTCTGCGAGTGGAGCGAGCAAGCAAGCAAATTTTTATCTGTTTTACCTGATTAACTTTAAACCCTAAAAGACTGCGTACTTCGGAAAAATACAATTATTATATCAATAGCCTAAAACTGAACGTCAGTACTAAATATTATAATATCATGGACCAATAAAACCATAATTCCTCCATGATAATGTGTTCTTTAAGTCGAACATGAGCGAGAGAAACAAGTAAGGAAACTTTTTTACTATTTAACAGGTTAAATCTGTTCAAACTTTATACCCCCCTTCAAGACTGTGAAAATGGTCCTACCATTTTGTAATATCTGATGTTGCAAAATAGTTGACAAATAACATACACTATGTAAGGTTTGCCATATAATACCTAAGTCACACTTTTTTTGCAGTACATAATTACAAAATTTTGTAATCAGTGATGTGCCCAAAATATTGTGCCGCATGCTATAGGTTCGCCATCCCTGCTCTAGTACAACAAACAAGAACTATAATTTTTGGTTATAACATTTTTAAATATTTGCAGTGTCAGCAATAATCAAGATGAATGGAGGAACTTACTCTTATTTGAACTAAGAAGTCTCTGAGATGATCTTTGAAGGCAGGAATATCTTGATCAAGATTGAACAATCCTTGAACAGTTATTTTGATTTGATTCTCAGTTAAATGTGGGAATGCAGTTTTAAGAAGGTTTGCCACATATTCCTGAAACACAAATAGTATGTCTATTATATATAAATTCTTATAATATGTGTTAAAATTTTAAAAGCTTTGTATTATAATAATAATAATTGATAAAAGAATATAACATTACCTGTATGTATAGAACATTATCAGGTGTGCGACCAAGTGGAACTGATACTCTTCCAGTCTCAACTAGTGAGAAGATGTATGCCAAAATAGTAGCATGCATAGTGAGACCGGCGTCATGGGAGGTGTCTGTAACTACACTGAACACATGTTCCAGAATATCACACAGGTATGTCTGATAGAAACTCTGTGCTGCTTGTGGATGTTGCTCCACATTCTGTAGTAATCTGTACAAAATTTGCAAGCCTGTATCTGCCACATTTCTCATTGTATGTTTAAATGCCCATATGATGGAATCCAACACCAGCTTAAATTGAGCTGGTGGTATACTTAGGAATGCTTTGAAACAATGCGTATTGACTGCCTGCAACAACAGGAAGAACTCTGTTCTGTGCTCTGGGTATTCCTCAAAATCTTTGTTTATCATTTCCAAGGTGCATTCAAAGACTGCATCAAATATTTTAGGCACTTCAGAAGTTATATGCCCTCCCAGTTTATATACAATGGCTGCCATACAAGACAAAACTTCCGGTTCTCTGGCTACCGGCACTCCTGTTCTTTGATAATCCAATAGCACTGCATCAAGCAGTGGCGGAATAAAATTTTCTAACACCATATTATTGTCTGTCGAGCGAGAGACCCATCCAGCAATCAGTTTTAATGTTTCCTTCTTGATTATTCTCATATCCTTGATGAGAGGTTGCTTGATAACGACGACGCCATTTAGAGAAATAGCTTGGCTGATATTTTCTGACATAACCTTGTAAACATTCAGCATGTCCAAGTATATTCTGCCAAGCTGGACGACATAGGGATGGCCCAGTGCTCGAGATGCGCGCACATTCGTTTTCAGAATACTGACAAGCTGTTTGACAGCTTCTGGGTCCTTAAGTATGTCAACATTATGAGAAGCTTGAGAGATTATGTCGTCCCACACTTGGTTGGGCAACAACATGTACTTTTCGATCAACTGCTCCTGAGCCACTTGGTCTATCTGGGCGCTGATCATGTAGCCAACGGCCTCATAAAATGTATGAACTTGCAAAGTTTGAAGATCACAGATAATAGAGCTTATAGTACTCAATATTTCCTCAATAAATGGACAGGCTTCACCTACTTGTGTCGTGACAAAATGACGGCGGCATTTGAGTGCGATTTTGATGAAAGTGTCACACGCCATGTCTTGCACACCGTCATGTGTCTCGTGCATGAACTCAAAAAGCTTGTTGACCACAGTTTTCAAAAACTTCCAATGAGCTCTGAGGAAACGAGGATACTGGCCAACAACATACATGATGTTACTGGCTATTATAGCTTTATTATCCTTTCCTTTTTTCTGTTCACAGAGCCCTAAAAGTTCTTTGATAACAACAACCAGGAAGCGCTTTTCGTCCTCCTCCATCATTGCTCCCGAGATAGAACCTATGGCCCAGCAGAGAGTGTTAAGATTCTTCCATGACCATTCAGATCCGTTCACTTGGTTCTGCAGTTTTTCTGTCATTATTCTCTCTGTATCTTGATAATCTAAATGTGTCAAGTACACTAATGTTTCTCTCATGTTTTTGTACAAGTTGATAGAATCTGTGTCTTTCATGAATTCCCTGACCACCTCACCATTTTCATTTTCAACAACCAAAACTTCCTCAGGTTTAGCCATTCTTGAAATCATAAGGTACCGCACACTACTCAGAACATCGGCATACAAAGCTTTCCTTCCTACATTCTTTCCTAAACTGTATAACCCTCCAGTGTGCGGGCATGGTGCAATCTTATACAGGTCCGCTACCAATGTATTCCAAAATTCCAAACAGATTTTGAAAATTTCAACCTCCTCCACTTCTGATATCAGTACAAGATAGCGAAGCGCATTCATTAAAGTATTGGTTAAACCTCTGCGTTCAATGAGCTGACTGTGTTCTCTTAAATAGGTGCAAAGGAACATAGCAAGATTTTGTATGAAAATTTGCTCCTGGTCTCTACCTGCTGCATATGCCTCCCGAATATTAGTGGTTGTAGGTAACATAACCTCCAATTGTTCCATTGTCTGTACCAATAGAGCCACAAACTGTTCTTCATAATTACTGACAGTGACACCCGCAATCTCAGTCAAGCAGCCTAGTGTCACATTGCGGAACATTGGGACATTTAAAAACTTAAAAATTAGTGTGCTTATTAATTTCATCTCAAAAATATACCCAAGGGGGATCCAATTCAAAAATCTCAGAAGTGTATGAAGGGTTGCATCAACAAGGGGTGCATTTTGTGAATTTTCAAGTACAAACTGACAGAGAGTAAATATCTGACTGAACTCGGAGCACATAGTGTCTTTGAGGTGCTTTGCTTTAGTCTGAGTCAACTGCCCGGCACTGAACACAAACACTTCTTCACTTAGAAGTTTTAAAATAACCATGTTATTCTGACACAAGCTTTCGTTGGTTTTTGAAGCTCCAACAATGTCACTTATGAATGTCTCCCAGTTGTGAGGCCATTCCCTCTTGAGAACTTGAATGAGGATCATGTTTAATTTTTTTAAATATACCTTGTTGTTCTCCATTGTCACAGGATCTGAAGAGTTTTTGATGATCAGGCCCACAATGTACTTCTTTATACCTTCACACTGATTCCTTGGTAACACTTTCCATCGTGTTTTTATAACTTGTTCTAATATTTGCAAGGCGTAGTATTTTGTCTCTTGATTTTGAGAATATTCAAGAATAGTATCAACCCGAGTCCAGGCATCGGGGTGCTCCTTGAGGGCTGTTAATATTTCTTGTGCAACGCGCTGCTGGTCTCCGACAGTGGAATAGAAGCATCCGACAATGTTCTCGAGTAAGTTGATATCTAACTTTTGGTTGAAGTCTAAAAGTTTAGAAGCCTGCTGCTCTAAAGTTGCCATGCTTTGTTGCTATTTATAACTACTTATAATTTTGATCCCTTTATAATACGTCTAAATAGTTAAACACATTCATTCCTCATCTGACGAAACTCTGAAAGAAACAAAGATATTATTAGATGATCCAAGCCTATAACCTCTTACTGAAGTATACATTATAAATACAAATAAACAGAACTAAATTAATTGCTAACTCGTTGATTATGAAATCAAATTTTTAACCAAAAACATGTTTGTACTCTTGCTTGGTTATATTCTCACTTTTTAGGTAGGTATATAAAATCTAGTGTAAGCACACACCCGTACTATCAACAATGACATTCGCAATAGCCATTATTATGTACTGAATTTGTACTAACATTCAGGGGTTATTATTTGTGCATACAAATATCAATAGAACTAATTAGCTTACCGGATTATAAAAATTGCGGCGCAATCGGACAATTACACTTCTCTAGACACTAGCCCGTTGTTTTCGTCGTTTTCGAGATGCTTGAAACAGCTAGAGAGTAGTCCAAATGTCGTTATGTCTTTTGTCTATGAATTTCTTAACTATGGTTCGTTGAATGTTATAAAATTTTGGCTTGGCCTTTTTTAGGAGCCTTATCGGCTCCTAAAAAAGGTTTGAGCTTACAAAACAAAAAGGTAGCATAATACGCGACGTGAGTTTGTGCTCCGCCTCCAGAAATCATGGGTCACCATCAATGGGTTTGCTGTTTTGGTCTTTTGGAAGGGATGTTGCCTAGTGTAGAATATCAAATTATTATAAATTAAATTTTAAAATTGTTGATGAATTAGGAAATGGGAATTATTTAGAAAATAAGATTTATTTCATACTTTTATGTGCATTTTTACTTTGTAAGTCGGTTTTAATTTTTTGTTAAAATTTTATTTTTTCTCTTTTTATTTATATTTACTATCTAGTTACTTATATTATGAACACATTGATATCGGTGCACAAAACTCTGATGAGTAGTGAGTACCTATGTCATCTTATTAATATGTTGGTGTTTCTTGTGAAGATGGTGGTAATGTTGATGATGCCTGCAGTTCTTTAAACAACGCGGAAATCCCCAAACATGTATCTATTATAAGGACTCAGGAGTTCTGTTCAGTACTTTTGGATCCAGGGTATACCTTAGAACAAAAGCTTTATGCTTGGAATACTTCAGAAAAAGTTGAAATCAGTATATTATGTGTCCATATAAATTTCGAAGAGTTCCCTCGATTTATCATGGATCCCATTATCAGGTCACCACTTTCGTGAAAACGGTACCAACTTGGGATTATACCCTTTACATCAAAAAAATAATTTTGAGAATCGGTCCACAGACAGCGGAATTATCGTTGAACATACAAAAAGAAAAAAAAAATACACTGGCGGACACATAAACTGCATCATAGTGCAAGATAACGTTCAATGAAATATTATAATTAGTGAAAGTGCATACTATTTTGATTTATTTCAATGATAATGCTAAGACTGATTCTTAATCTGATAAAAAATCAATTCATGTGTGTTAGATAGGTCTATACACATAGGTCAACTTTTCTCACTAAAAGAATCAAATGAGTCCTTTTTCAGCTTTTTGGAATGAAACAATGAACAAAAACGGCTTTATTATGAAAATTTTACAATACTAAGAAAAGAATATTATTTTTTTTGTTTTTAATAACGTGTCTCCTCCTCCTCTTGCCCTACTAACTGATTCAAGTCGGTTTCGCATCGACCTGATCAGTGTTTTTAAAAGATATTGCGGAGTATTGTCCCATTCGTGACAATGCAACTCTGAGCTCGGCCACCGTTGTTGGGACCGGATTTCTTGTAAATACAGCTGTTTTTAGATTGTCCCACACGTGTTCTATCGGATTGAGGTCCGGGCTACGTGCTGGCCAAACCATGGAACGAATCTCAACCTTAGTAAAGTATTGGTCAACTTGTCTCGCTGCGTGCGGACGAGCATTATCCTGTATCAGAATGAAGTTTTCGCCTATAAATCCGCTAAAAGGTATCACATAAGGGTCCAATATCTCCGTTATATAGCGATGTGATTTTAAACCACGGTTACCACGGCCGTGTGTGTCTGCGTCAATAAACACAAGTTCAGTTCGAGCATCCATCGATATGCCGCCCCAAACCATACAAAACCCGCCTCCAAATGGAACCCTCTCCTCAATACAATATTGAGCATATCGCTCTCCTCCCCTCCTCCTCACCAGGTCCCCCCGGGTCTAGGTGCTCCATGGTCTTCTCTAAACTATAATTAAAAATAAAACTTAACTACACTAAGATAAAGGGAAAATATAACTAAGACTAAACTATATAATTAACTATTTATATAAAAAATATTTTTTAAATTTTTTAAAGAAATACCGCGTCTGCCTTTTTATGTTCCCGCGCTTTTTCGCCCCCATTCCCATTCTTTTTTTTAATATATGGCATCGGCTTATATCGGCTTATTTGCCAGTGTCAAGTTAAAAGGCTCGAAATAGAATTTTAGTTTCAATTTTCAACACCGTATTCCTAAATCGTCATATCTAAGGTCTAGTCAAAGTCCAAATAAATAGTCAGTGGAATCATGTCAGTCGATTCAGTAAAGTGGTAGAAGCTTTACTGAAAGTTCCTAAGGAGTTTTGGTGACAACACAAAATAGCACGTTTTTCGAAGTTGTACCACTTGCCCACACTTGTGCACGTTAATGTATATTTAATGGTTAATATTCTACCAATATTACACATTAAGAACCGAAATAACACAAATTTATGAAAAAATATAAATTCCACAACTTCACCCATAGATTTCCCCGGCAAAAGTCCCCCATTCCCATTCCCATTTTTTTCAATTTTTTTTAATATATATATATGGCGTCGGCTTATCTTAAAACCATTTGCCAGTGTCAAGTAAAAAGGCGGGAAATAGAACTTTCGTTTCAATTTTCAACACTGTATTCCTATATCGTCAAGTCTAAAGTCTAGTCAAAGTCCAAATAAATAGTCAGTACCGTCAATGAGTCATGTCAGTCGATTCAGTAAAGTGATAGACGCTTTACTGAAAGTTCCTAGGGAGTTTTGGCGGAAAACACAAAATAGCACGTTTTTAGAAGTTGTACCACTTGCCCACACTTGTACACGTTAACGAATATTTCATGGTTAATATTCTACCAATATTACACATTAAGTACCGAAATAACACAAATTTATGAAAAATACAAAATCCCACAACGTCACCCATTGAACTCCCCGCCAAAACTACCATTTATATCATAACTTAGCATTAATTCCTATTCCATTTCCTACTTCTGTGAATTTATTACTTAGTTGAAGTTATAAATTTGTATTTATTTGTTTAACGAATTAATTAACTCTAAATAAGATTAATATTTAATTTTACATCGTCTCAAACTTTTTCGTCTGTGTGTTGCATGTCGCGTGACGGTCGGCCACGGAGTAGGGATAAAGTGAAAGGCGCTCGTCAGAGCAGCCGAGCAGCTCGGCTGCTATAATAGGATTGTGCCAGTGCTCCACGCTATTTTGTTATTAAGTTTCACTTTTACCGTGGTTTCATAAAACCACACAATCCTTTTAAATTATCTTTCAAAGAATACAAAAAAGTATTTTCATACATTTACATTTTAAGTTGTATATATTTTTTTTTTTATGTAGAAATTTTTTGCCTTAAACTATTAGAATTAACTTTTTCCCAAATTCCGTACATCTTTTATACCTTCCGCCGTTTCTATTCTTTTTATTTGATGTTTCTAACCTTTTTATTTATCTGTGGCACAACATACGCATCCCTTGTGTCAAGTTGCCAAAACAGAAGAAAAAATTAAAAAAAAAACAGTTGTAATTTGTTCCTTCCTTGAATTTGTTGAACGTTGACCTACATGTTAAAAAACCAAACATTGTTAAAAGTGTGGCGTTAATACTGTACCTACTTGCAAACACTCGGGAATATAGCAAACTTAAATTATATGCCTACTGTGGATACCTGTACAAATTAACAAATTACATCATTTTTTAAGAACATTAGGCATTAGGCAATAATAGAGATGAATAGAAAAAGAAATGTAGCTTTCATTAAGCCTGAGGATCCAAATTTTCTTAAAGTTCTCAAAAAGCAAGTTGGCTACGATGATAGTAATCACAAGTTTGATAAATTGGAGCAAGGTGATTTTGTAGATGATGAAGAAAGCGAATTGCCGCAAGTTGTTGTCCTCAAAGAAGGCGACCTGACTGCTGAAGAAGCTAAGGAGGAGAAACTCAAAATAGAAAAAGCAGAATCCACCGAAAAGGCAGATCTTAGCCAAAAAGTTCTATTTAAATCTAAGACTATACCAATACTAACATCAAAGCAAAAAAAAAAAAGTGATAAGGATAAAAATAAAAAGCAACTATTATCTTTTGCAGATAATGAATCAGAAGATGAAAGTTGACTTAAAAATTTAATTTATTTATTATAATATGTACACTTTTCCATATACTATATTTAGTAGTTAAATTAAGTAATAAACCTATTGACAATCTAAAGAAATAAATTGACTTCTGTCTTTACTATGAACTAAAAGTAATAAATAACTACACCTATAATCTATATCCACATCTACACCTACAACCAACATCTATAACTACACCTACAACCTACACCCACATCTACACCTACAACCTTCACCTACATCTACACCTAAAACAACATCTATAATTACCACCTACGACTAAACCTACAGGGATTGGCAGATTTTTTTAAATAAGCCAATCAGATAAACTACCTTCATTAATAATTATACCTATAAATATTTGACATGTGACAAATCAAATACAGTGAACAGTTAGCATGGGAAAATTCAATAGACATTATTAATATTTTCCCCACAATTTTTTCAATATTTCTCACTGTCTAACCTTCCCTGAACTTCCACAATGGGCATGTTGCCTAAAAATTTTTTTTTGTTCAATGTAAGATATGTTATGAAACAAGCTAGAATCCATTTTTGAAAATCTTAAAAAACAACGAAGATACAATTTAAATTTACAATAAGAAAGAGTGATATATTGGCCTGTGAAGTCAAGAGTTGCTAGCGCCATACATTTGTCATAAAAAAATATATGAGAAAGAGATTGGCAATATTTTTCATTTCCTTATAATTTTTAATCGGGTCAGCCTAAGTAACTATTTCATTTAGATTTATGTCTCTATTCAACAATGAAAAAATTGAATTTGTAAAAATGTTATATTGGACACTAGGTAACATCCCTATTATTTCAAGACCAAAATAATCCAAAGCGGTCCAGTCATTTTCGAGTTTTAGCGAGACATTGGGACGGCACTCCATTTTGGAAGATTAATTTTAAACAAGATATTATGTACTAAGGGCAGTTCTGAATAAAACTAAATATTTTGTTTCTATCTTATTTCAGTTTTTTTTCTCTGTTTTCCTCTTGAACCATTTGCAATAGGTAGACTTTCATTTCTACTGTATATTTGAGTTGCCTCTGCATCATTTTCATATTCAAGTAATTTACACAGCAGAAACTTCCTTTCTTCTTTCACTATTTGTATATTTTCCTGGATTTTAGCAACTTCATCGCACAATGCAGCATTTTCCTTAAATTGCAAATAAAAACTAAGTACAATAATTAAGCACATAAAAAAGCCTAAGAACAGAATTACAAGAATTTTAACAGACTTATTATAAATATTGGTAATATTAATTATGAATTTGTAACTAACAAAGGCTTATCCTTTTGAAATTGTTTATTAATAATTAATATATAATAAGCATGTATATTACTGTATTTAAGGCATGTTATTAATAAACATTCTTTGTTTAAGGTATATAGTACCTTGGAGTTATGATAAATTAAAAAAACAAGAATCATAAAAATATTTTGCTGACTGGGATTCAAACCCACTACATTCGAATTTTCGAACAAAGTGAAAATTATAGATATTATGCATACCAAGCTGCCAGTCGGACTGCTATAATAGTTGACATTATTGATATTATATTGTTGCATGACGGAAGAAGAAACATATATTATATACCTTAAAATACAGTTTCCTAGGCATAAGGCATAGCTAGATTGATTTTTCTCCCCTAAAACTCCCTGCATACTAAATATCATGGTAATACTTGCAACTGTTTTCGTGAAACCGATTATATATTATCTTGTTTAAAGTATAAGATAAAAATTCAGATTGTAGGTAGTGTGCAGGTAGTTTAAAGACTCAACATAAAGAAAAATAAGAAGCTGAATAAATTGGCCAATTTCAAGTTAAAAGTATAAGAGTATATGGTACAAAAACATATTATAAGCATCCAAAATGTGTTTAGATTTGCTTACCAGGATAAAATTTTTTACTCTTAGCTTCATATACTTGTACTTTTTTCGATATTGCTTATTATGATTATCAGTGTAAATTGTATTATTCATTGAAGATGGTTTTAGAATCATAAATTAGAACAAGTTTAGTAGATATTATCTTGAAAAATAAAATATTTTATAAATAGTATGTCCTTGACAGATTATGTATCTGGCTGGTTTATATAAACCAAAACCTGTTTTTGCTGGAAAACAATATTATTCACTTGCTTATAATATAGGTAAATAATAAATAAAGACTCATATTAAAATTAATTTTACATCTACCACCAACAATAAACAAAATTCTTCTTCTTTTTTTTTTTTGGGATTTTATGACCCGGTGTTTACAACCTTTAGGTCAACTCTTATTATACATATACTTACGTATATTACGTATAAGAGCACATTCCATTAAATTGTTTTAATTGTATTCTTTATGTAATTGTAGATGTGCTTGTGAGTAAGTTCGTCTTGTAACAATTGTTTTAATGGCGGCGGGCGGGTCAATAAATCACACTTATTTTCAACATCACTAAGTTCACTGGCCAACACTAGTCTGTCGATCAAAAATTTTTGACAATCGAAGATAATGTGCTCCACAGTTCCATCACTTGAATTGCAATGTGAACAGGTTTTATTCGCAATAATGCCGAGTCGAGCAAGGTGTGACGGTGCAGTATTATGACCAAAACGCAGTCTATTATGATAGTAATAAAGTCTTGAGTAGCATCTTGCATACGATGATACCAAGGTCTTGCAGGTAAGCTTTCTTGTATGCTTCCATACCATTTTCCTTTCGTATCTTCATCTTTCTTCCACACTTCTAACCACAACTTTTGAGTATTCTGGTCAATACATTGCAAGTAATCGGACATAGGAACACTCATTGTATTTCTAACGTCAACACCATTCCAACTCCTTCATATGCAGTTTTATCAGCCATATCATTGCCAGAGATACTTTGTGGGAAGGCACCCATAAAAAGAATATTTGGATATTTTTATTGTGGTATTGGTGAATTATTTGTTTAATGAAGTAAAGGATATAATTAGACTTGTATTTAACTGTGAGGGTAGCTGTTAAAGATGTGATCAAACTCAAGGAATCAGAAATTATTAAAAAATAATTAATGTTATTGATTTCGCGAATACGCATTAATGCCTGATACACTGCATATGCCTCTGCCGTAAATATAGAGCAGGGTTCATGCAGAATAAAACTTGAAGAGAATTTTGCTTGTGGATCATATAGAGCAGCATGTACATAATCACTTGCTTTGCTCCCATCTGTGAAGATAACATAGTACATTGTATTTTACTCCAAAAATTGGTAAGTAACATGAGTAGGTAGAGTAACATGGCCATGAAACCTTTTTTCTAATTTTTGAAAAAATATTGTCTATTTCCAGAAATATATCGGACAGTGTTGGAGAATTACCACATAGTAGACCTTGTGCTGTTGTTAATGGTCTTCTTGGGGATCTATCTATATAAGGTACGATTTTGTTTATTACTTGAGTGTTGTTTGATGCTATTAGTTTGAGACAGTATCTTTTAGCAAGTAAGATTCGCCTCAAAATCAAAGGCATCACTTTTGTCTCAACTTCCATGGCCCTTATGGGAGTTGAGCACATAGCACCAGATATTATTCTTAAAGCCTTATTATGAAATATATCTAATTTATTTACACGAGAACTATTCATATAAACGAGTGAGCTATAGTCTAAGTGACTTCTAACAATACTTTTATACAATATTGACAATATTTTAGGGTCTGCACCCCATGTTACGCCACAAAGTGATCTGATAACATTTAGTCCTGTGTGAGCATTTTTGGATATATATTTAATATGTTCTTCAAAAGTTAGCTTTGGGTCCAGTATTATTCCTAAAAATTTCTTTGAAGTGACTCTATTTATAATTTCATTATTGTAAATAATATTTGAATTTGGGGCTTCTTTGCCAAAAAACATAACACAACTTTTAGAGGGGTTAATTTTTAAATGTAAACGATCATTATAATATTGTAATAGTTGAAATAAGGATTTGTTCATATTATCTATTGCAATATCTAAGTTGTAATTACTGTTGTATAATACAATGTCATCAGCAAATTGTAAAATATTTACATTCCTATTATTTACATATTTCACTTGTGTATATATTGTCCAGTAATGGAGATAGTGTGGCACCCTGCATTGTGCCTCTTGAGGCACATTTGGGTCCATGTAAAATATTGTTATGCCTAGCATAGATTGTTCTGTTGTTCAAAAAATTAAAAATCCACTTACATAAGTGCCCGGGCACACCCAACCTAGACATGATTTGAACTAGTATACCAGGATCAACACTGTCAAAAGCACTTTGAATGTCTAGGAATACGCAAACAGTGTTTAATTTTCTATGTTTTGCATTGTTCAGGTCAGAGATTAAAGAGGTGAAACTGTCTGCACTACTACACCCTCTACGGAAGCCATATTGTATATGTGGAATGAAACACTTGGATTCAACATACCAGATTCAACATACCAATCAAGACGGACTTTCACCATATTTTCGAATATTTTACCAAGACAGGATGACAAGGATATTGGTCTATAAGAACTAGCAAACTCAGGAGATTTGTCGGGCTTAAGTATTGGGACAACACACTGTGTTTTCCATGACTGTGGAATAGATTTATTATGCCAAAGCATATTGAGGATGTTAAGAAACAACTTTTGGGCTAAACAACTAAGTTTTTAATTACCATGTAAGGATAATCATCTAAGCCAGGAGTTGTATTTTGTCTAGAGTGCAAGCTTGCTAAAAATTCAGACCATGAAAATGGATTTAGTAAAAATTTAGAATTTGGGTTATCATTGTTGATTTCAAAAAGAATGTTCTGTTGATCTACTTCAATTAAGTTGCTATTATCTGATAATTTATCCAAGAGTGGAGATATAAACTCATTTGTATATGATTTATTCTTAGGTCTTATGCCTTTGAACATTTTCAATAAATTCCAAATTTTACTTATGTGAGTATTTCTATTAAAAGTGTTACATAAGTTATTCCATCCAATTTTTTTCTGTTTTGAAATTGTTCTCTTTTTCTGGGCATATTTTCTTTTATAATAAATATAATTTTCAATAGTAGGCTCTTTTCTATATAGTTTTAGTGCATTATATGAAGCAATAACACATTGTTCACATATGCTATTCCACCAGGGAGATGTGGTCTGCTTATGAAAGTGTTTGTTTTAGTGAGTTTTGGGATTGACATTTCTTTAAGAGTATCTAAATGAAAACAGAAATTATTATAAGTTGAAATAGGATCATGTGATTGAAGTGTCAAATCATTAAATATTGTTTTTGAAAGAACTGTGTATGTTGCCCAGTCAGCTTTTTTATATATGAACCTATCTATAGGAGAATTGAGATGATATTTATCTATATGTAATGAAATATCTGTTATTGTTGGATAATGGTAACTTCCCATTGTATCATCATGTACAGACCATTCACATGTGGTGCGAGGCTGCCACCGATGAAGCTTACATCAATGGCAGAAGCAGTTTGTTCAGGGCGATTTATAGTTGTAGGTCTACCATCATTTAAAATACACAAATCTAAGTCATCAATTAAATTAAATAACTCCTGACCTCTACCTTTCGTTGACTGACAACCAAATGCAATATGATGAGCATTAAAATCACCACTCATAAATATGGGCTTTGGTAGATCATTAATAATGTAAAGGAGTCTATTAATTCGTATATGCCCACTTGAAGGTGGACAGTATATACAGAGAATTGTTAAACTACTATGTCCTGTTGATACAGATACAGCAACTGTTTGAATGTCTTCATAAAATCTGGTATTTAATATATTATATTTAAGGTATGGTTTTATCAGTATTGCAACTCCATTATGTGCATTGTTTGAATTTTTGTTGTAAATATTATATCCTGGTATTTTAAAATTATTATCTTTGAACCATGTCTCATTAAGAAGGCAAATATCAATATTTTGTTGTTTTAAAAATTGGATTAATCAAGGTTTTTTACTATTTGCACTTTGAATGTTATACTGCGCAATACATAGCTTGGATTGTGTAGAACTAGTCCCTACACAAATTATGTTAAGTTTTTTAATAATGCATCTTTAATAGTTTTAATATTAGTGGGTGTACTGTCATCTTTATTGGCTAATTCAACCAACGTCTGCACTAGGGCCATAAGTACATCGAGTACATCATTGTTGGAAATTATTTGAGTTTTAAGATCTTTAGAATGGACTATTTTAACTTTATTTAGATCTTGTACACACATATTTGCAGAGATATTTACAGACTTATTTACAATAACATTACTATTTACAGGTTGTGGTTTTGGTGGTAGGAGTGAAGGGAAATCTGTTTCATTGGTGGTGACTTGTTTTGTTAAGGCGACACTTGCATAAGATATGTTGTTTTTCTTTTTAATGATCTTCTTTGTTTTAATAGGACATAATCTAGATATCGCAAGATGAGGCCCACTGCAATTTATGCAGCTGATTTCTGTTGGCTTATCACATTCCTTATACAAGTGCTCACCTCCGCAAATACTACATCTTTGTTTACTATTACAGATCTTTGCTGAATGATTAAATTTAAAACACCTATAGCACTGTAGTAATGGTGGAATGTATTCAAAAACTCTGTACGAGAATAAATCATATTGTACATTATTAGGCAGTACATTAGATAAAAAAGTGATGCTTACAGTCTGCAATGCAATGCGCTCTTGTCCTACTTTCTTTGAAAACCTTCTTATTGCCACTGTTTCATAAATTGAAGAAAGTCTTGTGTAAAGTTCTTTGTTAGATATATTCGCTGGAACAAATCTAATGATGCCGGTTTTTTCAATTTGAGCTGCCCGTATGAACGCCTTCATGTTATATTTTGTGAGGAAAGTGGTGTTATTAATAAAGTTATTGGCCGTATTATATTGCTTGAAAATAACTGCTATTTTATTTGCATTCACCCTCTGAATACCCGTCACACCTTTTATGTCTATTGCGAAAATATGGTTTAAGTATATAGGGCTCTTGTTGCCCAATCTATCGTCGTTTGTGGATTCCACATACACTTTAAAGTCTGTGTTGGTTGAGTTTTCCGGATAAAGTCTTTTATAATTCGGTTTGTAATAAGGCAGATATGCATCTTGCTCATCGCCGCAGTCCGATCGCCCAGAGCCTACACCTACGCCTCCTTCATCCGTAGGCCGTGGCCGCTTTTTTGAGGCGGGCGGGTGGGCATTCTTTTCAGCAGCTAATAGCAATATTTAAATTCACTTTAACTATAAAAAAACACTATTTATAGGGAAAATTTAAAATTAAGTTTTATAGTCAACCGCGCTTTTTCAAGGTTCCCGCCAGAATCAAGATATTCTTCTTCTTTGAGCTAACTATAGTGATGCGACTCTAGTCCTCTTTTTACTCGAGAAACTCATCTTCTTCTTCTTTTGGCATAGCCTCCCCTGTAATAGGAGTTGCCAACGTCAGAGTGATGGAGCAGATGTTCAGTGAAAAGCTGATGGCGTACAGTGCAGGGAATGACTCATGCAATGACTCCATGGGTACATCATGCAAATACAAGTTATAATTACTAGTATAAAAACAGAATAATATACAAAGCCAATGTTTCTTAGCCTTTATTTTTTATTTTTTATTAAGCCACACTCGAGTCACTCGAGCATAGATGTTAAGTACTACTACTGAAACTTGCTCGAGTCAACTTGCCAAACTCAATTATCTAAAATATATATTTTTAAATATATAGCGTCGCCCCTAAACCATTTACCAGTCAAGTAAAAAAAGCGGGAAATAGAATTTTGTTTCAATTTTCAACACCGTATTATCTATATCCTAAATCTATATCCTATATACCTAAATCGTCAAGTCTAAAGTCTAGTCAAAGTCCAAATAGATAGTCAAGTCAGTCGATTCAGTAAAGTGGTAGAAGCTTTACTGAAAGTTTCTAGGGAGTTTTGGAGGAACACAAAGAAGCACGTTTTTTGAAGATGTACCACTTGCCCAAACATGTGCACGTTAACGAATGTTATTAGTTAATATTCTACCAATATTACACATTAAGAATCGAAATATTAATACAAATTTATGAAAAAAAAACACAAAATCCACAACGTCACCCATTGAATTCCCCGGCAAACTCACTAAAATAAATAATACTTATTGAATCATTTTAGTTTCAATTTTTAGGCTACTTTTGCCTCTTAGATACGCAATAAAAATGTTGGATTTACACAATATGGGAAATATTTTGTAAATCCAGCCCATAGACTATACAGTTTATACTGCGACTGCGGTGCGAGGTACCCGCGACGCGCGACGCCGCTGTACGTATTCCGCCTGCACTGGTCCATGAAGGTTGAGGACGTCGTGGACTACATCCGCAATAAGACGTCTATCGCCTTGAGGGTCGAACGTCTTGAGTCTCGCCATAAGGTCAACTTCAGATCCTTTGTGGTGAGAGTGCCGACGCATCTTTTGTCGACCTTCGAGGTGGCTCCTCCACCTCGAAGGTCGACAAAAGATGCGTCTATGTAAAGTGCGATACTGGCCGACGGGTGCGGTCTACCGGAGGTTCATGGGGAGACCGGAACGAAGTGCGCATCACGTCGCCGACAACACGTGATAAAGTGTAGTTTAAGTATATAATAATAATAATATGTATGTTAGTCTGTAAGGTATTTATAATATGGGCCTATGCCGCCGGAAATAAACGTTATTTAATTTAATTTTAATATTGAAAATTTACTGCTAAAAAGATTTGTTAGTTAATTCTGATTAGCTATGTGTGATAAAGGATTTATAAAGGCAAAGTATGTTAATATTGCTGATGTTGATATATTTATAAGTTGTAATAAATATAATTATATATAAAAAGACGTTCGGTTCAATTCTGCTGAAATTCGAGATGCCAAGGCATCAAGGTAAGTCTGTTAAAAAATAATATTTAAGTATTCATTCTCCATTATATTAAAGCTGCTATTACAAATATCACTCCGTCAGATATTAATTATAATATTGTGGCGGACCTTTTAGCGCTACCGTCCTGAATCGCGCTATCAAAGTTTTCTAAGATCGGCACTATAATATTAGGTCTTTACCAATGAAGTTGCCGTTTTGTATGAAAAAATTTTAACGATTTTTTTTCATGTATTTTTATTTATATTAATCGAAGTAATCACCCATGCAATCAATGCATCTTTGCCAATGCAGTGGCAGTTTATTGATGCCCTTCTTAAAGAAATCAGCTGGACGGGAGGCAACAAATTCTTCAAAGGCATTTTGTACTGCCTCTCGGGTATTGAATTTTTTCCCGCCAAGAAGTTATCTAAATTTTGGAAAAAGTAGTAGTCTGTAGGCGCAAGGTCTGGTGAGTAGGGCGGATGACGGAGAGCTTCTAACCCCAGTTCTTGCAACGTGGAGACCGTCGGCTGTGCAGGAGCAGAGGAGACGAGCGATTGACCAATGCTGGTTGGAGATGTGCCAGCTTCTCCATCATTGTGTTCAGTTATTCACAGTACACATCTGCAGTAATGCTCATCCCATTTAGTAAGAAGCTGTGATGAATCACACCGGCGCTAGACCACTAAACAGTGACCATCACTTTTCTAGGGATAAGTTTTCGTTTAGGGCATTGTTTAGGTGCTGAACCAGGATCCAACCAACTTGCTGAGCGCTTGCGGTTATCAAACAGAATTCGTTTTTCATCGCAGGTAACAATACGGTTCAAAATTACTTCATTTGTGCGTCTGTTGAGCAGTGCAAGGCACGTCTCGACGCGTACTTCGCGCTGGCGATCATTGAGTTCGTGGGGCACCCATTTGTCAAGCTTTTTTACCTTGCCAATTTGACGCAAATGGACCCATATTGTTTTGACGCTAACGTCGAAAGCTGCTGCTAATTCAGCCGTAGATTGTGTATCATCAGCTTCCACAATCGCCTTTAATTCGTCATTGTCGACCAAAGTCTTCGGACGACCGCGAAGTTCATTTTTCAGGTCAAAATTTCCAGAACGCAAGCGAGCAAACCAATTACAGGTGGTGCGTTGGTTTGTAGTGTTAGCTCCAAAAACATCGTTGATGTTGCGTGCCGCTTGTGCCGCGTTGCTGCCACAACGGTACTCATATTCCATAATTACTCAAATTTTTAACGTATCCATGATGACGAAAAAGATTGAAATGCGATGAAAATGTAACACTAATCAATAAACAAATGACTACTTTTGGAAAAAGAATTCCATGTTTTTAAAATAAAATTAATTAGAAATTAGAATTCTTAGCCAAACAAAAATTATTTTGATTTGAAATGGCCAGTACTGCAGAATGGCAATTTCATAGGTAAAGACCTATTTTATATGACATCTGAAATTCATATAAGTGGGCTTCGTGTCTGACTGGGCATACCTCCTCGCTCGGTCGGAGATCTCCTTTTGGTTCCGCTATTACCACAATATTAGTAGGTAATATAAATATCATATTAATACTCTAACTATGCTATATTTAGTTTTAAAAAATATATCATAAAATAATATTAAAGTATCATAGTCATTCAAAGGAAACCATAGTGATTACCTTACTTTCTCGTTGCTCTTGAACAGGGCCAAATCTTTAGAGCAGAAGTGTTATGATAACTATATTCATAACACTGAGAATTATCTTATTAATAATCCAAAAGCTTTTTGGAATTTTGTTAAAGGTAACCGCAAAGATTCCTCCTCGTTCCCCTCTTGCATGCACTATGAAGGTGAACAAGCAACTGCATGCAGGTGAAACAATTTGTGACATATTTTCAGGTAAACTTTCTAAATTCCAATAACACTTCTAATAGTTTTTACTCAGAATTTCATAAATTAAATCACAATTGTAATACGTGGACGTTGTAATAAATCCTGATAATGTGCTTAAACTTCTCAAATCGGTTAATTTGAATAAGGGTGCGGGACCTGATGATATTTCCCCGGTACTTGTTGTTAATTGCGCCACAGTCTTGGTCACCACCATATGCATATTATTTACCAGATCAATAAAGAAATGTTTGTACCAAGTATTTAGAAATCAGAATTTGTTACACCTGTACATAAAGGTGGTGACTAGGTCGATATAAAAAACTACAGGCCTATATCTAAACTCTGTATATTTGCTTAACTTTTTGAGAGCGTTGTATTGTATATTAACAAGTTTATGATGTTCTTGAATTCTGGTTCATAGGATGTTCAAAGGACACTCAATTACATCAAATCTCCTCCTAACTTACGACTATGTTGCCTCGGGTATGGATTGGCGCACAGGTGGACATGATATTTACAGATTTCAGCAAGGCATTCGATCGTAAAGATCATTGTTCTTTGCTTAAAAAATTGTCTATTGCAGGTATACACGGCAATCTTCTCCGTTGGGTTTCCTCATATATCAGCAACAGGTTCCAAGTATGAAGCAGTTTCTTTTAATGGTTTTACTTCAAAATGGATATTTATACCCTCTGGTATTCCTAAAGGCTCTCCCTACTTGGACCTTTACTTTTCGCTATATTTATCAATGGCATTACCCTTTGTTTTCATCATTCTAAATTCTTACTATATGCTGACGATACGAAAATAATAAATAAATCTCTACGCCTGATGATTGTTGCCTCTTACAAGATGGTTTGAATATATTCAGCAACTACTGCTTAATTAATAAATTAGAATTAAATGTCTCCCAGTGTTGTGCCTTAAATTTTAGCCGAAAATTAAATTTAATAAATTATATTAGGAATTAGTATTTAAGAAATCAATTAAATACTTTAGTCATTGTTGACTGTAGGTTATTTTTTGATGAGCACATTGATTTTATTAAAAACAGAGCCTCAAAGACTTTAGGCTTCGTTATTAGGTCTTGTAATAGATTCAAGTCTATTAAAGTCATGAAGGTCCTATATTGTTCGTATGTTCGTAGTCTTTTAGAGTACTATGCAGAGCTCTGGAACCCTGCGTACAACATCTATAAAAATAGACTTGAATCTATACAAAAACGTTTTCTTAGGTTTCTACAATTTAAATGTCATCTTAACCTTGCGGAAATAGTTACTAGATGCAAAAGATTCCACTTCCCCTGCATTATCGTAGGAATATCTCCGATCTATTCTACTTATGTAAAATTATAAACAATAAAATAGATGTTCCTGACTTATTAATTAAATACAGCTTTAACGTTCCCAGTAGAAGTATTTGTAGTTTTATGCCTTTTTATATCTCACCATTCAACACCTATTATCGTCGAAACTCTTTTATCCTTAGATCAAGCGCTCAAATGAATAAATTCCTTAATGATAATCCACTTGGATGTATTTTTATTGAATCCACCAAAATTAGGAGACTCCTAACTGATACCTTCTTCAATTGTTACTAATAATCCATTTTAAATGTTAATGTTAATAATTAAACAAATATATAAAAGTATCAAATGATTATACTATGTATGAGTGTAGTTTTGAATTTCAATATTATCATTCATTCGGTTTACCTTTTTTGTAGTTATAAGCATGCTCTATAATGTTACGATTATTACTGATTTCATTTTTAGCTATATATGTATAAAGTTTTTATTATATCCATTATTTTATTTGTTTTTTAGCTAGCAAGAACAACATTTCTCTGTCACAATTGTTGGAGAAGGACTGACAGCAATATCACCATCTACTGTCGAACGGGACCCAGTAGCAGCAAGTAGTCCTTAGGAGGTATCAGGGAGGTACAGAGGTATAGGAGTTGAAAGTTTTTCTAATTTCCCAGGATAAATGGAAAAATCATTTTTTTTACAATTGTACTGGTTTAACTTGTAACAAATACCTATCTGAAAGGGTTTATTCTTTGGAATAATCAACAGCGCAAAATAGACCTCAGACTACTAAATATTATAAATAACATTATTGTGTTCTGTACATTGAAAGCGAGCGAGCGCTTCGAGCGAACAAAAGTGTTTCTAATTTTGCAGGTTTGTGTCGGACAAATCCTTATGGATTGATCCACAGTATAGTCTATCCAACAAAATAAGACACACAGTAACACACTGTCAAAATCTGCAGAGTCGCATATCTTCTCAAAACCAATAGAACCCGCAGCCCGCCTGCCGCTCTCATCTAAAAAATATTTAATTGCAATTGTATTTTATAATATTGAAACGCTTTTAGAGTATATTGTATCGTATATTACCGCTCAGTAAACTATACTAGTTTACTGAGCGTATAGTATTTTTTGTAAAGGCATGTTACATAAAAATATTTTTATCGTCTATTCGATGTTAGACAAAATGTAAATAAACAATCTAGAACCCATTTTCGTATATCTTAAAAAACAACGAAGATACAAAAAATAAAAATTTACAAGAAAGAGAGCCATATATCAGCATGTGACGTCACGAGTTGCACCCGCCATCAAAATGTATGGCGGTAGCAACATGTGACGTAACAAATCGTTATGCGAGAAAGAGATCGGCAATATTTTTTATTTGCTAATAACTTTTAATCGCGTCAGTCTAAATACCTATTTATGATAGATTTATGTATCTTTAATCAACAGTTTTAAAATTTAATTTATAAAAATGTGATTTTCCACACTAGGTAACATTCCTATTTAGACGTTAGAGACTAGAGTGTTAGGTATACTGTAGTTCCATTAAAATTACGAGAAATAAAATTTCACTCATGTTTTTCACGATGAAACCGAACGTCAAAACTCATAGAGATTACAATAATTATATAATTAATAGACCATAAAGGATATAGTTTTTAATTTATCAAATTACTTTCTCGATAGGACAACAATATCGATTAAACTTCTCAAGGGTACAACACTACTTATTTCAAACACAATTGTGTCCAAAATACACTAGTAGCTGTAGTACGAGTACTTATCATATATGATACACTACGTGTGTTGTGAACCAAATCCATGGTAGTGTTGTAGTATCCATGTTGTTATTTTCATTAATTTAATGTATTTCTTAGCATTATTTTATTAAATTTAAGTTTTTCGCACGCCTTCCTCGGCATGAACTTTATTTTTGCCAAATTTCACTCTCACCCGTACACACATTTCTCGTAAAACTGTACTTGAAATTTCACTTCTCGTAATAATACCTATATAGATACCGAATAGGCTGGGACTCATAGATGTATTATATTAATTAAACAAAAAATTAAACCGATTACCAAAGTAATAGGTCTTTACCTATGAAATTGCCGTTCTGCAGTACCTACTGGTCATTTCAAATCAAAATAATTTTTGTTTGGCTAAGAATTCTAATTTCAAATTAATTTTATTTTAAAAAATCGAATTCTTTTTCCAAAAGTAGTCATTTGTTTATTGATTAGTGTTACATTTTCATCGCATTTCAATCTTTTTCGTCATCATGGATACGTTAAAAATTCGAGTAATTATGGAATATGAGTACCGTTGTGGCAGTAACGCGGCACAAGCGGCACGCAACATCAACGACGTTTACGGAGCTAACACTACAAACCAACGCACCACCTGTTATTGGTTTGCTCGCTTCCGTGCTGGAAATTTCGATCTGATAAATGAACCTCGCGGTCGTCCGAAGACTGGTCGACAATGACGAATTAAAAGCGATTGTGGAAGCTGATGATACACAATCTACGGCTGAATTAGCAGCAGCTTTCGACGTTAGCGTCAAAACAATATTGGTCTATTTGCGTCAAATTGGCAAGGTAAAAAAGCTTGACAAATGGGTGCCCCACGAACTCAATGATCGCCAGCGCGAAGTACGCGTCGAGACGTGCCTTGCACTGCTCAACAGACACACAAATGAAGGAATTTTGAACCGCATTGTTACCTGCGATGAAAAATGGATTCTGTTTGATAGCCGCAAGCGCTCAGCAAGTTGGTTGGATCCTGGTTCAGCACCTAAACAATGCCCTAAACGAAAACTTACCCCTAGAAAAGTGATGGTCACTGTTTGGTGGTCTAGCGCCGGTGTGATTCATCACATTTTCTTACCAAACGGGGTGAGGATTACTGTAGATGTGTACTGTGAAGAACTGAACACAATGATAGAGAAGCTGGCATATCTCCTACCAGCATTGGTCAATCGCTCGATTCCGCTGCTCCTGCACGACAACGCGCGACCTCATACTGCACAGCGGACGGTCTCCAAGTTGCAAGAACTTGAACTTTACCTTCGACAAAGACTACACGAAAGTGAAATAATATTGAGAGAGATCCTGAAGTTGATGAAGCTTTGCGTTTACTAAGGCAGATTACGTCTAATGCAAAGCAACGCGATGATGCTGATGTATTTGCAGACTATATAAGTAGCAAGTTGAGGAAGATGGATCATTACACGATGTGTACAGTACAACATCAAATCCAGAATATTGTCTATGAAGCAGAAATGAGAATGGGTTCGATGAATTTTGATACCAATAATACTACTCAGCCTCTTCGTTGTCAAGATGTTCGTCTAGGATACTTCACAGACCAACGTATGTCAGCAATTTCACCATCGCCCTCAACTTCACGCTCTGACTCTGTTCAATCAGACTGAAATGCAAAATAGCCCAGATGTCAACACAAGTGACAATCTATTACAAGTCTTGGAAAATAATTTATATTTTCTGTTAAATGTTTCTCTTAAATGTTTATATTTTCGGTTAAATTATTTTAATAAAATATCAAAATAATTGATAAATGTTTCTGATTACTAAATAAAACAATTATTTGAATAATCATATTTTATTTCTTTCAAACATTATATTTGATATTGCCAAGAAAGCTGACCTTGTTGCGATAGAAAATAACATTTTAGCTCATTTCTAATTACGCTTGGTTCTACATTGATAGCTACGAGGGCTGCACTAAAAGTATCGGGAATGGAATATTTCCACTATTCCTGTCATATTAAAATCTTTTTAATTTAAAACTCCCTGGTTTTAAAAATCGAATACCGTTTATTTATTTAAAAAAAGATTCTCGGTCTTGTCACAAGGTCTTGTCAAACTTGTTTAGTCGTTGAGAAAATGGAATTGACTCGAGAAAATTCTAGAGCGATGATTTATTATGACTTTCGAAGTGGTTTAACACAAAAACAGTGTGTTGACCGGATGATTTCTGCATTTGGTGATGAAGCCCCATCCAAAACCACAATTTATCGCTGGTTTGCTGAATTTCAACGTAGACGTGTCAAGCTCAGTGATGATCCCCGTCAAGGTCGTCCAAAAACTGCAGTCACCCAAGAAAACGTTAATGCTGTGTGTAAGCTGATTGAGGAAGATGGACATGTGACATACCGCGAAATTCAGGCAACTTTAGACATTGGCATGAGTCAAATACAAATAATCTTGCATGAACAATTAGGTATAAAAAAGTTGTTTTCCCGATGGATACCGCATTTACTCTGTGAAGAGCAAAAAGCGGCTCGCGTTACTTGGTGCGTCAGAACTCTCGAAAGATTCCACGCAGGATCCTCAAATGCTGTTTACAACATCGTATCAGGTGGCGAATCCTGGATATACGCGTACGAACCCGAAACAAAAAACCAGTCATGAGTTTGGGTGTTCGAAAATGAGTTAAAGCCAACAAAAATTGTTCATTCACGGAGTGTTGCAAAAAAAATGGTGGCCACGTTTGTCTCCAAAACCGGCTTTGTTGCGACTATTCCTCTTGAGGAACAAAGAACGGTTAATGCAGAATGGTATGCTAACATTTGTTTGCCACAGGTCGTTTCTGAACTCCGTAAAGAGAACTGCAACCGCCGCATCATCCTCCATCACGACAATGCGAGTTCTCACACCGCGCACAGAACAAAAGAGTTTTTAGAGCAAGAAATCATAGAATTATTAGACCATCCGCCGTACAGCCCCGACCTAAGCCCTAATGATTTCTATACTTTCCCTCAAATAAAGAATAAATTGCGTGGTCAGAGATTTTCATCACCTGAAGAAGCTGTGGACGCCTACAAAACGGCCATTTTGGAGACCCCAACTTCCGAATGGAATGTTTGCTTCGATGATTGGTTCCATCGTATGGAAAAATATGTCAATTTTCGCGGAGAATACTTCGAAACGCAATAAATACATTTTTAAATAGTAATGTTGTGTCACTTCCTTGATTCCCGAAATTTTCAGTGCCGCCCTCGTATCTGCTGATTATTTTGTTGCTCTTCGTTCAATACTCCACCAGTAGTTTTTATTTCTCCTTATAAAATTATGCAGATACACACAAGCCATCACGATAATTTTTGCTTTCTCATTTTGTAAACCAATGCGTGATTGCAAGACTCTGAATTTATTAGATAAAATGCCAAACGTGTCTTCTACAACCATGCGCCCGCGACTAATTCTATAATTAAAAACCCTCTCAGGTGATCCTTTTGCATGGTATCCAGAAAATGATTTATTATAATTTGTGAGATGGGGTAAGCATCGTCACCGATGAAATAAAAAGGAACAGGTGTATTTCTCCCTTGTAATGGAATCGGTTGTGGCAGACTTAAAGTTCCATCTCGTATCATAAGTATTATATAAAGTTAAATTTCGTAGAACTCCACCATCAGAATTTCTGCCCTGACATCCAATGTCCACGTATAAAAAGTTATAATTGGCATCGACTAAATCCAGCAAAACAATACTGAAATATGACTTATAATTAAAAAACTCAGAACCGCTATTAGTTGGACATAGTATACGTATATGTTATAGTATAGTAGTATATAGTATAGTAGTAGTAGTATAGTATACGTATATATGTATAGTATACGTATATCGAGGGCACCTACGCAATTAGGTACGAAGGCGGGTCAATAAGTCCGTGACTTTTTGAATTTCTAACCTCCTTACTGAAAAAGCAACACTACTCCTGTCAACAGGCATCTGTCAGTTGACTCCTATCAAAATTTGAACTTGCTGCGTCAGTTAGTTTGTGTTTTACAGCTATCTTTATCAGACTATCCAGTAACTTAAGGAAACAATGGAAAAAAGTGAATTTCGTGTGCTTATTAAGCATTATTTTTTGCGAAAAAAAACCATTACCGAGACCAAGGCTAAGCTTGATAAATACTATGGGGACTCTGCACCATCGATTTCAATGGTAAAAAAGTGGTTACTGAATTTCGTTGTGGCCGTACAAGCACTGAAGATGCCGAACGTCCTGGACGCCCAGTTGAGGTCTCTACACCCGAAACAATCGAAAAAATTCACGATATGGTGTTGGCCGACCGAAGATTAAAAGTGCAAGAGATTGTGGAAGCCATAGGCATCTCGCATGGCTCAGTGGTTTCAATTTTGAATGATCACTTGGGCATGAGAAAGCTTTCCGCAAGATGGGTGCCGCGTTTGCTCACAGTCGACCACAAACGCAATCGTGTAACAACTTCACAGGAAGGTTTGGCGTTGTTTAATCACAATATGGAGGAGTTTTTTAACCGTGGACGAAACATGGATCCATCACAACACACCAGAGACCAAACAACAGTCAAAACAGCGTGTTTCTAAGGGTGAATCGGCGCCAAAGAAGGCCAAGGTGGGTTTGTCAGCCAATAAAGTTATGGCGACTGTTTTTTGGGATGCACGTGGGATAATCCACATTGACTATCTTCAAAAGGGAAGAACAATTAATGGGGAATATTATGCCAACTTATTGGACCGCTTCAATGAGGATTTGAAAACAAAACCGACCTCATTTGGCCAAGAAAAAAGTTCTTTTTCACCAAGACAATGCAAGGGTGCACACATGTGCAGTTGCCATGGCAAAAATCCATGAATTGGGCTATGAATTGCTCTCACATCCACCCTATTCTCAAGATTTGGCTCCGAGTGACTACTTCTTGTTCCCAAACCTGAAAAAATGGCTCGGTGGAAAAAGATTTGACTCCAATGATGAAGTCATCTCGCAAACAAAGGCCTATTTTGAGGACCTCGACAAATCATATTTTTTGGAAGGAATAAAAAAATTGGAGAAGCGTTGGACAAAGTGTATAGAGCTCAAGGGGGACTACGTTGAAAAATAAAATGATTTATTTATCAAAAAATCTGTGTTTTATTCCAAAAGTCACGGACTTATTGACCCGCCCTCGTACATTCCATTTCAGCATGAAACTCCGGGCCACTGACAGCCAGTCTCCCTGTGTATTCGGCATCTGTAACAAAAATGTTTGTGATATTTATTTGTGTAGTTTCAGGTACAGTTTAAAATGTTTGTGTCTAGTACATGGCATATATCTGTGTGTATGTATGCAATCTGTTTTCTAATATAGGCGTTCAGTTTTTATCTAATGTGTTAAGGGTATTTGTACTTACCCTTACATAATTGGATAATGTAGATACCAAAGCTTGACAAACATCTGGAATTAGTAAAGAAATAACTTGTGGAGACACTTTAAACAGTGTACCGAGTGAAAAAAAGGAGTCTCCTGTAGCCAGGTATCTCAAAGTAATCGCTAGTCGATCGGTAGCTGACACAGCATTTCTCCAGCGGGTGTCAGTTTTTGATATCATGGGTCCAATTAAATTCAGTAATATTTCAAATTCTTCACTAGAGATCCTTAGAAAGGTTTTAAATTTCGAACAAATATTTATTCGGTTTATGTCGTCCATTCATAAATCTTCAAGTATCGGGGACACATTAGGCCTATTTCGTAGACTTGGTCTGACCCAATATCTTCGTTTCATTTTGCGGTTCTTTTTATGAATAATAAAGTACAACACTACACTTGCGATACTCGCAATCATATTATAGTCCAACATCTTCCAATCCTACGTACACTAACTTCGACGATACGCACAACACTACTGCGAAAATTACAACTGCATCTGCAGGCCGCCGGTAAAGCCGGTGGCAAATTCGGCGGCAAGGCAGTCTGAAAGCCGGTGGCAAACCCGGCGGTATAAGCCGGCGGCATGTGTGGATACGGCATAAGAGCGTTTTTACGTCGTTTGTACAGTGAAACGAAGAACGCTTCGATAGAAGCGACGTTCGTACGAATGAAACGAGTATCCGAATAATAATCCATGACTGCAAGCATCATCATTCATCTTGACAACGGTACAACCCGAAAAGGACTTTTTCTAATAAGAATTTCACTTTGTAGCACTACACATCACAAACATTCTTCATTCTTCACATGCCAACAGTCGGTGCGCCGAAGGACAGCAAGACGTCGTACTCCAGCGAAGGCTCGAACTCAAATGACCGACGCGCGGCGCCGCTAGATATATTTATACCCGAGCGCCGCGGTCCGTGGCGCCCCGGCGTACCTGTTGATGCGCAAAGACTTGCGCAGACGACATCCAATAAGAATCGACCTTCTAAGTTCGTAAACAAACAGCCAATCAGAAGCAATTTTTAAGTTTATTAATTCTTTGTCTAATAATAATAATAATGTATTTTTTTGTATAAATACGTGTACATTTTGTAAATAAATTATGCAAGTGGGAACGCTTCGTGCGCATGCATGAAGCTGACTCACCGGCGTCGCCCAATAGCGACGTCCCGTTAATTCCGGCCGACAATGAATCCCCATCATCTCCTTCAGAGATGTCTTGCTCAGAGCAAGAGTCCGACCGTAGTGAAGGCGAGTTCACTACAGTAAAATCGAAGAAGACGAAGAAGAGGAAGCGCCCAGAGGGCACTTCCTCTCCAGTCTTGTCATCCCCGACCAAATCGGTCCCGAAGAGCAGGAAAACCGTGCAGGCTCATGGCTCCGCGGCCCCCACTACCTCATCAGCCCCTCTGGCCTCCCAGGCCCCTCTGGCTTCCCAGGCCCCTCTGGCCTCCCAGGTCCCCCGAACCTCGCAGGCCCCTCCGGCCCCCCAGGCCATTTCGGCATCCCAGGCCCCTCAGGCCTCCCAGGCCTCTCAGGCCGTCCGTTCCCCTAAAATACCTCCTCCAGTAATCATACAGGAGAAGGCTAAATGGAACATCATCTCTGCAGCGATTAACGAGCATAAGCTACGTTACTCGTCTGCACACACAACCCCCATCGGCATAAAGGTGCAGGTAAAGACCTCGGAGGACCACCGCCTCCTTACCGCGTTCCTACGTAATAAAGGCATAGGATACCATACATACGCCCTTGAAGACGAGCGCCTTCTGCGCGTCGTAATTACCGGAGTAGACAAGTGCCTCTCCGCACAAGAGGTACTCTTGGACATCAAGTCCCAGGGTTATCCCGCATTAGAGGTACATCGTATGTACCACCCCATTAAAAAACACGAGTACAATATGGTACGCGTAACCCTCCCCCTTACGCCAGAGGGCAAGGATATCTTTAATATCCGAGCCATCTGCCACATTACGGGCATCCGTGTAGAGCCCCCCCGTAAAAGGGGCATCCCTGGCCAGTGCCACCGATGCCAACTTTACGGGCACTCGGCACGGAATTGCCAAGCTAGGCCGCGTTGCGTTAAGTGCCTCGGTGACCACGGCACCTCTGACTGCCCCCGTAAGAGCCCAGCTGAGGAGTCCGAACCCCCCAGCTGTGTTCTTTGCAAGTTCCAAGGACACCCTGCCAATTACAGAGGGTGCAAAAAAGCACCCAAAGTTAAAAAACGCGTTGCACCACAGACGAAAGGTGCCCCCCCCCAATTCGTCCCTGCCCCCTACCCTCCCAATCTGCATGGTTCAAGCCCGCGCAGAACAGTAGTTTGGAGCCAGCGGCTTTCCCCGCTCTCCCCAGCAAGGCCATGCCCTCCGCGCCCAAAGCGCCTAAGGCCACGCCCCCTCCGACTCCCAGCTTCTCTGCAGACCTCTCTTTCGTCCAGCAGTTCTTAAGCAACGTCGGGCCTATTGACCCGTTGGAGCTTTCTATTTTAGCGACAAAGCTAAAAGGATCGGCCACAGACCGCATCCAAGCTTTGTCAGACCATCAGGTCTTGATCAGTCAGATCAAGGCTCTCTCCACAAACGGTATCTAATGGAGCCTTCGGGAAGGACAAAGCAGCACTCGTTACGCGTAGTGTCGTTCAATACGAACGGCATTAGGAATAACATAAGCGAAATTCGCGATTTTGTAAGCAGCCAAAATGTCGATATTCTTCTAGTGCAGGAGACGTTTTTAAAATCTAGTATGAGGAGCCCAAAAATAGCTAACTACAAAATAATCAGAAATGATAGAACTCGATCCCGACTCGGAGGTACTCTTATCTACTATAAAAAATCATTGCATTGTATTCCCCTAGAGCCACCGCCATAGTTAACTTTAGAAACATCTGTTTGTCATATTAGCATGTCCGGTCACGGACCCATTGTTATAGTTAGCGCGTACCTGGCATGTAACAATGAACTACATTCCAGCGACCTGCAGGCGCTATTCGATTTAGGCAACGCTGTCATCATTGCCGGCGACTTAAATTGTAAACACACTGAGTGGGGCAATATACATAACAATAAGAACGGCTCAATCCTTAGTAGTTTAACTGACACCTTAAATTTTGCACTTTTAGCTCCCACGGACCCCACTCGCTATGACACCAATGAAAACATCAACGGCGTCATACGCAATCCTAGTACGATAGACATAGCTTTAGTTAAAAATGTTTCCCTAAATATATATATTGAGACTCTCCACGAGCTTAACTCGGACCACAGACCGGTTGTGATTACACTTGGTAGTCTTAACCCCAATAATTCTAGTACTAGAAAGATAGTAGATTATAAATCACTAGTGGAGAACATCAAAGTCCTCCAATCTAGTCACTTAGATAAAATCCCCGATATTATAGATAGTAAAGAGACAGCCATAGAGGCCGCCTCCCACTTGACCGATCACCTGGTAGCGACCATAGAGAGATCATCTAGGGAGGTGCCAACGACCCCCAAGGGCCGTTGGCGCCTCCCTGAGGACATAAGGGAGTCCATCAGACTCCGAAATGCGGCTAAGCGCACGCGCGGCTAAGGAATCAAAATATACATGTAACTTAATGTAACAATAATAAATAGTCTCTAAATTCATGGAAACAATAAGTACAAGTTTATAGCTCACGACGAGCGCGTTTAGCTCTAGCGGTGGGAGCAGGTGGGTTAGAGTCTTCCTCCACCCTTCTCTTTGTAGTCAAGTGTGGTCTCTGCAGTTGGCTCTGAGCCGTCAGTTGCAGTTGTAAGGCGTGTGTGTTTAGTCTCTCTGCTAACAGCAAAGGTTTGAGTGCTGCCATCTTGTGGCTGTATAAGGTGACTCTCGGCCTGCTATTAACGGCTGCTGTCAGTTGCTCACGCACAGTCATCTCGGTGCTTTCAGAGTTGTTGTTCCAACTCTCATGTTCTTTAGTTTTGTTATCACTTTTATTGTCATTATTTTTCTTTTCCTCGTTTTGTTCGACATCATCTGGACTGCAAATAGTGTTAACTTGTGCCCGCACCTCAGCATCAAACTTAGAGATAGTACTCACAAGAGGCTTGGCCCAACCAATGTGGAGGATGGGTGTTTGGCTACCCTCCTCCCATTTACATATTCCATCATAAAACCTGAAATACATATTTTTTATTAATTATAGTTTTATGTTTTTCCTGCTTAAATTTCTGAATGAAGAACTACGAATTTAATGAATATTGTAATTACCGTAGTAAGGAAGCAAAACGTTCAGGATCCTTCAATATAGATCTCCAATCTAGTCACTTAGATAAAATCCCCGATATTATAGATAGTAAAGAGACAGCCATAGAGGCCGCCTCCCACTTGACCGATCACCTGGTAGCGACCATAGAGAGATCATCTAGGGAGGTGCCAACGACCCCCAAGGGCCGTTGGCCCCTCCCTGAGGACATAAGGGAGTCCATCAGACTCCGAAATGCGGCTAAGCGCACATATGATCGCTACCCGTCGGAAGAGTGGAGGAAAGCCCTCCGTCACTACGAGAGGGAAGTTAAGTTTAAAATCAAACAACACAAAACCGAGAGTTGGGATCGACTTCTCAGTGATTTAGAACCGTCTCACGTGGCGTACTGGCCACTCGCGAAGGCCCTCAAAAACGACACGGAGTATGCCTCCGTTAGACAGACCTAACCGTCCTCCTGCATTCGAAGACATAGACAAGGCCGAGTGCCTAGCTGATAACTTCGAACAACAGTACCGTCCGAGTTCTCTCCCGATTGATCCCGTGCACCTTAGCTTAGTAAATAGCGAGGTCGACAGCCGACTCTCGAGGCCACCTGATGTAGATAGGGTGAGGATGGTGAACTCGGAGGAGGTCAGTGACATTATTAAGTGTATGAAAGCCAAAAAGGCCCCAGGCCTCGACGGTATTTCAAACAAAACACTTAATATGTTACCGTCCGAGCTAATTCAATTCCTAGTGAACATCTTTAACGCCCTCTTAATAGGATGTTCATTCCCAGACATTTGGAAAGTAGCTATTGTCATAGGTATCCACAAACCGGGGAAACCCCGGAAGGTGCCTGGTAGTTACCGACCAATAAGTCTCATTAGCTCCCTCGGTAAAGTCTACGAAAGAGTTATTAAAAGGCGCCTCAATGACGTCATATCCGATAAAAAACTCCTTCCAGACGAGCAGTTTGCCTTCCGCGAAATGCACAGCTGTCCCGCTCAAGTACACCGCTTAACGGAGTACATAATATCTAGCAAAAACGACAGGAAGACGACATGCGCCGTATTCTTGGACATTGCAAAAGCTTTTGATAAAATTTGGCATAGCGGACTGTTATACAAACTCTATCAAATGGAAATACCCGATTATCTTGTCTTACTAATTAGTTACTTTTTAAAAAATCGTAAATTTCATTTCCGCGTAGAAAGCGCACTGTCGTCGCCAAGTTATATGGAGGCGGGAGTACCGCAGGGCTCGGTCCTCTCGCCCTCCCTATATAACCTGTATACTAGTGACATCCCCAAACACGCTAAGGTGCAATTAGCTATGTTCGCGGACGACACAGCCCTTTATTATTCCCACATACGAGCCTGTACCGCGTCAAAAGCCCTCCAGGAGTCAGTTACCGCTCTCGGTAACTGGTTCTCTAAATGGAGAATAGAAGTTATTCCCGACAAAAGTCACGCCATCCAATTCGATATTAAAAGTGCAATGAGGCGTACTTGCCGCCGTAAACTAATGTGCCCTATAAGCCTGCACGGCAACATAATCCCACAGGTCACTCAGGTCAAATATTTAGGCGTAGTACTAAACAAGTCGATGACGTTCTCGAGTCACATTAGTAACACATTACGAAAAGCGAAATTTGTACTCTACAAATTATATCCGCTACTTAATTCGCGAAGCAAAATGTCCCTAAGACATAAGCTTACACTGTACAAGGTTTGCATCAGAACGATACTCACTTATGCGTGCGTCTCTTTCGCACAGATAAGCGAGTCTCAACTGGACCGTTTGCAAAGAGTCCAAAACCGGTTTCTACGCATGGCAACAGGCGCCCCCTGGTACATGCGTAACATCGACTTGCATAGGGACTGCGAAATCGTCACTATTAAAGCCTATATCAAGGAACTCGTAGAGAGATTCTTTGATAAAGCCAAGAATCACCCAAACCCCCTTATCAAAAAGGCACTAGACTATGACCACGACGCACGGACTTTCCGACACCCGTACAAACGGCCTAAGCATATCTTAGCCGATCCCGTTGACCCGATCACAAAACACGTAACGTACTGTGTAGGTACAGTTACGTAAACACAAAACACCCGCACCCGCGAGATTAGTATCGCAACGGGGTCGACGCCGGCGCCTACCCCGAGGTCCCACATCCGACACGACAACACGTACAGACGTACAGACCGACCCTAACACGGGACCGGACCCGAACCCGAGTTCGAGTTCGCATCCTAGTAGACTAGGTACACTACTAAATAGTGCCCGCGACCGCGATATTGATATAGAGAGCTCTACCAATACCGCCTCCGCCGCTCTCAGTACCGATAGCGATAAAAACGAGAGCTCCTCTATCGCGTTAACTCGCATGCCGCTAGCTTCAGCTACCGCGCGCGAGCAACCTCATTCATCAGCGAGTGAGGAAGGGGTTGGACCCCTCAGCAGGAGAGACCCGCGTCTCCCCTGTCATAATAATAGCTCACAATCCGTAGCTGTCCCCAATATCCGGACTGAACATCACCCGGGTGATGTTAGGGAGGGTCCAACCCTCCCATCGACTCTAACCAAATAAACTAGTCACCAGGCTAGTTATAGTCCGATTTAGCTACAGCGGTCTTAACCCGACCCTTAGCATAGACCCGTTCAAAAAAAAATATTAAATAAATTATTCACTTCACAACAGCTGTAGATCGAGTTTTACTCTCTAATCAAACTGCCTCGACAAGTACCTCCATAGTTAGAGTATCTTACCTCTAAATATAGATCCCATAACATTCACATCCTCATTAGATGATGATGAACGACAGAGGGATCGTTTGAGTAACATGATAAAATATGCTATTATTTTTTACAGACTTATACTTAAGGAGATTGGTTCTGAATATGTTAAATGCCAATCAAAAAGGACCATCTTGATGGAGAGAGATGACATAGAACTACAATGATACAAGTTTTTGAAGCGTATGAAGAAAAACTGCGCTGCTGAGAGAAAAGCTAAATAGCATAATAAATTGGATGTAATTTATGTAGATGGGACCTACATTCACGGTTCTTCTTCTGTGAACAAGTGCTGGCAAAGCAGACATTGCAGGTCCATCTAAAAGTATTTCACTTGGAGCGAGCTGGTGGAGAAAATGGTTTTTATCCAATTTCCCCAGTATTGCACTCTACAAAATTTTATTTCCCCATTTGCCATGAGATTTTGGTACACGTATAACATTTTTCAATAAAAAGCGTTACGAAAATGAGGATTTAAAAATGTTGGACAAACAGTTTTTTATAGATTTTCTCTGCTAATATACGCTATATTTACAATACGGTTTATCTCCAAAGTAACTATAATAGGTACCGTTTAGGTAGTAGGTAGGAAAGGAGGATGAAAAGCTAAAAAGTGTCCGACAAAAGTAGTCAAATAATAGTTCCAGGTATTTACTTAACATCTATGAATAGTTCCAAAACTGGCCATAATGGCGCTAGAGACAGAATAGGGTGTGATATTCAGAAACATTAAGAGATGGAGTGAAGTTAGTTGAGTTTATTTTAATTAGTTACCTACTTAAAAAAAACTGACTTTAGTAGACTTTAGAGCTCATTCAGAAAATCATGAAAATTCTAATTACTCGCGTAGTCGAAATTATTTTTATAAATATAACCGAAGAAGATAATAATATGATTTGATTCTCTATTTAAATTTTGCTGCTTTACTCAATTGCAACCGTAGCGCCATTTAACGCTTTTTACGGACACTTTCATGTATGGAGAAAATAATTCTTTCCTCTACCCTCCATACACTCGAGGCTAACAGATTCCCTCTTTTTTTCGTTGCAACCCTCATCCCACCAAGCTATAGGCAATTATTGTAATTGAATCTGTTATTTATGTATTCTTATATGAGATTGAATATAATATTTTGATTACTATTGTTTTGGTTAGGTACTTTCTACCTTACGGTGAATAAAACTAATTTTGTTTTTGACCTACAAACATCAACAGAGGCTCGTATTTACTCGACTACGGCGAAGCGAAAAGGAAGGGTAATGATTTTATGTCAGTCTAGTAAACATACATAATGTTTGTTTGTTCGACCGTAGCGCCTAAACTACTGATCCGATTTTAATAAATTAGGTGTCAATAGATTCGTAAAGCTCGGGTAAAGCTATATATATAATTTACGTATTCGGGTTATAGTTTTTGTAAAAGAATATATTTCGGCATCGAAACTCCTCTTGTGCAGGCACGTGCAGGACAACCCGAAAGGGCACGGAAATTGCCGATCAAAACCGTTGATTCACGAAGGACAAATTTTGGCAAAAAGCACGTTTGTTGCATGGGAGTATACTTGTGACTCTTCTAGATTTGCGGATGTCCATGAGCGGCGGTAATCGTTTTCATTTTGGGGTAGATCTTTATACGACGAACCGATCGCCTGGTGGTTAGAAATTGTTAGAATATCTTAAAATCAGAAGTTGGTGGTTTTAAAGATCGAAAGCGCACTCGTATCTTTTGTGGTAAGTATTGGAGATGTCTATGAGCGGCGGTAATCGCTTAAATTATGGAATAGATCTGGAAACTAGAAAACGGATCGCCTGACGGTAGGTATGCCATTATAATTTTTTTAATTATTTGACTTCGTCTTTGTATGGAGCGTTTTCGAGCGTTTCCAGTCTTGCAAAATTCTGTATTACAAATAGCTGTAACTTACCTTATAATGTAATAAATGTAACGTACCTTATATTTATTTACTGTTTTTCTCTGAGAAGTTACTCATATTTAATAGTACTATTCATAATATATGCAATTCAGTCAACTAGCCGATTTAATTTATTCCTTTTACAAACAATCAGCTGTTGAAGCAGCAGAAAACTCAGATTGCATAAAAAAAATATAAATAAGTCTCCCTCACCGGTTGCGGGTTGCGACCCCGGAAAGGGGGGTGTTTTGTGTCAATAAAATTACACTAACTGCTGTTAAAATCTATTAGCCTCTAAACAACAAACACTATAAATTGCTTTTATTGGTTTCGACATTCGACTGCACCACAAAGGAACTGAATTTCACCTTGTGGCGAGACTGGAGATGCACAACCCTCAAAATGTAGGTGGTCTTCTCACGGATGTTGCTCATGACGTCCACGACCTCCATGGACCAGTGCAGGCGGGACACGTAAAGCCGCGTATCAATATCGCAAGCTCATAGTGCAAGATCCAGTATAATAAATATATGTTATTTATTAGTGATAAGAAATAAATGATAGATAATATTCACATTGACACCGAGTGTTTGCCTATTGTTGCACTGTAGTACGTCATAATAGTATGGTCATGGGTAAAACGTAGGTGTGGTAATAATAATTATTCATATTATAGAAAAATTCTAGACTGGCATTCACTTTAACATTATGTAATAAAAAAGCAGTTCTATGCTTATGATTTTTATTTTTGATCTTAAAATTCTATTTAAGATTTCTAATACAATCGTTTGCACTTCAATTACCTTATGACCTGACGTTATAATATTTAAATGCATCTTTGAACTTTAATGTTAAACATAGAATTTTGTTAAATCTCAAAAATATAGAATTTTCAACTAGAAAATTCTATTTTGTAATTTAGAAACAAAACAATATATTATATTGAACAATATAAGGAATCAAAATATACATGTAACTTAATGTAACAATAATAAATAGTCTCTAAATTCATGGAAACAATAAGTACAAGTTTATCGCTCACGACGAGCGCGTTTAGCTCTAGCGGTGGGAGCAGGTGGGTTAGAGTCTTCCTCCACCCTTCTCTTTGTAGTCAAGTGTGGTCTCTGCAGTTGGCTCTGAGCCGTCAGTTGCAATTGTAAGGCGTGTGTGTTTAGTCTCTCTGCTAACAGCAAAGGTTTGAGTGCTGCCATCTTGTGGCTGTATAAGGTGACTCTCGGCCTGCTATTAACGGCTGCTGTCAGTTGCTCACGCACAGTCATCTCGGTGCTTTCAGAGTTGTTGTTCCAACTCTCATGTTCTTTAGTTTTGTTATCACTTTTATTGTCATTATTTTTCTTTTCCTCGTTTTGTTCGACATCATCTGGACTGCAAATAATGTTAACTTGTGCCCGCACCTCAGCATCAAACTTAGAGATAGTACTCACAAGAGGCTTGGCCCAACCAATGTGGAGGATGGGTGTTTGGCTACCCTCCTCCCATTTACATATTCCATCATAAAACCTGAAATACATATTTTTTATTAATTATAGTTTTATGTTTTTCCTGCTTAAATTTCTGAATGAAGAACTACGAATTTAATGAATATTGTAATTACCGTAGTAAGGAAGCAAAACATTCAGGATCCTTCAATATAGATCTTGCAGAATGTCCTGAACTCTCTGCTTTCATCACTTGTGGTATTAGCTCATTGGCTATCTCTGAAAACTCTTTATAAATCTCTTCGTCATCACGAGAGTAGTTGTAACTGAAAAACAAGAAAATTAATGGATAAACATTGGCATAGCGACAAAAATTGTGTTACAATTAGGGAATGTTATATTTTCGAATGTTCGAATATTCGTTTTCGAATATCGTCAATTTTATTATGCATAGTATATTATGTTTTTTTTCTGATAAGTCTTAAATAAATATAGTATTAGTAAATCTTAGTCTTAAATATGTGATGGGAAATTGTTCCTTTGAAAGAAATATATATTTTACATTATAAACTTAAATCAATGTTAAATTTAAAAAAAAAGTCAAATGTACACAAATACATAGAGACATCCATGCAGGGGAGCATCTTATTCCCAAGGTGTGCAATAGTTTACAAAATCATTTACATTACAATAAGCTTTAGCACACAAGAATTCTTTGACTACTTTTTTAAATTTATTAATAGAAAGGTTTTGAACATTTTCTGGGATCCTATTGTATAGTAATAGCGTATACATTGGCCCTTAAAAGATTTACTTACTTTGCAAAGTCTTATCACTGGTACATCTAGCTTAAGATTATTTCTAGTGTTTATACAATGATCATCACTTTTCTTTTTGAAACTGCTTAAGTTTTTTCTAACGTATAATAAATTATCCAAAATATACTAAGAAGCTACGGTCAGAACACCTATTTCTTTAAACTTTTCTCTTAGAGATTCAAATGAAAGAGAGTGAAAGGGCTATCTTACTATTTTTAATTCTGCTGTTGTCTAGCTTAGATTTTGTACCAAGACTCATCGATCAAGAAAAAAAATTAAAATATAAAGAAATACAAAAAGTATGGTTAGATTGAAATTCGAAGATTGTTTTTGTTTTTAAAGATTTTGTCCCCTTTTATTTGTTAAATGTGGACAAAAACAACTAACACAACCTTAAACTCTTTTTCAAGTGCTTTTTATTTTGACAGTTTATTTCATCGTTTCTCAAGCGGGGAGTTGCAGTCTCTTGAAAAATAATAAATACAAACTACATAATATAGGTAGTAGGTACAAAATAATAATATATGAAACTTGGCCGCTCTTGATGGAAAATTGGGCAGGATTTGCAAGTATACTTTGATCAAAATTGGTCCAGTAATTTCAGAGCCTATTCAATGCAGACAAACAAATCTTTCCTTTTTATTATATTACTATAAATATTCTGTCGCTACATATCATATAGCCCCACTGGGACGACTCGACTCTAGCTATAATATTATTTATTAGGATTTACATACTTACTGTCTTATTACATCACCAGCGCCGGCCCACGCCTGAAAAGCCTCTTTATACATTTTCTGATTGTGATAATAGCCTCCTTGGAGTGTATATGGGTAGACGTGTCTGTCTTCATAATAGGTTCTCGAGGATCTTATAGCTTGGACATATAATGCTGCAGAATCTGGCCTCCCTGGATTGTTGGTTTTGATATCTTCTTCATTTTTAGGTATATGGCAATTATCCAACTCATCCGCTCTATTTGAATTCTTCATGTACTCACATAAATCACCAAGATTTCCCAGTGCCATTGGGTATGCATCCAGATGACCTGAAACAAACCAACTTATAGTGTCTCTGACAACATTATATTAAATTTTTATTTCATAAGATATTTGCATGTTGAGATAAATCCAACAAACATTAATTAATCATTTTATTTTACCATATTTTTCCAAATATAATATTCTTTTTAGTTCCTAATCTACACTTAACTGCCAAAATGACTATTCCATATTAATATTTTGCACTTTATTATTTATATGAAAAAAAAAAACACCTTTTTCATACAACAACCACAGCAGCTTGTGTTGCATTAGGGCCACTTCGTGTACATCAATGGTCGGAGTGAGTGATGAATTTATGGACGATACTAAGGCCGCAAGTTCCATGACCCTTGTGCACACCACAGGTTTACCAGCCACATACAGCCAGGATCTGGCGAGGACTCCATCACCCACCGATCTGCCTCTTTTATCCTCATTTCCTTTTCCATGCCAAGTTACCTTATAAATTAATCATTATTATTGCTAAAATAATATACACATAAAGTTTATAAATGTTATTTGATAAGGAAGCTGTTTCCTACATAGAAATTTTGATTAATTTAATATTCTAGGGACTTAATGAAAATGCAATTAGAGCAGTGTGTACTGTGTATATAAACATAGGGCTTGTTTTTTTTTAAATTCTTTACCTCTGCTGTATTCGAGCCATCCTTTCCAAATACGACCCAAGCGTGATCTTCAGAGAGAGCGAGGTGCACGTCTTGTTTCCCGAGCACCTGGCAACCGGCGGTCACCGCGAACGCCACTCCGAAACAGTCCAGCTTGTTGCCCGTGAGGAAGCTGTAAATGGACTGCAGGTGAGCGCGGTCCTTGTAGTAGCTGCGGGTTAGCGAATTCCAGACAGTATCCGCCACGCGCTTCACTAACTCCCGAGACGCGAAATCCCCGACGAGCAACTTTGCATCAACACCGCTACGCATCAAAACACCGAATCGATCGTACAATGATTTTATCTCATCCCATTCCACATATGGAAATTTTTTTATCACTTGATTAGCATCTTTGTCGCTGTTTTTAATATTAGTTAAGTTATTCTCGACCGCTCCTACGATTATGGAAAACAACGCCAAATCCGGTTCTTTATCACTGGTTAATTGTTCTTCAAATATATCGCATACTTTTTGTATGCAATCTATGGGAAAAAACTTCTTAATATCTCCTAAACCTGTCATGGTTTAATATAACATGATTAATACGGATATTACGTTTTAATTAAAAATAATATACCGGCGCGCAATTTACAAGTAAACATAGCTCGCCGATTTTTTTGTCATGACTCTTGACTGACATTTTAGTTTTTTAAATGTTTTTCAATGCTACGAAGTCGGTTAAAAATGGCCACTTTTGATAGCTAAAGTAGAAACGTTTTCTTATTTTAGTGTCAAATATTCGTAGGTAGAACATCATTATGGTCCAAGGCAAATAGTTTATTTACGTTCTGTCATTTACTTGAAAATTTGTTCGTTTTGGACAGAAGATTTTCCGCTAGCCATTTTAAAAATATGGCTATTTAGAAATGTTGACTTCTATGACGACCTTGTGGAGTAACAACTTTAAGATTTGTAAAGATTAAAAAAAGTTTAACATTGTAAAATTTAAATCAAACAAAAGTAGCTTTATTGTAACTGTACGGCTCTCAGTTCGTTCTAAGTTATTTAACATCTCACAACTATATTTTAATTTTAAGAATATTTAGCTTAGTCATACGAGTACAATACAAAACATATCAGTATACAACTAACGACATTCGTTTTTGTACTATGTACTCTATGGCGTAAATGCATACCGAGCAGACGTGCTTGTCAAATACTGCATTAAATAGGTACTCAGCTCAAGCTGAGGTCGCCTTACCCAGTAATGAAAGCTTTATGACAGGTTACATCCCGAAAATTTTATTTAATTTTAGATAAAATCGGGAAAATAATGCCAAGTTGCGTAGTAAAACTAAGTAAAAATAATTGGACCAGAAATAAGAAAGACACTGGGATCACATATCATCATTAAGTATCGTATAATTTCGAAATTTCAACTTATAATTACATGAACTCAACACGCCATTCAGTGTTGCCGCGTATGCAAGAATCAAGTTGCAATATTTTTATGATGAGAATTTATTGTCATTGTATTTTATATTATATGTGATATAATAAAATGACAATAAATTATATCCTATTTAATTTATCTATCCTCGTTATTAAGATTCTACCCATGGAACTAAATAACTATTCGCAAAGAGTCGAAAGTCGAAAGAGGTCGCAAAATATGGAAAAAAAATTATGAAAACGTAGCAGTTAAACATAGTATGTGTAATATTATTATCCTACTAGCTGCCTCGACACACGATAATCTGTCTTGACTAATAAAAACTATAAGGGTTCCTTGATTATTACGGAACCCTAATAAAAATGAGGCCTATTCATTTATATACACACATATCAATTTTCTGAAGAAAAAGCGCATAAGAATAATATAATATTGATATGCACATTTGCTTTTAATTAATTTTTAATATTACTATCCTACTACTATAATTATAAATGTGAAAGTTAAAAGCACACTGGATTTTTCTTGGACGGAACGTAGCTTCACCTGTGACCAGCAGCACAGACTTGAATTTCCCCTATACGAGAACGAACAAAAGTTTTTAATTGGTTGGAAGCTGTATTGAGCCATGACAGTACTATTGTGGAATCTGTCCAAAAATATGAATTATGAGATTTTAAAGTAAGAGACGATACCACTTTAGAGTGAAGTCTGCTGGCAAGAACTGCGCCACACAGCTCCAAGCGAGGAATTGTTGTTGGCTTTATTGGAGCTACTTTATTTCTAGATGATAAAAGAGTAACTCGTATAATATAGCCTCTAACGTCAACAGCTCTCACGTAGATACATGCTCCGTATGTACGCTCTGAAGCGTCTGAAAAAGTATGTTGTTGCAAGGACACAGCATTATCGATACTAATTCAACGCGAGATGCGAGATTATTAAGTATTTTAAGTGACAAAATGAAATTTAAAAATATTTTTTGATTTTCTTTAGACACTTCAGCATCCCAATCACATTTATCGATCCAAAGCTTTTGTATTAAAATTTTAGATATAATAGTGCACGGTCCTAAAAGACCCAAAGAATCAAAAACTTGATTAACAATTCCTAAAATGCTTCGTTTCGTAATTTTTTTTATAATTTGTTTTCTAAATTTATTGAAAATAAAAAATTATCTAAAGAAGGATCCCAATATAAGCCAAGAGTTTTACATGGCAATGTTTCATTTAAATTTAGAGTTTTATTACTAATGTTTTCATCGTGGTTTGAGTTACCTAATAATGAATTTAAAATTTCTTTGTTATTATGATTGCCATTTTCTTAAATTAAATTGTGCTGATTTTAAAGTATTATCAACATTTTTACACAAATCAATGACGGAAGAAATACTATCCCCACCTCTCAAAAAATCGTCAACATAAAAGACATAGAGCTTCGGGATGTGAACACTGGTCTGCTAACGATAATAAGCACTTAGTTGCTAAGTAAGGTGTAGAAGTTGTACCGTACGTGACAGTAGAGTGTAAAAGGCTAAATTTTGTCATTAGTTTTAAACCTAAACAAGATTTATTGTAATGAACGTTGTGAAGGTTCAACTGCAATAGCACGAAACATTTTCTCAACGTCACTAGAAACCACATTTTTTTTTAACGGGCAATTGGTCCACCACACTTACCCACCACTGTAACTTCTGTGTAGCCAGGATCGACAGTGGTAACCAACCGCAAAAACTCTTTGATATGATCTCAGGGATGCCCGGGGGACGTGCTAAATCTGTCTTGGAACCCGCAACGAAATTAATCAGAAGATTGTAGGAGGAGTAGGAAGTATTTCAGTTTCCCTCCCCAAGCAAAGCGGGAGACAGCAAAAATTGTGATGACAAAAAGTCAGAATTAAAGGGGAAGCACCACGGGAATAACATGTTTTTTTTTTATGACTACTTGTTTTCATACTGTACTTGTTTTCAATTTCAGATCGCGAATTGGCTTGAATAATAAGAAAACCATCGTCAGCATAACCTATCAGAGAGCACAGAGGAGGCAAGGGAACACATAATAAATCATCAAAAACTTATATTCCACAAGTGCGGCGATAGTACTGATCCTTGAGGGCAGCCGCGCGTTAAGTTTTTGAAATGTGTGTAATGGCCGAGTTGGAGTTTTGTTACGCCATTGAAAAATACGAGTAAATTAAATAATAAATATTACGATAACAGCCTCTGTTTCTTAACTTCAGTAGTAGCATTGGCCACCAGGCATTATCGAAGGCACCCGCGATATTCAGAGATATACCTACTACATATTTACACTCCGATAGATTTACTTTTTTTCTGACCTCGATTGCTGCATCCACTGTTGACTTCCCGGCGGTAAATCCAAATTGCTGATAATTAAATTTCGGGCCACCGGGTAGCAAGCGGGAAACAATAAGACGTTCTAATAATTTACCTAAGCATGATAATAGCGTTATAGGACGGTAGGATTTCGGATCGTCTGGTGGTTTATCACCGGCTTTTGGAATTAATTTTATTGTGCCGATTCGCCACATTTTTGGAAAAGTGCCTTCTGCAATACATGTATTAAAAACCTGTAATATAGATGAGCCTACCGCTAGACACGCCTGCTTAATCATAATATTAGATATTTTATCCTCACCTGCTGACTTTTTCGTAGGTAACAAATTCACTGTTGAAGTGAACTCATCAAGTGTAGGTAAGTCAGATACCGGCGTATTGATGGGGTCTCACATTCTGAATCTTAACTCGCGGTGAAAATCATTGTCTAGACTAGAAACCACACATTTATGTTGGCGGAAACGCAATAAAATTGAAAGTAGGTCGTCTTGAACGACGGGCCCTACCATTTGGATGTCATTAGATGATTTCCCAGATGAGGTTTTAAAAGTGGCATCAAATACTACGCGCAAATTCGCGGTAATATTTGCTTCTCGAATGACGCCATGATGAGGCATGTAATAAGAAGTAGCTTGTGTGTTAGTTGAGCAAGATGGGCTCATATGATTTAAGTTTAGGTACTCCGTCATAAATTGTAAGTACCTATCTTTTAGGACTGGATTGAGCTGTAACTTACGTTCAAGCGATATAAAACGATTTTTTACTACTTGAAAAGAATTGCCGAAAACTTCTGATGATTGTTTTAAAGGTATAGTGACAACAAAACGACCACCATCATCACGTCGAGTGTTCTCTGCAAAACTTTTCAACAATGCTGTGATTGTTCTTCTAAAGATAGATTGTATTTAGAAGGAATTGTCTCAATCTCCCAGAAACGCGTGATCAATTCATCGGTCTGGACTCTAAAACAAGATAATGTATTTTTGATTTTGAATTTTTTTGTATTAATTATGTTTTTATAAGAAATTTGGCACGAAACTAGCCAGCTAAGTTTGGTTGGTTTCAACCTAGGTCGTTGCTCACCTAAATTAATGAAATTAGAACATAAGACGTCATTGAATATATCTCCTACCAATATGTCAATTGGAGAAGAAATGTGAAAAGAGGTATCAGCTAGCTGTTTAACAAGAGGCAATTTTAATGAATTTATGTCTGTTACAAAATGGTAACATATTTGTTATTTGAGGTAGAACGTAACATTGTATATTTATTTTATATTCACCCGAAATTGACTGTATTAAAGGTTACAAGACTCTGCACTGAAGGAAGTTTGACTGTTTATACCACAGTGGAGCTTACGTTGCGTCGTACCAAACCCTTCTCTTTCCAAAAGCTTCGCACAGAGATGAAGTGTTATAAAATGCGCTGTGCTGCCGCTGTCGAGTAAGATCCTGGCAGCTTGTAGGTTTCCTGGCAGCTGGTGTTAAATTTGTTTCCAAATTTGTTGATTAAGCAACTGTGTTTTGAATTTCTATGTCTTTGTATGTCGTGCAATGTTTTTCTATATGGCCAGATTTTAGACAGTTTCTACAAAGTTAATAATAAATAAATGTTTAATTTTTGTAGACGTGTCTCAATGTCCAAATTTCTAAAATCCTGGCAATTAAATGAATAGTGATTATGTTTACACATAGGACATGTTGTTAAACTATTTTTGTTATTATTTGTATTTTGTAATTTATAAATGTTTTGACTATATTTATTTTTATTGTAATCTGTAAATTGTAAATTTTGATTATTGTGAATATTTCTATGTATTTGTTCTTACTGTAAAGTATCTAATAAATCAGATCTATTTGTTAAGAAGTTTAAGAATTGTTTTAGTGTAGGTGTAGAAGTAATTGTATTTCTTTGTTCTTCCCACTGACGATATGTGACATTATCTAATTTTCTCGTCATTATATGAATTATGAGAGTGTCCCAGTGGTCTGTGGGCTGACAAAGTGAATTTAAGGCACATAAATTACGATTCGTGACATCAATTAAATTTCTTAGAGCAAATCATGACTCAATTTGAATAGGAGACAAATTAAAAATGGCGTTGACATGATTGTTAACTAAAAGTCGTTCGTTATCATACCTATTCGAAAGTAACTGCCGATCTATAACATAGTTGTTTGAAGTAAATTCTAAGTATTTTATGATGAGCGAAGCGCTGCCTTTTATTGACGCTCGCAAATAGTGATTTCGTTTCATTTTTCAACATTCGATTCAGATTCGGATAATGCACGATTGCGGTGACGATCGTACTTATTTATCAATATTCTTGTTGACGCCATTAGCGAAAAAATTTCGATTCAAACTCTTCGCGTTCAAGAATCATTTGATCCACATCATCCGATACCAACTCCAACTCCGTCTGAAATCTTTCAAAATGACTATGAATATTTTCAATTTTATTCCAGCTCATAATAATGGTTTTCACTAAAACTTTCACAGCCACTCAAACTATTTAGGAAATTTTGGAATATGGTAAGCTTTCCTTTAAGGCTACCACGTTGCTTAATTAATTCTTTTATGCGTGTATCACTCATTTTTATAAAGAAAATATTTACCTAAGGATAAACTAAGAATCAATACGTGCAAGCACGATAAAATTTATAATATATTGAATGCAATGCAATTTATGAACAAGTGGCGCTCGGCGGTCAATACAATGGGACCCTTCCTGTTTTTATCAGTTAGGCATAGAAATTTCTAAGAATTTGCAATAAGGAACTATTTATACTGTCCAAGATGTAATGTTGTTTAATATTAAGTATTTATAATGTATTTAAGCAAGTGAAAAAAAGATTTTGGATTTAATATCTTTAAAGGTCAAACCTTACCTGCCAAGGACAAACCTTTTCTGACAAAATTTAAAAAATTACTTTTATTTAAAAAATATAAAGAGATCTAAATGCCAGATCCAAATAAAAGGCTAAGGATAAGAAAAATTGAAAGTAAAATATATGGAACGGACTCACAAAATCAAATGCCCTTGAAATGATCGCGATGTCCCCGTTTGACTGGTCCTCCAATACCAAAGGTATCCTCGGTGCAGAATAATGTCTTCCTGTAGGTATCCTCCAGCGTAATTAGCCAACTTGGTTTTTATCCTATGTGACGTCCCGTGGTTCTTGTATTAATAATACCGAAGAAGGACCATAATGTAGGCTCCCAGATGTGAAATAAAACGACTTGGTACTTATATAGTGGACTGTATTATAAAGATATGTGTAAGTCTGGTCGCCTACGTTGACAATATTAGAATGTTGAAAGTAAAGTATAGCTATCGCCTCGCAGTGTGCGCTGGCGAATAAGGCGCATGCGCAGGCGCCGCGCGCCCCGTTGCGGTGTAGCCAAAACAGCCGCCTTGCTTAGGAGTTGTCTTGCCTTTAACTTCCCGTTGGAATTCATTCCAACGTTGGGTCACGGGGAGCTAGCCCCTCTAAGTGTGTGTGCCATCCAAAGTACGTACACTATAGTGACTACTTAAAACTCTAAATACGTGTTAAGTGTTTAGTTTTACTTGTATTGTATGTGAGTACTTTTCCTGTTCGTTAACTGTCCAATTTACACGTGTCGTGTTGTGATCATGTCCCTGACGTTTGTACGGTGCACGTAATAACTGTGCCGCTACCATGGCTGACCGTGACTCGCGGCCGCATAGCCGCGATCGCACCAGCCGCCCCCGCGCTGTCTCTGGATCGTCGCGCAGCTCCACCTCATCGAGGTCTAGCTCGCGAACGTCCGAGCGCGCTTATTAGACGCCTACCGAGCCTAGCTTGAGTAGGACGTACACAGCTCACCCCGGGCCATCTTCGGAATTATCGCGGGGGTGTACTGACATCCCCCCGCCCAAATACTCTCCGACGGCGGCCCGCAGCGAGTCCGGGCCACCGCCCCGCTCAGCCGAACAGGGTTCGGCCTCCTCGCCGCGCCCCATGCCCCACATTGCATCCATTGGAAGTCCGGGGGGTCCGCGGTAAGGTGGCCCCACTGCGCCACCTTCTTCGGGAATACGAAGTGGACGTCGCCTTACTGAACGAGACCCTTCTGTCCCTTCAGGACCGTCTCCACATTCCGGGCTTTGTGGTATACCGTCAGGATTACCTGGGCGGAGACCGCTTGTATCGATGCCTAGCAGCCCTGGTCGGCAGGAGGCTACTCTACCAACTTCTCCCAGCCCTTACGGTTTCCTCCCTATACGCTCTAGGCGTCGAGCTATCACTCGTCTCCCATCGTACCCGTCTCTACGCGTGCTACAAACCCCCGGGCTCGCATTTAGATATCTCCGATATCCACAGGCTCATATCAGATGAGCCGACAGTGATTGCCGGAGATCTAATTTGCAAGCATCCCGGATGGGGCTCCCGTACGACCAACGCGGATGGTCGACGCTTGCACTCGGACTCCGAACGGGTACTCGGTGGTGGGCACCCACTACCCCGAGAATCCCTTGCATTCGCCAGATGTCCTTGATGTGGCCATTACCTATCGGCTACCAGGCGCCTTCCAACAAGAAGCCTTTGACGGGGCTCATGGCACAGACCATCTCCCAGTCTTGGCCAGCATCCGCGCATCACCCGCGAGCATCCTTCCTCTCCTCCCTTACCCGGTTCATGATTGGGAGATAATCCCGGTTATATCCCGGTTGATTCTATAGAGGCCGTCGAATCGATTACTCGACAAATCACCGGGGCAATTTCCGCCGCCATGGATGCGGCCACCCAACCGTCTACCCGACGGCATCACAGAAGGCTAATAATAAATATTCCAAAACCTCATAAAAATTTGACACGGGCCGAGGGCTACCGGCCAATAACCCTCCTTTCAACCCTCTCTAAGACCTTTGAAATCCTATTCCTCAAATACCTCCCTTCTCGCGAGGAACAATTCGGCTTTAGGTACCACCCTCCAGCTGGTCCGCGTGACCACCACCTTTACGTTGCGGCCAACATAAAGTATTCCATTTCCATATATATGGAAAAGGCGTTCGACAGTGTTTGGCACGAAGGTCTGCTCTACAAGCTCATCCGTGCCGACGTCCCCCCCTCTCTGACAAGGCTCGTGGCCTCCTTCCCCTTCAGCCGGACCTTCAAGGTCCGCGTTGATGGAATCCTCTCCGGTGAGTACCCCATAGCAGCGGTAATCCCTCAAGGAAGCTTGCTCTCTCCGGGGCTGTACGTGCTTCGCCAGTGAAGTGCCCAAGGATCCTGGCACTACCACGACGCTGCACGCCGACGATACAGCCTTCATTTCCAGCTCGCTGACCCCTGACCATGCCGCCATCAAGCTTCAGAGGACGCTGGACCTTCTCCCTGACTGGTTGAGCAAATGGAGACTATCTGTTAACGCAGACACGAAGTCCCAGGCGCTCGCCGTCACCACGAGAATAAGTTTTCCGGCGCCTCTGAAGATCGGAGACGCCGAGATCCCATGATCGAGACCGGCGAAATATCTCGGGGTCACAATTAACCGCCGACTCTTCATGTGCGCCCAGTGCCAGTCTGCGGTGGCCAAGACCGGAGCAGCTATAGCCCAGCTGAGACCAGCCTACGCTTCCCCTCTTTCATATTGTAAATTTAAATTGTTTGTATCTTCGTTATTTTGTAAAATATACGAAAATGGCTTTCGCCGAGGAATAGCCATGCTGCATAAAAGAATATTTTTCGTGTATTCGATGTTAGACAATATGTTGTATGACATGTTAGTAAACAATCTAGAACCCATTTTCGTATATCTTAAAAAATAACGGAGATACAAACAATATAATATTATTGCTCTCTTTCATTTACAACATGAAAGAGAGCAGTACATCGGCCTATGACATCACGAGTTGCACCCGCCATACATTTTCATTACAAAATGTATGGCGGTAGCAACTTGTGACGTAACAAATCGTTTTGCGACAAAGAGATGGGCCATTATTTTTTATTTGCTTATAATTTTTAATCGCGTCAATCTAGTTACCTATTTATTTTAGATTTATGTATCTTTATATAACAATATTAAAATTAAATTTATTAAAATGTGAAATTCCACACTAGGCAACATCCCTATAAAATTACATATTGATTTTTGCTACAATAGGCTACTTGACTCATACTTAATTTCATACATCGAAGGAGTATTTCTTTTAGTACATGGCTTAGGAAAACGTATTCTAGCGATATCATAAATTGAAAACTTAATATTGATAAATAAAGTTGATTAAAAATATGTATTTTTGTTTTTTATTTTCTACTGATGAAAATACCTCGATATTATTCACCAAAATTTTTTTGTAGGTTGTTAGGTTCAAAAATAATGTATTTTTTTTTTGTACCTAATGAAACAATTATGAAGCGTTTAGGACTTAAATAAAAACAAGATCAAGTAGATAGTTTTGCCGGGAATTCAATTGGTGACGATGTGGTTTTTCTATCTCCTCATAAATTTGTGTTAATTCGGTTCTTAATGTGTAATATTGGTAGAATATTAACCATTAAATATTCGTTAACGTGCACAAGTGTGGACAAGTGGTACTACAAACAAATAAAAGGATTGTGTGGTTTTATGAAACCACGGTAAAAGTGAAACTTAATAACAATAAAATGCGCTTCTTGTGTCTTCGCGTGAACTACATAACGAGTTAAATGCGGTCTTTATCAATATACAGACTGTTTATGAGTTAGATTTTAAGTTAATTTTCTTAAGGAACTTTGGTTCTCATATGGCATACTAGATGGCGCTGAGTTACCGCTAGATCACGCTATAGGTAAAGCGAACCTATTTGCATAAGATGTTTATGAGGGCCTTACTAATGTGAAGTATTTTTGGGTTGTAAACCAATCAAGAAAGGATTGTGTGGTTTTATGAAACCACGGTAAAAGTGAAACTTAATAACAAAATAGCGTGGAGCACTGGCTCAAATGAGTACTAGTCTATACACTACACGGTCAGCTGATGCGAACTATAGGCGCCGCCATATTGGCCTCGGCTGCTCTGACGAGCGCCTTTTACTTTATCCCTACTCCGCGGCCGACCGTCACGCGAGATGCAACACACAGACGAAAAAGTTTTCGACGATGTAATGATGTAATAAAAGTTTCACTTTAAAAACGTGCTATTTTGTGTTCCCTTCAAAACTCCCAAGGAAGTTTCAGTAAAGCTTCTACCACTTTTCTGAATCGACTGACATGACTCATGGACTGTACTGACTATTTATTTAGACTTTAAATAGACTTTAGACTTGACGATATAGGAATACGGTGTTGAAAATTGAAACGAAAGTTCTATTTCCCGCTTTTTTAACTTGACACTGGCAAATGGTTACAAGCAGATGACATATATAAAAAAAAAAAACTTTTGATATGTGCCGTGGCATTTGTCAAAACAGTTTTATTATATTCATTTCCATGGCAATTTGTTATTTTTCGTAGGTAGGTACACCTAAACATTGAAGTTTTAAAAATAACAAGTTTCTACAATTTTTCATCACAACAATATCTAATACGAACTATTTAACATGCAAGATTTATTATGTTCGACTTAAATACAGAGCTTACCGCTAAATGTTTAAAGAGTTTAGCTGACAACAATCGATGTGTATCTTGGTACTTAAACTGTTAAATTGGTTTATTATTGTAAAGTTGTTGCGCCTTTATTAAGTAATTTGAATATTTTCAACATTTTTTTAAGCGATAAACTGAATACACCTCGTGTGAGGTATCCCTGCGGCCATGCGGTGTGCGGGGAGTGCGTCAGTGTATCTGAGTGTTGTTTACTTTGCATTACGCCGCCTCCCAAAATTACACATTATGAGGATGAGCTATTAAGCCGTCAAGTAGAAAATGCATCACAATTGGTTTCAGCTTATCAAGAAGTATTTGGAGATGATGGTAACATACAAAATTATATTTTAATTTCTATTAGTAATATCTATACATTGCAGTTGTGTTAATTTTAAGTTTTTATACTCTTTATATTTAATTTATTGGTGTTTTATATTTCAGTCAACAAGAGAGTGAGTATATCAAAACAACAAAAATTAGAAAAGCTTTTATTCCCCGGATGCATTCAAGCCCTGAACAAATATATCAACAAAAGAAAAAGCTCTGCTTCCATTCCAAAAGGAAAGGAAAATATCAAACCTAACATTCTCCTTCCCGGCGAAGAAGTCACTAATAAAAGTTTGAAAATGGAAAATAAAAATAGTTACGTGAAACAGTGGCTCAACAATATACAAAGTCCAGCAACTTCTAAAACACAACGAAAACCTTTTGCAGATTTAAATGTAAATAGTAATGTTCAAAACACAGGTACCAAAGCTAGACAAACAAGAACACATGGAAAAAGGAAGCATTTTAAGACAATATCTAACAATGCAGAAAATGTGCCAGTTAAGAAGTATAAAAAGGAACCTTCATTTAACACAGGGCTAAAACAGAAGGAGAGTTCCATTACATCAAACCCTAAGAAGTTTGAAGCAGATGAAAGTGGAATAGGGATGGATGATGAGGTTATTGAGATATTGGACAGTCAAGAGGTTACTGATAAGGATAAACTTGCATGTAAGGCTGTTGAAGAGGCTGATTTAAGTAAAGACGATGTTTGTATGGATCTGTTCAATGATAGTTCATATATAGAACAAACTTTGCCAAAAGTATGTATGACTCCCAATAAAAGTACTAAAACATACAAAGTACCTTTTTACAAGAAGAGTTTACTGTATCCAACTCGTGAAGGTCATCAAAGTTTTAGCATAAATCAACAAAATAATACTCATTTTAAGAATGTTTCGATAACTATTGAAAATAAGTCCTTCCTTACAGTGATCAATGTTTCGAGTTGTGCAGGAAATGATATAGGTGTAGCTACGGCAGCTGAAAACATAAATTCAAACAACATAGTCTTAAACAAGGATATTGTTAAAGGCAATATTAATGAAAAATTATCAAAAGAAGCTCCGCAAATTGTAGATATACCTAAAATCAAAGAATGCAATAATGAAAATGTAAATAATTCCAAGATAGAATGTAACATAAAGAATGATAATCTCAGAAAAGGTGTTACAATTAGTGATTCTGATAGTGATAGCATTTTAAGTTTTATTGAAAAAGAAAAGGAAGTAATTGTAGAAGTCCATAGGTCTTGCAATGAGATGTAAGTAGTTTTGTGCCATAATGAAAAAGAAGATTGTATTGTTAATATTTTTAAATAAACATATATATTTTCTTGTTTCAGGGATTATGCAGTATTGTCTGAATTGGACTTAAATCAGTCTGAAAATCGAGCAAGACATGTCCGCCGAGAGAATACTCCATTGAGCACAGATTCTTCTGACAAAGAGAACTATGATCCCAACAGAATTAAGAGAATGAAACATGGCAAAAAGTGCTATCAAAAGAAATAGTTTCAACATTCCACTTTGCAAGTGTGGAACAAAATTCAATTTTTTTACTATCGATATTATTATTTTTTAAGGATTTTTGGAATAAATTACCTATATTTATAATGTTTACGTTTTTGTTTTCTATTTTCTAGCTGTTTATTTAGGTATGTGCTTGCCATTTTTTGGGGTTTATTCGTATCCAAAATGGTAATAAAAAAAAAGTTTACTTTAGTTTAAAACTTTAGCGATCGATTTGAGTTAAAAATTCGTGCCATGTGAAAAAAAGTGACAGGTGCGCAGAATAGGTTGCGCACGAAAACGTAACGCTGTCATTCGTTCAGTAGTTGTTACTGCTCATATTTTTTCATACCGGGGGCCTTATATGAGAATCGATTCTTAAGGAGTAAACTCCAACAAAATTAAAAATTGTAAGTAAGTAAGTAAGTAGACACAAAAACCATAAAAAAAAAAACTATTTTAGCCTTTTTAATATTTTTAAAGAATATCATGTATTCGTTGCCGAGTCGAGGGACATCGGTGTGAGAAGTTTTTTAATTAGCTACGTATAATATGCAGCTACCAGTTCTAAATATTCTATATACCTAGATTAAAAAAATATAGCCATTATAAACATTTGTCGCCAATAATGTTATTCTCTATCGTTATAGCTAAGGGAAAAATCTTCACGGTTGTGGTCCCCGACTCAGTGACGCACTTTTTAATAAAAAGGTCCTTTAAAAATTTAAAATCCTTTAAATCCTTTCAAGGCTAAAATAGAAATTAATTTAATTACATTTTATAGTTTTTTGTGTCGGGGCTTATGTACTTAGTTAAAATTTTTAATTTTGTTTTTACTTCATAGTCGAAGTTTTCAAAGATCGGCACTATAACTATATACGATATCTGAAATTCATACAAGTGGGCTTCGGCCTGACCGAGCGTACCACCTCGCTCGGTCGGAGATCTGGGATTTGGGGCTTGCCACTAATTCCCACATTGGTGACCCTCGACAGAACACGCCTCCTTCTGGACATCATCATCATCATCATTCCCCCCCACCCCTCTCCGCACCACGCCACTAGCTTCAGCCCATCGGGTACCTCAACCACCAGCCTCAACGCACCGCGACCTGGTCAAACCCTCATCGGCTTCAACGGGCACTCTCACTACAACGACCGGTCAGCAAGCAGAGCACATCTCTCCTCTGTCACTGGCGACTCAAGCAGAAGACTCAAGATTCGACCTCCGGTCGTTGGGTTATGTGGCGGACCAATTAGCGCCACAATCTTGAATCGTGCTATCGAAGTTTTCTAAGATCGGCGGTATATATACAACACCTGAAATTACTACAACTGGGCTTCGGCTTGACCGAGCATAGCACCTCGCTCGGTCGGAGAATCCCCCTTTGGGGCTTGCCACCATATTCCCACACTACCATTGACTATAAGTGCAAGGTTCCTTGGACTGTAGATACGACGACTATCCTACTAATATTATAAATCTGAAAGTTTGTGAGGATGGATGGATGGATATTTGTTACTCTTTCACGCAAAAACTACTGAACGGATTTCGATGAAATTTGGTATCGTAGTACTTAGTTTAGGCTCTGGATTAAAACATAGGCTACGTTTTATCTATAGCTAAAAAGTGCAGTGTTCTTTTGACTAGTAGATATAGCTGGTAAAAATATATAATTTTTACCAGCACTTATAAAATTCGTATGCATTGTTTAATGTAATATGCGAGGTTTTAGTATCATGCTGTAGCATCAGGTGCACACAGCAGCACCATCTATATAAATTATACATCCTATTCTTTGTAGGCTTTTCAATGAGCCCAAACACGATACGTCTGCTGTACGTTAGTGTAGAGTTGGGATTTCTGCAGATTCCAGGTGATGCTGCATAATCAGGTGCAAATGATCACTATTTATTTATGTCCTATTTATTGAGATCACTAAAATGAGGCCAAACACGATACCTCTGATGTAAGTTTGTGAGAGTTGGGTATCCTACAGATTCCAGGTGATGCTGCAGCATCAGCTTAACGTTACCAAGTGTAGGCAATATTGTTAAAGTGCCAGGATATATTGAACTGATCACACCAGAGGATGTTGCTTACAACCTTTCATCAACTAGATAACCTCCGTATTGTCAGGTAGTGAGCGCGCTGATGATGATGAATTATAGCTAGGAACACTCTCGATCATATCAACTTTCATACAAAAAAAACCGCATCTAAATCGGACCTTTCGTTTAGGAGCTTCGATGCCACGGACAGACAGACATACAGACACGTCAATCTTATAACACCCATCTTTTTGCGTCGGGGGTTAAAAACCTATTACTGAGACTTCCATGTCTGTCTGACACCAGGCCTTATCTCATTAACTGTGATAGCTAAAGAGATGAAATTTTAACAGAAGGTTTCTGTTCCAGATATAACAACAAATACTAAAAACAGAATACATAGATATTTATGTGGGGATCCCATACTACAAATGTAAATTTTCAGCTATTTTGTACGGAACCCTTCGTGCGCGAGTCCGACTCGCACTAGGCCGGTTTTTTGGGTTTTCTGCTCTTCTAAGAAGATTTCTGTACCACAATGTATGTTCAATTAACTTGTACCTATATAAACTACTTGTAAATATGGCGTGTCGTTTACATGTCATTGAGACAACCCTGCGTATAGATTATAGTACTCGGGAGTCGTGACTACACACACACAGCGCAAAATATGTTCATTACGCCTTTCTCTTGCATGTACGAGTAGGTACATATTGCTATTAGGTTTTTGGTCAGTTACATTTCTCAGCATGCAGTTATGACATAAGGGATCAAGTTCCCATTTCCGACCTTGATATACCCTTTTATCGCCACTATTTCACGAGTCCCCGCCCGCCGCCCCACCGTCGAAAGGTTTCGTCACACGTGTCTTAATTGACATTGTCTGTGAGATGAGAGTTCGGCATGTGTAATGTGTTGCATAATACAGATTAATTATAAAAATTCTTGTATAAATAATTTTTCGGTCTGCGCTTTGGACTAATGACTTCGTCGCGAAAAAAGTACTGCGCCGCGGAGTGATGCAATTTACCTACACAACACAATTTTAATGTGTGTTAATCGCTTAAGATTAGATACGCACATTTTGCGTGACTTTCGAGGCAAAGGAAGGATCAAGAAAATACCTTTTAGTCGTTATGAGGTAATTAGTTTATTTGATAATACTGTGTCGAGATCACCACCAACCGCTGCCGCTTCCGTAGCCTCCACCACCGCTGGACCAGCCGCCGCTGCCTCCGCCTAGTTTCCAGCCGCCGCCGCTGCCGCCGCTGGACCAACCTCCGCTTCCACCACCGAGCTTCCAGCCGCCGCCGTTGCCTCCGGAAGACCAACCGCCGCTGCCGCCGCCGAGTTTCCAGCCACCGCCTCCGCCGCCGCTAGACCAGCCGCCGCTGCCACCTCCGAGTTTCCATCCGCCGGTGCCTCCAGAGGACCAGCCGCTGCCGCCTCCGCTCTTCCAGCCGCCGCCGCTGCCACCGCTCGACCAACCTCCGTGGCCGCCTCCTGTAGAAAATAAAAAGCCAATATTGATAATGAAAGTAAGTAGGTATGTCGGGGCTAGTCTTTACAACAACTGCTTACTCAATATATTACAATATGACTCATCTTTTAAGTACTTAATCTAAAGTTCACTAAGGAACAGGTAAGTAGGTACCATATACTAACTATCCGTAGACAGGCATTGTATAATCTGTACAATGACAATGTATTTATCAACTCCTACCGTCCGCGTCCTGGCCATTAGCGAAATTGTGAAATTGGTTGATTCATATCGATCGAGTGAACGGATGGCCGTGCAGTCTTTTGACCTCTGGTAATGGTTGCCGAACGCATTAGGTACCTAGTGGTACTGACGTTTGATTTGCGGGTAATGTCGGGTAATACACGAAGTAGAGCAAACCTATTTCCTCAATATTTTGATTATCTATGTTTTATTATAAATTACAAAATTGAGAATGGCGGAAAGATTGATAGAATTTGCCGGCAAAGTAATTATTGCATACTATAAAGTTCTGCCTTTACTATATTATATATCTTTGCTAACTAGGTAGATGGAGACTATTTGTTTTTTTAACCCCCGATGCAAAAAGATCGGTCAGTCTGTATGTCCGTGGCATCGTAGCTCCCAAATATCCATTTGGTTCATCCGAACCGATTTTGCTCTAGTTTTTTTGTGTGAAATCTGACATGATCGAGTGTTTTTAGCTATAATTCATCATCATCAGCAGCTCGCTCAGTGCTTGATAATTCGAGGTTACTTAATTTTTTAAAACTTTGTTTATAATTTTATATTTTGATATTGATCGTTAGCTATTTATATGCCTGAATAAATTAATAAGGTATCTTACCGTAGCCGCCGCCGCCGCCTCCAGTGGTGATCACTTTGATGATCTTCACCTCTGTAAAAATTAAAATAAATGGTAGCGTTGGTGGGTATTTAGAACAAGATATAAGTACCTACATAAATAATATTAATTACTAGCTGTTTCCCGCGGCCCCGCCCGCGTAAATATACTATCGAGTATCCCGCGGGATCACTGTACTTTTCCGAGATTAAAAGTAGCCTATGTTTTATTCCAGAGCCTAAATTATTCAAAATACCAAATTTTTTAATAAAATATAATTAAATAATATATATTTAAAAAAATAAATTTTTTAATAATATACCAAATTTCATCAAAATCCGTTCAGTAGTTTTCGCGTGAAAGCGTAACAAACAAACTTACATTTAAAATTATAATATTACTAGCTGCTGCTCGCGGCTCCGCCCATGTAAATATAGTATCCCTCGGGAACACTTTCCGGGATAAAAAGTAGCCTATGTTTTAACCCAGAGCCTAAACTACTACCATACCAAATTTCATCGAAATCCGTTCAGTAGTTTTTGCGTGAAAGCGTAACAAACATCGACGCTTTCACATTTATAATATTAGTAAGCATATTAGAGATTATGCTTAGAAGTGTGTAGGTAAATATGTAAATTTTAGGTACTGGTGTAATTGCCTAACCAGAGTTACATCTTTGTAATTTATTTCGACAACAGGATTTAAAATAAGTTTATTGAATTTCATGAATCTACCAATTATTAAATTTACATAGCCAAAATCATGAAACCAACTTCACGATAGCAACGAAAATGAGACGTGCGTGCGGATGCTCTAATTATTATCTATTAATATTAATGATCCCTCTCGTTTGGTCATAGTATTTTGGTTTAATTAACTTTGGATAACTTGGATATAGGTATCATCTGATGTAGGTAGTAAAAGTTATAAGAGCACAATAGAGTAGAAAGGGAAGCTTGCTAGCTCTCCCTGTAATACGTCGCCCAATCACTCGCCTTAATGCTTATCGATGTAACAAGGGAAAGGTCCAGGGCAAGCCCATCCCCAACCCAAGGCTTTTTTTAAAACGCAACTAGTATTTGTGGATTTAAGGCTAGGACATCGTAATATACTCACGGCTGCCACCTCCATGGCCGCCTCCGTAGCCGCCACCACCGCCGCTGGACCAGCCGCTGCCGCCGTAGCCGCCACCACCGCCGCTAGACCAGCCGCTGCCGCCGCCGCCGTAACCGCCACCACCGCTGGACCAGCCGCTGCTGCCACCGCCGTAGCCGCTGCCACCGCCGTAGCCGCTGCCACCGCCGCTGGACCAGCCACCGCCGCCGCCGCCAATGTAACCGGCCTGGGCGACTACCGCCACTGCTAATAGGCAGACGAATACCTGGAAGATCGAAAAGTATGTGTTACCTATATTCAGTTTCTTCATTCCCAATATCATAAGTAGCTTCTGATACTCAAAAAATTCTATTGATGTCAATAATATGACTAATTAACACTAGATTCGTTCCAAAAAATATTTTTGGGTTACTAGAATTTTTTCTTTATAAAATTAAAAATCTTATATCGTCAGCAAACTGGGCTTGTCTGACATGTATTACCTTCATGTTGCTCACTGTATGCGGTGTTGTCGGCGTGGTGTGTTATATACCGGCGCGCGGCGCTCCCACCAGCCGGGAGCCACAAGCTCGTCGGGGCCGTGAGACGGAGAACGGAAGCTCTTCCGACTGACGCAAGCCATTGTCCCTGCAGACCGGACCATCGTTGGAAGAAGATACATGCTATAGTTATTAAACTAAGGGTCCATCGCAAATGTACAGTTACCAGTGCACTTCGCATGAGTCATGTGTAGATGACACACTGATGTGTGCACACAGGCAGAAAGTTCCTATCTACTGATCGATAGAACTTTAGCAGTTAGGGAAGATGTTATTCAGTTTGATAGTCCTTGAAATTTATTCGTAGTATAATAACGGGGTGTTAGTATGCTGTGGCTTGGCGTCGAGAGATAGAAGTATGAGAATCTGCTAAACATGCAATTTCCCCCGAATACCATTGGATTATACAGACATAGGACACACCTACCTATTGGATATAGGTCACTTACCAGTACCTTATTAATATGATTTTGACCAAATAAGCATATACGTTAGATCACACATGCAATATTTTTTTACACTAAAATGATTCCAAAATACTGGCCAAGGTTGAGAGGAATCTTAGCATTTCAAAAAACCTAACCTAGGTCTGTCTAGGAGGGTTCCGTTACTATTAACGCGCAATAGGTTTTATCAAGTAACTTCAATAGTTATTTTCCGATTTCGTTCAAAAAGTATATATAATAAAAGTATAAGTTAGCACGAGCTATCAAAATGGAAAATTACAAGTTTCTACCACTTATGGTTTAGAAATTCCAGGGTCGGGACCAACTTGTAAACTTCTTTGGAAATCGATTACACGAAAATGATTCGACGATACGACACACGATGGGGTAGAAAAAATTATTATTATTTTATGACGTCAAAAGTATAATCCATACAAAAAACTATAACGAAACCAGTTTTCATCTATTACTATTTAAATTTTATTACAGAAGTTAGAAAGACAGACAGACAAACAGATAGACAGACGGACACACAGAGCGAAACTATAAGGGTTACAAAGCCTTTTGCTTGTCGCACTGAAATTATTATAAAATGGAAAGAGACATTATTTTGTTGTCCAGAAAGTTATATTTACAAGGAAATTTTGTCTGAGCTACTCTTTTTTCACTTTCTAAATTCAGACAGATTCCGCATACTCAAGATACTTCATACTACTGACTACACAGTAGGTACACTCTCCTGACCACCGACTCATTGCGACTGAAAACAACAAAGCATAGTGAATAAAGTCTCGACTATATGATCCGGAATCCGTAAGGACAGGGAAAATTCTTAGCACTGAAAATATAATTCTGCGCCAATACAATATAGTTAAAAAACGAACACACAAGTGTCGAGTCAAATGTCAAATGACTCTCGACACTTCGACTTTCAACTCTATTGTATCAGAGCAGATTTCTAGTGCTCTGAATTTTCCCGGGCCCGCCGGATTCCGGTTCATATAGTCCCAGCTCCCAGCCATAGTTCATTTGCGACTACTAATTATTTGTTTAAGGACGTGTGCGGTGGGTCGGTGGGTTTTGGCGAATATAACCAGTTAGCATTTATAGTATAGCAATGGATTTTCTGGCGAATCATTTTACTAACTTTGCTATGATGAAATAAGCTGCCAGGCGACATTACAGTATTTCATTCTAATTAATAATAAAGTAATTAATAATTTATGTTAATACTTTCCAAATATTAATTTAAATACTAAATTGCATTAGAAGAGGAAATAAAATGTAGGTTTTTACATTTGGTAATTACTGGACCGTTTTAGTAGGTTGCATTTGATAATAATCTTATTCAATCTCATCTATCTCAGCTTCATATTGTAGAGTAAGAAACATAAGAGTATTTACATAGTTTTACTGATATTATTATCATTAACCTAATACCAACGCTGACGATAATAATAATCGTATAGTACCCGAACAAAAGGCTAATAATATTGAACGATCATTCATTTCCTTCATATTTTTAACGTTTACAAGTTGAAGTTAACTATCTATAATATTCCTATAAAATATTGTATTAGTATATTCCTATATAATACAGATACAGAACCTATTGATACTACGATGATTACTGTAGAGTAGATTGTACACGTAGATCGTCGGGCTGAATATATTGTAATCATCATCATCTGTAACTATTTGCTTATTGAATTGTTTTGTAGAGCTAAGTTTACACTCGTAGGATAAAATCAAAAGCGGTTGCTTAACCCGCCTGCTACCCCTCCAATCTCCATTATTACGAACTTACTACCGCGCGGCGCCGGTCTGTGAAGTGAAAGATATGTAACAATAAAATTGCAATTACTGACGTGAGTGTTTCAATGTGTAGCTGTTACTGACGGAGCGGTTCAAGCGAAGGTTACAGGGCAATCAATTGAATATGATTTCATTAATACAATTTAATTTTTTAGTATACCTACGTCCTACGTATAAACTTGAAAAAATATTTAGGCTTGGACCCCCTTAAATTATACGGTAAATATACACTAGAGCTTGTTATTGAAATAAAATATGCTCATACTTTTGGCTCAATTAAATTTTTTCTTGATTCAAAAACGAATATTAGTAAACCTGGTACAATATAATTGCTGCAGGTGTAGGAAGAATAAAAGTATTTGGGTTAAAGTAAATAGCATTGTTTCGGGAAGTAGACACCTTGAAATATTAGTTCCGGCTTTTCCAATTTTCGTTCACCATTGCCACATTAAGATTAAGGTCAAAAAGTCATTGGGTCTAGCTTTTTCCCTTAACTACAAAATTATGAGGGTCAACTGAGCGATCTGCGAATATGAAAAGCTATATTGGCCGAAGATCTATCATGACATTGATTAAATTGATTTATTTCGCAATACATATTTTTCTATGTGGATTCGAACAAAACCTTCTCAAGACCAGTATTGCAAAATACTCGAAAGGTTAGATAATGTAGCGGTGAAGTAATGTTTTGTGAGTTGTGCGTGGTCAGCTTGTGGCTTTGTGTGGCTTTACAGCATCCTGCTACCTGTAAAAAACATTAAACGTCACGACATATACATACATTTACATGTAATAAAGTGGGAAGTTGGTTAAAATCAATTTAACAGTTTTTTGCATGTCCGATTAGGCTATCTACATGATGTTTTATTTAGTCGGGGCAATTGGGCGTTAAGGGCGATTTCATAGCAATTATAATTTAGAACACAGGATTTGAGGAGTGCTTAAATTATGTTGTTAGTTTTCTAGAGGACGTATCTACTATCGACCTAGTTGCCGCTCGTCCAGGCGTAAGATGAAAATCACTTAACAGCGGCGTAAAATCGTGCGCACGCACACATACTCACGTGTAAACACGTCAACTGCATCTGCAGTCGTTGCGGTTACTTTCTTTGTGTTTAAATATTTTGAGGCAAGCCGCAGCAGCAGCGGCAGCAGCAGCAGCAGCAGCATTTTGCAGCCCTAGTGCAAAATGCTAAAAACTGTTCGATAAGGAAAGGTTCCTGTCGATATTGTACATGGTATAGTCAAGAGTAACTCGATGAATGGTATAACCTAATGGATAAACGGTAGATAAATATTTCATCGTTTGTTTATAAATTAATGAATCCCAATGAATTAATGTTAAACGTTAAACCTCGTGACTACGTATTTACTACGTATGATCTACCTATGAAGTTCTGAGTGTGTGGTGTGCACCTAGTAGATATCATGTATGAGATATGCCCTACGAGAATAAACCTAAAAGTTCAATTTTAGCGACAAAATCACAAACACATACCTACCGTGGTCCGGGAGCGAAGTCAAGTAACCTTTACATGTTGCGGTTGGTGATTAACTAATCGGCTAATGTTTTACGTGAACTACGCTAGCGGCGGTGTAGGCACGGGTAAGGAAATTAAATGTTATCAGTAGGGTTGCCAGACGTCCCGTATTCGGGTAATACGTCCGCTATTTTAGGTAATAATTAAAACGTCCGGCGCGCCGGATCTAGCGCGGTCCCGTGAATCGAGCGATCAAGGGTTAAAAAGTACTCAGTCTTCACGCCCACAATGTTCGCAATATCCCATACACATAAATATGAGCTCAGGCTCCCTAAAGTCGGTACCAGCCAACTTGAACGTGAGTTCTATAAAATATTATTTTATTCGGATATTGTTTTATCTGGTACCGATTTCAAAATAATTTATCCGAATTTAAGTAAATCTGATAAAAATGTAATTTTCTAGACCGTACACATTAGGCGCGGACGTTAGCATTCCGGTTCGTGCATTTACGATGTATTTATTGAATTAAGTGCATATCTTGCAACACTCTCGAGTGTCATTCATCCTTATGCTAGCTCTCATGATGCACTTAAATCTATAAATAGGTGTAACATAGGTGTAAATACAAATTTGATATCATATTGAATCGATTTGGGTATTATATAAACAGTAAGCGATCTGTTGTTGATGAATTCTAGCTAAGAACGATTTCTATCACATCAACTTGCAAAGTTGGATCTGAAGAAAACCGCATCTAAGGTTAAAATATCATGCCTTGTCTTTCATAAATACGAAGAACGAGAGACAGCTCTTTAATACAAAATGCTACCCATGGCGTAGCCCTTTTGTAGGAAACAGCTGATTATTTTTTTCCAAGTAGGAATGTTGATCCCATAGTAAAAGTCGCTTATATTCAAGAGTAGGTATTATTCACTCCTGAAAGTTTGGACACTGGCTGAAAAAACACTCTGTAAGTATAACCCAGGGTAAACTTAAGCCAGATATGCGCAAGTGGGCCATAATCAAACAAAATTTAGGAGCTACGATGCCTCATGCAGCTCATGCCACACAAAATATGCGGTTCAGTGCGGCCAATGACCATGTTTCAAATTTTTTCTTTAGTTGGTATTTTTCATACATCGTCTGTTAATTTCTATTTTCAAATTGTCAAAACCTTAAACGTTAAAATTTATAATACCGTCGGAGTTTTAAAAAGGAATCTGCACATCAATGATTGAAAACAGGGCGTGTATTATTAGAAGTCTTTTATATTTAGTAGAAGCTACTTAGGGCTCATACCTCATAGGTTAGCGTGTAGGGAGTGAATTTGATTGCCACGCACTTGCATGCCAGTGACTTGAAAATGGAATGCAATGTAATGGTATCTTTCTTCTGGTATTTTATACTAATTGTACTTGTGTTCCCAGTACTTGCACCCCACAGTGTGTACGCATATTGTGTATGTAACTCGGCTTACGAGCGTACAAATCGGCCGAGTTACAGTCGGTTTGTCATCCACGCGTGTTCACTTCATGCCCTCCTAGTCGCAGGCCGTAGCTACCACCAAGTCTTCTATTTTAATTATTGTAAAAATATTTTTTCCTTTTTTATCCAATAAAAAGGTAAACTTTAGAGTAAAACATGTTTTATATTTCTAGCATTTTATTATAATAATGAATAATTGTGATTGCAACAGAAGCACCATAATCTGCGATGATTAGATGACGTGATAGGTTAATTACATGTTCATAATATGGTCACCAAAATCCACAATAAATTAATAAAATAAAAATCAATTACTCATGATGACTTAATTAAATTCACGACTATTGCAATAGACTTCTAGTTGACACGTCGCGTGGCCGCCGCCGCCGCGCCGCCGCGCCCGCGCCGGTCCGCGCGGCTGACTGGTGATGGTAAATAGGTGACATCTCAATATTGACGTATGACCTATGAGTTATAACTGTCTGTATCAGTAGTATCAGATAGTATCAGTGTACTATAAACGAGAAATTCTTGTATATTATATTTATAATCTGAATCTCGGTAAGGGATTCAACGATGTGTATGAAATTAAGTACGCAGGGTGTTGGGGGGGGGGAGAGGGGGGGGGGGAGGGGGGGGAGTAGGGGATCGCTCTAGCTATGTCTTATACCAGGGAAACCGCAAGTTTTAGAGTTTAATAAAATAATTCCTTGCGCCAAAGATACGAGTTATTTCGCTCTGGCTGCGTGGTTCAGCTGCGTACTTTATGCGTTGTTGGCATCTCCCAACGTTTAATAATGTACTTATAGTTTTATAGTTAATCATAAGGTACTTATTAGTCACTAGCTGACCCGTGCCCACTTCGTTGGTTGGTAAATATTTTTACTTTTGATGAAATTATGATTGTGGTTCGGTTAATACTGAGTGCTATGGTTTATTTCCTGACTGTCAAAAGGAGGGTTATATTTTAACTGCTTATTTATGTGTGTATAAATCATTAAAATTGAATATTTATAATATATATTTAATTTTATTGTTCAAACTTCTATGTATTACTGTATATGTATAACTATATTAGATGTAAATTAATATTTGGTACCAAAATATATTGTTTTTCAGGAGTTCTAACCCGAGATAAGGCAACATATAACTGCCCATGGGAAGAACATTTCTTTCTAAGGTTTCTACCCTGGGATTATTTATAGTGAGGGCAAAAGAGCTTTTGACGGGATACTGTTGCCTTTTAAACGGTATTGGTAAATCCGTTAGAATCATGGGTATCCGCGGAATCCAGCGAAGCCAGTTGACCCCCTGCTGGCCCTGTGAGATTGGTTGCTGATAAAGCAATTTATTTCTAAATAAATTGACGTGTTGAATAATATAAAAAAACCGTCTAATAGAAATATCACACAATAGATTACGGCACCGTCGCGGTTCCATACCTATGTCGTATTACCTCTTTATATGCAGTATAGGGAAAAAGTATTTTGTTTTAAATACTTGAGACTATAAATTCACCTATTCACCTATTTTGATAATAATTCATACTTATTGATAATATTGACCAATAAATATGACCTATATATATATATATATATATATATATATATATATATATATATATATATATATATGATTTAATTTTTTTTTTTTGACGTGACAACGTCTTATAATTCGATGGAGCCGGCTGTATGCTCCTAAAAGCATGACTCATGCGGCGTTAGCGTTACCTCGCTATGCGGCGTTGTCACGTTCAACTATCGTCAGTAAACCGACTTTACAGACAACCGATTTTTTTAAAATATTTAAAACTACTTTTTAGATTTATATATAAAAGTTAGACATATGCTGTCGCCAACTTTTTTGTAGGCATTATCAGCTCTACAACTTTTCTCTATGACTTAATTATAATATATCTTCCATCGGTAAGGCAGCGTTCGTAAGAAAAGTTTTCGTTCGACCGTTTTTTCTCCGACTTATTTTGCAAATCCGGATACCACAGATAAGTCTTTTCATTTTTCGAGTTAATATATAGCCACTCATAAAGGCATGTATTTAAACATGCGACAAAACAATCAAATTTTAAGTGTGAAAAAACCGAATATAGAATACTGAATTACTAAGTTGACGAAACAAGCAAGGCACAAAAATATCAAATCCGACGACTAAATAATGCCATTTCTATTACCTAAATATTCAAATATTCAACCCGGCATGGCAGAGATATTATTTTTAACCGACTTCCAAAAAAGGAGGCGGTTATATTATTATAACCGCATCCTTTTTTTATAGTATTTAATGATTACTGCTTCATTTTTGCCACCGACTATAACAATAGATAATAATTATTTAATATTATAATATCTAATCATTATTATCACTGGTCATTGTGCCTTACTATTGACCTAACGACGAGAGCTGCTGCCTGTTATGTCACCGATACTTCAATAACGGACCACGATAGTGTCATTATGTTCATTCAAAAACCAGCACATAGTACTAAAATCCGTAAAAAGAAATCGATCACAGATTTCGATAATCTAGAATCCGACCTCAAAATCCTAAACTTTGAACCTGTTTATGAAGCACAAGACGTCAACCACGCCGTATCGATTTTTGAGAATATTATTAAAACTCTTATTACTTCCAACACAACATTTAAAACAATTACTAACCGTCACAACCTCCTTAAACCCTGGATGACACCGGGGCTTTTAAGGTGCATTAAAAACAGAGATAACCTACATAAGAAACTCAAAAAAGACCCAAATAATGAAATCATAAAATTAACATACACTAGATATAGAAATTTTTGTAATAGAATTTTGAAAAAAGTTAAAATTGAATACGATAAAGGACAGATTCACAAGGCAGGGAAAAATAGTAGATTAGTATGGAACGCAATTAGAAAGGCTACTTTTACTGAAAGAGACAAGAGTGTTCCCACGGAACTTTTAAAAAATGTTAATAAGAAGGAAGATGTAAATAAAGTAAATTCCTATTTTTCTCAAGTTGGTATCACTCTCGCACAAAAAATTAAATCACCATCTCAAGCCATAAATTATGAGAGTACCCAGACCCTCAATTCTCTTGTTTTGCTTCCAACCTCTGAGCAAGAAGTTACATCGATTTGACATGACGGAATCTCAAGTTTTATTCTCAAGAAATTCGCATGTTTCCTTGCGTCCCCACTGGCTCATATTTTTAATTTATCCATATCAACTGGTGTTTTCCCCGACTCTTTTAAATTAGCACAAATCATTCCAATTCATAAAAGTGGGTCTAGGGACCGTGTCGAGAACTACAGGCCAATTGCCATTCTACCCGCACTATCTAAAATTTTAGAAAGAATTTTAAATAATAGACTAATGGGATTCATTAACAAAAATAATATCGTATCTAAATCACAATACGGTTATAGGTCAGGTATATCAACTTCGGATGCTGTACATGACCTTACAGACTATATAGTGCGGGAATTAGACAAAAAGGCTAAAGTAATTGGCATTTTTTTGGATCTGGCTATGGCTTTCGACACGGTCTCTATACCCATACTGATTTCCAAATTAGAAAATATTGGCGTAAGAGGGCTGCAGCTCGCGTTGTTTCAGAGCTATTTGACCAACAGACGTCAACGAGTCAAAATCGGCGAAACAATAAACGATGAGCTCCCCATAGAGTACGGCGTCCCACAGGGTAGTATCTTGGGCCCTACACTGTTTCTTATATATATAAACAGTTTGTGCGAGTTAGACTTACCCTATGGGAAAATATTCACGTATGCCGACGACACAGCCCTCGTCTTCCAATCCAATTCCTGGGAAGAAACTTTTCATTCCGCTCAGCTAGGTCTTGACAAAGTTTTTAAATGGTTGACCAACAATTACCTCATTGACAAAACCAGCTACATCAGTTTTTCTCTAACAGGAGCATCGCAACCCACGCCTCACCTAAATTTAAAAGCGCATTCATGTCTTGATCACACATCTAAGAAACTGTGCATGTATCCCTTTGGCTCAAACCGGGTGTGTTAAATATTTGGGAATTCTAATTGATAACAGAATGTCATTTGATCACCATATTGTCATAACTATGAAAAAAATACGTAAACTCACCTTTCTATTTTATAGACTGAGACACGTCTGCGATACAAATCTCATTAAGAAAACTTACTTTGCTCTAGTACAATCACTCCTCTCGTATTGTATTCTCATATGGGGAGGCGCCCCTAAAACTAGAATGTTGCGGCTGGAAAGATCGCAGAGGTGTCTTCTAAAAGTTGGCTGGAAGTTACCAAACCTCTATCCCACAGCTGACTTGTATGCCAAATGCGGAGTTTTAAGCGTACGCCAATTGTTCATTTTAGCTTGCATCATTAAAAAACACACCTCCTTAGACTATGATAGAGAATTAAAACATAATCTTCACCGTAGATTAAAGATATGCCCTAACGAAGATTATATTATATTTAAGACTACTTTTTCCCAAAGATTTTTCTGTTTCCTTGGTAGTTTGATGTATAATAAGGTAAATGAAATTTTATCAATTTACCACGAAAACAAAACTAAGTGCAAACTATTACATATATCAACAGTAAGATGTAACTGTCAATGTCATTATTGACATTGACAGATGTCATGAAGTAAAGCCTATCGAGTTAGTTTATTTCAGTTGGCCAAAAGGCTATACATAGTGTAGACGTATATATTGTGTTAAGCATATCTCATTACATATTGTAATACGTATCTGTGGTAAGCACCAATAAAGGAGAGTATAAGAATTGCTGCTGTATTTTTATTATCATCACCACTTAAGCGTGAGAAGGACTTGCATATCAAGAGGTCGCAGCCCGTTACACAAACAAAAAGTTACTCACTGGCTAGTTACCCTAAGTTATCAAGATACTGAAAATCTTTTTCCGCGACGAATATAATAAGTTACGTATAAATAAAATATTATAATACAGTATTTAATTTTAAGTTAAAAAGTAAAATAGATTTTTTAATTTAATAAAAATATGTACATTGTTTAAATAAGTTAAAATAGTCTGTGAGGGGGGGCCTGGGGCACCAATATACAGGCTTAGGCTTAGTTTGGGCTCCAAGTCTCCCACAAATTACTACATTGTAATTTTGGGAGAAACAAATAAATATTATTATTATTATTATATATTTGAATACATATACCTGCAGCACGGGGAAATATACTGTATTTATTTTTACCACTCCGAATGGGACGTTTTCTAAATAAAATTTGTGAGAATTGATTGGTCCTTGTGCTGAGTCATTGTAGATTTCAAAAAAGTAGAGTTGGATGGAGTCACTTTTTCGATTGGCCAACTTTGCTTTTTTGATATCCACTCACAACACAATGAATTAAAATTTAATTGAAAATTTGTTTAGTCTACCTACTTTATTGTCAAGTAATTAAAAACCCTAATTAACCTACTAAGGTCCGCAGATCGGTAATGCTTATTTGTGGAAATACCACGGCCTCTCAAAACTGACATGAAATAACGCTTGAGTTTGCCGAAAGAGTGAGAATAGCGGAAGTTTTTTTTTTTTATAACTTTCTTAAAATGTGTAAAATGTGTGTGTGTGTGATATAGATAATAAATTTAACTAAACAAAATATTATTATTTTAAACAAAAAATTAAACAAAAAATTAAAACCGACTCCCAAAGTAAAAATGCAATAAAGTATTTATTTTAATATATAAGTAATAAAATTTATTTTCTAAATCATTCCCTTTTTACATTCGGCTAAAATTGTAACTATTTCTCTACTGAATCTTCTTAATTTTGTTGTCGGTACCAGCAAATTTGAACGTGAGTTCTTTAAAATAGTGTAGGATATTGTTTGGGCTGGTACCGACTTTAAATTTAAGAAGATTGAGTAGAGAAATAGTTAAAATCTTAGCCCAATTTAAAAGGGGAATTATTTAGTAAATAAGTTTTATTTCATATATTTTTGTGCATTTTTACTTTGGATGTCGGTTTTAATTTTTTGTTTAAAAATAATAATGGTGAACAAATAACCATATTGGGAACAATTTGAGAGTACACATTTTATTTAAGAATAGGCACATATATTTTCCCTGATGGAGGAATTTAAAAAACATAATAAGCAGCAAAACGAGCGCACATAAAAAAACTTAATGGAGCGTGAAAAAATAGCATTTTAATTTTTCTCGGTTTCGGGGAGTGTAGATTCATTTTGAAAGTTCAAAATGGCGGATATTTATTTTTCGTAAAATTGATATGGTTTCGTTTACCCGGTTTTTGGGAATGCTGTATACGAAAATGACATTTATTTTGAAATTCCAAGACGGCAGACATATTTCATTTTATAATAATTAATATAGGTGTTCTTTTGTAGGTTTCTGGGGGTGCTGATTAAAAAAAGGCAACCATTTTGAATTTCCAAGATGTTAGACATTAAAAAAAAATAATATAGTTGTCCATTTCTAGGTTTCTGGAGTCGCTGATTACAAAAATTCATTCATTTTGAAATTTCAAAATGGCGAATATTTTTTTCTTTAAAATTGATATGGGTGTCGTCTTCGAGGTTTTTACTGGTGTTGAATACAAAAATGATATCCATTTAAAAATTTAAAGATATTGTATTTTTTTAATAAAATTAATCTAGGTACTTTTCTAGGTTTAAAGGGATGTTAATTAAAAAAAAAACATTTATTTTGAAATTTCAAAATGGCGAATGTATTGTAAATTCTGCAAAATTCTTCTATCTCGGAAACGGTGTGTTCTACTGAAAAAATAATTATCCTTATTAGCCCTACAACCACATATTTCATTCATGTTTTTTTTTAAATACTTGAATTTTTCAACATTTCTATAGCTTTATACATCGCTCGTATCTTAAAGTAAGCATTGCCATATTTTTTTTCTTTAATCGCTTTTATCTCGGAAATGGTGCATCCTACTGAAAAAATAATAAAAATTTCCTCCCCCTTAGTAACCCCGCCCGCAACCACATATTTTCTTCATGATAGGAGAAATAGAAATTTTAAAATCCTGAATTTTCAAACATTTTTATAGCTCGTATCTCAAAGTAGAGTATTGCCATATTTATTTCTATAATCGCTTCTATCTCGGAAACAGTGCATCCTACTGAAAAAATATTAAAAATTTCCTCCCTCTTAGTAACCTCGCCCGCAACCAGGGGCGTGCGCTCCTTGTGGGCAGAAATGCAGTGCTTTACTTGTCATTCACAGATATTGTAATAAAACGTTCGTACATTTTAGATGACTTTAATTAATAGTAAATAAATTAATTTAAAAAATTTAATAACTTAAAAACGCCTAATATTTTATAAATAGCAAATCATCTCATGCCGTTGCGTTCTGCTGGACATATAATCGCATGTATGTGTAATTTTCATACTTCGCAAACGCACACACCCATGAATATCGACATGATTATATAGCGGCAACTCCCGCGGCAGGCGATGGCTCTCGGCTATCCGATCGCTTCCGAAAACCGCCGAACTGGCTTGTTGGAAATTATTCGTTGCCTATAATCCGAGTTAAAATAATAGACGGAAATCTAATAAATCACGTATGCACATTATGCATTTTTGTTTAGTAAGGTTTTATTTGTTTATATAGAAGAAACGTTTTGTGTTTCGCGGGGGTCATATTGCATATTTCATGTGATAAGCATTGTTTACAATTTAATCGCTCCAGTTTATTTATAGTTTTCTTAAAAGATTTTCATTTTAACATTTGAAAGTGTCTACATTTAACAGTTTATTACTGAGTTTCTATAATAATTGTAGTGATTTGCATTTACTAGTGCGTTTGTTGATTTTTTAAAAATGTTATTTGTTTGTGAGGTTTGTGTTGAAAATGTGTGTTTATTAAAAATTAAAAATAACAAGTTCTCACAATTGTCATTCAGTGAAAAGATTCAAATTCTGTCTAAAGGTAGGTGTGTACCCGAGTTACAACAATTAAACCAGCAAAAAAATAATGTAACTCGAAAATTTCATGTTAAAAGTTATGAAACGTATAACTGGCTGTGTGGTCGTGTACACACGATTAAATTATATTGTTTTCCTTGCATATTATTTAGTAATTTACATCGGGATATAGTAATCTCAAGTAACCGGAACCTTGAATATGTGAAAATTGAAACTGACTGACTGGTGAGTAGTTATAATATTTTAAAATATGCTTATTATTTTACTTATTAGAATTTCTCCGCATCAATGCTCCGCATAGATTGCAACGACCACCCTCGCGTCTATGCGTGCCTATATAGGTCCCATAGTAGTGACCCCGAGACGGACCGACTCTTGGAACACCTGCAAGCTGCTTCAGATTTTGTGCAGCGGCAGATCCCATCCGCAGAGATCATAATACTTGGCGACTTTAATGCCCACCACGCCGACTGGCTCAATTCCAGTAAAACTGATTATGCGGGGAGATCTGTCTGCAATTTTGCCCTTGCGAACGACTTGACACAACTGGTCACTACGCCTACGCGAGTCCCAGATGTGGATGGTCAGAATCCTTCCTTGTTGGACCTTCTGCTGACTTCAAATCCTGACGGCTACCAAATATCCGTAATCGCACCACTTGGTACATCGGATCACTGCCTTGTTAGGAGTTCTGTGCCACTTACGACGGTGTTACGACAGCGTGCTGTTAAATACCGTCGTGTGTGGCACTACAAGTCGGCAGACTGGGATAGGATGCGGTCGTTTTTTGCATCCTATCCTTGGGTGAACGTGTGCTTCTCGCCGGATGATCCCGACAACACTGCCAACTCTGTTGCCGATGTGGTGATGCAAGGGATGGAACTTTTCATTCCGTCCTCTGTAGTGCCAACTGGCGGCAGATTTCGTCCCTGGTTTAGTTCATCCCCCAAAAAAGCTTCTCGCCGGAAGCAGGAGGCTTACCAATCCTGGGCCAATGCAGTGTCTGCTCGGGATTTAAATACCAGCACATATAAAAAGGAGTACAACCTTGCCTCTAGGTCCCTCAAGAAAGAGATCACTCGGGCAAAGAAACAGCACGTCAATAGAATTGGTAAGAGACTTGAGCGCCTCCCCTCGGGAACCCGTGCATTCTGGTCTCTGGCCAAAGCTATTGAAGGAAATTTCTGCAAGCCAACCCTACCATCCCTACACGTAGGAAATGGATCGTTGGCCCAGGACGCAAAGGACAAAGCCGATCTTCTGGGCAAGCTCTTTGCGTCAAACTCGACCCTGGATGACGGGGGGCAGAAACCGCCGACCATACCGCGATGCACGAGCATCATGTTGGATATTCGGTTTCATCAGCGCTCAGTGCGAAAGACCTCCGTTCCCTTGATATCCAAAAGTCGAGTGGGCCTGACGGAATCCCTCCTATTGTGTTGAAAAAGTGTGCTCCAGAGTTGGCTCCGGTGTTGACGCGTCTATTTCGGTTCTCCTACTCTTCTGGCATCGTCCCGGCTTCTTGGAAGACAGCCTTGGTGCACCCGATCCCCAAAAAAGGTGATCGCTCAAATCCTTCCAACTACAGACCAATCGCTATAACCTCTCTCTTCTCGAAGATAATGGAATCCATTATCAATAGCCAGCTTCTTCGATACTTGGACGGCCAGGGATTACTAAGCGACAAACAATATGGGTTCCGTAAGGGTCGCTCGGCTGGTGATCTCTTGGCGTACCTAACTCATCGTTGGGCTCAGGCAATTGAGTCGAAGGGAGAGGCATTGGCTGTTAGTTTGGACATTGCGAAGGCCTTTGATCGGGTTTGGCATAAAGCGCTGCTATCAAAGCTTCCATCATACGGGCTGCCCGAGAAATTATGTTAGTGGGTCACTAGTTTCTTAGCAGACAGAAGCATAAAGGTCGTAGTTGACGGCGAATGCTCGGAAACTCAGTCTGTTGATGCTGGTGTCCCTCAGGGCTGTGTGCTATCGCCTACCCTATTCATACTGCATATCAATGACATGTTACAGATCAACGGCATTCATTGCTATGCGGATGATAGTACAGGTGATGCTGTATATACCGGCTCCCCCAATATTTCTCGGCTAAATGTCATTGAGAGTCGAAACGAACTTGTGTCTAAAATAGAGAATTCATTGGAGAAAGTCTCTGAATGGGGTAGACGTAACTTAGTCCAATTCAACCCCGCCAAGACACAAGTCTGCGTATTCACCACTAAAAAGTCACCAATGGTCGTATATCCTCGTTTCGAGGGCACATCTTTAACCATCTCCCCTAGCATTGAGATACTTGGCGTCAACATATCGAGCGAAGTCCAGTTCCGATATCATCTAGAGGGTAAGGCCAAATTAGCCTCGAAGAAGCTTGGTGTTCTTAACAGAGCGAGACAGTACTTCAGTCCGGACCAACGCCTACAACTCTACAAGGCGCAGGTTCGGCCTCATATGGAATATTGTTCTCATCTCTGGGCAGGGGCGCCAAAATACCAACTGCTCCCTCTGGATCGTATCCAACGATGGGCCGCTCGAGTTGTTGAGTGCCATAGTGTTTCAAACAGCTTGGACCCCTTGGAATTACGCCGAGATGTAGCTTCACTCTGCATCCTCTATCGGTTGTATCACGGGGAGTGCTCTGAGGAATTGGAATGAAAGAAAGGAAACTTTTCGCCATCGTCCCACGCGAAAAACATACCATCCTCATCACCTTGATGAGTGGCAGTCTTCCACCGTGCGCTTTTCGCGTAACTTTCTGCCGCGCACTGTAAAACTCTGGAACGAACTGTCACCAGCAGTATTTCCGGACCTATACGACCTGCAAACCTTCAAGAAGAGAGCGTATTCCCTCTTAAAAGGCCGGCAACGCACCTGCAGCTCTTCTGATGTTACGAGTGTCCATGGGCGACGGTAGTTGCTTACCATCAGGTGACCCGTTTGCTCGTTTGCCCCCTTATTTAATAAAAATAAAAAAAATAAAAAAAAATTCTTCCGCCGCGACGATCGATCGCTGTTTTGTCTGCGTTGCCGTAGAAGATGTACATGAATAGTAGTACATCTAAGACTTGCTCTGTTGGCATGGTTTCGACTTAGAGATCCGTCACTTGGCTGTAGCTATGCTAAAAATCTATAAACGAAAAAGTTTTTTTGACCGAGTACTTCGCCGTATACTCAGTGTCATAATCCTGTGCACGCCACTGCCCGCAACCACATATTTTCTTCATGATGGGAGAAAATAGAATTTGAAAATACTGAATTTTTCAACATTTCTATATCTTGATACATCGTTCGTATCTCAAAGTAGAGCATTGCTGTATATATTATTTTTTATAATCGCTCCTATTACGGAAATAGTGCATTCTATTGAAAAAAGAATTAAAATTTTCCCCCAAGTAACCCCGTAATCACTTCTTTTCTTTATGTTACGAGATTACCTAATCCTAAATAAAGGAAAATCCAGAATTTTCAAAAAAAAACTATAAATTACATAGCTGGTATCTTGGTGTCTCGAACTACATAATATACTGTTATAATAATCACCAATCCTAGTCAGCATCCCTAAGAACTTGTACTCATGTAATTTTTATGAAGAACAAAAATTCTCAATTTTGGAAATTGAAATTGGAAGACTATTTTGTAATCAGCACCCCAAAAACCTGAAAAAAAATATATTAATCTTAATAAAAACATGCACGCCACTTTGGAATTTCAAAATGGATTTAATTTTCATATTATTCAGCACCCCCAAAAACCTTGAAAACGAGACCGACACAAAAGGAATTAACAAAACCCAATAGTATCAAAAAATGCGATTTTTCGTATCCTATTATTTGAATTTTAGTTGCCATTAATTTATCAACCAAATATAGTTTTACAGATGCTTACATCGTTTAATGGTCACCAATTCGGAAATGAAGTCGCCAACTCATAAATTTCGGTGGCAGTTTGGATTTCGCCACCTTTTATCAGCCGATTTTTGTATTTTGTACGCCTGAGTGCTTTCGCCAGTTTAGTAATATAGTTGCCAATATATTAATTCGCTGCCAAATTCAGTAATATAGCATGCTCATGTGCAGTCGCCAACTTTTTTTTTTTGTTCGCACGATTAATATATAATAAATTGTTTATATAAGTTACAACTTTGGGCCTATAATAATTAATCTATTAAAGTAGCGTCAACAAAACAATGGCAAGGCCAGTTATGGAACTTATCCCGGACGACGGTCGACGACCTTCTGAATTAGTATCCACGATATAGCGTTATTTCGTTAATATTAATTAAACGTACATTTGCAAATATATGCTGAACCACGGTTAAAGCAATTAATTTGAAGAATAAACAACTTATGTTAAATCCTTAGTATGGAGTCAAAAGATTTGTTAGGCTGGGACTATATGATCCGGAATCCGGAAGGCCGGAGAATATTCAGAGCATTGAAAATCTAAGTTCTATTTTCAATGCTCAGGATTTTCTACGGCCTTCCGGATTCCGGATTATATTATAGTCCCAGCCTAACGGTTGTACGCTCTACCTACCTACTCAACAGGTTGAATGCCTGAAATGTTTTTTTTTTTCATCAGTTCCTATTATTATTAGAGCTTTTTCTGAACAAACGGGGAATCGGACGGTAGACTCGTTTAAACCGCGTTGTGCAAACATCCGTTAAAATTAACACAGGATAAAAACTTTTTAATTTTGATTTCATAGGGTTGCCACATCAAAACTTGTCGGAGTGGTGTAAAGTTCCACAAGGACGACAGTTTGTTCAAGAATTGTTTACAAACATGTTAATCACGTCCATATGCAATGTTGCACTCGCTCCGACCAAATAATAGCGGATTTCGACACAGATAATGACCACGAAACATAATGATCAAGGAAAATAAATCCGACCTCTCTCTAGCGCCGATCTAATACCGAATTATATGATCGTTTTGAACAGGTCATGTTATGAATTATGATGTTAACAATGCTAACAGTTGAAATCAAGTTTTCGTTTTCATCCTCTACTCGACAAGTTGAAAATGGTGTCAAAATATAGAGTTGCAGATGTACCTATGTACCCTATGTATGAGTCCCACGTAATATTATGTGTGAAACCTCGTTGGATTGGAAACATGTCTAGAATATTGTGCTAGAAGTTACTAGTGTCGGTAGTGGAATATGTAGAAAATTACGGTTGAAAAAATAAATTTATCACACATTTCTTTACTTTTCACTGCATCAGAAATCAGGAAGTTTAGAGTTCTTGCGATTTGAATTTTGGTTGTCATGTGTCGATCGATGTTATAACATATAAGCTAATTGCTAAATACATTTTCATAAATCCTCGCTTGTCTCGTTCATTATGTGACCTCGTTGGAAGTACTCGCTGTAGGTACCATCCCAAATTTCGTAACTAATCTACTTACATAGTTAGCTATTTGTGACGTGAGTGATGGCAAACAAATAAATACTCACATCTAGAAAAACTAAAGACATTGATTTTAATTGTTTGTAGATAATATATCAAGTAGCCCAAACATGCTTAAATCGGAATTCCTACAGCAAAAGTAGATATGAATTACAATTAAAATTAATTAATAATTACAATTAATTATGCAGTGATAACACTGCCTATTTTTTATTTATTAACCGACTTAAAAAAGGAGGTTATTAGTTTGACCTGTGTGTTTGTCTGTGGACTGTAATATTATAACTGATAAAAATCAACAGAGGCCTGGCAGGAACATTTTGAAATGTGTATGGGCGCTGTCATGATTTTAACAGATTTTCATACAATTCTCATTCGACAACGTTACGTTTACGCCGCTGTCAAATGTCCCTGCTAGGCCCACAATATGTGGAGTGGAAGACAGTCAAATGTCAGAAATCCACCTCCTGTCAAGCGGTGACTTATTACTGTTACTGCACGCCGCGCCGCGAAATTCGAGGCAGCGGCCCGAGGAAACACCTGGGTGCAGATTGCAGGGTGACGGCAAACACTAACAATCTTCGGACCACGTTAAGTCTGCCAAATCGCGGAAGGTCAGCGTGGGTGACTGTAGCCCAGCAGTGGGGTCGATAGGTGGGGTTGATGATGAGCACCTATTGTGTTAAGTTTAAGTAATTTATAATTGGCTACACACTACAGAGTACAAATCAAACGGTGTACTCGGCTGATGTGATCTCCGACGTTTCAAACAAAATAACATCCAACCTTGGACAACGTTAGAGATTGTAATAATTATAACTCAACTCGCCTTTGTGACCTTCTGTGTATATAAAATAATCATCGTTTCTCGCAATGAAATCAAGAAGTCTCTTAAACCATAATTTTAAATTCAAGGTTTACGGCGCAGCAGGTGTCATCTGAGATAGGCAGGTAAATTGGGTAGGTACTTAAAAACTAATTGTTGTTGTAAGTTTATTAATAAAATTGGCAACTATTTTTTTAACATATTTTTCAGGTTATGTTTAATGAATGTACTTATTGATAAATGTTGAATGTATTGAAAGAAACGAAGTAAAACGAATAGGCGTTTTTAATTCTTTATTTATTACAAGGGATTTTTGTACAAGATAATGACGATGTCAATCCCATCGTACTTATTCTAAATATTATACTACTACATCCGAATATTAAATAATAACCAAAACTATAAATAATACAAATTAAAGGCATTAAATAATAAAATTATAATAAAGCATTCTAGCTGCTTCAGAATTAGGTTCAGCAAAAAAAAAACGAATAGGTAACAGGATTTAAGTGCAACAAAAGTTAAAAAAAATTTAGCAGCGTTTTGTGCTGGTTTGTACAACCATAGGCGGCTATATGGATCCTTGTACTATCATTTTGGTATTGATATTGGATAATGGATCATAAAGCACCTTGGCCTCCCAGCAGGTGGCCTGATCTTGTAGATTCGATAAGTGTGGATACTATACCTACAATCTACATACATACCGACAAACAAGTAGTAAATTGATTTAAGGCTACATCTACTAGGAATATAGCCAAAGATAAGTACACATTTTGCACATGAATTCTCTGATATTCGGAGACTCATAACTTTTTATTCCCAGGTCCTATGATATAATATTTTTTTTGTTTATTAAACATTTTAAGTACCTACTATAAAACCACATATTATGTTCGAAACTGGGCCGCTCATGATGCAAAATCAGGCAGGATTCGCCAGTGTCCTTTAGTATGCTCCCTGCATTGGGGGAGAAAAATCGATCTAGCTAGGTCTAATTCCTGAGAAACTGCGCATTTTTAAGCTATATATCATGTTTTTTCTTTCGTCATGCAACAATATATCTATAATTTCTACTCTATTATAACAGTCCCACTGGCAGTTTGGTATGCGTATGTATAATTTTTGCTCTGTTTGAAAATTCGGAATGCGGTGGACTCAACTTCGAATCCCGATCAGATATATATTTTTGTAATTCCTTATTTTTTTTTAATATAACTCCGAGCAAAGTTTGGTTACCCATGTACTTTAAATTAGTAAAGGCAACTATCTTCATATCTCACCCGTGTAATTCTATTGTCCACAGGAAACAGCAAGTGAACACTCAAGACCGTATGAAAACTGTGTCAGAAGTTGCACAATTCGGATTGTCTAACTTAATAATTATTGTAAACATATATTCACAAGTCGCGAATTTGAATAATAATATGGTAATAATAATATCAAATCATCGCATGGTTAATAAATTAGTGATTATTTGTTATAAACTAAGTAAGTCCCCCTTATTAAGTACTTCTCTGTGATTGCTAATTGCTACGTTAATATTTTTATTAATAAGGGATAGTTAGGTAATAAAAATATTTACACCACGGATAAGCTAATTATTATTATTATTGGGCTATCTTTGCCTGATACCTTGGAAAAGCCAATTGACAGACAAATACAGCAACATGGATTGGTGTTTCCATGGTGTAAATATTTTTATTAATTATCCAATAAGGGGAGTCTCCCTTATTAATAAAAATATTAACGTAGTGACTAGCAATCACAAAGAAGTACTTCATACCACAGATTAATTATTAGTTATTACGTAATTACCAGACTACGTATTAATTATTTCTATTTTACCCCTATAAGAAAGTAGTTCACGTCTCGGAACCCTTAATATAGTTTCATGTCATATCCTTCAACATTGAAGCGCATTTTTGTTAAACTTAACAAAATTGCTAGGCTTGAAATTTCTGAAAATAATCATGATGTCAGTCCATGTGATGAACTTTGAAAGAAAACTATCACGACTTATATAACTTTGTTATTTAAGGATTAATAGATGCTTGTACAATGCGCTTAAGTACTTGGAAAACTTCGCACAAAAATAACGGAATTATAAAAGGTAAATAAACATGTAAAATAATGGTACGGAACCCTACATGGACGAGTCCGACTCGCCATTGGCCGGTTTTTATTAGTTTCGTGTATCTGTAGTCGATATGTATGTTTGATGTGTACTATGGGACCTACCTTATCAAAATAAGCTCCAGTACCTTCACGCAATCGGCAATAGGGACTAGACCAACAAAAAAACTTATCCTTAATTTACTTTGAGTCGGTATAATTAATAGCTAAGCAAATAGTTAACCTAAGTAAGAACAAAACCGATCATGTTCAAATGCGTTCACGCTGATATAACTTCAATAGTAACGAGACGCGGCGACAATTAAGCAGCTGCGTGTCCTGTATATCTACATCTACAGAATGCAGATGCGTCTAAATATCTAACCCTAGGCCCTAATGTTGCCTACATTGGGTCTAACGGCAGCGAGAAAGGCCATGACATATTAATCATTGTTCTCAGCACTGACATCAGTGAATTGCGAAATAACATTAAGGACAATCGTTGAAAACACGAGAAAATGAAAATTACATTTTCATTTAGGTTAGCTTGTGACGCACAAGTTTAAATTAATATCTAGTTATTCATCACATACTTAGTTATTGGTCTTGTGTCGGACCAATTAGCCACAATCCTGAATTTGAATTTACTTATATAATTATATACTGATACAACAGATAAAACTACTACAGTGGAGCTTCGGCCTGACCGAGCATTCCACCCGCTCGGTCGTAGATCTCCCTTTGGGGCTTCCACATATCCCACAGTCTCATTTCTAAACTCTGGAACATAAAGAAGAATGAAGAACTACTTATGGGCTATGGCTGTCGAGGATCCTCCTGACGACAAATCCATTTATAACGCCAAGAAAGTGCTCCTTACACGTCCCGCGGTGGATGGGGATTCCTTTGCGGGTATGTGGGACTCGTTGTGCCCGAAAAGATGGCTAGATGGGCGCATCGCGCGGCCATTAACAACTAAAAACCCGACTACGTAAATTTTATTGCTTATGTTATCCGGGCTATTATTACGAATCTATTGGCACCTCATTCATTAAGATCGGATCAGTAGCTTACGCGGTACGGTGGAACAAACATACATACATAGACTGATAAAATCATTGGGACTTCCTTTTGGCTTAGCTGTAGTTGGGTAAAAATTTAACCACGAAAACTATTATTTCAACATCGGCAACTCCCCCGACGGGCACCTGAAGGTGGGTTCTGGCCGGTCCGAACTGACGACAAGCTCTGCGTTCTCGCTAAAGTAAATAAAAAATGTCTACTTACCTACTTCCAGTTTTTTTTTCTTGAAATAATAATAATAAGAAAACCTAACCAAGAGCATGTCAGGACATGTCTAAGGAGGGTTCCAATTGGAGGGTCCGCGCAATAGCGCGTTGATAGTTACGGAAAATACGTAATTCAAAGAAAACCTATTGGTTTTCTTTGAATTAGGTACTTGAAAAGTTATTGTCCGATTTCATTTAAAAATAAGTGTTAAGTGATAAAACTTTTTTAATCCAGTTGAAGCAAATTGGGAAGGTGAAAAAGCTTGAATGGTACCTCATGAATTAAGTGCAGCAAACAGACAAACGCGCGTCGACTGCTACGTTACATTACTCAACCGGCACAATAATGAAGGGATTTTAAATCGAATCATTACCAGTGATGAAAAGTGGATCCTGTACGATAATCGGAAACACTCATTGCAATTGCTGAACCCTGGCGAACCAGCCAAAACCTGACCCAAGCGAAAATTGACTCAAAAAAGTTACTTGTGAGCGTGGTCTGGCAAATAAACGATTATTATTATTATTAGTTGGTGGACTAGTGACGGTGTCGTTCACTACAGCTTTCTTAAATCTGGCCAGTCGCGGTCGATTACGGCAGATGTCTATTGCCAGCAACTGCAAATCATGATGGAAAAGCTAGCTGCACACTGCACAACAGAGGGCTACCAAATTAGAGGAGCTTCAATTGGAATGTCTAAGACATCCACCGTACACTCCGGACCTTGCTCAACAGATTACCGTTTTTTTCGAAATTTGTATAACTTCTTTCAAGGGTTAAAATTCAACTCCGATGGGGCAGTCCAAACTCCAAAGAGCCTTCAAAGATTTTATTGATTCTTGTCCGAATGTTTTTTTTAGGAAAGGAATCAATGAACTACCTATGAGATGGCAAAAGTGCATAGATAGCAATGGTGTATACTTTGATTAAATAAATATATTATGTTATAAATAAATCGACTTTATGTTCCTCCTTTACAAAACGTCAATTTCATATGACGTAATGACCTAATATTTGCTTGTTTTGAAGCGTATATAGTATAGTAGAGTAATTGTTAGTGCGTGGACGCGTGTTGCTCAATGCTGGTAATAATAATTGAGTAGGTACGTATTATTAGACGATTACTCGTGTCACGATCAGTTACCATGAGGTTAAGATTAACTAAATATTTGAAATAAATAACTAACTGCCCCTGGTAAGCCCGTATTAATTGTTTATTTTATGTTTCTTTGTCACTTGCGCAATAGCATCATCCGACCAAGGGGAGCCTTTTAATGTCTATTGCCTATAATTTAAATTAAATCCTAAGACCTTAATTCTATAGTAAGTACCTATCTGTTATTAAATGACGACCATTCACTTTATAATTAATAAGCTTTTAAATCACCTTCGTTCAATCAATAATTATTATTACCTATATAACTAATTCATTGATTGAGATTGTTAACACGATTTTAACTGTAGATGCAGATTAGGTAGATCTATACATATAATAAAATCGTAACTGGTCGCTGTCTGTACATGGAAGATATATAAGAAAAACTATTACAGGGGGGCTTTATGAACGAGATAGAACCCAAAACAATGATATTTAGAATTTTTGTCTGTTTGTCTGAACGTTTGTTCGCGCTAATCTCAGAATGTACTGAACGGATTTTAATGAAATTTGGTAGTAGTTTAAACTCTGGAATCTGGATTAAAACATAGGCTAGGTTTTATTGCGGAATAATGTACGGTTCCCGTGATATTTATTTTTGATATATACATATATATATATATATATATATATATATATATATATATATATATATATATATATACTAGCTGTCCCGGCAAACGTTGCTTTGCCATATTAAGTATTATTGAAGTGACTAAATAAGTATGTCACCATGGCAACGTCGATCGCTATCCCGTCACACAAACAATATGGTCGCCGTCAGTCTCGAGTTGTAATAATTTACTATTTTTCATTCAACAAATGCACTTATCAATATATAAAATACCCAGTAGCCGATTCTCAGACCTACTGAATACGCATATAAAATTTGGTAAAAATCGGTAAAGCCGTTTCGGAGGAGTACGGTAACTAACATTGTGACATGGAAATTTTATATATTAGATACGATGTAAATGCGTAAAATAACTTTTTCTAAAGTAGTGCAGGCATATACTACCAAAACTAATATAATTCGAAATTGGTCCCTTAGCTTAGTAACCAAGGTGGAGACCTGATGATGGCATCCATGAGGAATCGAGAGAACTCCACAAAATTATAAGGACATTTATAGTGATTTCGACTTTCATAGTAAGTAAAATTTTGTGATCAGGTGTACCCTAGATCCAAAAGCACCGAACAGAACTCCTCAGTCTTTAAAGATACACGTTTAGAAATTTCGACATTGTTTAAGGAACTGCAAGCATATGCCACTTACAGTAATCATCATCATCATCATCACCATCACCACCGTCTTCTATACACCAACATATTATTATGGTGACAAAGGTACTCCTCATAGTTTTGTACACCGATATCAATATACCTATTTGAAATTTTGCTATAGCCAAAATTATATTCATGATCATCATCATCACTATAATATTATATTTAATGCTGACTGTTACATTTTTCCGCCGACTACTACAATATATTATAATAATTATTATTTAATAATGTAGAATCTAATCATTATCATCACACGGTGATTATTTAGTAGGCCCGCAGATCGGTAATGCTTATTTGGGGAAATAACACGGCCTCTCAGAAAACTGGCATAAAACAACGCTTGAGTTTGTTTTGCCGAGAGAGTAAGAATACCGGAGGCTTATTTTGTATTAATAACGTTCTTGTAATGTGTCAATAATAATATATATAAAAAATAAATCGGAAAAATTATTATTTTTAAACAAAAATGTAATACGACTTCCAAAGTAAAAATGCACAAAACAGTATGACATAAAAAAATTCCAAATAATTCCCCGTTTAAATTCGGCTAAAATTTTAATTATTTTTCTACTCAATCTTCCTTTCCTAAAAACTTGAGAGGTGTCAAGGGACACCCGGATGGAACGAAGTTATAATATATATATTATAATAGCCATATATATATATATATATATATATATATATATATATATATATATATATATATATGCTAGACCTTATAATATCAGCTATATATGCCAGTGAACGTCCCGTGAAAATCGGTCTAGCCGTTTCAGAGATTAGCCGGAACAAACACACAGACTGACAGACGGACAGTAAAATGTTAACAATTTATATTTTATTGTAAGTACCGATCATACTTTTAAATGCATTAAGTGAAAATAAAAGCTGTTAATTTGAAATTACAAACAGACACTTCAATTTTGTTTATCTGTATAGATAAATGTAATATATTATTATAATATACAATACAAATACCTAAGGCGCGGCTAGCTATAGGCCGACCGTTTAACTCGCGTATCGCCTGCGCGGTAAGAAGGGGAGTGGGGGCGGGTAACGCTACACACGGAGTCAGTAATCCAAAGATTTATTTCGAGATAGATATTTTGGCAAAGAATAAAATAATAGGTTTATTTTTTGAGTTTTACAAATATTTTGCTAATTGCTTCTTAGATATAAAATCATAAAATAATAATTAACTCCGTTATGGAAATATACTCTGTAGAAGTATGATCTTGTTTTCTGGCTTTAAAAAAGGAATATATATTGTATGCTATTTGTTTTGCTTGCTTGTTAATTTTGTTCGCAAAACTGGAAGAGCGATTCATCTTGAGATTTATCCTGGCAAGTCGTATACCATGTGCGTTTATGTCCAAGCGTCCGTAACAAAAACACAAACCACGCGCTGCGAGCCCAGCCAGCGCGCTGCCGCGCTTGACATAAGCTCTCTGCTCCGCGCATCCGGCGTACCCACCCGCTAACATCTCTCCCCGCTGCCTTCACACCGCGCAGGCGATACGGATTACGGTCGGCCTATAGTCACAATATGTAACAGTCATAACAGTCACAATGTGTAATTGCAAGATTCTACATTATTGTCAAGGTGATAAGGTCGTTTTTTGTATCATTCTTAATAGTCGTTATTACATTGTGATTTCGAGTGGCAAAAAGTGTCGTGCCTATAATCTGTCTAGCCTCCATACAATTCGCAACGTGCCATAAGGAACTTCGTTCCAAAAAACATTCGGACAAGAATCAATAAAATCTTTAAGGCGCTTTGGACTGCCCCATCGGAGTTGAATTTTTTCCCTTGCAAGAAGTTATCAAAATTTCGAAAAAAAGGGTAATCTGTTGGAGCAAGGTCCGGGGAGTACGGTGGATGTCTTAGACATTCCAATTGAAGCTCCTCTAATTTCGTAGCCTTCTGTTGTGCAGTGTGGACTAGCGTTGTCCTGAAGTAGTACTGGCCTAGAGCGAATGACCAACCTCGGTTGTTTACCACCTAGCTTTTCCATCATGATTTTCAGTTGCCGTAATCGTCTGGCCAGATTTAAGAAAGCTGTAGTGAAGGACACCGGCACTAGTCCACCAAACGCTCACAAGTAACTTTTTTTGAGTCAATTTTCGCTTGGGGCAGGCTTAGGCTGGTTCGCTAGGATTCAGCCATTGCGATGAGTGTTTCCGTTTATCGTACAGGATCCAATTTTCATCACAGGTAATGAATGACAGGAAGTGATTCGATTTAAAATCCCTTCATTATTGTGCCGGTTGAGTAATGTAACGCAGCAGTCGACGCGCGTTTGTCAGATTGCTGCACTCAATTCCAGAGGTACCCTTTTAAGGTTTTTCACCTTCCCAATTTGTTTCAAGTGGATTAAAACAGTTTTAACTTTGGTCTCCGGCCGTCCACGGGGCTTGTTCCGCAGGTCGAAATTTCCAGAACGAAAACGTTGGAACCAAAAACGCACTGTGTTTTCTTTTGCGACACCGCCTCCTTCGAGCCGTTTTTGCAGCACTGGTGCCACGGTGGAACTCGTACTCGAAAATAATACGATATTTCAAGTTTTCCATTTTCCATTCCGGAGTGACGCAAAGAAAAAACCAAACGAGGAAAAAACAAATGAATTATGGTTTTCGAAACACAAATGCATGAGATAATAGCGGTATAAATTTAAAATTGGAATTCCTAAGCAAAGAAGATATATTTGAGAACAAAGTGGCCAGTACGACAAAACGCCAATTTTATATGTAAGCACCTAATATTTTAATTATAATAAATAATTATTTAAATTTTAATATAAAAAGTACGTGTGAAAACTGTGCTATTACTACACACTACATACAACACTATCACACGCGGGCAAAGCTGCGGGCAAAAGCTAGTATATAATATATTTAATAATAATTATTCACTAAAAGTGTCAATGGCGATGACGAAAGATAATAAAATAGATATTTGTATGTAAAATATGATTGTGTAACTTTTGTATCATATATTGAGTTCATTGATTGTTTTTCGGTAGATTTATATAATATTTACTATATTATATAATCAGTAGCGACTATAGTCGGGCGACCGCCCGGGGCGCCGGATAAAAAGGGGCGCCGCAGGCGTAGTTTTCTATTCCTCGCTCACTGAGTGAGACCTACATACTCCTAAATTCTCCAAATTGAGTACTCAAACAACTTCCAATTAAAAAAAAACACTGAATACTAAACTATTAAAATTATCCACTTTCGTCACTTTAATCTAAGTAATATTTGCAGTATGACATCATCATTCATTGTATACGGGGGGGAGGGGTGGATTGGTGTCTGAAAACTACTGTCCAAACTTCACGTTTCTACCATTAGCGGTAATACAGCTGTGCGAGCGTTAGATATGTGAGTCAGTCAGTGAGGACATCTCCTTTTGTATAGATAGAAGATAGCCTAAAATTAACCACAGTGAACAAAGCTTCTTAATTAAATACTCTATTGCTTTTATGTCGCAACTACGCTTAGAGCATCCAGTTGAACTAATGCTCTTAGCAACTACGTCATAATTCGTGCTTCGATATTTCGCCCCAATGTTGTAACTTGTCAGACAGTGCCCTGCAGTTAGTTTGATGAGGGAAAGGAGCGCCGCGCCGACTGCCGACCCACTTGTGAAAGCTACGGAACTTATCGGGTTAGGGAACATTGCGATATACGATACCTACCGGGTGCATAAGTGCTGTTTAAATAACATTACTATATCTGGGTTAGCCCTTATTATCTTATAGCAGGAAAACTATAATGGTCGATAGGCTGGGCTGGTGGTAAAGTACCTATGTACAGTTACATGTATATAAATACCGTCACCGAAGTCGGTGTGGGGAGCTATTTATTAATTTTATATAAATATCTACCCACACCGATGTCGGTGACGGTGGTCGGTTTCATTAAAACCAGGTCAGCTACGCAGGAGCTGTTTTATAGTGCCCAAGTGGGTGCGCAATACACAAGAGCACTTTCTTCTTTACTCTCGTAACCCAGTGGGACGGATAATCGACTTTTACTTGCCCATCCGACGCATCGATCTTTTTTCTTCTCAGACAATCAGGTGATCAGTCTACATTTACCTAACCAGACTTTCAAACAACATTAGGAATTTTTCTTCATTATTTAATAAAACAAACATACTTACTGACCTGTACTTAAGTGCTGTTTTATTTATTACTATCTTCCTCTACAGTACCAGTGCGTTCGTTTTTAACATGTAGCGTATTATATTTCTGTTAAAAAGCGAGCGAGCGAGAATTTTTTTTCCAATTGCTTTCCAACAATCTCGCACGGGGCCACCTTTTAGCAAAAAGATGGGAAAATTCTTTTCTAAAAAAAATCGATTTAAAATCCCTTCATTATTGTGCCTGTTGAGTATCGTAACGCAGCAGTCGACACACGTTTGTCGGTATGCTGCACTTAATTCATGAGGTTGGGTACCTTTCAAGCTTTTTCGCCTTCCCAATTTGTTTCAAGTGGATTAAAACAGTTTTATCACTAACACCGCAGCCTGATGCTAACTCGGACGTGGTTTGCGATGCATCCGCTTCCACAATAGCCTTCAATTCTTCATTATCAACTTTGGTGCCGTCCACGGGGCTTGTTCTGCAGGTCGAAATTTCCAGAACGAAAATGTTGGAACCAAAAACGCACTGTGTTTTCTATTGCGACACCGCCGCCATCATTAATCCTTCGAGCCATTTCTGCAGCACTGGTGCCACAGTGGAACTCGTACTCGAAAATAATAAGATATTTCAAGTTTTCAATTTTGTAAACAGAGTGACGCAAAGAAAAAAACAAATGAAAAAGAAACAAATGAATTACGGTTTTCGAAACACAAATGCATGAGTAAATAGCGATATTAATTTGAAATTGGAATTCCTAACCAAAGAAGATATATTTGAGATCAAAGTGGCCAGTACGACTAAACGCCAATTTCATATGTAAGGACCTAATATCTCGGGAATAATTTCTTTAAAATTAAAATTGACATCACATTCCTTGACATTTTCTCCGACTATTTTTTCAGCAACTGTAGGTGAAGAATTTGAATTTTTTGTACTTGAGACCGGAATGTCAGCAAAACACTTTTCGAAGATCGTCGCAACCTCTAGGTCAGAATTGACCTTTTTATCGTTACAACGAGTTACGACTGCCTCTGCCTTGTATTCAGACGTTAGAGTGATAAGTATACTGTGCAGTACTAAAGTATTACATTCTTTTAGTAATTTTTGAGACTCATTTTTGTATGTCGGTTTGTTCTTATTATTTCTTTTTTAAGGCAAAAAAATTCCAAATTCGCCGACCTTCAGCCTACCCAGCCTTGTTGTAAATCCGCACCTGGACATAATAAGCGGTCTGGTCACATTGAGGAACTATAGCCACACGTGACGCAACAGTCCTCTCCTTCATAGTTGTCAAGTTGGCAATACATTATCTTCATCTCTGTTCATCCCATACAGAGTGAGCGGACAACTATGAATTTCTTCTTCTTCTTCTTTGAAACTTCATTTTCTCTTTCCTACTGATTTGAATCTGCGATAAAAGACTGACTCCTGTCGACACGTTGTATGTATTTATGGATTATGGACATTGGTAACAGCGTAATATACTTTGAGATGCCTCAAATAAAGATTATAAAGAAAAAATTAAAAGAAATGATGCCGTAATTGCTGCAGAATTGAATATATCGCAAAAAGAAGTGAAGCAAAGATGCTTAATTTACGCTCACAATCACAATGTTGTCATGAAAAGAAAAAGCTTAAATTTCAAAATCAGACGGTGACATTGTGGTGAAATTTTGAAAAAACCCATCAAATCCGCGGAGGTCATGGAATACATAACTTCTCTTCAAGATATAATTTCGAATCCACCACCTTTTTTTTCTATTAACATATGAATTAATAATATGTAAGCAGCCTTTGTAAGCAGCAGAGAGCATCATTACCTCCTCGGGTGACATCCTAGCAACAACCATAGATTATAAATATATATTAGGTACTCAACAACTGACAAGTGTGGACTTATGTTTCAGAAACTGTGTATAAAAGGTAAACCAGCCAACCAACCAACCAACCAATATGTAAGCAGCCTTTGTAAGCAGCAGAGAGCATCACTACCTCCTCGGGTGACATCCTAGCAACAACCATAGATTATAAATATATATTAGGTACTCAGGTAAACCAACTTGATTATGAAATCGTCATTGTTTATAATTAACAAATGTTGCTTAATGAATATATGGCTTAAAATTCACGCGCCACTTTCACAATTTTTCGTTCTAATTTTATTTTATTTTATTCAAAAACTTTTATGAAAAAATATGTTTACTACCTTACAATAAGTAAGTATTTCATTTAACCTAATTTCACTACATATTAATCTTACTGTTGCAAAACTATTGAGTCCTGTTTTTAAACTAAATTGTCCTGATTTTTCATAAAAATCCTATTTTTTTAAATTTGGGATTAACAGCCCTATGGTATATGGTAGCACTTCGAAGCATTACGGAGTCTATAATATATAATAGAAAGAGCACTTTATTGTTTAAAAGTAATAATGTAGGTAGGATCCATAATTACATACATTTATTTACATTACAAATAACAAATCTACTTGTTATTTTGACCGCTACTTCTTCTTCTTCTTGTCAGCTCTGCTGCCGCCCATGTCTTCCAACTGCTGTTTGAGCTCTAGGAGCTGGTTGTCGGGCACGTAGCGGATCTCCTCGTGCTCGGGCGTGTGCTCGTGCACTGTCAGCGTGCAGCCCTCCGGCAGGAGAGCACGAGACACACGTAATAGTGTGCCAAGTGCCCATGCTGGTACATCTGTCACCTAAATGGTTATCTCATGTAGAACATGGAAAATAAGTGACTCACTCCCAACTGTTATTTTGAAATGTAATGTAAAAATTATTATCATCTACCACTAGTCTGCCTAAACTAAGAATTTATTTAAAGGGATAGACTGATATGCAATAATATTCTACATTTATTTCTTATGGACCTGGGGTTTCTCTCTCACATTACAAAGTATATTCATTACCTGTACATTTCTCTCATAAACATGAAGATTGTATTCTGAATCTATATCCGTACTTGCTGGCTTGAAACGTTGGACTTTAAATTGTTGTGCAGGTGTTGCCCAGCTGGAATGTTTTGTATCAGTTTAGAATGGTGACTAACAATTAAAGAATTAAGAACTATTATATTACAATACAGATTACATAGTGTTTAGCTACAATCATTATATTGTTAAAATAATAATAATTACCATTCTTCTACAGTAATTCCCATTATTTCCGCATATCTATGAATCTCTCCCTGACAAGACTCAAGCAATGTGTAATCATATCCTTTAATTTGTAAATTCAAGCAATCATATACCGGCTCATCAGGTTCTAAGCTCTGCAGAAGATAATTGATTGGTGAATTTTATATTACCTGAATGTATCTATAGTTACTGGATAATATACTACAAATTACAATTTATATTTAAAAAAACTTACGATGAGGTAGTCCGGTTCATGCAAATCACTCTTAAATCTATTGTTTTGAATCCTTAAAGCAGGTGATCCAGCCAGTATATTGGTTTTGGCATGTTTGCAAGTTACCTAAAATCATAAAGGTATTTAGTGACAATTGATCAGAAAATATTAATTTGTTATTGTCATAGACCAGGGATCCCCAAACTATTTTGGACAAGTCACCCCTTTTCCAAAATGAACTGTTATCTCAGACCCCCATGGCCAAATTACATACTTTTAAGATCAACTCCCTTATTCATAATGGTCCGCTAACTTAAAACAGCTGCTACAGAGTGTTATTTTTCATTCTGACTTAGGTCAATAGAAGAAGACAGAGTAATTAGCAATGCTATAAGTTAGCAGACTATTATGAATAAGGGGGCCTATCTTCAGTTTTGTCCTATTGATACAAAATACCTAGGTACTAAGGTACCAACTGGAAAACTTTGCACTTGGTTAAGTGAGTAAAGTTGACTTCATTTTCTCGTCAAAATTTAACAAAATAAAAAGACATACAATTCAGTAAATATCAAGTTTAATTTATAATGATTATTACAAATTAAATACTTAAAGAATCTTAAGTAGGTAGGAAATTATATTTAAAAAAGAATTAATTCGCAAAGAGAAAATAAAACATTCAGTGTGATCTACCAATCTAGCTACATCCGGTTCAATATTGGTTGCAGCCTTAAATCTCCACGTTCGTTGATTTTCAAACGGTTTCTTTGTTTCGTCAAAATGTTTGTTACCACACTGAAGCTTTTTTCAACTAGGTATGATGATGAAAAAGCGATAAGGTATTTTTTAGCAATGTTCCACAAAGTAGGATACTGTGTTTCAATGTTGCGTTGCAACCAGAACTTCTGATAGCCTTGGTTGAACTTCTGCTTAACTCTTGGTCTGTGCTGATGGTAATCAACTCTTCTTGCATTATCACATTGGCTTCTTCTATGGCTGTGGTATTGTACAGATTTATTATCCATTGAGGAATTTGTAAATTTAAAAGGTCCTCAAACCTCTCCGTAAAATCCTTGTGTAATAAGTGAGTGACATATAATAAAATGTCATCATCTTGAAGCATTTCTGGTAATTTTGACAAATGCGGAAACTGCGAATATTCTTTTCTGCCTAAATTTTGTTTATAAAGGAGTAGTTTACCCATGAAGGCCGATATTATTGATTTTGTTTTAATCAAGTTAAGATGGTTACCCTGCAGCTGCAAATTAACTTTGTTGAACATTCCAAAGATATCAGTCAACTTTTTCTTGTAAAAACTCCAACACAGATTCAAAAATGGCTGAAAATCTTTCTAAGCAAGAGCCTTTTGATAACCAGCGAACTTCAGTGTGCAGAAGTAATCGAGTAAAGACTTCGCCGTTTTCCTCACATAGCTGAGCAAATAACCGAGAGTTCAAAGAATTGCTTCGAACCTTGTTGATAGTATTTATAACATATTGTAAAGACTTATGCAATCTAGGATTCAGATTTTTTGCTACCTGTGAATCACGCAGTGAACCAGTACATCAGGCAGTTGTCGCTTTAAGTGAGCTATAAATCCACGATGACGACCAACCATAGACGGTGCATCATCAGTCGCAACAAACAATGTTCTTCCATGAAATAGCTTTGTCAGTAAAAAATGTTCCACGACCTGAAAAATCGATTCTCCTCTGGTATTAGTCTCTAAATATGTAGCAAAAAGCAGTTCTTGGCACATATTTTCATCTTTGATATATCGAATATATCCTAACAACAGAGCTTCATTGCCGGGTAATGTAGACTCGTGCAACTGGAGAGAGAATCTGTTGGTCTGTAAGAACTTGCATAAAATGTTTTCCACATCGCGTCCCATCTCGTCTATACGTCTCTGAACGGTGTTATTGCTCAAAGGTATTCTCTTTAAAATATCATGTGCTTGCTTGTACAACACATTGTTAAGGACCTCCGCAATGGCTGGTAAGATAAGCTGCTCTCCAATTGTGAGGGGTTTCCCCGACTTCGCTATTAGTAAAGATATATTATAGGACGCTCGTAACACATCATTGTATTTAATAGATGATGACGCAAACATCGATCTTATGGATGGCCTTTTGTCTAGTTTTTTCTTTAAGTGCTTGAAAAAATGTCAAAGGCTTACTTTTCTTGTCAGCATGTACTCTTGATAAATGGTCATCCATTTTGAAGGCTTCATGGCATCGTTACTGGATACTTTTTCACATATGAGACACATCGGCAATGTTGATTTGATGGAGATGCAATAAATCCGAACTTCAAGTAGTCCAAACTGTACTGTCTGCATTTTTTTTTCGTGTCCGCCATCATAGAACTCTCAGTAATCCTGCAAATAAAAAAAATAAGAAACTACCTAAATAAAAACAATAATAAACTGTTAAATTTGAACACTATCTTATTTTTATCACACCCAGGTAATGGATGTTTGTTAGGTATTACTGACTTACTCATTGATAAACTTGGATACCTATATTAGGTAAGTAACTATAGTAGGTAATTAGGTATAGAAAATTTGTATTAGTTACCTAATACAAATTTTCTAGGTACTAGGTACCTATCAGCATAAGAACGAAAACCAAAGCAAACTGAACACTTCAAAGTTTAGGTACCTACGTACTTAACAACTTAAGTGTAAGTAATTTTTACAAATACTTTTATACCTACCTATTTAAAATAATATGTTGTTTACCATAGGGCAAAAAAAAAATTACAATCAAATACTAAAACAAATTAAACTAGTAAATTTAATATCACACAGTGGGGCAATGCTGATGCGCTGTGTTGGATAAAAACTGTTTGGTACTTACACTAAATATTTCATAAACTGCAGATATTGTATGGTTACGCTATTAACTTGCGTAGGGAGCTCAGCATTTTATAAATTCTTTTTCAGTCACTTTACTTCACTTAATTTAGCTATGTAATAACTTTGTAATGTCTTGAAATAAATGAGTACTTATATGAGTTATTATCATTCAAGCTCCAACGAATTTCAAAACGCAAATGAACTTTCAACCTAAGTGCAAGCTCATTAAATAGTAAAATATCAGGAACACGTTTGGACTTGTTGATCGTTCGTGTTAAGTTGCGTAAGCGTCAAATAGAGAGCAAGTCAAAACGCGCCTGAAAGACGTACACTCGAACTCATTATCTTGCACAAACTTGTCCACACTAACATGCCGAGTTTTTCATCTTGTACGAACTTGAGACTTTACATTACTACATCAATGCTATTTCCTACAAAAATATTAATTATTCTTAGTACACGTAACACAACATAAACAATACAGTACCTACCTATCTTGAAAGTTTTAAATAAGAACTTGTGTTAATTTAATAGGGGTCGATTTTTAGACCTCATCAACACCCAAAATCAGTTTTCGTTTATGTCGACCCCTAGTAAACCAAGGGGTCGATATCGACCACTTTGGGAATCCCTGTCATAGACTAATCATTGGTCTCGCTGAGCGCTCTACCAGACCGAGCTGACGTGCTTGTCAAATACTGCAATAAAAACTCAGCTATGGTCGGCTTACCCTAACCAGTCATATTGAAAGCTTTATAACTGGTGTACATTCCGAATATTTTATTCAATTTTAGTTTTAATCGGAAAAAAAGCCAAGTTTTGTAGTGAAAGTATGTAAAAATAATTCTACAAGAAATAAGAAGGACACTGGGATCACATATAATCATATAACTTCGTATAATTTATAAATTTCAACATAAAATTACATGAACTCAAAACACCATTCAGTGTTGAGCATATATTCAAGTTCCCAGTGGTTGATATTTTAATGATGTGAATTTATTGTCAGTATATTTTATTATAATATAATATCCTATTTCATTTATCTAACCTAGTTATTATGATTCTACCCATGGAACTAAGTAACTAATCCCCAGAAGTATAGGTCAAAAAATATTTTAAGAATATGAAAATTTTACAGTTAAATATATTATGTGTAATACAGTAATTTTCATTATTTTTCTAAAGAAGAAGCCCATAAGAATAATATATTGATATATTAACTTTAAATTAATTGTCAATCCTACTATTCTACTACTATAATTATAAATGTCAAAGTACAGTGTTCCTGTGGAATACTGTATTTACATGGGTGAGACCGCAGGCAAAAGCTAGTTTTTAAGTATTTTCTAAGCTACATTTATAACCAATAACTTTACAAATAGATCACATCATAAGATATTTTTCTCATTAAATCGGGCAAAAGTTGAGTAGCTGGCATCACAAGTTTTCAGGCCCACTAGAATTTGATACATGTATGTCAATTGCCACTTTACACACTACATTAAAAAGTTGCCGCATTGTCGAAGCTCTTGTTGTTAAGTAATGCTATATCTTGTCGAACGCCCAGCGAGATCAATAATTTATCTATGGTTATTGTATAGCTTTACTTTCATTTTATCATGAGAAATTAATTTCCTGAAATAATTTGAGTCGCACGATATTTAACCATTCAAGACTGTTTGAATAAATCCATTAAATCTATTTAGAAAATATAAAATAACCAATAAATAGATTACATATTACAAAACCTATTAGAATGTCTTACCGATCTCACTATTCTTGAAAGAAACATTTGTAACAAAAATTGTAATACAATAAAAATTAGATATTTGGAAATATAAAAAGTTTAGTTATTAAATTTTTCTTTTAGCTATTTTATATGAAATAACCTTATATTTAAGTGACATTGACATTTGATAGCTGTGTGATTAATTTTTTTTGTTTATTAAATGGCATTGCCTTATAACCATTTGCCAGTGTCAAGTTAAAAAGGCGGGAATAGAACTTTCGTTTCAATTTTCAACACCGTATTCCTAAATCGTCAAGTCTAAAGTCTAGTCAAAGTCCAAATAAATAGGCGGTACAGTCAATGAGTCATGTCAGTCGATTCAGTAAAGTGGTAGAAGCTTTGCTGAAAGTTCCTAGGAAGTTTTGGAGGGAGCAAAAAAAATAGCACGTTTTTAAAAGTTGTACCACTTACCCATACTTGTGCACGATAACGAAAATATAATGGTTAATATTCTACCAATATTAAGTATTAAGAAGTATTAAGAAATAACACAAATTTATGAAGGCTATACAAAAACCACAACGTCACCCGTTGAATTCCCGGCGAAACTCCCTGTGAGCCGTTGCCTGTTTGATTTTTGTAAAATTTTTATCATTGCATTGAAGTTTATTAAGCTATTGCATAGCTTCTATCGCGGGCCTTGAGCGCGGGTACCGAATCCAGAAATTCCGTAACGAAAAAACCTCACGCTCCGTGCATGTCTAACGTCGTTTCAGTTCGGCAGTCTTCGACACGGCGTTGTGTGCGTGCGATTAGACGTATTGTACGACTCTACGAAACTCGCACGAATCGAGACGAGCTGCTCCGAAATCGGACGAATACATAAGCAGCTGTTTATGAGAAAGTATATAGATGTATAGGTATTTATGTACAACAGTGAATAGCTGTACTTGTAAAATTTGTGTATAAAGTGTTTTGAATATGAATGAACAAAGTGCATTTATTATTAATGAAGAAAGTCACGAAAAAATAGCGAAAGAAAATGAGTGAGTACTCTATATACATACATTTTATTATTATCACAAATGCAGTATTAATTTTGAATTGCAATAGCTTTACCGCGGCAGTCCCCGAGTGCCACACGTCTTTTTTGTATTAGGTCCTTACATATGAAATTGGCGTTTTGCTGTACTGGCCACTTTGATCTCAAATATATCTTCTTTGCTTAGGAATTTCAAATTTATACCGCTATTTACTCATGCATTTGTGTTTCAAAAACCGTTATTCATTTGTTTTTTCCTCTTTTGGGTTCTTCTTTGCGTCACTTTGTTTACAAAATGGAAAACTTGGAATATCGTATTATTTTCGAGTACGAGTTCCACCGTGGCACCAGTGCTGCAGAAACGGCTCGAAGGGTTAATGATGTGTATGGCGGCGGTGTCGCAAAAGAAAACACAGTGCGTTTTTGGTTCCAACGTTTTCGTTCTGGAAATTTCGATCTGCAGAACAAGCCCCGTGGACGGCCGGAGACCAGAGTTGATAGTGAAGAATTCAAGGCTATTGTGGCAACGGATCCATTGCAAACCACGTCCGAATTAGCAGCAGGCTGCGGTGTTAGTGATAAAACTGTTTTAATCCACTTGAAGCAAATTGGGAAGGTGAAAAAGCTTGAAAAAGGTTACCTCATGAATTGAGTGCAGCGAACCGACAATCGCGCGTCGACTGCTGCGTTACATTACTTAAACGGCACAATAATGATGGGATTTTAAATCTAATCATTACCTGTGATGAAAAGTTGATCCTGTACGATAATCCGAAACGCTCATTGCAATGGCTGAACCCTGACAAATCAGCCAAAGCCTGCCCCAAGCGAACATTGACTCAAAAACATGTACTTATGAGCGTTTGGTGTATTAGTGCCGGTGTCGTTCACTACAGCTTTCTTAAGTCTGGCCAGACCAGAGAGGCCGACAGATGTCTATTGCCAGCAACTGCAAATCATGATGGAAAAGCTAGGTGCAAAAGAACCGAGGTTGGTCATTCTCTCTAGGCCACTGCTGCTTCAGGACAACGTTAGACCATACACTGCACAACAGATGCCTAGCAAATTAGAGGAGCTTCAATTGGAATGTCTAACACATCCACCGTACTCCCAGGACCTTGCTCCAACAGATAACCATTTTTTTCGAAATGTGGATAACTTCTTGTAAGGGAAAAAATTCAACTCCGATGAGGCAGTCCAAAGCGCCTTCAAAGATTTTATTGATTCTTCTACGAATGTTTTTTTTAGGAAAGGAATCAATGAACTACCTATGAGATGACAAAAGTGTATAGATAGCAATGGTATATATTAATATAAATATATTATGTTTAAAAAAAATCGACTTTATGATCCTCCTTTACAAAATGCCAATTTCATATGTAATGACCTAATATAAAACGCAGTGGCCCATAGAGTTCTATACATACTCCCCCTTACTAATAAAAATATTTACACAACGGATAAATATACAACGTTGCTATCTTTTTCTATCATGTGACATTTCCAACGTATCAGACAAAGACAGCAACGTTGTTTAAGTTATCCATTGTGTAAATAGTTTTATTAGTAAGGGGGTATATCGATAAGGATAAAAAATAATACAGTCGAAACTGTTTTTAATTCCTGATGTCACCGCGTCATACATAGAATAAACAATTATATACTAGTCGTACAAAAATCTGCTCATTTACAGCTTGCCTTTGTGTAATTTATTCATACATAGAGCATTATTTAAGTTGGCTCTAAGAATCACATTTTTATAAATTAAATTTTAAAATTGTTCAATATAGATACATAAATCCAAAAGAAATAGGTAGGTATTTAGATTTACGCAATTAAAAATTATAAGCAAATAAAAATATTGCCCATCTCTTTCTCGCAAAACAATTTGTTACGTCCCAAGTTGCTACCGCCATACATTTTGTAATGACAAATGTATGGCGGGTGCAACTCGTGACGTCACAGGCCGATATATCGCTCTCTTTCATATTTTAAATTAAAATTGTTTGTATCCTCATTATTTTTAAGATATACAAAAATGGGTTCTAGATTGTTTATCAACATGTTGTCTAACATCGAATAGACAAAAAATTTTTTTTAGGCAACAAGCCTATTAAAGTTGCGGATTGATGATTATTTGCATTGGAATATTTTTTGTATTCATATATCATTACTTGTCACTTGGAGTTTTGCCGGGGAGTTCAATGGGTGATGTTGTGGAATTTGTAAAACTTCATAAATTTGTGTTATTTCGGTTCTTAATGTGTAGTATTGGTAGAATATTAACCATTAAATATTCGTTATTCGTTAAATATTCGAACTTACTGTAAAGCTTCTACCACTTTACTGAATCGACTGACATGACTCATAGACTGTACTGACTATATATTTCGACTTTGACTAGACTTTAGACTTGACGATATAGGAATACGGTGTTGAAAATTGAAACTTAAGTTCTATTTTCCGTCTTTTTAACTTGACACTGGCAAATAGTTATAAGCCGACGTCATATATAAATAAATAAAAAAAAAACTTGTCACCTCTTGTCACAGTCAGAGACAAAATCAAAGACAAAACGAGGCAAAGGTTAGACACTTATTGTAGGATCCATCATCCAATGTTTAATTTTACATAGTAATTTTTATTTCTCGAATTAAATGGTGAATCATTAATAGTTATTTATATCACCAGGATGGCTTCCACCGGCAGCACACCCTTCCCGAAATGGCAACTGGCGATCCTCCTCGGTGCCCCCTTAGCTATTGGCTTAGGTTACCTTTATCTAAAAAATAGATTTGAGGATCCCGAAAAGAAGAAAGTGGCAGAATTAAACGCAAAAGCCACCATATCATTAGATAACGATGAGAACGCGAAGGCCTCCGAGTCTGCCATAGACCGTGCCATGAAACTCAAGGGTGCCGGAAACCGAGCATTTCACGCTGGCGAGTACGATAAAGCCATCGCTCTGTACAACGAAGCTATCGAAGCCTGTCCACCGGATCGTCCTATCGATTTGGCCACATTCTACCAGAATCGTTCGGCGTGCTACGAGAAACGGGAGATGTGGGAACATGTTAAAGAAGATTGTACATTTGCTTTGAAACTAAACGAAAAGTATGTTAAAGCCTTTCTACGTCGTTCTCGTGCCGCTGAGAAGAGTGGTGACCTCGTTTTGGCTTTAGAAGATGTCACTTCTGCCTGTATTTTAGAAAAGTTTCAAGTGCAAAGTTCTCTTGTGAATGCTGATCGAATTCTTAAAGCTCTCGGTAGGCAGCACGCACGTGAAGCATTGGCTAAGAGGAAACCTGTAATGCCATCAAAGCATTTTATCAAGACTTATTTCTCTGCATTCTCTGAGGATCCAATTGCAAAGATTAAACTAGACGAGAAAGCTACCAATGGATTTGCTAAGGCGAAGCGTGCTCTCGATTCTCAAGATTACGAGAATGTCGTAAGCTATTGTACCGAAGAAATAGAAGCTGAAGGAGCATACAAATATGAGGCTCTACTACTCCGTGCTACCTTCTACTTGCTACTGGGAAGACACGAGGATTCTAAAGTTGATCTGGGTAAAGTGGTTGACAGTGATGCCCCCACTAAAATTAGGGTCAATGCTCTTATCAAACGGGCCTCACTCTACACACAGCTGGAGAACACTGAACAGTGCTTAGAAGACTTTGCTAATGCTGCCAAGTTGGACCCCAAAATATCTGATATATACCATCACCGTGGCCAGGTCTACTTACTGTTGGAGCGTATGGAAGAGGCTACAGCTGAGTTTGCTAAGGCAGTAGAACTTAACCCAGAATTTTCAATTGCTTTTATACAAAAGTGTTATGCCGACTACAGACATGCCCAATTACACAAGAACATTAATGCATTGTCACAAGTGAGATCAGACTTTGAGAAGGCTCTGGAAAGGTACCCCAATTGTGCGGAGGTGTACATCTTGTATGCACAGGTGTTGTCCGACCAGCAGGAGTGGGGTAGGGCAGAGTCATTATTTGAATCAGCATTGTCTGTAGACCCTAACAATGCCACTCTATATGTACACAAAGGACTTGTACAGCTACAGAAGAGCACAGACTTTGATAAAGCTGTTAAACTAATTAACAAAGCAATTGAAGTAGACGACAAATGTGATTTTGCATATGAAACTTTAGGCACTATAGAAGTACAGAGGTAAGAATTATTTATTCACTTATGTATTGTATTAATTATCATCAATATTAGGAGATAATTTAAACATGCCACTTTCATTAATTTTTAAATCACAGTAATAATTAAAGTATTGTATAGTCTGTATAAAATTTGACAGTATATCCTTTACAATATTTCGATACCTCCAAAGTACACTACGCCAACTAAAATTTTCGTAAATTTATTTTTTTACCTAAATTGACTCAACATATACCAATTGTTATGCTCACTAAATTCCAATTAAAAAATAATAATAACAAAAAAGTTTTGATAATTACATAACGCCAAGTAAACGTACTTTTGGAAAATACACGATGAATATCCCGCCAACTCGGATTTGCGGTTTGTATACGGGCATGCGTTCGATTACCGAGCGGGGAATACCCCGCCAAGTAGTATTGGCGGAGAGTCGTGCGGAGGGAGCGTGCGGCAATGTTTGTTTACTATATGATAACGATAGTTGGTGGTGTGTCGCCGGTTTGTATGCGTTTGCGCAGGTTTTACTATGTGATTATGTGTGATTCAATTATAGTTTTCTACTTAATGTCCAATTAATGATCTTTGGACGAAAAGAATGTATCTAAAGCGTGGAAAGTATTTATTTGAATACATAATTAAAACAAAAGGACACTCATTTAACAAAGGGTGACGAGAAAAAGCAAGATTTTAACCAGGAAAGAGGTAATTAGAGTTCATAATTACTGATCATCTACAAGATAGTTTCAAAAAACACAAGTTTTTATTCTAACAATTGAAAGTTGTAATAATATTTCTAGTAGTTTACTCAAGATCGAACGATACTGCGCCATCCCAAGTTGGCGGTCTGTATTTCGGTTGCGTTCTAGTTCATTCTGACTTGGCGGAATTTTCTACTAATTAAATGTTGAAATGAATTATATTTATGACTTTAAATTGAATTAGTCTGGTCTAGTATTAGTCTAATATTTTGTAGCCAATATAAAAATTCCACATAAATTTACTTTTAATATTATTTTCTTACTTCAATGTCATTTTACCTATACAGGCCACACAGTTTTGTTTTTTGAATACCCAACGTTCATTTGTTGTTTTATATTAGGGCTGTATTTGAGGGTTAAAGTAAAATACTATATAAAATAATAAAAATATTAGTAAAATGATGAATAAAGAACAATAAGTAAGTACAGTTGTATAGAGGTTCAGTTAGTTTAAAATAACAACTAAAGAAATATCTATCCATAAGTTTTTTTTACAGTATCGTCTCCAGTACCTGATGATTTTAGTATCACACCCCTTTTTTCGACAATTTATGAGGATGTATTTCAAGAACAAATAGAGCAATGCGATGATTTGCTTTTACCACAATACTCCTCTCCAAGTCATGCGAAACAAGATCAGGTTACAACAGCTGATGTGAATCTATACCCCGCCACAGAATTCGATTCACCGATAAATCATTGTTCCCCTAGTTTAGCTGCTGCTGGTATGCAAGAGCCTTCTCCGATGACATTGACACCACAATGTGTAGAACCTCTGTTTTCGTGCAGCTTAGAAAATAATGATTTTGACAAAACCGAATGTACCCCAATGCATTCACCCTGTTGCGACTATTTTTCTGACCCTGCTGACGAAACTTTGGTACCGACGACGACTACTCATGAAGATGTTGATGTAACACTAACAACCGTGAATATTCCCTCATTAAACGAAGATGTATCACCTGTTACGCCTTTGCACCCACTTTATAATGCTACAAATTCAGAGTCGTATACGAATCCATTGTCAATTTCTTCCACTGTTACATCCAGCGATTGCACAAATTTTGAGGGCAGTGAAACAAGTCCTCCAAAAAAATAAACGGACATACACGTGGAAGACTGGATGGCCACAAAAATAAAACGCTTATGTAATATGGGGCAGGAATATACTTCTAGACGTGGGACAGTCAAAGAATCAAGAAAAATTAAACCAAGTTGTAGTTGTCGCCTGCGTTGTGGGGAAACATTTACTGAAGAAATACGCTCGGAGCTATTTTCTAACTTTTGGGGTACTGGAAGTCATGTCAAGCAATGGCAAATTATTTGCAAATATGTCGATCGAAATAAGAAACGGTCTTGTACTAATCTTAATAACGAAGTCATTCGCCGATCATACACACTGCATTATCATCTTCCAATAAAATCAAATGATGAAACAACATTGGAAAAAGTATGCAAAACGATGTTCTTGAATACCTTTAGTATAAGCAAGGATTTTGTTTATACTGCTTTATAAAAAAAAACATGATTGTACCGATTTTGACGATCTTATTGATGGCAGAGGTCGCCATAAAAACCATAATCGAGTAGTCACTGATGAAATGAAGCAAAGAGTACTTGAGCATGTTAATTCCTATGCACCCTTAGAATCACACTATGTCAGAAAAAGATCAAGCATAAAGTATTTAGATCCTTCATTATCATTTTCAAAAATGTTTAAAATGTATCCAGCCTGGTGTGTAGAAAACGGGTATAATAGTCCAGTGCACACTTTAAGTCAATACAAGGATATAGTCAATGCTAATTTGAAGATAGGTTTTCATGCTCCTAAAAAGGACCAATGCGACAGTTGCCATCAATTTAAGAACACACCTGAAGTTTCTGATGAGCAAAAGGAAAAATATGCATCTCACCAAAAAGAAAAAGAGTATTCCCGAAAGTTAAAACTAGAAAATAAAGTATTAGCAACTAACGATAACAAAAAAGCATGCATTGTGTTCGATTTCCAGAAGGTACTAAGCGCACCTCATGGGAACATTAGTATTAATTACTACAGACAAAAGCTTAACGTGTATAATTTTACCGTGTATGACATGGCGTCTAAAGAAGCGTATTGTTACATGTGGGATGAGCAAACAGCAGGGAGAGGGGCGAATGAGGTTGCTAGTTGCCTTTACGATTTCTTGTCAAAATTGGCTTCAAAGGGAATTACTGAAGTTTATTTTTGGTCAGATAACTGCGCAAGACAAAACCGTAACCGGATTGTCTATTACATGTACCAGTAGCTGCAAGTAAACTAAAAATAAAAAATTTCCATCGCTTTATGGAAAGGGGGCACACCCAAAATGAGGGTGATTCGGTCCACGCCCTGATAGAAAAATCAGCCAAAGGAAAAGAAATTTATTCGCCAGATGAATGGTATTCATTAGTTCGCTGGGCAAAAGTTAATGACAAACCCTATAATGTTATAGAGGTTAAGCAAGATATGATTTTAGATTTTAAAAAGGGTATTGCTAACAAAAATTGGACCAAAAATGTTTGCAATGAAAAGGTTTCTTGGAATAAAATCAAAGAGATTGGGGCTACTCCAGAAGAGAAAGGAATTTTACGTTATAAATACAGCTTAAGTGATCTTGAAAGTCAGCAGATACAGTGTCTTAAGAAATCAGGTACAAGACAATCACGTCCAGAACCTTTGCCAGACAAAGCGTATGAAAGTTTTTTAAAATAAATAAAGCTAATTACAATGACTTAGTTTACTTCTGCGAGAATAACATAATACCTCAAAAATATCATAGTATATATAAGAATTTGACCATGACAGAAGTCAACCACGATAGTGATAGAAGCGAAGAAGAGGATGGATCTCGTTCAAAGTTACCTATTAAGTCTTTTTTATTCAAATTTTATAACTTTATACAATCATATTACATAATTTATCTCATCATTGATCTCTAAATTGAAAGATATATACTGAATATTATAAAAAAGTGTTGAGAAGATTATTATAAGTAATTTTTGTTCGTTTAAATTATTTTAAGTTCTTTTTTTTTAGTGATTGATCTCAAATTCGTTAAAAAATAATAATATTATATTACTGCCATAAGGTATTATAATTTAATACGTTTGATTTACTAATTCTACAGAAAATTGTTCTAAAATATTCATTTATAATAAAACTTAATATTCATAAAATCTTTTGTATTTTTACCTACTATTCTACACAGTACTAACTACTATTTATTAAAACAATTTCAATAAAATTATATGATTTGCGTTTATTTCCTGTTATTAATAGTAATAATCGAACTAAGTTTATAATTCTAAAGCAAAAATAAAATAATATACGATTTTATTCGATTCTTATACTGAATAAAAAGCTGAGTACTTACAGCATTTAAGCAATTCTACGCTATGTATTTGTTAGCGGGTTATATTAGCACCCATGATTTTATTGATTTCCCAGTTACAAAATGCTAACTTTTTTAAATTTTTAATAAAAAGTTTAGGAGCTGTACTAGCAAGGTATGGTAGTTAATTTAGTATAAATTATTACTATGTTCAAAGTACGATGCAACTATGTATGTATTTTTTTCTGATATGGATTTATTTACGACTTTTGTATATTCTGGTATCCCACAATACAATCCGCTAACTGCGAGTTAGAGGCGTGTAACAGAATGTTAAATGTCACTTTTCCGTATTAAACTCCGCTAACTAGAGCTAATTATAAAACTATCAATTAATTTAAAAATCACGTTATGCAAAATAAAACAACAGTAAATAAACTACTCATACAAAAAAAACCATTTAAATCATTGCAATAATAAAATAAATATCAACTATTTTACTTTGGGAGCTTCTCCTGTAAACCTACTATTTCCAAGTTAGCGTAGTGTACTTTGTAGGTATCGATTTATTGTTTCAAATAATTTTTAGATTTTGAATCTTTGTTGGTAATTTTATTATTGTACCTATCATTTGTTTTCACTGCAAGACTTTAATTACTAAACAACGATAAAAAAAGGATTGTGTGGTTCTATGAAACCACGGTAAAAGTGAAACTTAATAACAAAATAGCGTGGAGCACTGGCACAAATGAGTACTAGTCTATACACTACATGGTCAGCTGATGCGAACTATAGGCGCCGCCATATTGGCCTCGGCTGCTCTGACGAGCCTTTCACTTTATCCCTACTCCGCGGCCGACCGTCATGCGACATGCAACACACAGACGAAAAAGTTTGAGTTTAAAAGTTTCACTTTGCAGTTTCAAACTGCATAGATTCTGTTATTTTAATTCAATTACTAGATTATCTACTCAATGTACAACAAAACCTGGCTACAGCAAAGCCAAAAGGAAGGGTAGTGATTTTGGCAGTCTGTAAATATATGTTTGTTCGTTTCGCCATAGCGTCTAAAGGACTGATCCTATTTGAAAAAATAAGGTGTCAATAGATTCATAATAAGAGCCAGGGTAACATAGGCTATATAATTTACGCAGTCAGGTTATAGTCTTACATACACAATTATAATTATTAAGTGTTATGATGCAGATATATAAGAATGCAATAGCTAATAAGGACACTACACAAAACGGCCGTCTGGGAGATCCCTCACCTCAGGCCAGTCGAGCCTTCAACTTGTATGCGGCATGTAGAACATAATATAGTATTAACAGTTTATCTTAAACATACAAATTTTATCTATATATATATATATTATACAGATAAAATTTGTATGTTGTTTGTATAACATGAGTTGTATCAGTGTGTCACTTGAAAATTACTGATATGCTTTAGAATCCATTGTTCATACAAATTGTAGATAATACAATATTATCTTAGAATAACTATTGTATTATATAATAAAACAACATATTATGTGGTAACATCTGTTGCAATAAATATGTAGTAGTTCTTTTGGTAATTTGTACATTGAACCTTATCATATCGATACAAATTATATTACTGATAATATTATCAAAACTTTCACTGAGATAATAATATCATAGAAAGACAGACAAGTAATGCTATTTTAGAAGGCTTAATCATTTAATATAAGAGCTTTTTTACTTAAACACAATACTTCTGTTTTCCAGGGGCAACTTAAGGCGGTCACTAGAATTGTTTGAAAAAGCAATAGCACTTGCCAAGACAGAGCAGGAGATGACTCACCTCTTCTCGCTCAAAGATGCAGCAGCCGCACAGCTGAAGGTATCTGAGCGCTGGGGACTGGACTGGACTGTCAGTTAGAGCTTGTAACTGGCCAACCACACGCGCAAAACTAACAAAATGGTTCTGATACATTACATTATTTCTGTTGTACCCTTTTTTTAATTATATTAATCAATGACATCCTAAATGAAATTCTTAAATGGATTTTATAAAAGTAATTAATCCAGAGTGAGATAGTATTCTACTATTTGACAGTACAATTTTGTGTTCAATTGTATCAGTAACAACTTTATACTTGTTTGGTCAGTATCCTTACCATTGTGAGAGGAAAGGGGGTTTGTTTCCAATTACTATGGCGCCCAATATCCAGAAAAACAAAATATGTGTGACCAGGTGAAATTTAAAAATACCTCCAAATTATTGTATTTATCATGTCCGCCGCCAACTCAAATTTTGGTTCGTGTTATAACATGCCCTGTAGAATATTTAAGTTATATCTTTCAACAGTGTAAACTGTAAAAAGGACAATGTTCTTTTATGGAAATTGTTTGTCCTTTATAATAAATATTACACAATTGAAATGACATTTTATGTTAAATCTGTGTGCTGGTATATAAGTTTTAAACTCTACTTTGTGGTTCCTTCATAAAAAACTGGCAATGTGCATAGTGCACTTGTAGATAGAATTTAATCTAGCATAGTATGTTTATAAAACTGAATGATATAAAGCCACACCTAACAAATATCTGGACTGTATTTTCTCTGTAACTCCTCACTGATTTTATAGCATTATACTTCACATTGAAGTTTCTGCCTGTGTATTTTTGAATGAATTAGTCTGAAAACTGCATTTAAATTTTTAAGGGCCACATTTTATTTAAAATTGTATTATATGTAATTATTAATTATATTTTATGTGGAGGTAGATTGTTGTATATATTTTTTTCTTCAATGTTGGCTTAACATTTTGGCTTAGAAGAAACGGCTTATGTTATTTTTTTTGTAGAATTTTGAACATAATATTGTTTTTTTTTAATATAATTTACAGACATTACTTAAACTAAATTGTAACTTGTTAAATTATTATCATATTGAAGTACTTCATATTGTATAATAAATATCCTAGCAAAGTACTTATTCAAAAATATCAATTTTATTATGTGTTAGGTGCCATGCGTGATGTTGCCATTTTCAGGTTAAATATAAAAGACCCTTAAAATTATAGCTATGTATTGCAAAAGTAAATGTGGGGTTTAATTAGTATAACTGTATAATGCAAATGTATGGATTTGGACTGGAATGCTTCCATAGGACTAAAATACAATAATAATATACTCTGTCTCTTTTCACACAAGCGGAAAAGAGACAGAATATGAGTTCCATTTCATTTTAGTAAAAAGTGAGACGTGGTAATGAGTATAATCTTCATGTTTCTTATTAAACACTTCAAGAACCCCATTATCCGAATAAAATTGAAATTGAACTATAAATACGCATTCTTGTTTAATTGAGTCGCTTGAGACGGGAGGTTTTTGTGAATTTTGTTGAAGTGCTTTGGAGTTGGTGGGCGCGGCGCGGGCGGCGTGTTTGAAATCGGTGCATTCTGTGTATTTGTTAGGGTAGTATGAAATTTACCATTGTACGTTGCTGTGTTTTATTATGCTAAGCATTTATTTAGGTATGTTTTCAATGCACCTCTAAATTGCCAGCTAGATTGTGAGTAGAGTTAGAGATAACAAATATGGTTCTACAAATTAAAGTTGTTACCTCACCGATAGTTATAGTTTCAAATTATAAAAACTTCATTATTGATATCGAATGTGTTTTTCTTATAAAAGTTATACGCCTGTAATAATTAAAAAACCTGCCAAGAGCTTTGCCTATACGCAATCTTTGATGACCATGAAGAATTTTTTTATAACCTTATTTATGAGGGCCTAAAAAGGCCGAAAACCGGCGAGATTGCTATGTGAGAATAGCAAATAGCAATCTCGCCTTTCCTCAAATTGTAAGCATACAAACATTGCATTTTAACACTCCTACTAGTAAAAAGATATAGGTACCTACACAACTTATTTAAAATTAATAAATTTCCCTTTTTACCAAAATATGACTTTTCCAACGTATCAGAGAAAGACAGCAACATTGAATAGCTTATCAGTTTATCAGTTGTGTAAATATTTTTATCAGTAATTGTCTAGGACTCCGGTGGAAGACTGAAAAATGTGAATTACCTATCGAAATTATTGTCGAAATAGTCACTCATCTGTTGCTCAGTGACATAAAATGATAAATATTATAACAACTAAGGTTATGACGTAGGTAGTACTGTACAACATTTTCTTTTGCACTAGGACACCTCAAAATAGTTACAACACAAAGGAAGTGACCGGAACGACTGCAGATGTAGTTGAACTACGGATTTACACGTGAGATTCAACGGCGCTGTTTAGTAAGTGTTTTTTATGTTATGCCTGGGCGAGCGGCAACTTGTCCGATGTAACATGATCTAGAAGGCTATGCTGTTATACATATTGCTTTTGTACTTATTTCTCCTACACCCCTGTTTGTGTACGCTGTGCTTCAATGGCACGCTGAGCTTCAAGCAGTACGGCGAGGATCCGCTGACGTCGCCGCCGCTGTTCAGCACAGCGCGGCAATGGGCGCGCCTGCGTTGTTCGCTCACGGTTAAGTGCGATGGTAGGTCTATCAGAGTAGTTACTGAATTTTAATTAATTTATCCCGCGGGAATCTTATGCGTAGTCTGGCCGAACTGTAACGAGACTGGCTACTACAAGCGATCTGGTATATAGCTACGCTGTTTTCGTCGATGCGGCACGTGCATCAGTGCCTGCCCATAGTCCCGTGCGAGTTTCCGCTCTTTCCGTGAACTAGCTGATTTTTGTGATTGCTATTAGCGAGAATAGCAGAATTTTGTGAACTTTGGCATTCGACTTCGTGTTAAATTCGGAAAATCAGCAAGTGTGACATTTATGAAGCTAAAACAGGCCTTCAGGAAAAAGTTACCTATCCCAAGTTCCGTTTTTGAACGATAGACTGTATGGTCTATCTTCGTCTTATCCTGTATGTAGGCTTATCCTCGTTAGAAATTGTAACTGGCTCACGCCCATCACGCCTGTGAAAATTAAAAAGTGGAAATGTTCTTTAGCAAATAAACGAACGTAAAAGAAAATTTAGGAGCAAAGAAAACTGTTTGTCAAAACTGGCAACATGACAATGTACTCAACAAAGTTATATGAATAAAAGAAATAATAAAATCAATATGCACTGGTGGTTAGGTTCCTTACTTCTGAGTGTTCTGGGTTCCGAAGCCCTCATGTGTTACAACTGTTCCTCCACTTACAAGGACCTCGGGGAGTGTGCAGGGACCTTTGTCACTCCTCACATGCAGTTCAACTCGAGCCGCCTAAACTTGATAAACTGTGATGTTGGTTAGATCATTAGGTATTATTGATGCTAGCGGAGAACAAACACATCTGAGTATTTGTACCCGGCAAGTTGCTACGACACAAGACGAAGCGATACTTTTTAAAGACAACTACAGAAGTGAATTGCTTGCCCAAAGTCCTAGACCTGCTCGCATACAAATCAATATTATCTATCAGCGATTATTCAATTATTTTTAATTGCTCAAGTCCAATCACGTTTCTTACCTATTCTACTTCCAAATTCTTTTAATTCCACCATTTTGTTAACAGAGAACGCGATGTGCTACCTGCGGTCGTGGTCTGCGCGGGCGGTGCACGCGTGGATCGTGCAGCGCGGCTGCTACTCCGCGCCGCCGCGCGACCCCTTCCTGCAGGAGATGAGCACGCCCACCAGGGCCATGACGTGCAAGGAGGAAAGGTGTGTGTTTTGTGTATCATAGTGTGTATCAAGTACCTACCTATCGATCTTCTAAAATTCATTAAAATAATAGTTTAGGTTTTAGACAGAATGTTTGATAGAACGTACGTAGTCAATCTATCTAATATAACAAAATAACTAGAAAAGGTCCAATGTCGGCCATACGTCATGCGAGAGGTCAAATGATCTGTCTTCACCCCAGCATTTTCATTTCACGAATTGACTACATTCTATCAAACATTCTGTATACTAGGTACATGATTACGACCAAAGAGGGCCAAAGACTAGCTCTGCAATTATTTTCATATTGTGATTTGATGACAGATGCTGAGAGCTTACCTTTTGCAAACTTCAAGAACTACATCACCTAACCCCAAACACTATAATTTACACGAATAGTCGATCACATAGGTACTGCCCTACCTTTTTGGACTTTAGAAACAAGGCTGTCTCAACATAGAGATCTCAATAGCTTAAGTCGGGTTTGTACAGGGTGACTACTAGATAGGTAATAGATAATATATATATATTTTAGGTTGCCAGATGCGGAGTACAAGGTGTGTCTATGTAAAGCGGACTGGTGCAACTCGGAGGTGTCCGTTAAATATCACATAAAAGGAATACTTTTTATATTGTTCTCTATCGCCATATTGGTGGTCTTTCGGGGAGGGATGCTCGATGTCTAATGAATGGTAAATTATCTTGTTTATTCTTATTTTTTATACACATGCAAGTACGTATTCTATTTTTGATATAATTATAAGATTAGTAATTTTGTATATAATATAAATTTGATTGTTGATCAGGTACCTACGTTTATGAAAATTACATTGTAGAAAAATCGTTTTAATTTAATACCTACCTATAGCTATAACCTACGTCCTACGCCATGTACCAAGTAGGTAACTGATGATGTGATCACCAGTTAGAAGCTCAATTGCATACTTAGTAATTAAAGGCTTAAGCTGGAGGTCGCGAGTTCGTATCTCGCCGAAGGGACAAAAGTTTTTACTGTAATATAATGATAATAAAAATCTTCAATATGTGTACAGAATAAAAGTATTAAATATATTTCCGTTGTCTGGTACCTGATAAATACAAGTTCTTCGGATTATTACAGGACCAGATTGACGTGGTGTGGAAGCACCATAGATATAATTGTTATTATTTATACTAATTGGGAAAAGCGTGAAATTGTTTAAATATCGTGAGTACATAGAGCCTAGAGATAGTAAAAACAAAACACGTTTTTGCCTCACCAACTATAGAAATAGTTTTTCTGGTGGACATGTCTCATTGTTCGAGAATCAATTAATTATTTATCTGCCGACTTCCTGCGATCGCGCCGTTTAGGCCGACGACGCGGCTTTCACTCGGTCTAGGCTCTATTCCGCGAAGAGCAGAAACGCCGCGCCGCGTGTCAGTGGGCCGCGTCCGCCGACGCGGACGGCACTTTTTGTGCACACACATAATTAGATAAACAGTCCATGTTATGCCGTTTCCGATCGCGAGTTTGTTTCGCCGGCTCTTCTCAAAGAATTCACAAATGACAACTTTTCTCAGTGGGATTGATGACTTTTGATTGCCGGACTGTTTTTCAGATAGGTTTTTATAGGATTAGGATTAATGATATGAGCTAAACGTTCAAAATTATCTATTAATAAATTTAAAAAAGTAGTCAAATAACGTTTGTGTGCTAAAGCTTATTATAAAGCAAATTAATTTTGTTAACGATTCCTTGGGAATAGGATGCCTACCCCTTCAAGGCTGTCTATATGTACTTGTGTACTATTTGACTTTTGTTACATCTCATAGATTAAGTTTCAATGTAAAATATATATTTATTTTAAAATAACAATTTTCCATCTTTATGCTAAAAGATATCCCGTGCGAGTTTCTTTCGCTAGTTCTTCTTGGGTTAGGGTTGAACGGACGCGATGATAGCTTTTTCTGTTGCCTTTCCGTAAAAGGCTTGTTAAGTTAAATTTGGGAAAAAATGCTTGATAAATCTCTGAGTCAGTCACAAAATATATCCATTTAAATATTGATTAACAATAAAAATATCTTTCATAGCATTAATATCTGCGCTTTTCTATAATAAAACATATGTACAATAGGCATTACAAATGGATTTCAGTTTATAAAAAATCAGACTACGATATTTTGTGTCAAAACAGGCTACAGAGTAAAATAAGACAGCAAACTAAAAAATGAACAACTTTATTTAATAAATATACTTAACTCTGTAACAATAATAGTTTAGGTTCAAAGTATTTACATACTTACCTACTTAGGCATAGCCAGGAATACTTTGGTAATGTCAAATTTTCAAGCAAAAATTCGCCCGACCCAATGGTCCATCACACCAAACGACTTATGTTGCCACTAGTAATTATTATAATTACTATTTCCTGAGTATTATTAATTATTGTAGAAGCTGCCCTTAGGCGCGCCAAAGTGGCTACATCACATACTTCGTAGGTACTTTTGCGAATAACGGCAGTAGGTACACTATGGTCAGCGATAAAATTACAGTTATTATATTATATTATGGCCTTGTAACAATGCTTAACTATAAATCATGCGATATTCAATAGGATAATATATCTATTTGTACGTCAAAGTAGTTTCTCTACTTCAGGGAAAGATTCTAGGCGTTCCAAATAAAATGTAAAGTACGTAGAATTTTTCCCGGTGCTTTTTCAAAGCTTTCTTTTTTCTCGGTCCGATATGATTCACAACTGCCTACTTTTGATACCTGGCACTTATTGGGATCTTACTTGTCGCGATAAAATAAATTTGAACTGGAATAAAATGAGCTTTGATTAATGTTTTGCACAGAATAATAAACATTTCTAATAAATTACAATTCAAAACGGTGGGACTATTATTTTATGCAAAAAATTTACATTATCTGTTTGACCACAAAAAATATTGTGTAGTTTTAAAGAAATTGGACCGAATCGAGATTTTATCTCAATGGAGGTAACTATATAGCTTTAATAAAACCTGTTTTTGGCATCATGCTGAATCATAAATATATTGTGTACTTTACTTACGAGTGTTACATTTCATTTTTCACCTATCCTCTTCGCTGATGTCATCGTCATCGTCTTCGAGGTTGTCGACTACGGAGGAAACTTTCTCGTTGGTGACGGTCTGTGCTATGAGTCCTACCAGGCCGGTGCTGTTCTGTTTACCTTCAAAGAAGTTATAGACGATCTCTTCTAACGAGTCTTCATCGAATGGTAATAAATACTCTAGATCGATTTGCCTTCTCGTGCGTTTTTCTGTTGTTTTCTTTAGAGACGTCACGTAACCGTTTTCTTCGTTATCGACAATTCCTTTCTTATAAGTTTCAACAGGGACATCACTACCATCGCTGATGTCATATTTTATGCCGACGTCAGCCTCCTGAATCTCAATAGATCCGAAACCTTTGTCGATTAATGATTTTAAATTCCTGGATCTTCCCTCTCTATCCGCGATTTTTTCTTTATTAACCTTCTTCTTTTCCTTGATAGGATGCAAATGTTTGACTTCAATGGTTTCATTCGGGTTAGGAATTTTATTATTATTACCACTTTGAGGTTTTGGTTTCGAGCCGTACGTTTTTACTTTAGAATGGCCTTGTATGATTAAATAAGTAGGGATGTGCTGTTTTTCAGTAGTAGTTTTTGTGTCTTCAGATTCAGTGGTCGTCACAGGGGTAGTGAATCGCATATGCAGGTATGGGTCGTGCGTGGGTCCAGACATTGCGTTAAGAGATTCGTCAGGGTAATTATTGTATATCTGGGTTGAGGAATCTGGTATTTGAATGGCAGGCGGTGGCTGCATAGTCTGCATCATTTCTAATTCCATGTCGTCTTGTTTTGAAGGTTCCTTGAAAATGTGAATATTTTCAGAGGCATGAGCGTATATATTATCCTCCGGCCTTTCTGTCACCATCGGCATAGACATCATCGGAGCCAACATGTCGATCATGCTGAGTTTTTGCTTCGGCATAGGTCTTGTAGTAGTCGGGCGAGGTGAAGATCTATAATTTTCTGTAGTGATTTCCGGAATAGTCTTCGTGGTTTCTGTAGAAACTTCAGGTGTCGTTGATTCTGTGTGGGACCACGTATCTTCGTAAACATTATTTGTAGTCGGAGGTAATATTGTTGGCAAGAAAGATGGAAACGGATTGGCAGTTACTAAAGCCGGTGACATCACTTCAGATTGTGGTCTTTGGAACGGATATTTTTGCTTATAGATCTGCGACGCGCCACTATCGTAATGCGGAATAATGTTCTGTGTTTCATTAATAGAAGTATCATCGAAGGGCGTTGTTGGGCCCCAACCAGCGTAATCACTTGTTACGGCAATATTTGAAAATGGGTTAGTTCTGTTGGTCTCCAGCAGCCATTCCTGTCTCGTCGAAGATTGGTAAATAAGATTGGCTTCTTGCAATGCGTAAGATGTGATGACGTCGACGGTGGGTGTTACGTCTCTAGTGAATACAGTAGACTCCACGTACTTAGGTGTGGTGGGTGTTGGTGTATTCTCATTCGAGATAATGAACAGGGTAGGCTTAAATCCTGGCGGGGGAGGGGGCGGGGGGACCAATATAGTCATGGGGAAGTCATTGCTTAATTTATACGTGAAATCCTCGTACTTTTGAATCATTGGCGGTCGCGGTGACCTCCTATGAGGTACGGGAGGTCTCGGGGCGATGCTCGGCTTCCGAGATGAAACCCCCAGCATCAGAACCTCCGATTTCCTTTCGGGATGTTTCTCCCGCTCGACGCGTGTGTCGTCTGCCCAGTAGTGCACTCGCTCCAACACCGGGGGTTCGTAATCATAAGTGGGATCGTTTCGTAGAGGATCTCCTCGGCCGGTCAGAGGCTTCCAACGATCGAAGTCCATACGAGGCGAAAATATTGAAGTCACACCTTGCTGTATTGCATTTGACTTCGGAACTGAAATTATAACAATAGTACTTATTTACAAGCAAATAGTAGTTATGTATGTAGATTTTAGGTAACTCTATGTTCGTAACAGAACAGACAGTTCTGTTACGTACATAGACTCTATGGGGTATTCTAGTAGTGTTTTTGTCTTGCCAATAAAATATACTCACATGAAGCATTGTCAAGTTGTCGCTCTGGTGTTGGGTGGATCGCCTCCGGTCGAGCCGAGCGTAAAATCCCAATGAGCAGCACAAGTAGAGTAGCGTTGTGTTTCTGCAAAGAAATTGGGCATTGTTAATGTAGGGGACTGTATTATTCCACAGGGATTCAACCACCGGCTCAGATTAGACTCGAAGATAGCAAGGTTACACCGATTTGGGCAGAGCCGGGGCGATAATAAAACACTGTATTGAGGAGAACATTTTTTCACTTTTTCGTCTTGCTTACCTGGCTCATGGCAATGCCGTATAGAGAGCCCCGATCGTACGCCTCTTTCGGGCCGATTTTCCCTTTCACTTTTGCCTCTCTATACGACTATTTTCCATGTTTTTTCCTATTTTTCATGAGCCAGGTGAAGCAAAACGCATTATGTGAAATTCTTTATTATTCAGACCATATTTATCAATCCTTATATATTACATATCTTATTTCCTAAAAAAGTTATTTACAGTTTAAGTGTCCGTTACATGAAATGTTATACCATTTTTACCACTATTCGTTTAATAATTTATTTACCATATGTTACACGAATCTAGACTTTACATTATACGTTATATACTATTCTTATTTACCTAAGAAAAAAGAAGCTACGTTAAAATTAGCCATCGTTTAACATATACGAGCGAAATAACACGCACTCGATAATACACCATTTTGCACTATTTCTCACACTGATACCATATAAATCTATACATATAGTCACTCGATATTCACTGTTATGATTTTATGTACAGTTTAAATCACCTGTTTATTGTTCACATTTAAATTCACTTAAGTTTCACTTTACGAGGCCGCTGTCCTTAACATCCTCCCCCCGGCGCAGTAGCCAGGATCTACGCAGCCTCCTCAGGTGACTGCGGGCTCGCTGGTCCCGCCGTGGACTGCTCCGGTGACTGCGAGCTGTCCGTGCTCGCTGTAGGCTGGTGCGGAGGCGACTGCGGGCCGTTCGCGCCCGCCGCAGGCTGCTCCGGCGACTGCGAGCTGTCTGTGCTCGCTGTAGGACGCTCCGGCGACTGCGAGCTGTCTGTGCTCGCTGTAGGCTGCTCCGACGCTCGTACCGCGTCCGGCGCCTTCCCCGGCGTCGTCTGCTCCGCTGCCGGCTCCGTCTGCTCCGCCAGCGGTCGCGTCTGTGACCGCGGCGCCTCCTCCAGCACCGCCAGCTTTGATGTCGGCCTCCGGAACACGCCACTGCGCGTGCGCACGTCCGCACAGCGCACTTGTCCGTCCGGGCCGGGGTAGACCCGGTGCACAACCCCCCGCGGCCACGTATTACGCGGCAGCGTCGAGTCGACCACGACAACCAGGTCCCCCGGTTCAAGGGCTCGGCTGCTCAGCGGGGCCCCATAGCGTGGTGTGAGCGTAGGGAGGTACTCTTTCACCCAGCGCCTCCAGAACTCGTCGGAAAGGGCTTGCGCGACTCTCCAGGTTCTTTTGTCCGCCGGCACACACGGTCCGACGTACGGCAGTCCAGTGGACGACCCGAAGAGGAAATGATTCGGTGTAATCGCCTCGGGATCGTCGGGGTCCATCGACACGTGAACGAGCGGCCGAGCGTTCACGGAGTACTCCGCCTCGGCCATCAGTGTCTGGAGTACCTCTTCCTTTGCCGACTTCTCGTTCAGCGTGGCCAACAGGGCGGTTTTCACCGACCTCACCATCCTTTCCCAGACGCCCCCTTGACTCGGCGCCCCGGGCGGTGTAAACTTCCACTGCATCCGATGAGTGAGGCCCAGCTGAGCCATAGCCGGCGCCCACTCGGCGTACGCCTGCCGCAGCTCGACGTCCGCGCCTCTGAAATTAGTTCCATTGTCGCTATACATGACTGACGGCCATCCTCGCCGCGCAGCCATTCTTCTCATAGCCATCAGTGCAGAGTCCGTCGACAGCGAGGCCACCAGCTCCAGGTAGACCGCCCGCGTCGTCAGACATGTGAAGAGAGCTCCCCACCTCTTCTCGTGACGTCGGCCGATGGTGACCGTCATCGGGCCGAAACAGTCGAGACCACAGTATGAAAAGGGTCTCTGGAACGCCCCCAGGCGCTCGGCTGGCAGGTCTCCAGTTGGCGGGATTCTCGGGTGCGCCCGTCGCAACCGACAAAACGCACATCTGTTCATGATAGTACGCACCGTCGGCCGCAGCTTCAATATCCAGAACTTCTGCCTGAGGTCGTTCACGACTCTCTCGCGGCTCCCGTGTCCCGCTCTGGCGTGCTCCCTTGCCACCAGTAACCTTGTGAAGTGATGTCTTCCATCCAGGATGATAGGGTTTTTCATTTCGGCCGGCACCTGAGCTGCTTTGATCCTTCCATCTAGTACGAGCAGCCCGTCCCTGTACACCGGGTTGAGCCGGTACAAGGAGCTCCATCTAGGCACCGTCTTGCCACTTGCCATTTTCTCGATCTCTTGTGCGAAGCTGTCTCGTTGTGATTTTTGATACCACAACCTCTCGGCCCTCTCCAGGTGTCGTACGTCGAGGTGGGTCCGACGATCTCGGCACTTCTCGACGAACAGCAAGACCATCGCCGTACACCTTATGAGGCGCTCGTAGTTCGAGAAGCGCGTCACATCTGATAGACAGCTCAGCTCGCTCGCCCCCGTGGTGTGGAAGGCGACGTATTCTTCCTGAATTCCACTTGTAGCGGGACTCTCCGCGGGCCACTCGATCACAGGCCTGCGCAGGAAGTCCGGCCCCTGGAACCAAGGGTCCTCGTCGCCCTTCGGAACGTAGCCCGTTCTGGTGGCTAAGTCGGCGACGTTGCTCTTCGTGCTCACCCATCTCCACTGGTGGACAGACGTTAGCTCGGCGATCTCTCCTAGCCGATGTGCGACGTACGGTGTGTATTTGCCGAGAGAAGGGAAGAAAAAAGTCGACTCGTACAACTTGGCGTACGGGGTCACGACGGTACCAGATATGACGTCACTGCGAGAACCGTGGACGGATTGAACCTACTCACTCAGTCCGTCCCGGATTCACTGTTCCGACTTGCTCACCTGCGTGATCTCGAGAACGAAGAGATATGCTATGAAGACAAGAAACCCCAACTTCTCATCGGCACGGACAACTGGCAGCTCATAGTATCCAGGGAGCTGAGGATCGGCAAGAAAAACCTGCCTGCCTGCAGGCAGGCAGCCTGCAGCCTCGAAGACGAAGCTCGGCTGGGTAATCCATGCAAGCATGCTCGTTCAAAACAGCTGACGAAAATTTTCTAAGTCCAGTCTTCAGTAAAAATTTCAATCTTGAGTCTTCGGAAATTTTTCTATGTTCAAAACAGCTGTTCCAATTTTCTCTAAGTGCCATCTTCGTTATTTTCAACTTGATATGGACTTCGAATATTTCTTCGATCTTGATATTCAGCTCGCCAAAGGACCACGCACTACTGTAGGGGACTGTATTATTCCACAGGGATTCAACCGCCGGTTCAGATTAGACTCGAAGATAGCAAGGTTACACCGATTTGGGCAGAGCCGGGGCGATAATAAAACACTGTATTGAGGAGAACATTTTTTCACTTTTTCGTCTTGCTTACCTGGCTTATGGCAATGTCGTATAGAGAGCCCCGATCGTACGCCTCTTTCGGGCCGATTTTCCCTTTCACTTTTGCCTCTCTATACGACTATTTTCCATGTTTTTCCCTATTTTTCATGAGCCAGGTGAAGCAAAACGCATTATGTGAAATTCTTTATTATTCAGACCATATTTATCAATCCTTATATATTACATATCTTATTTCCTAAAAAAGTTATTTACAGTTTAAGTGTCCGTTACATGAAATGTTATACCATTTTTACCACTATTCGTTTAATAATTTATTTACCATATGTTACACGAACCTAGACTTTACATTATACGTTATATACTATTCTTATTTACCTAAGAAAAAAGAAGCTACGTTAAAATTAGCCATCGTTTAACATATACGAGCGAAATAACACGCACTCGATAAAACACCATTTTGCACTATTTCTCACACTGATACCACATAAAAATATACATATAGTCACTCGATATTCACAGTTTAATTACAGTTTAAATCACCTGTTTATTGTTTACATTTAAATTCACTAAGATTCACTTTACGAGGCCGCTGTCCTTAACAGTTAATGAATTTGAACAAACTTACTCGTAGAAAATTTCTTGCACATAGCTTTTCTTTAGAACCTAATCGTTATATTTTGTAAATCACTATATGAAAAATTACATAAATATAATTTGGCGCAGAAGAATTTGTCAACTGCAGACAATGAATTATGTTCTGTGCCTTTGGGTAATAAATAATAATGGTTTATAATAATCCTTTACGTGTAATGGTGGCGCGTCGGTGGTCTGAAGCTAGTTGGTGTAATTAGAGCGCCCGATATCAGCTTTTTGGTCACGCAAGCTCTCGTTAAAATACCGGCGCAGGAGTCCACCGTCCTCCCGTCTTATGCTGACCTCGATCGCGATTAACGCACATTAAATGGTCTAATTATTTTAACGTGAGTCGCGACGGCTTTCGTTTAAAAAAGTAGTTTGACTTAATGCTCATTTACGACATGATAATTTATACTGGCCGAATGCAGACGTGGAATCAGTGTAAACTGGATCAAGTTAATGGCTCAGTTTTTGTTTCGTCGCATAGCAACTGTGGCAAAGATTGCACGCAGCGTGACTGCGTTGTGGTGACTGCGTGAATCACGAGTGACGAGAGGGACGAAAGCACCTCGTCCTCTTCTGTCATGTAACTTTTCCAACGTATCAGACAAAGACAGGCACATTGAATACTTAGCTAATCAGTTGTGTAAATATTGTTATTTGTAGAGGGTAAACAAAAACATTTGAAACATTATTGCTAAATATATTATATTAAGATTTCGAGTCTGTACGAGCCAGGCATTGGGCATATATTGGGGGCTGAGGGCGGATGATGATGATGTGTTCCTGGAGCCCGGAATGTGGGTGGAACGTGAAACAGCAGGACGCGTCAGTGAAAGCTGCACGTGCGCCGAATAGTTAACTTCTGTACGCGCCGGGAATAGGACTAAAGCGTTTTGCATCTCATTTGTCCTATTCGGCCTCTCCTTTCACTATCTACCTATCTACCAGCAGATATACTAGATAGAAATACTAGAGACTAGGATAATTTGTTTTGATTAAATAAATATCATATCTATGTGCGTGCTGCTTCACTATCCTAACCCTTAGTTTTTCTGTCGGACAGCCTCAAAATAAAATATCTCTTATTTAAGGTTTAAATGAGTACCCTCATTTTACTTACCCATGTTGTTTAATCACGGGCAATCACGGGTGCGCTAATGTCAGTGCGATATGTATAAGTGTGCCCATACACCATACTGCTTGTCGTCCAATCAATGATGATTGGATTGGCTTGATTGTATCTATAGATCATCCATATGGGCATGACAGTTTATATAAACAATATAAACTGTCATGCCAATCCACGTCTATACACAGTCAGTTCTAAATGTTCCAATCGGGAGCATCATGCCGATTATATAATAGCAAGAAATACATATATTACTGACGCAAAGAATCGTCATCCAATAGACTTGAGACTTACATGAATGACAGCTTGCGGCTATGTGCTTGGCTAAACGTCAGCGGGAGCCGCGGGTCCCGCGCGGGACGAGTGTTTACATAGTCGTTGATTTGGTTGTACAGGAGTATATTTAATATATTAATTTCATAATAAGAATGATTTCTCTGACGTGACGTTTGAAATTTTTTCGGTGTCAACATGTTCGGTTTGAGATATCAACTTTAGGCTTACGTCAACATGGCTGATATTCGCCGGTGCTCGAGCTGTCATTAGTAGAGAGTGTCGCCCCTGTGACGACTGACGATAGGCAGTATGCTGTGTGGCACATGTAATGTATCGCATATCTGTCGGTCCAGTTCGCGACATGCGCTCGGATGACAACTTTCAATCTCTATGCCGCGGCCGCGGTCGGCAACCACCTTATGATATTGGCTTAGCGGGTGTCGACTGTCGGATGATTTGCACGCGAGAAAATCGTGTGAAAGTGAAGAGGACCTCCATGACGTTATGTCATGGGCTGTGGTCCATACCTAGGAGGAAGAATATATATGGAAGGAGCACTAAAATCGAAGGCGTAAGATATCTGTCTAACAAATTTTGCTTGTGCAGCATAACAACATTTAATGAATTATCAAATTGACCACATCCGGCCCTAAATTAGGTAAACCCAGTGACCACGATGTAAACATTTTCTCCGCCGAGGTATTTCAATATAAGCAATTGTTTCTATCTATTTGCATACAAACGTGAATACTATTACAGCTCATAAGCTAAAATCAATAATTTCTAAAACCTCTGCGGCGTGGAACAAATAAATATTCATGTAGGTACTTCCGTAAACTTGTACACTATTTATTTTGCGGTGAAAGTTTAAAAGCATAATAAAACGTTAAAATTGATATATTAGCGCGAGGAGCGGCGTGGGAGACGTCAGCAAACAGCCGCCGGTAGACGGAGTGGCGCCACGGGCGATGTGACGTCACACACCGTGAGACAGGACTAGGATTGTGTACTGTCCCGGAGCTCAGCGAAAGACAGGACTAGGATGGTTTACCGCCATGGGCGATATGACGTCACACGCCGTGAGACAGGTCTAGGATTGTATACCATGTGGCATGTGCTGTATAGACAGTAGATGTGATCGTGCTTAGGATTGCCTGCCTTTCACAATGTGTGATATATAATACAATGGAAGTTTCCTTTTCAGGACTGAAAACTGAACAATTTTAACAAAACATAAAAGAACGCGTTTAAAAAAGCGATTAATTAAAATAGCATATCAATCTCGTATAGCGCTTATTTGCTGAAATAAATAAATTTTGATTCCAAAATCAGACCCGAAGAGGACTTATAATAGCAGTGTAACGAAGCATCTATAGCTTATATATTATATTTCGCTGTTGACATAAGTCAGATAAAATGAGCGACACCCATACCACCCAAGGGCCAAGAGTCAAGACCGATACTTAACCAAGAGTAATGACTTCATGAGGCAGATGTGAGCAATTTGTTTAATGCCACTGGTCGGCCGACAGTCGTCTCTATATCAGACTTGTACGCTCTACACCCGACGCTGACGGCTTTGTGTTAGTAAACTCGTCACGATAAACACAAATTACACTTTCTACAGACCTTTGGTGATTTTTTATGTATGTGTTTATTACTTTACTCAAAGATTTCATAAGTTTAGACTTTGGACGTCTCCCTTGGGTCCTTTGCGTACTTACCGCTAGTTCAAATAAGCAATTTTAGATTCAGGTAACCCGTAACCTATGAATAGGCTTAATACACAAGCATCATCATTATAATGTATCAACTAAACTATAAACTACTCTGAAAAGCACCCAGTACTCTATTCAAATACAATTTAATCGAAACGTAAACAAAGGGAACAATACAACACATAATGCTACCAATGTAACTTATATACCCTAGAGCTAAACCCAGGAAAAAGCTAGTTGCTAATAGTATTCTGCGCGCTGTATGGGGCTTATTATATGCTCTGTTCAGTAGGCGTATTATGAGGTCTTGTAGCAGTATTACTTTAACATTACTTTTAGATTTCGCGCAAATTAAAAATATCTTTTTGTTTATATATATAGAGATCATGTTTGCTTATATGAAGGGCAAAAGTAATGTTAAAGTAACACTGCTACAAGACCTCATAATAGGCCTCCAGATCCTCTTTACTTTAAAGAAAGAAAAAAAATGAAAATCGACTAAATTAATGTCTCATTGTATTTCTTAGGCACTATATGCTCCGAAATCCGGAAGACCGTAGAAAACTCTGAACATTGAAAATATTTTAAATTTTTCTTTGTTTAAATTAAAGTGGATCTGAACAGAGCATATAATAAGCCCCATATAGCGCGCAGAATACTATTAGCAACAGCTAGCTTTTTCCCGCGGCTCCGGCCGCGTAAATACAGTATCGGGCATCCCACGGCAATGCTGTACTTTTTCGTGATGAAAAGTAGTCTTATGTTTTATTCTGGAGCCTAAACTACAACCATAGCAAATTTAATCGAAATACGTTCAGTAGTTTTTGCATGAAAGGGTTTGTTACCCTACACAAACTTTCACATTTATAATAGTAGAGGGATTGCCTAAAATAGGCTATATTACAAAATGAAGATGTCATGTGCGTGTATGGAGGTTGTATGGCGTTTGTGGCGGTAGTGAATAAATATATGGCGCAGTGTTACGATCGTGTGCTTCGGCCTTCGGGCTCGTCCCTATTAGTTATGACTTATGGCACTTTCACGGTGGTGACCAGAATGAGTCCGAGATTCATTTATTTATTATTTAATTACAATGTTTTCAGTAAATTACCATAGAAGATACACGAAACTTGGGAAAATCCAAAATAAAACCTAAATTTTCGCTGTCGGAGCTCATGGTCTTGCGGTAACTTTGAATTGACTACTTAGAATAACTTTGACTGTATAATATGTGTGTGACTCCGTATAATGCAGTATCCAGTAGAACATTAACAGTCCATTGATTAATATTTGATGAGAACGTTAATATATAGACAACAACAAGAGATAGACACAATTTGATTATATGATGACAATTACTTAGCTCGTACTTTCACAGAACATTACACAACCGATTCACATGTGCGTTATTACCGTTAACACGCCATGAACGCCGTTAACACGCCACACGACGGTCCCACCCGCCGTTAACACGCGATATGACGTACAGCACGAACGCCAAATCTTCCATTCCACCCGAGTCAAAATTTTTGCAGTCACTTGACGATAAAGTTGTTATCCCTTTACAAACATCTAGGTAAGCTTAAGGAGCTGTGCATTTTAAATAAGGAGCACCTTTGTAGATAAGGAGCTATACTTTAATATTAGTAAGAAGGTAAAGTTTGTGAGGCTGTCGGGTGTACTGTCTGGATTTTGGATCAGAATTGATTTTGAAAATTATTTTACCAATAGAAAGCCACATTTTTTGTAAGCGTTATAGGCTAATTTACCGCGGGAAAAGCCGAGGGAAAAAGCTAGAAGTGTGTAAATTCATAAGGTACGTAGGTACCATATTTAAATTTTGCTAGAGATCGGCTAGTGGTCGAAACTCGACCATATGTCATATTTTAATTTATTAGTTTTTGCCTCTTAGATACGCATTATAAAAATTGAAAATGTTGTTTAAGAAATGAGAAAAAAAGATTGAGGAGTTTTGTCGGGGAATTCAGTGTGTGACGTTGTTGGTTTTGTATTTCTTTCATAAATTTGTGTTACTTCGGTTCTTAATGTGTAATATTGGTAGAATATTATCCATTAGATATTCGTTAACGTGCACAAGTGTGGGCAAGTGGTACAACTTCAAAAACATTCTATTTTGTGTTTCCCCCAAAACTCCCTAGGAACTTTCAGTAAAGTTTCTACCACTTTACTGAATCGACTGACTTGACTCATTTGACTAGACTTTGGACTTGACGATTTAGAAATACGGTGTTGAAAATTAATAAGCTAATTCGATTTCCCGCCTTTTTAACTTGACACTGGTAAATGGTTATAAGCCGACGCCAAATAAAATTAAAAGAAAGATAAAAAGTTGACAATTGTATCAAACTAACACCTATCACGACTGCCAGATTGTATAATTGGATACAAAATATGTATAATCGGACGGTGTATGGTATCCATCATCATTTCGTATAATACGATACAAAAGCATACGGCTGAACGTGACTATTTTCAAAGTTGTCTGCTCACTCTGTATGGGATGAACAGAGATGAAGATAATGTATTGCCAACTTGACAAACTATGATGGAGAGGAGTGTTGCGTCACGTGTGGCTATAGTTCCTCAATGTGACCAGACCGCTTATTATGTCCAGGTGCGGATTTACAACAAGGCTGGGTAGGCTGAAGGTCGGCGAATTTGGTATTTTTTTTGCCTTAAAAAAGAAATAATAAGAACAAACCGACATACAAAAATGAGTCTCAAAAATTACTAAAAGAATGTAATCTTTAGTACTGCACAGTATACTCACTCTAACGTCTGAATACAAAAAAAAAATACCTTTACGTATACGTTACGTATACGGTAAATTATACCTTTGCGATCATGGACCTTAAAATTATTCTACAAGCGATTTAATATAATTTAAATTCAATATTTTTAGATAAGAGTGGCGAGCGGCGGCCGTTTCAATTGGTATTTAGAAGACATACGACTCTGCAGATTTCGACAGTGTGTTACTGCAGCGCGGTTAGGTATCTATTTCTGTCCATCGGGGATTATCAAATTGAAACTTGTTTGAATTTTAATTGAAACCATTGAAATTATTGATCGCTCGCTCCGCCCGCTCGGTGTCAACGTACAGAATATTATTATACATTATAATATTTAGTAATCTATCCTCTATTTTGAGCTGTTGATTTTTTCTAAAGTATACGTCATCTTTTCAGATTTTTATTTGTTAGAAATTTAAGTCAGTACAATTGGGAAAAAAATTACTCGCTCGCTTTTTAACACAAATATAATATGCTACATATTAAAAGCGAAGAAACGAAAGAAATGTCTTTCAAAACTGAACATGGATAAACGTTCTATTTTGGAAAAGGAGGTTTAGTAGGCAAAGGTGTAAATCCGGCATTGGTACTGTCAGAGTAAAAAATAAATAATAAGTAAAAAAACAGCATTAAAGTTAAGTACAGGAAAGTATGTTAGTTTTATTAAATAATGAAGAAAAATTGATTTATATATATAACCATTTTATGGTCATGTTTAATGCGAAAATATGTCGTATAATTGCGGATACTAAACCGTAGAGCCGCGATATATTTGCTGGCAGCCCTGCCTAGTGCCTGCCTAGTGTTGTACACACGCATGGTAGTGTAAGTGAGGTAGTGTGTAACTTTTTTTAATTAGTGGTATGTGTTTCTAAGTATTATTTTAAAAATATTAGCTTTCTCCAGAAATTCCTCGACATAAAAATTAAATGGCGTCAAATTTAATACTCCTCCGTTCACACAACTCTCGTAAAACCGTTCCTAAAAATTTTTGATTCGCGTATTAATATACGCGAGAGTTATGACCTAACTCCTTAGGCTAAAATGATAGATTACATAAATATGGTGTAGACTGGAGAACCTTTCTGTACCTCGAAACATCAAGATACCCTTTCGCCATCTCTAGCTTTTATCCCGGCTAAATGGCCCATTTATTTTGGAAAGGGGGCAAATTATAACTGGGTAAGTTTTCACACACGTACCTACACTTTCGTATTTACATTGAAAACACGCGGTAGAAACTGTGACGGCCGTTATGTATGTACGTGTGCATGTGTGCATGTGTGGAGCAACAGCTACAGGCGACACATACGTAATGTAAGGACAGTGCGAATCCGATATCGCGACCGTCCCACATGGCGGCGCACAGGTTGGCTCGCCTGTTGTAAAAAAATATACTCTCTAGATATTTCCAATTATAATTTCTATGTATAAATTATATTTCGAATCGATAATAATTATAATAAATTCTATATAATATTATATAAAATAATGAAGAATGTTGTTTGTTTTCATCCAAACTACTGGACTGATTTTCATGAAATTTGGCACAGATATACCTAGAGTAGAACACGGGCGTGGGTTACTTGTTGTCGCGGGAAAATGTACGCTTCCCGCGTGATAACCTTTTGCGCGCACGGAGTCGCGGCCAACATCTAGTGCCTAATGAATTAATTGGAAGTGGTATCTGAATCGCAAGTGAGTGGTAGTGGTATAGGCTACCCCCGTAGAAATTATCCACTGTTTATAACATACTATATTATGTTTATCAAAATGTATTTCTATACTTATATTATTAGGAGCAAAAATTTGTTTGTTTCGATTTTGCTAAAATTTGGCACTGATATAGAAACGGGGAAGGATATATGCTACTTTTTACCGCGGTTTTTTAAAACAAGAATTTCATTCTTATTTCTTGAAATAAATCTTAGTTACTATCATACAAGTCTACGCGTCGAGCGCGTTGAAGTCATTATATCGAATCTAGTGAGACCGCTGACCGACGCGACGCGACGCCACGCTCAATCCCGAAGTTTACTACATTAGCATCGGCCTCATCATTACATAGTCCTCCTATTATTATAAATGTGAAAGTTTGTGAATGTGAAATGGATGGATGTTTGTTTGTAACTCTTTTACGCAAAAACTACTGAACGGATTTTGATGATATTCGGTATGGTAGTAGTTTAAGCTCTGGATTAACACATAGGCTCTTTTTATCCGTAAAAAGTACGGTATTCCCTGTATTTGCGATCGGAGCCGCGGGCAAAAGCTAGTAAGTATAAAATAATGAATGAAGACGCTTCCTTTCCTTTTGGCATAGATCTTTTCAAACTACTCAACGGATTTCAATGAATTCTCATCAATAGATATAGTGGTTCAAGACTTCAAGAGAAAGGTTTATATTATGAAGGTATTAGGTATACATTGCACCCGTGCGAAGCCCGCGCGGGTCGCTAGTAGAAAATAAATACTAGTGTCCGTCAGTAAAACCTAAAAATAAATAGGTATACTAAATAATTCATAATTATTATAATAATAATCTATATCTGTACTAATATAATAAAGAGAAAAGGTTTGTTTGTTTGCATTGAATAGGCTCCGAAACTACATAACCGATTTTGATGAAATTTGGCACAGATATAGAGTAGACCATAGGCTACTTTTTACTGCGGCAAAATGGACGATACCAGCGAGATTTCTTGTAGCGCGCTTGTAGTTTATAATAAATCTCTGTTAAACATTTTTTAGATAACATCTTTTAATGAGTTTCTACAAAACTATTTTGTTATATAATTTATATTGTTATACAATTCATTATAAATATTATTTAACGCGTAACTATTTGATACCCACTGAATAAATTGAAAGTTAATCTTATTTCGTACGCTAAATAGTAAAAAACTACTTTTATTTTGTAGCGACTGTGAAATATCTGCACACTTAACTAACTGGCCGACAGACACAGTGATAAGACGAATACAGTAGGTACGCGTTTTGTGCTTATTTACAGTGAAACCACGTTGTAAATTTCCCTCGGCAATCTTCGTTTTTCTATGGAAAAGATAGACTATGTATGTATATTACCTAACCAAGAGTCTGTCGGGGGATTTCTAAGGAGGATTCCGTAACTATCAACGCGTGGGTTTTCTTTTAATTATTTCAAAAGTTATTGTCCGATTTCGCTCAAAATAATTTTGCTAGAGAGTTTTTAGCATGATCTATCAGCATGGAAACTTACAAGTTTCTATCTCCTACAGTTTAGAAATGCCAGGGACCAACTTAGATCTATACACAATCTATAATTATACCAAATTTCATCCATTTATATTCATTATTACAGAAGATAGAAGCGCGAACGGACAGAGCGAAACTATAAGGGTTCCTTATGTATTACGGAACCCTGAAAACGACGATTGCAGAAAGACATTGACATCGCGGTGTTACTTGTTGTTCTCTGTTACCACTTGTTCTAAATATGCGAAGGAAATTACCTATCGCTATTGAATATAACGTACAATATCGACAAAGATCCTGCTTGACCAATTTCTAAACAAATTCCTTTGCACTAGGACGCCTCAAAATCTATTTTAAACACAAAGGAAATGATCGCAACGACTGCAGTCGTGATTGAACTACGTATTTACACGTGAGTTTGTGTGCGTGTGCGCGATTCAACGGCGCCATTAAGCGATTTTCATCTCATGTCTGGTCGAGCAGCAACTTTTTCGATAGTACCTACTTACTTGAATGAATTATAAGTTCTAAATATGGAATATGTCAGTTTATACTAGTACAGCTCCCGACGCTAACTTATGAATCGTTACATAATATATATTATATTGTACTAACATGATTCAGTTTCTGTTGTGTTTAATAATGATATAATATCTTATATCTATGGACGCTTCACACCACGTCAATCTGGTGACTGGTCCCGTGCTTAGTATCCGAAGAACTTGTGTTACGGGGACCAGACAACGCCAAGTATATTAAATACTTTTACATATATTTAAGATTATTAGTCGAATAATAATAGTATAATATTTTATAATATTATACACATCCATTCGAACCCGCGACTTCTGGCTTGAGCGCCAACCCGCTAACCACTGAGCCACAGAGGTCGTCGACTTCTACGTAGGTACTAATAGAGAAGCAAAACGCAATTTGTTTATTAGTTTCGTAAACCTACTGTTATACTGAGGGCGAGAGAACGGCGAATAGTTCGCCCAATAGAGTTAACGCTCAACACTATTGTCTATTCGCGTTAAGAAGCCAGTGAATCATGCGTACATATGTCAAAATGGCTTATTTGGTTAAATTGGTCAATTTTTACTACCCGACTACGGCGAAGCCAAATGGAGGGTCATGATTTTGGTAGTCTATTATGTTTGTTGCACTGCAGCGCCTAAACTACTGATCCGATTTTCATGAATGAGGTGTCAATAGATTCATAATAATAATCGGGTAACATAGGATATATTATAATTTACGTCGTCTGGTTATGGTTGTTTATAAAAAATTACAGTTATAACATTTGGACGCATGATTCACAGGCTTCCTAATGAGAATAGACTATATTAATATTAGGACGTCCGTGTTGGCGGTTGGGAATGAACATCAACTATCAGGATCACACACAATATGCATACGATTAGACCGTACGATGGACTGCGGACGGAACACCTCAGGATGTTACCTATGCAATAAAAGTGACGAATTTTATCGCGGCTATTTTCATTGCACTGAGTTCTCTCAACATTTTTCTAAAATTATTTACAACTAGAGGTTGCCCGCGGCTTCGTGCGCGCAAAAGTTAATTTCCTGGGACCCGTACATTTTCCGCGATAAAAAGTAGCCTATGTCCCATGTCTGTCCCAAATTTCATTAAAATCGGTCCAGTCGTTTTGGAGCCTATTCAATGTAAACAATCAAACAAGCTTTTCCTCTTTATAATATTAGTATAGACAAACACAGTAGCGGGACTGCAGAGTCCTATTTAGGTCTATATAAGGCCAATGTCTCATAAGATTTTATACTTATTGTTAAATACCGAGAAAAATTAAAATGAACATACCTATCCGATTTTTCGCGTAAAAGCTGAACTCTATACCTACCATTTCTACCACATAAATAAATTGTAATTAATAATCAAACTAAAAATAAATAATTTTGATCAATAATAATAATAAGAGGACTCACCATGTTATCTCTCGGGAGCTCCACACTACAGTGGTACTCGCGGCGCGGCGTTGGTCCGGCGCGGCGTCTGCGGCGCGTGTGACGTGCGCGCGCGCTACCGGGGGCCGAATGTAAACACCGTGATATATGGCAGACGTAATGGGCTACAAAATTATTTGTGAGCAATATACCTCACGGGCTGAGCCCCTAGGTTCTAACTTCGGTAACAGTAGGTCCGACGTAACATACTTACAGTGATTAGAGCTCTTGCAATCTTAAGAGCCTCTGAAAACAGGATACAATAATCGCGGCGTATTTATTCTATGATTCGCGGCCTCTTGGGCTGGGGTCCTCTCGGTTATTGGCATGATGGCTATTGGATAATATTATGGTCTACGAAAGCTCTATCTTGTGAACGTAAAAGTTGAGACTTATGCACATGTACTTATGCCAGCATAGGTAGGAAAAGAGGTACCTATGTCTCTCGGTGTTAACTTAACTAAAATGAAACAAATTATTATTTAAGATAACACTTCCTTACGAGTTTAATCTGAGTTTACGAGTATAGTAACTGGTCTTATTACCAACTCTTTAACTACGAATACATACTTACTCGTAGGCCGTAGTTATGGTAGAGTTGGTATACCAAATGCATATTACTTATTTGCTAAGAATGTATTTAATGTTATGTAGTAAAAAGGAAAATAGGTAAGTATTCGATAAATAATATTATGATAGTGGTCATAAGTCAGAACAAGGCGTTAGAATCACGGGACCAGATCAATGCGGTGTGTGGTATACATAAGTCCACAAATGATTTTGTGTAATTGTATATGGTGTAGGTAGAGCTAAAAATCTGCTTGTCTGATGTCGGATGGAGTGACCACCGGTGTTGACGACCTGTCAACTATGTTACATTTTTAACGATAAGTAGCCTAAGTATTGTGTGCTAATACAGCCTGCCTGCTATATTCTACTATCCTATCCTAGTAGGAATTCTTAGTAAGAATTATAAACGTGAAAGTTTGTGATGATGAATGGATGGTTGGATGTTTGTTTGTGACTCTTTCACGCAAAACCTACTGAACGGATTTCGATCAAATTTGACATGGTAGTAGTTTAGGTCCTGGATTAAGTAACATTTTTTCCTCTACTGTAATAACTGTATTTACGAGAGGGAGCAGCGGTCAAAAGCTAGTTAAACATATTAGCTACATGTGTTAATTATACTGAAACCAAAGGTTCTTGTTGCTGGGGTCTGGCGTTGCCGTGGGTTTAATGCTCGAAGTGTCTGACTGATCTGGGGAACTTTGTTCGCGTGAAGCTAGTAAGCAGTAGGTATCATTCACACAAAACTGTTTAGTGTTGACTCGCATACAGGTACAGTCGCCGACGATCCCGGTGTACATTTCCACCTTAATGTTTTGCCAATAAGGTTCGAATGTGGTACTAACTACTGGTGGTGGTGTAAAGTTTGCCTTCTAAATAATATATAATACTCTAGATATTATCTTTTCCGTAGGAGTAACAACACATTTGTTCCTCCAAACAACGTCACTGGCTCCCTAGCTAACAGGTTCACATCCCAACTTTTTGGGTTTCGTTTTGATATTCTATCAGGAATCAGGATATTACGTAGTCGAAATTAAAAATACGTAACTGCGTAACGTCCGCCTAGGCGTCTACTTATATAAGAAGGTCTCCTAATTCGGCCACGGTTGAACAAGACGCCTATTTTTGTACTCACTTAATTGTTTTAACTTTTAATGCAACATTACATTAATTGTGTCAATATGTTGGTCATAGATTTCTTTTTCAATAATAATAATAATTGCCTTCTAACAAGGACGTGCTACTAACATGGGATGAAGGACATCTAAAACACAGTAACCTAATTAAGTATATACCTACTTTAAAAACTATTTAGAAAGATTATGCCCTTATAGTGGCTTACAGTATATATTTTCTTTGTCTAAGTCAGTAATTGCCAAAGTGGTCCAGGTGGACCCCAGGGGTCCACGGGAGACTCGACGGGGGTCTACGTTAGACGTGACAAAAAATGGGGGTCTACAATCTAAGCAGGGGTGCATGAAAATTATTTTGGTTTCGATAGTGAAGAACTAAAATGTTGGCTTGTAATTTAAAATAATATGCTACCTAAATTAAACTTTCTCAATAAAACAATTTATAAATAAATTGAGAATAAAATGGATAATTCCGAACTGGAAGTCGAACCCAGAAAATGTCGGTATCGCGCCGAGTGCTCTACCAGTTGAGCTATCCGCCCTATGTAACTTCCCTTTTTAATTTTATTTATAACTTATTGAGCCACACCGTCCATCATACGGTAATACAACAACACAAACAATATGATACCTAAATTAAACCTTCTCAATAAGACAATTATCTCCTATCAATATAGGCAGATAATACTTTAAGAAGCTCAGCGACTGTTATTTGTAAAAACTTGCATAATATTCCATATTCAGTACAACACGTCGAGACTTGTTGCCGCGCCGACCGCCGCCGTCCCGTCTAAAATGCGTGTTCAAACGTACAAATTAATACGACTTGTGGTGTATGTTCTTGCAATCTTGTATGAACGTGTTTAATTCTTCACCAATATAAATACGAATGTCAAGGATAAACGTTACTCATTTGTTTCCGAAATTTCATAAAGAAAAGTGAATCGATATTAGTGATTACCAGTGTCGGAAAAGTAAGTACCTACCTGCCTATTTGTATACTTACCTACCTGTCTATATAATATAATATCGCGTGCCTAATATAATGCTAAAAGGGCCCATTTTTCAACATTTTGTATTAAAACTTGAATTTTTTTATTTATTATTTACAGGTAGGTAATTGATAAGAAACATGACCGAATCTAAGAAGTGTCGTCAGTACAGTGTTGAATATTTAAAATTTGTTTTTTTTCCATCACAGGCAGATAAACGATCGCCCACATGCCTTTTATGCAACAAAGTTTTGAGCAATGACTCTATGAAACCATCAAAGCTGGAAGACCACCTAAGGTATCATCCTGATAAAATAGGTAAAGATTTAAAAGCAGACATCGCGTATTTGACAGATTTGTTTAAAAAATTTAATGACCTCAACTTACAATTGCAAGGGGACAGCCTTAATTTAATAAAAACAAAGAGTGTAATTTCAGCTTTTATTGGTAAATTGAAATTTATGAAAGAAAATATTGGTCGGCGCGAATTTTCAGTTTTCAAACTTATCGCAGGTAGAATGCCTTGATGAAGATATTCAGACATACGTTTAACATTTAATTGCCCTGCATGATGATTTTAAAATTTCAGATTTGAAGACATTCTGTCGATGGAAATACCACCATGGATCATAAATCCATTTGATGAAACGGAAGTGAAGAAGAAATATGTAATATTAAAAGAGGGTACTTATCAAAAATTTTGGCTGCAGGCCGAACTACCTGAAAAGTATCCTGGACTGTGGGAAATCGCGAAAAAGCTTCTGATAGCGTTTCCCTCGTCATATCTCGTTGAAAAAAGTGTTAGTGCCGTTACAAACTTATTAACAAAAAAAGGAACAGATTGAATATCACAGAACGGGGAGATTTGCGGTTATTCCTTACAAAACTCAAGCCAAAAATATTGATAATTTGCTGTCAATCCATCAAGTACATCCATCTCATTAAAATTAGATTTTTTTTGTAATTACCATTGTGGAAGTTACATTACGTTATAAATAAGTGTTTAAGTTTGATTATATTGCGACTGTTAAAACAATAATAATTATTAGTGTAATTATATATATATATATATATATATATATATATATATATATATATATATATAGGTTGTAGGTCTTGTAGGTATATATATATACCTACAACACAAGGAAATATACTATATTTCTTTTTACCACTCCGAATGGGACGTATTCTAAATAAAATTTGTGAGAAATGATTGGTCCTTGTGCTGAGTACACTGTAGATTTCAAAAAAGTACCAACTGCTTTTTGACATCCACTCACAACACAATGAATTAAAATTTTATTGAAAATTTGTTTAGTCTACCTACTTTATTATCAAATAATGAACCCTATCAAGCAATCAATTCTAACCTTTTTTTTTCGAAAACTGTTAATTTGTCGTTGAAACTCAGCCACAACGCAAGTTTCCATAGATATATAGATCTAATCTTCCCTTTTTTTCGAGATTTAAAAATTGGTAGTAATATACATGCAGGGGGTCCACCGGATCCAGCAAAATTTTAAAAGTGGTCTATGAAACAAGAGTCTGGGAACCACTGGTCTAAGTTATCTTTACATAGTATAAAATTAAGTAGCTTCCGCTGTCTGTTCGCTGTTATCTTTTAAACTACTCAATGGATTTTAATGCAGTTTTCAACAATAGATATAGTTAATCAAGAGGAAGATACATATATATATATATATATATATATATATATATATATATAGATATATAGGAACATGCAGGATAGATACAGTATACATTGAACGCGTACGAAGCGAAGTCACTAGTAAAATATAAAACGTACTGTGTTATACCCTATCAATATTACGAATTTCTATGAATTGATTATAATGATGAAAGAAAGACCAATGCGTAAGGAGTAACCAGTCTCGTCAAGCTGATCAAGCCACAAGAGTCCTTGTATAAAGACTTCTCATCAAATGCTGATAACAGATCTAACCTATCTATCTACCTGATATTTTGCCTGTGACCATATTAATAGACATTAGACACATTGGTAAGTACATAACTTTAATCAGAATTACTGGTCTGGAAATATGAATTTCTTTTAGCATTTATTGTTATTTATAAAGGTAAGGTATAATTTTAGCCTTAAAACCTTCTGTAATAAAAAACCGAAAACCTGGGTAATAAGATACAAATGCAGATTATCCTACTACTATTATAAATGTGAAAGTTTACTACTCATTCACAGAAAAACTACTGAACGGGGATCTTGATGAAATTTGGTATGAGAATAGTTTAGGTCCTGGATTAAAAATATGCTTTATTTTATGCCAATAAAATTCAGTGTTCCTGTGGGATACTGTATTTACGAGGGTGGAGCCACAGGCAAAAGCTAGTATAGAATACAAGTATTAATGTTTGAATTTATTTTCAATATGTGTCATGAACACATCTAGAGGGTCGCTAGCTGTACTGTCATTAGATTGCTTTCTTCCATATTCATTTACCAACTTCATGTGTTCTTCTAAGTTGTTGCTGTCATTCTCTTCCGAATCAAAGTACTTGTCCTCCGCATCTCGAGATATCTGCTCCAAGTCATCATATTCCTCATTATTATCAACTGTACTGTAGTCAAACTCTAAGTCGTGGCCCTCCATAAAGCTACTATACATTTCCTGTAAAAATTCTTCTCTCAGTAAATTCCTTTCATTTGCATTTATCATTGTCTCGAGCCGAGGCTCTGGTATGTGGCTGGGTTGGGTGTCCGGTTCATCAAAATCACCCCATCTCTTCTCTTTTCTACTCGACGAAGGAGCCACTTTCTCTGTTTTATTGTCATCAGTGTTAGGAAGATTTAAATCTTCCAGCAGACTCTGTATGTTCTTCTTTTCCCTCATTTCATTTCTTTCCACAGATTCCAAGATAACTTTTAAAAAAGAGTTGTTTTCCATGTCAATGCCATCTCGCTCCTGTATTTCTTCATCAGTCAAGTACTGCCCCACCAGTTGTTCATACAACAGAGGGTTACGGTACATCATTTGCTTGTCACTAAAATAGTCTGTACTGCTCTTGAGCCTTTGGAGAGCTTTGTACCGCCTATTTCTTATCCTCTTATTCGTTTGTTCCTTTGAATGATAAAGCTTTAAATGATTTATACACTCTTGAAAATTTGCGTTTTCTTTAAGATGCAGTAAGTTTTCAAAATAGCTTAAGTGGTTAGGCGAGCAATATTTCCCAAATTGTGTCAAGAACTGCGTCGGTGACTGTTCATAGAGTTTTATCGCTGCGCGTATATTTTCTTTAGTTTTAACTTTTTCTTCATCAACGTGAGAGTTTAAAAATGAAATGTTTACACAGCGTACCAGATAGTCAATAATATCATGAATTGGATCAATTTCATTTTGAACATCATCGCAGTCGGACTGATTAGTACATTCGCTAGTCATCCTATATTTTTAGTTAATTTTAAATGTTTTTAGAGGATAATGAATAGGTAATGTATTTTTCAAGAGAAATACAAAAAAACCTCAATTGGCATTAATGCCAAGTACAAACATAACATACATTCATAAGTACAATCTGAAAAATATGACGTCACAAGACACAAGTGAAATTTCTTATTCTTCTTCTTTTGGAATAGAGTTCCTTGCCAACGTCAGAGTGATGCAGCAGATGTTCAGTGAAAAGCTGATGGCGTACAGTGCAGGCAATAAAGTGACAATTGAGTTTTGCCGGGGAATTCAATGGGTGATGTTGTGGAATTTGTAAAACTTCATAAATTTGTGTTATTTCGGTTCTTGATGTGTAATATTGGTAGAATATTAACCATTAAATATTCGTTGTAAGCAAGTGGCACAACTTCTAAAAACGTGCTATTTTGTGTTTCCCGCCAAAACTCCCTAGGAACTTTCAGTAAAGCTTCTACCACTTTACTGAATCGACTGACATGACTCATAGACTGTGACGACTGTATATTTGGACTTTGACTAGATTTTAGACTTAACGATATAGGAATACGGTGTTGAAAATTGAAACGAAAGCCTTTTTAACTTGACACTGGCAAATGTTTATAAGCCGATGCCATATATAAATAAAAAAAAATGAAGTGACAATTTCATGCACTCATATGAAATTGACATATACCATAGAGCTCCGCTAGAGTAATTGTGTCCCTATGGCACAGAAGTGCCATAGGGACGTATCATTCGTCAATGGTCTACGTTCTGTTCTTGCCCTGTAAAACATTTGAATGTTCTTTTTTAACTGAACATCTGCTGCATCACTCTGACGCTGGCTACTCCTATTACAAGGAAGGCTATGCCAAAAGAAGAAGAAGAAGAATGTTCTTTTTTATTTACAATAAATAAGTCAAAGCGAAGTATGTATGTATTTTTAGATATCTTCGGTTTCAATTACTAAGGCGGGTCAATAAGTCCGTGACTTTTTGAATTTCTAACCTCCTTACTGAAAAAGCAACACTACTCCTGTGAACAGGCATCTGTCAGTTGACTCCTATCAAAATTTGAACTTGCTGCGTCAGTTAGTTTGTGTTTTACAGCTATCTTTATCAGACTATCCAGTAACTTAAGGAAACAATGGAAAAAAGTGAATTTCGTGTGCTTATTAAGCATTATTTTTTGCGAAAAAAAACCATTACCGAGACCAAGGCTAAGCTTGATAAATACTATGGGGACTCTGCACCATCGATTTCAATGGTAAAAAGTGGTTTACTGAATTTCGTTGTGGCCGTACAAGCACTGAAGATGCCGAACGTCCTGGACGCCCAGTTGAGGTCTCAACACCCGAAACAATCGAAAAAATTCACGATATAGTGTTGGCCGACCGAAGATTGAAAGTGCAAGAGATTGTGGAAGCCATAGGCATCTCGCATGGCTCAGTGGTTTCAATTTTGAATTATCACTTGGGCATGAGAAAGCTTTCCGCAAGTCGACCACAAACGCAATCGTGTAACAACTTCACAGGAAGTTATGGCGAGTGTTTTTTGGGATGCACGTGGGATAATCCACATTGACTATCTTCAAAAGGGAAGAACAATTAATGGGGAATATTATGCCAACTTATTGGACCGCTTCAATGAGGATTTGAAAAAAAACCGACCTCATTTGGCCAAGAAAAAAGTTCTTTTTCACCAAGACAATGCATGGGTGCACACATGTGTAGTTGCCATGGCAATAATCCATGAATTGGGCTATGAATTGCTCCCACATCCACCCTATTCTCCAGATTTGGCTCCGAGTGACTACTTCTTGTTCCCAAACCTGAAAAAATGGCTCGGTGGAAAAAGATTTGACTCCAATGATGAAGTCATCTCGCAAACAAGGCCTATTTTGAGGACCTCGACAAATCATATTTTTTGGAAGGGATAAAAAAATTGGAGAAGCGTTGGACAAAGTGTATAGAGCTCAAGGGGGACTACGTTGAAAAATAAAATGATTTATTTATCAAAAAATCTGTGTTTTATCCCAAAAGTCACGGACTTATTGACCCGCCCTCGTATGTTAACAGTTATGTGATTTAATGGATTTTTTTTGCAATAATTGAACAAAATCTCTGAGGCAAATATAAGAAAAATAGGGGGAAACGGGTCGAACTACGGGGTTTAAAGGGTCAAATGAGTGGGGGATTGGATCACGAATGGGGTGATTGAATTTGGACCATATTTGGATAAATCGGGACTGTGGGAAAATTGGGTTTTTATAGATAGGGTTGTCGCGATCCATAAATTGTGAAGATAATTTATTGTACGGGACTATTTTGCAAATAGTCCTCGGCAATCATCGTTTTTATACATCGTCAGCTGTCATTTCCATAGAAAAACGAAGATTGTCAAAGCGCTGTTCGCTGAATGGCTTTACTGTAAAGCAATAATTGTGTATTTTGAACAATATTAAATAGGTAAATGATATAAAATAAAAAAGTATGTGTGTCAGCTCCGATGCACGACTGGAATTTACTCTTAAAAGGAAAATTTGGTGTGCAATGCAAAGGAAGTGCATAAGTGCACTCAAAAAATAAAAAAATACATACTCTGTAGTGTGTACATAGCGTAGTTTTATAACCTTTTTTGAAGTGTAAACTTCTATGAGGCGGCGATGTCACACGATGTTAGCTGAAGATGACACACTTTTAAGTTCTCCGTTATCTGCATGAGGTACCCATGAAGTCATTCCCTGCACTGTACGCCATCAGCTTTTCACTGAACATCTGCTTCATTACTCTGACTTCTTCTTTTGGCATAGCCTCCTATTACAGAGGAGGCTATGCCAAAAGAAGAAGAAGAAGATACTATTACACACAGCTACCCCTGGTTATTTCGAAAAATACAACATTATATGATTGAAATTGTTTTATAAATTATTCCAAATAAAACAGTTTAGGAAATAGTAATAGTAATAAATCATCTATTTATGATGTTTGAAGTGATAACATAATGAATACCAAGCCTTGATACTGATGTTTGTTTTTACAAAGTAAATCATCTGTTATGCCTCATCAATAGAGAAAAATGAATGTGTTTAGCAATTGGACGTGGAGGTGGGAAGATGTGTGCGGTCTAGATGGCCTGCAACCATGGAATGAAACTACGAAAGACTAGCATGTATTTCCAAGAGCTGTTCCTACATGTTCCTGTTTATTTCATGTCTTTTGTACTATGTCATTTGTCATATGTCATTTATGTCTTTTGTACCCATTATGGATTCCATGACTCCTGACTTGGCTATGGAAACTAGATATGAAATTACGAATTTATTCAGAAATATACAAAGAAACGAAAAAAACCCCAGTGTTCCTAGCAACTTGTCTGAGTTTCTTTACCATAGGAACCAGGAGCCATCTGGGAGCTCTGGGTCTAGAGCATATCACGAGGACACATTAACTTCAATGACTAGTGTCGCATCGCCACAAAACGATACTGCTTCGGACACATCAACGGAAAATGATGATTATTTTAATGTTCTGCATCACTTACCCCAATAAAAAAGATTACATAATAAAATAATGTTATTTTATTTACCTGAGGGTTACAGCCAAACGTTCCGCAGGTGTGATGGATCTTCGCATATTTGTATCCTGTTTCTTAATACGTTGGCTTATAATTATCCATAGAATAGAAGTTCATCAAATGATTTCACAAACATTCTATAGTAAGAGAAAAACTTATGAGGGTTATCATGGTGTGCACTAAACATTGAATGAAATATTCCCGGAGTTAAACGGTTAACACTGGTTCCACCCAAACATTGCGGTTTACTTTATTTTTTAATAATTCTAATAATATAAGAGCTGCAAGCTCAGTTATCATTGGCGGATCCATGTTGAAATGAACACAAAACAGCGGTAAACCGCGTCCCGTGTAGTATGCTGGTTTGCGGGAGCTTTGTCGAGCGTATTCCCGCCGCGGGAGAACCGCCCGTGTAGTATAGCCCATACTTAATGGGTCCCGATTGTTGAAGTTGTTATGTTGCCCTTATATAATGTTTTCTTTTTTAATGTATCGATCACGAAACTATATCAATGGAATATATAAATATTCAATAATATTCGCTAACAAAATCTCGATTAGGTACTGGACTTTTCAGTTTTTACACAGTCAGGATTGTTATTTTTTAAATCAATTTATTCCTGATGTGAAAGTTAAAAGAAATATTCTATTACCTATGTTATTATGTTAGTCTAACGGTTGTAAATTAAAACACTTACTTATGTATTTATTGTTCTACGGAACAATAAATAATTCTGTAACTCGTAAGTGTTTTTATTTACAATTAATAATATTTGCGTAAGCATATTACGAAGTCAATAGTCTTATGGTTTTTTTATCCTTCTTTGATAGTAATATTACTAACAATTTTTTTTAAGGATATGAAAAAAAGATGAATGGTCTAGAGGCTAGAAGAACTGTTTGAGTTGCCGGCGCAGTACAGATGTTCATATGTGGGGGCACGAATAGACAGAGCCTTGATAGGTAATGTGGATAACCACCAAAAGTTTGCTGAAGTGCCCTACGAGCCCTTTATAGGTTCAGGTAAGATTTTAAATTATCTGCACTGTACCTAAGGTTTGCCAGAAGCCTAAGGGGCATTACAGACAGCAAAGATACGATAATATTTTATGTGTAGATACAATAGTTCTTGCTATACAGTTTGTATTAACTATCACAGATGGCTATGATACTATATATTTTCATATTATATACTGTAATATGAAATAATATATCCCGGTATCATAACATAAAATATTAAAGTATTTGTGGACTGCGACGTCTGGGTTCTTACAGATCCTTCTTATGTTTAATGGTGATAATAATAATACAGCAACAATTGTGATATATATCTCACAATTGTAGCTGTATTATTATATATACTATATATTATTTTATATATATATATATATATATATATATATATATATATATATATATATATATATATATATAAAATATAATTTCTCTGTCTGTCTACACTATATATAGCCTTTTGGCTAACTAAAATAATCGAACTGAATAGGCTTTGTATGTACGACATCTGTCAATTGACAGAATCAAAAACTCAAGACTTTAACATTAACTACTTTTTATCCCCAACTACTTTATTAAGCAACAGTATCTTCGTCGCCTGTGACACGCTTAAGTATTTGCGCAGTAACGGACGCTTAATAATTAGCTACCAGTATTAAAATTTTATTCAAAATTATTTAAATGTTTAGGCGTGAAAGTATAACAAACTTTAGCATTTTAAATAACATTATTAAGCAGCTGTAAACATTTTGTCCAGGCTTTGGGGCTACAGGCGAAACTAGACCGGACAACATAGCAACACCGGTGACTCCAACATCTAGAGTCCTAGTGCGGCCTCAGAGGCGACAGAACGTATCTCTGTTACATGCCCTACACAGCTGCTTCGGCTTCCAGTTCTACGCCATTGGAATGTTAAACCTTGTGTCTGACATGGCTGGGTTTGCTGGACCTATGCTTCTTAATAAGCTTGTGATATTTGTAGAATATACAAGCATTGATCAACATATGGGGTAAGTGCTTTTAATAGGGTATTTGCCTATATTTTATTAATTTCATAAATGAATAGTTTGAATTAGTTGAAATTAGTGTGAATTGTGTAAATTTTGTTAACTATGACTTTTTCGAGGATTCTTAATTCTTATTATCAAAGTTAAAGTGAATAATAGTGAATAGTTTTCTTTTTTACAAACAAATTTTTTTTTCGAACTACCCACAAGTTTTGTGATTATGTGAAGAAGTAGCTATGTTGGAGCCCGTTTGTATTGAGGAGATGTCTTTGAAAGCCATTAAAAGAATCGTGCTTGGATCTCCTGGAAAATTGGAAGGCGAGGTAGATCTAGAATGGGATGATGCAGGTATGTCCGTAGATCATAATAATCTTGAGGACGACTTCGGGAGTGAGGCGATATTGCAGCCACGCAATAAAAGGAGGCTAGAAAAAGGTAGTTCTCCAGACCTTTTAGCTGATGATAGCTTTACGCTTGTCACTAGAAATAAACGAAGGAACCTTCAAAATACTCCTCCATCTGTGTTTCCTTACCCGCCAGTAGATTTAAGCAACAATTTCGAAGTTTCTGTAACCTCCAAGACTATAGTCCTAACGAAGCAGTTGGCGTTTGCAAAACTTTTAGCTAAATATAAATTTAGTTCAGGGCATCGAAACTGTTAAAATATATAAGAACCCTTTTAAACTTTTGATAAAGTTTAAATCTAACTTTGATGCAAACAATTTCTTGGACCATAAAATTACAAAGGATCATGATTGGACTTGTAGAAATACTAATGAAATACATTATTGTTATGGTGTTGTCAGAGATATCGACATTGAAATTGAAGATAAGGACTTGAAAGATATTTTTGAATGTGATACAAAAATATTATCTATTAGAAGGTTGCTGCGAAAAGATTTGAATGGTAAATGGATTAAGTCTGAAACTGTTCGCATAGGGTTTGAAGGTTCAAGTCTTCCAGGATTTATTTAGGCTTATGGTTGTCGACTGGCTGTAGCTTCATACATGTATTCAGTTACGCAATGCTCTAAATGTTGGCGATACGGTCATGTCAGTCACGTTTGTCCATCCAAGACACCTATTTGTCCTTAATGTAGAGAAAACTGCGAAACTAAACATTATAGATGCATTAATTGTAAAGCCAACCATTTATCTTTAAAGAAGTCTGTATGTCCTGCTTTTCAAAGAGAGAGAAATGTTCGCATTTATATGGGAAATAATAACTGTTCTTATACATTTGCTTTGAATAAGATGAAGGAGGAGACACTGAAAAAGAGTTCAAGTAGACTGGAACCGGAGAAACCTATTGCTATTCCTAACACTTCCTATGCTAGGCCCGGTGGCGCTTCGTCTCCTACTTATAGAGATGTATGTGTGAATGGTTCTGCTACTCATATAAGTTTGCAACATAGTGAAGATGATAATATGGAATTAGACGAATGTGTTTTACCTACCCCAAATCAATTGTCATTATATACCACCGATGTTAACAAGAAATCAAAAAATAAATTAAAGTAAAAAAGTGTAAGCATAAGACATAATGAAGATGATGTATTTCTTAATTTGGACATAACCAGTACTGAAACCCATGGTGAGCAAAGCTCTAGTAGTAGTAATCGTAAAGAACGGAAACACTTATTACAAAGAATTTTGGATAAAATAAGAGAAGCTTTTGTAACAGAAGGAAGTTTAGGAGAGAAGATTAAATGTTGATTAAGTTTTTTTGGTCAGAAGTAGTAGATCTTTTACAAGAATATTTGAATTTCGAGACGTTGCTTAATTTCATAGGAAGAAACAATAATGGCCAGAAATAATAATCATTTGCACAGCTGTATCAATATTTTCCAATGGAATGCTAATAGTTTAAAACATAACGCTAGCAATTTTGAACTGTTATTATTACAAGATAAAGTACATAAGGCTTTTGTGAGAGACATGGCTTTCTCCTAACATTTCCTTAAAATTTTCAAGTTATAACATTTTAAGAGCAGACAGAGAAGATTCATATGGTAGCTTGTGCGCTATTATCCATAGGTCTATACAATATTCTGAACGAACTACTAATATTTCTATATCTGATATTCAGATAATGAATATTGACATTTTTAATGTACGAGCGCGGGTCAATAAGTCCGTGACTTTTGGAATAAAACACAGATTTTTGATAAATAAATCATTTTATTTTTCAACGTAGTCCCCTTGAGCTCTATACACTTTGTCCAACGCTTCTCCAATTTTTTTATCCCTTCCAAAAAATATGATTTGTCGAGGTCCTCAAAATAGGCCTTCGTTTGCGAGATGACTTCATCATTGGAGTCAAATCTTTTTCCACCGAGCCATTTTTTCAGGTTTGGGAACAAGAAGTAGTCACTCGGAGCCAAATCTGGAGAATAGGGTGGATGTGGGAGCAATTCATAGCCCAATTCATGGATTTTTGCCATGGCAACTGCACATGTGTGCACCCTTGCATTGTCTTGGTGAAAAAGAACTTTTTTCTTGGCCAAATGAGGTCGGTTTTTTTTCAAATCCTCATTGAAGCGGTCCAATAAGTTGGCATAATATTCCCCATTAATTGTTCTTCCCTTTTGAAGATAGTCAATGTGGATTATCCCACGTGCATCCCAAAAAACAGTCGCCATAACTTTATTGGCTGACAAACCCACCTTGGCCTTCTTTGGCGCCGATTCACCCTTAGAAACCCACTGTTTTGACTGTTGTTTGGTCTCTGGTGTTTTGTGATGGATCCATGTTTCGTCCACGGTTACAAAACGGCGCAAAAACTCCTCCATATTGTGATTAAACAACGCCAAACTTTCCTGTGAAGTTGTTACACGATTGCGTTTGTGGTCGACTTGCGGAAAGCTTTCTCATGCCCAAGTGATCATTCAAAATTGAAACCACTGAGCCATGCGAGATGCCAATGGCTTCCACAATCTCTTGCACTTTCAATCTTTGGTCGGCCAACACCATATCGTGAATTTTTTCGATTGTTTCGGGTGTAGAGACCTCAACTGGGCGTCCAGGACGTTCGGCATCTTCAGTGCTTGTACGGCCACAACGAAATTCAGTAAACCACTTTTTTACCATTGAAATCGATGGTGCAGAGTCCCCATAGTATTTATCAAGCTTAGCCTTGGTCTCGGTAATGATTTTTTTTCGCAAAAAATAATGCTTAATAAGCACACGAAATTCACTTTTTTCCATTGTTTCCTTAAGTTACTGGATAGTCTGATAAAGATAGCTGTAAAACACAAACTAACTGACGCAGCAAGTTCAAATTTTGATAGGAGTCAACTGACAGATGCCTGTTGACAGGAGTAGTGTTGCTTTTTCAGTAAGGAGGTTAGAAATTCAAAAAGTCACGGACTTATTGACCCGCCTTAGTACCTACATTAAAGCATGCGATTGCTATATATTGCCCTCCTTCCACTACTACTAGTCAACAGGATTGGAATTCTATCTTTAGTACTTTTAAATCAGGTTGTCTTATAATTGGCGATTTGAATGCGCATCACACTCTGTGGTCGTGTAAGTCTAATAGAAGAGGAGAGGCTGTTTATAAAGCCATGTATGAAAATGATTTTATATGTCTCAATGACAGGGGCGTGCGCTCCATATAGGCAGAAATGCAGTGCTTTACTTGTCATTCACAGATATTTTAATAAAACGTTCGTACGTTTTAGATGAATTTAATTAATAGTAAATAAATTAATCAAAAAAATATAATAACTTAAAAATGCCTAATATTTTATAAACAGCAACTAATGCCGGTGCGTGCTGCAGGACAAATCATCGCATGTATGTGTAATTTTCATACTTCGCAAACGCACACACCCATAAATATCGACATGATTATATAGGTACCGGCAAGTCCCGCGGCAGGCTCTCGGGCCTCGGCTATCCGATCGCTTCCGCTTGTCGGAAATTATTCGTTGCCTATAATCCGACTAAAAATAATTCGACTCGAATCTAATGAATCATGTATGCACATTATGCATTTTTGTTTAGTAAGGTTTTATTTATTTAATAGAAGAAACATTTTGTGTTTCTCGGGGGCCATATTGCATATTTCATTTGATAAGCATTGTTTACAATTTAATCGCTCCTGTTTATTTATAGTTTTCTTAAAAGATTTTTCATTTTAACATTTGAAAGTGTGTACATTTGATTGTGAGGTTTGAGTTGATAATGTTTGTTTATTAAAAATTAAAAATAACAAGTTCTCACAATTGTCATTCAGTGAAAAGATTCAAATTCTGTCTAAAGGTACCTTTAGACAGAATTTGAATCTTTTTTGCTGGTTTAGTTGTTGTAACTCGGGTACACACCTGTGTACCCGAGTTACAACATTTAAACCAGCAAAAAAATAATGTAACTCGAAAATTTCATGTTAAAAGTTATGAAACGTATAACTGGCTGTGTGGTTGTGTACACACGATTAAATTATATTGTTTTCCTTGCATGTTATTTAGTAATTTACATCGGGATATAGTAATCTCAAGTAACCGGAACCTTGAATATGTGAAAATTGAAGCTGACTGACTGGTGAGTAGTTATAATATTTTAAAATATGCTTATTATTTTACTTATTAGAATTTCTTCCGCCGCGACGATCGATTGCTGTTTTGTCTGCGTTGCCGTAGAAGATGCACATGAATAGTAGTACATCTAAGACTTGCTCTGTTGGCATGGTTTCGACTTAGAGATCCGTCGCTTGGCTGTAGCTACGAGTATGCTAAAAATCTATAAACGAAAAAGTTTTTGTGACCGAGTACTTCGCCGTATACCCAGTGCCATAATCCTGTGCACGCCACTGCTCAATGATGGTTCACCTACAAGAGTCAAGTGGGTTAACGGTAACCTTCAGAAATCGTTTCCTGATGTATCTTTTGTATCCACAGACATCGCTATCAGTATGGGATGGCAGGCTACTAATGAATCTTTAGGCAGTGATCATTTGGTATTAAAACTAAACTGTGGATGTATACGATCTAATAGGTACATCAAAAAGAGAAATTACAAAGAAGCTAATTGGACGAAATACACTAAAGAAGCAGCGACAATCTTTGATGTTGCAGAAGTGAGTGATGTTCAATCAAGTTATGATATATTTACAAACAAAATTCAATATTTGGTCGATAAACACATCCCTTGGATTAAAATTAGTGAGGATCCTACATCCAATTTTAAACCTAAGCATTTCTGGAAAAAAGGGCTTTCGAAGGCAGTTGCTGAAAGGCGTCTTGCATTGGTTTAATTACGACGCAATCCTACACCTTCAAATTTGCTATTCTGGAAAAACAAAGTAACTCAAGCCAAAATACTTATAAGAAAAGAAAAGTCTAAGTCGTGGAGAGAGTTTTGTTCCAGTATTAACCATGAAACTTCAGCACCTGTCATGTGGAGAAAGATGCGATGGATCAAAGGCAACACTGGACGCCGGGATGGGGTTGATCCTAGTAATGCCAAGAAATTACTGCATACCTTGACTCCTGATTATGAGGCTGAGCAGGAGCCAATAATGTGACGGGTTTAAACAATTTCGAAACTCTGCGAGCGTAATAGCTGTTTCTAAAATGGAGCGTTGCCATTTTAGAAACAGCTATTACGCTCTCAGAGTTTCGAAATTGTTTAAAAAAGTAAGATACCTCTCCAAGCTTGGATAATATTTCATATAATATGATTTATTATCTCCCTATTAATTCAAAATTTTCAATTTTATAATGATGTCAAGTAGCGTGCCTGAGCAATGGAGTCCTATTTCATTGATGTCTTGTCCGTATAAGATATTTCATTTGATTTTATTGAGAAGATTGGAGTGGTTTGTTGAAAGCCAGGGCCTGCTTCCCGGCTCATCGACTGGCTTTAGACGTGGTTACTCTTGTATTGATAATTTAGCCCTGCTTATGTCCAATATACAAATAGGTTTCGCCAGAATATAATGCCTACAACAATGTCAATATTAATACACTAGTTAATGTTTTACAGGAGATAGGAGTAGGTAATAAGATTTGTAAATATTTGTTTAATTTTCTTTCTAAACGATGTTGTAGAATTATTTTAGAGAATCAAAGTAATCCTTTAATTAGAAATACTTATCGTGGATTAGCGCGTGGATTACCCTTTCTCCACTCTTATTCAATATTGTAACCATAGGAATTTCTAGGATTATAAATAATTTGTAGTTCCCAATACGCAGATGACTTTGTTTTATACACAATATCAATGCGATGATCAATCATCTCGATAGTATTGGTTAACAAATATCTGTGCCTAAATCTAATATTTGTGATTTTAATAGATCAAGGAGAAACTTAAATGTATATATTGAACTCAATGGCCTATTACTTAACGTAGTTGATAGAGTTAAATTCCTAGGTTTGTGGATGGACCTCCTCCTCGAGATTCGGTCTTCTCATAAATGAGTTATGTGCTGAAAACTATAAATGTCTATATGTTTTTTATCGGGCAGGTCTTGGGGAGTTCATCCTCAATATATTCGCCGGCTTTTTATTTCCCTGGTAAGAAGTCGGCTAGACTATGCCAGTTTCATTTATGGTAGTTGTGCTAAATCACATCTTAAAAAGCTCGATATTTTACAAAACAGAGCATAGATAATATGCGGCTCTTTTATACGCACAACTCCGGTGTTTGTTATGCAGAGAGTACTCTCCATTCCGCCTTTGTATATACGCCGTTACTTGTTGGCTTGTAGATTTCTTCTTAAAATTAAGTCTAGACTAGGCAGTAATGTGTTAGATTCTTTAAGTCGTTTAAAGATTCGTAATTATTTTAGCAATACAAATTTCCCTATGCTAGCACAGATCTGTTCTGAATGGACTGATGTTAATGTTTATCAAAGTGGGAAGTCAGAGGCTTATTCGTTAAATACATGGGTGTCTTCAATTGTGGATAAAGTTGGAGCTATGGCCCAAAAACGGAGCATAACTGAATATTTTTTTGCAGTTTGTGTCTGATTATTAAAATATACACAGATGGCTCTAGATGCACTCAAGGTGTTGGAGCTGCATTCTTTGATCCTCAATTAAATATTTCACAGAAGTTTAAATTACACAGGGAAAATAATATAATGACTGCGGAACTTGTAGCTATAAAAGAATATATCTCATACGTTTATAATTTGAATAGCAATAATAGTGTATTGTGATATTATCGGACTCGAGAAGTCCGATAATGAAGAAGAAGAAGAAGAAGAAGAACTCCAACACCTTTGCCAGTGCGTCACTAAGCAACGTGAGATTCCGTCTGCCTTCAAAGCTTTAGATTTATTACGACATGTTGCTAGCAAAGTTTCTATTAAACTGCAATGGGTTCCATCTCATATAGGTTTATTCGGAAACGAAACTGCAGATGCGCTTGCCAAGGCTGCCGTGGAGGATAGTCTCGTGCTTGACTCTAAACCTTTTGCCAGTGAGCTTCGTCCTCAAATTAAGAAAATGTCGTTAGAGAAATGGGAATACCATTTTTGGCGAAGAACTTAAAAGAGGTGTAGGAGGTTGTTACGGAACCATCCAAAATAAATCTGTATGGGAGCCTTGGTTTATTTCATGTAACTTGCCCAGAAAGTTGTTGGTGTCAGCCTTTAGGTTGCGCTCTGGGCACATTCCAGCAAACAAGTTTTGTCATTTGGTCGGGATTAAGCCTTCACCTAATTATGATGTGTGCCAGAAGCCGGAGGACCTACTACATGTATTGCTGGAGTGTGCTCGAACAATAGATTTGAGGTCTAGTATTTTAGGAGACTTGGGATGCCTGCACAACGGACATATCAATAGTATCCTTTCTGAGCCGTTGTCCCCAAAGGCAAGCAAAATATACAATTTTATGGATCTGTCCCTTGCGTAAGGAACAATGACTGAAACTATGAGGCTGGCGTCAACACTTAAGTGTTAAAAGCCTCTGTAAAAAATTAGATTAAAAAAAAGGAGATATGTATGAAGTTAATGTTCTTTAGGTTAAAATATATCCTCGGAATAAGTTGGTCGTAAATACGTTATTCTTTTGGAATTTGCTGTCATAAGTCATATCTAGATGTCCTTAGATACGGACTTGTTATATGTGGGAGCTCACCGGAAATAAACAATGCTTTTCTCATACAAAAAAAAATGTATACGGGCGTTAGCAAACGCGGAATACCTAGCTCCCTGTAAGCCGCTATTTAAGAAATTTCACATCCTTCCATTAGCGTGTCAGTATATATTTGAGACATGTATATTTGTGAAAAACCATAGCCATCTGTTTAAGACACATACGACTACAACTAGGTATGAAAGCAGGGATAGCAATAAGCTTTGTGTGCCTCGTCAGAAAAAACAAGTATACAGCGATAACAGCTATTGTAAGTATGTCGATAAAAATTTTCAACATGTTGCCTAAAGACACTAGAGATATCTCTGTATTAATCAAGTTTAAAAAAATATTATTAAAGTGGTCGCTGGACAAATGCTTTTATAGTAATAAGGAATATTTTGAATATTTAAATAATATAAAAAAAATTGACATTAAATAATTACAAATAAAAATACCTATGTATTAAATTGAATAATTGAATTGTATTAGTTGACATTACCATAATAATTGTGCTTATTGTTTTAATTAATAATTTATTTATTTTGATGTGACCTTTAAATGCCTATTATCAATATAAGTTACTCTGAATTCTAATGTCTTACTTGTAAATGATTTAAAATGCATTAAAAGAAATCAATAATCTGAATATTTCTACACCTTAGGGGTAGAAATTGTGAAACTAATTAAACTTAAGAACACTGTACACCAAATTCTCGGAAATAAATATTATTATTATTATTATTATTATTATTTAACATATATTTGTCTCGGCTTAACCGGTAAAATGAAGCAGGTACGGGCGATTGCCAAGTATCCTGTTCATGTAGCGTGAAAGAAGTTTAATTGGTGTGAGTTGTAGGGAAGGATGAAGATGAATTAAGGAAGCGGCGGACTATAGAGCAGGTATCTATAACGATTGACTTTTGTAACTGTATATATGTGTTTTTGTGAAGGTTAAGGGATTTAAGTGCAACGGCAAGCGTTTTTGGAATAACGCCCGTTGAGGAGATGACTATCGGGAATATTTTTACTGTGTTTTGATGCCACATTTGTTTGATCTGCAAGCGGTATGTATTTTTTGATTTTTTCTGTGTGTTTCTGTTTCAGGTTGTTGGTGTGTGGAACGGCGATGTCTATAAGGTAAGTGGTTTTTTCAGATTTAATTGTGAGGGTTATGTCTGGTCTATTGCTTAGGATGGTACGGTCTGTGACGATATCGCGATCCCAGTAGAGTTTTACGGAGTCATTTTCTAGAACGTTAGATGGTTTGTATTTGTAGTACGGTGTATGTGTATAAGGTTAAACTTGATTGCTATTAATTGATGTATATGTTTGGCTACGTTATCGTGACGGTGAGTATATTCTTTATTTGCTAGTGCACTGCATCCTCCGGTAATATGGTCTACTGTCTCAGTGGTTTGGTGGCATAATCTACACTTATCAGTTTCTATGGCTTCTTTGAGGATAAATTTTGAGTAATTGCGAGTTTTGATAATTTGGTCCTGTATAGCTATTAAGAACCCTTCTGTTTCACTATAAATGTTGCCCTTAGTTAACCAACTGAATGACGCGGCTTGATCGATATGGTCCTGACTTAACTGGTACGGAAATTTACCATGTAGAGCCTTACTTTTCCATTTTTCTATTTTGTTTTCATCATTAATTATTTTATTTTTAGGGTTAAATTTGTCATTATTTAACTGTAGCGGTGTTCCAGAATGAGGTAAATTTACAATGGCTTTATGAAGTGGGCTTGTGTTAGCTTTTGTCTTGAAATAATTTCGGAGGTTATCTATTTAGGTGTAATGTAGATTTTTTATGTCTATAAAACCACGCCCTCCCTGCTTCCTCTTTATTGTAAATCTTTCAACTGCTGAATGGATGTGGTGAATATTGTGTTTGTAACAAGCGGTTCTGGTTGCGGTGTTGAGGGTTTCCAAATCAGTGTCAGACCACCTGATAATTCCAAATGAATACGTTAATATAAGGATTGCATAGGTATTTACAGCTTTAATTTTGTTTCGGCCTGACAATTGCGTTTTTAAAATTTTATTTAGTCTCTGTTTGTATTAATTTTTTAATGTATTTTTTATTTCTTTATGATCTATAGCTGTATTTTGTATATAACCTAGGTACTTATATGTGTCTTTTGCTTGCATGCTGTCTATTGTTCCTTCTTGTAGTTCTAAGTTGAGTGGTTCTGTATGTGTATGTTTGCCCTTAAGAATGCAATTAATTTTACATTTATCAGTTCCGAATGTCATGTAAATATCACCGCTAAATTATTCCGTTAATTTTAATAGTTGTTCCAGTTGTTGTCTGTCAGGTGCGAAGAGTTTTATGTCGTCCATGTAAAGAAGGTGAGTGATTTTGATGTTATTGACTTTATCTATAATATATCCTAAGTTTGACCTATTAAGAGTTTTAGATAGAGGGTTTAAAGCTAAGCATAACCATAAAGGGCTAAGTGAGTCGCCTTGGAAAATTCCACGCTTAATTTTGATTGGTGAGGTACTGACGGTGGTACTGACTGTTCTTAGATTGAGTTTAGTAGACCAGTTATGCATTATATATTGTAGAAAGTGAATTAAAGTATTATGAATCTTATATATTTTTAGTACATATATCAACCAAGAATGCGGGACACTATCAAAGGCTTTTTGGTAATCTATGTATGCGTAATAAAGGTTCTTATGATCTTTTTTAGTTTGATTATGTATTTGGGCGTCGATGATAAACTGTTCTTTACAGCCCATTGATCCTTTAGCGCAGCCTTTTTGTTCTTCAGGGATTATTTTATTATCAGTAATGTGAGTATTTAGTTTTTGTGTGATTATTGACGTAAGTAGTTTGTAAAGAGTTGGAAGGCAGGTGATTGGACGGTATTTAGTCGGATTTTTAGTATCGTTTTTATCTTTAGGCTTTAGATATGTTATTCCTTGCATCATAAATAGCGGCACTAATTTGGGATCCTTAAGGGCTGAATTGAATGCTTTGGTGATGTAGTGATGTGTTGAAGTAAAATATTTTATCCAATAATTTTGAATTTTATCTGGCCCTGGTGCCTTCCAGTTCAAAGTCTTCTTTATGGCGTATGTGACATCGTTATCATCTATTATAACTTCAGGCATTGGATCAATATTGTGACATTCACTTATTTCGGTATCAAGCCATGAAGCGTGTACGTTGTGATGGACTGGTTTGGACCATAGGTTTTCCCAATAGTCCTTAATTGTATCTGTACTAGGCGGTTGTATGATTTTAATATTTTCGGAGTTTAAATTTTGATAAAAGAGCTTTTGATTGTTAGTAAAAAATTAATTATCCGTTCTTCTAGAGTTACTGATTTTAAGTCGGCGGAGTCTTTTTGATTGTGCTTGTAGTTTTTGTTTCAGAGTATCTAATAATTCTACTATTTGATTTTCAGTGAGATTGTTGGGGTTTAATTTTCGTTGTTTTGTGTGGCTAAGATTTCCTTTAAGGTACTGTGTAAGTTGTCCAATTTCTTTTCGTAGTTTCTTGACTCTATTTTCAATTCGTAGTTGCCATTTTGGCATTTTCGGGTCTCCTGTTTTATTTGATATATCTTTTTCAGGGGGGTTATTTAGTTTAGTGTGTAGAGTTGTAGTTGATATAGCAGCGCAATAAATAGCACTGTGGATTTCTGTTAAATCTGGCGTTTCTTTCGCTTCTAGATGTTCTCCTATTAACTTGTTAAGTGAATTTACCGTCTTTATTATGTTGCGTGTAATCTGGAGTTTTGGTATTACCTATTATATTTGGTCTAAGTGTTGGATCTGTATCGGCGTATTTGATTAACATTTCTGTAAATACTTGTCTAATTTTGTGATTCTGTGTTTGATCGGCATCAGTTATGAGTATTTCAGCGTTGTTTGTCTCTGGTGCTATTAGATTTTCTACAGTTTCAGAAGAGTTTGATAGAGTTATGGGTTGATTATTATTTGTGGGTTGAATTGTAGAATGTTGTAGATTCGGGTCGTTCGTTGCATTATGTGGGATGGTAAGAATATCGCAGGGGCTAAGCTGTATGTCTATGCTACATATTGTATTGTTCTGGTCGTTGGAATAATCGAACGTATGCGCTACTGTATTTTTTATCTTGTCTCTTTCATGACTTGGTATTCTGTTATTGCGATGTATATTATTATTATTATTATTATTATTATTGTTATTATTATCATTATTATTATTATTATTATTATTATTATTATTATTATTCTTCTTCTTCTTCTTCTAATACTTGTAGCGAACATATCAATAAAGATATTTACAAAGAATAATAGTCTGCTAGATATAGAGTTATCAATATTCGCATACCATGTAATCTATGATTTAAAATTAAAAAGTTACCTAGACAGTCGGAGTTACTACCTATTAAAGTGAATTACGTGAGTGACAGACATACAGACGCCGGAGAGATCTGTAAATAGATATGTCTGCGTCGGCGACCCTCGCCGGCATAGGGGTCGACCGCACGGCTCCAGTCACATGATGATCATGATCATCACATGATCTAGGATCTTGTCTAGTGCTGTTGCGACTTTTTATAAACGAGCATTATTACTAAATTAGGGAATGTATGTAAAAAATGACAGCGTCCCTCGGTTATTTTTATAGCGTTGTTATTCAGATGAAATTAAATTATGATCCAATCATGTTAAACACATGTAAAAAATTTAAATATATTTCCGTTTTCTGGTACCCGTAACATAAGTTCTTCGAGAACTCACCACGGGACCAGATTGACGAGAAGTGGGAGCGACAATAAATAAACTTGAACGTAAACAAATAGAACAATTGAAAATATAAATAAAGAAATACAATGACATATTAATTTGGTCGAATTTTATATTTTATTTACGTTAGATTAAACTATTTAGAGTATTTTTATTTTTCTGTTTCAGTTGCCAGATAGTGATATCGAAGGATACTACGACCGTCTCAACACAAATAAGTGTAATACGAGGACAAAGTTATCATATTAAAAAACACAACTTTCTCGTGGGCAAAACCCCAGACCAAGCCGACGAAGGAGAAGAAGAACAAGGGAAAATCGACGAAGAAGCTGTCAACACGTCAACGCGCCGACTCTACAGACTCTGATGAACAGAGCACGGCCCCGTTCAGTCGCAAGGATATATCTTTGGAGGTGGAGAAGAAGGAGCTACTGGGGAAGTGGGAAGACCTCCCTCCTTCTGGCGATAGTGGGGGAAATGATAAAAAAGCGAGGCGACATACAGATACCGGAGTATATCAATAGTAAGTCAAATAGAGCAGAATATGTATTTAGAAATAACTCCCACCACACCGATTTTGGTGACGGTGGTCGGTTTCATTGCGACCAGGCAATGGCCATAGCAGGAGTAATTTTATAGTGTCCAAGTGTGTGCGCAGTACACAAGACCACTCCCTCTTCCTTTACTCTCATAACCCAGTGAGATGGATAACCAACACGACTGGAGAGAGATCAGGCGCAGGTCCGACTTTTTTACATGCCCATCTGATGCATGGATCATCTCTGTTCAGGGATCAGGTGATCAGCCTGAATTGCCCTAACCAAACTTGGATACAATATTTTTAGTTGTTCCAACGCGGGAATCGAACCCACGACCACCCGAGTCGAGAGCCAAGGTCTAGCCACTAGACTACAGTCCATGGAGGCTGTATTTAGAAAATCGACTGCAAGTATCGGTATCGGGTTATAAATCTTAATGTTACTCTTTAAATATAATCCGTTCAGATCCAGTTAATCCAAACGTATTCAAAGAGAACAGTAGAACACATAGGTAATGCTACCAATTGAAATGCCACTTAATGAACGTGCAATAAAGAAGTACAATGGACACGTTAATTTAATGTTTTTGTTAACGTTCAGATTACATTTAATAATATCTATGGACGCTTCACACCACATCAATCTGGCCCCGTGCTCAGTATCCGATGAACTTGTGTTACAGGGGCCGTATTACAAGCTCTTAATTCCAGTCAGTTTACGCCATAAAACAAACTGGCTGGAATTTTCGTATTATAGTCACATGTTACCAGCCAGTCAGCAGTCACGTGACTCTTGACTTACTTCTGCATTGAAACTTGAGTGGTATTTTCGTATTATGACAGTACTTCTGACATTAGCTGGCTTGTTTTTACGTCAAAAACTGTTTAAACGAAGCCGTTCAGTTTACGCTCAACTTCATTAGCTTTTATTGAATAGTTTATATTTTAGTGTTTTCTTTTAATAATATATAGGTTAGGTTAGTAACGTAAAATATTGCTAAAGTGATTAGCAATTTTTTACGTTATTTTAAGACATAGGTATTAATCATAGGTTCATAGAAATTATACAATATGTGTGACGAATTAGAACTACTTGAATTTCTGGAAAATGGTTCTTCTCAAGAGAATAACAATGCAAAACTTCAAAGAAGACACCTTAGGGACCTTAATGATCCATTTAGTGTAGATGAAGTCAACTTTACAAAACGATACAGGTTGAATCAACAATTAGTTCACAATTTGTGCGACGAACTAAGACCGCATTATGTAGGTGGGAGCACAAGGGCCTCGCATCTGTCTCTTGAGAGAAATGTAGTACCTATTTACTATTTCTCTATTAACCCGTAAAATAAAATGTAACTTTTACTATATAATATGATTGTTGTACCTAAGTACATGTTAAACATTTAAATTAAAAAACATTACACTTTCTAATCATCTAACAGTCCGGTCAGATCAGTGTTGCCAAACTCAGATTATTTAAATTTGCCGCCTTTTTTCAGCTTCATCGCTGGCCGAATGACCAAATCGAGCTGTAAAGTAGTTAAATTGGCAACACTGATTTCACTCCTGACAGGACCTCTATGCCGACGATCACTCACCATTCACTATTTAGAAACTCCCGAGGTTATTGAGCTGTGAATTCCGTTTTCCAAAATCTTCGTAACCCTAATTGCGCCTTAAACAGCATACTCACGCACGGTCCGATCCAGCACCGTGACCGTGGACCGTGAGTATGCCGCTTATTTTACCGATAAATTTTTTAGAAAGGTTTTTGGTAGAAAATAAGCACATTTTTTTAATGAAATAGGTGTATACAAAAACGACGGCTATTTTACCAACTTAAACCATTTATTTTTTGCAGTCCATAAAATTTGCTTTAACTTTAACAATAATTGTACATATTCTATGTATAGTTAAAAATATTTAGTACAAGTTTTCTGTTCGTTGTTGGCTATTCTATTCTATGGCTATATATAAGTGCATGGCAAGAAAAAAACATACTGTAATACGTCAAATTTGACGTATCCGAATGTCACCTTCATGCTCCATTTTTTTTTTTGAAGATTTAATGGCCTGGAAACCACTTCATGCTCCATTAAACCAGTCATAGACAATCAAATCAGGATGAATCCAGTCAGCATGAAATATCGTTGTAATACGAAAAAAGAACAAGGCACTTCAAGGCCGTATATTGAATTGCCTGGAAACAAGCTGGTTTTTTAAAAGATCATAATACGGCCCCAGGTACTAGAAAACGGGAAGTATATTTACTACTTTTATACCATACATATATTTAAGATTTTTATTTTATTATACACATATTTAACACACATTCATGATCCAGGCACTCAGAAAAAGTTTTTGTTCCTTCAGCGGGATTCAAACCCGCGACCCCCAGCTTGAGCTCTAACGCGCTGAACCATTGAGCCCAAGAGGTCGTCAAATTGGATCTGAATAAAGTTTACGAGCCAAGCATATCAAATACTTTGATTTGAGACTTGGATTTCGTAAAAGTAGTAGTTGTGTCTGTGTGAGCTGTAGTCAATAAACCAAAAAATGTAAAGGCTTTTTAATTTCATTTGGTCAAAAAATAAATGATTAAATCGTTTATTTCTATTACATTATATAGGTTTTTATTAACACTTATAGAATGGTCCTCCATGTTGATACCTACCACTAGTTCGGGAACTACCCGGCCCGGCGAGAAGAACCGGCGGAATAAATAATAAGGTTATGTTCAGGTTTCGGCTACGTGTCGCAGGAGCCGTGGCTGATCCGCGGCACGATCCGCGACAACGTCCTGTTCGGCCGGCCCTACGACGAGGCCAAGTTCAAGGCGGTGGTCGACGCCTGCGTACTTACCGGTGAGTGGCTACGTATTCATTAAAATGGCTTCAGTAACTCTATAACATCCCACTACTATCATAAATGTAAAAGTTTGAAAGTTGAAGTTGGATGGATGGATCTTTGTTACTCTTTCGCGCAAAACGTACTAAACAGATTTTGATAAAATTTGATATGGTAGTAGTTAAAGCTCTGGATTAACACATGGGCTAAGTACTTTTTATCCCGAAAAAGTCTAGTGTTCCTGTGGGATACTGTATTTACGCAGGCGGAGCCGCGGGCAAAAGCTAGTAAACAATGACAGTATCCCACCCACCCAATCCCACCTTATTATAGACTTTTCGCGTCAAATTCAGCAGTGAGTGAGAGTTTCAGTACAAATGTCAAAATAGCTTACTTTAATTGGTCTATGTGAGCATGGCTCAGAGTTATTGATTTTGCAAAAACAGAACTGAGTTAAAATGGTGTAATATATTAATTACCCTGGTTTTATATTAATTTGTCGATTGTGTTTGTAGAGGACCTGGACACGCTGGGGTGGGGCGCGTGGGTGGGAGCGGGCGGCTGCACGCTGAGCGGCGGGCAGCGCGCGCGGGTGGCTCTCGCCCGCGCCGTCTACGCCAACAAACAGGGTGTGTTAATATCATTTTAAGCCTGAATCTTACTGAGGAAGGAAAACATGGGGTGTAGCTGTCATGGGCGGGTTATCACACGTTACGTAAAAATGCCCAAAATGCCTAACTTAGGGTAATGAATTATTTCATTAATTAGGTATCCCGATTACATTTAGGACGGAGATGACAGATGGATGGACTAAACTGTACCTATCGATTGTTATTATTTCGTTTACTTGCCTTCCACTATAAAAACGAATTGAAAGGCTTATTCACGTCAAAAACATGATTAGTTACTTTTTGTGTGTAGTGTACCTGCTGGACGACGTGCTGGCGGGCCTGGACGCGCGCGTGGCGGAGCACGTGCTGCGGCGTTGCATGCTCGGCCGGCTGCGCCGCACCGCCCGCGTGCTCGTCGCGCACTCGCCCCGCTTGCTCGCGCGCGCACACCGTGTCGTGTTGCTGCGAGACGGCCGCGTGCAGGCCGTAGGTAAGTTGCTATGTATCGCCCGCGACTACTTTCGCATTAAATGAAGTTTTCCTCCGTATAAACTTTAGTCTCCACAAACTCGGACTACATCATTTCTTTAATATACAATTTATACAAAGTCTTACACATCTTATCAAAATGCGTTCCAGCGAATACCTAGTTCTTTTTATCCAAGTTGGTGTGTTTAGTGGTTTAGTTTCTGGATTCGTCCTGTGGAAAAGTAATATAGTGGAAAGTACCCCAAAGGGAGATCTCCGACCGAGCGGGTGGTACGCTCGGTCGGACCGAAGCCCCACTGTAGTAATTTCAGAATTTGTATATAATGTAGTCAGTCGTAAGTAAATTAAACAAAATAAATGGTACCCTTGGTTAAACGCGTATCTTTTGCGTGCACCAACTGTAAAAACATTTTTGCAGCGCTCATAGATTGAGAGGATGGGCCTAGGATAGGTGAAGTATTTGTTTGCTAAAGTTACTTATTTACATTATAATAGGTATTATAATGTAAATGACATATTTATATTTTATAAATGACATAAAATGGCGGCAGATTTCGTCCCTGGTTTGGTTCATCCCCCAAAAAAGCTTCTCGCCGGAAGCAGGAGGCTTACCAATCCTGGGCCAATGCAGTGTCTGCTCGGGATTTAAATACCAGCACATATAAAAAGGAGTACAACCTTGCCTCTAGGTCCCTTAAGAAAGAGATCACTCGGGCAAAGAAACAGCACGTCAATAGAATTGGTAAGAGACTTGAGCGCCTCCCCTCGGGAACCCGTGCATTCTGGTCTCTGGCCAAAGCTATTGAAGGAAATTTCTGCAAGCGAACCCTACCATCCCTACACTTCCCTCCCCCCGCGATCTTCGTACGGCTGACACCGTCTGACGTGCGCTCCGGGAAATAAATTGTTTTCAGTGGTTTAAAATCAACAAATACGTGCTGAGTGTGGGTAATAAGCTGGGTAAAGGTGTGAGCAACGTTTACTGTAAGTTTTTGAAACACATTTGTCCGTAGTTTGTTGGATTTAATTCGGTAAGTTGATTTCCTTTTCACTTTTATTGTTGTCAACAAGTAGGTAGGCAAAAAACTTTTACTGTCGGTAGCTCTCGCGCAGCGCCGGCCGCTCTGTTCGAACAGCTGTTAGTTATTTACCTATTCAATCTTTATTTTGGCCATTGTTTTCTATTGCATATTGAAGTGTAGTATTTAAATCTTTTTAGTAAGTACCTAGCCAGAATGTCGAGTCATAATATGCCACCGGATAAAGATACTAATCCGTTTTCGAAAAATGACAAAATTCCCCGCTCACCGCCAACTTCTTCAGGTACTAAACGTTTATTGTCACAATTATCGCCCTCTTCTCTGTCACCTGATGAAAAGCGCCACCAGCCCACAAGGGACGATCAACCGCCCCCCGTAATCTCGTTATTGGATACAAGCCGTGGCCCCGACGATACGTGCAATTATTACGAGCTAGTTCGCGAGGCCTCTTCATACTTATCTAAAATAAATGAGTTCGCTAACGACACAGTATCTCGTCGCAATAACTTCGCAAACAAAGCAGAAATAATGAACATGACACAAAAATTAACGGCCATCGTCTCACTTCTGGCACTTAAAAATTCGTCATTAGAAACTAAAGTCGCTAATTTGGAAAAGGATTTGCTGACCGCCAAAACTACTACTCAGGTTGAGCAACCGGCCGCCTCAGGGCCGCCATTTTCTTATTCTGACGCGCTCAAACTCAGACTCGCGAAGTCGGTGCCACCTATTGAAACGCGTAGACCGCTCCCGTGCGTAATAGCTTATCCGACGCAAGACAAATCGGCGGAATTAAAATCCTCAGACGAGACCAAACAGGCATTAATGAAAGCGATCAACCCATCTGACGGCTTTCAAATCCACGGCGTCAAAAAGACATCTAATTCGGGCGTGATCCTGCGCTTAACAAGCGAGTCACAAGTCAGGAGATTAAAATCCGTTGAAGGTTTAAAATTAAGCCGGTCTGCGTCTAGAAACACCGAGAGGGCGTAACCCGCGTATTCTAATTAAAGATGTCCCGCAAAATATTACGGACGAAAATTTCCTTTTATCGCTTTATAACCAAAATATTAAGGGCGAAATTAATGTGACACAAGAACAATTTATGAACTCGACAAAAATTATTAGACGGCGCATAAATAATAACTACAATCGAAAATGGATGGGCCTAGAGGTAGACCCAAAGATTCGGAAACATCTCATTGAAACTAAACAAAAACTTTTTATTGACTGGGCAATGTGTCGGTTCATCGATGACGTCGAACTTGTACGCTGCGCTAATTGTCAACAATACGGTCACATTGCTAAATTCTGCCGCGATTCAGACCCGTGCTGTTGTCACTGCGCCGATAAACATACCTCAATTAACTGTCCCAAAAAAGACTTAAGAGATTTCAAACCGGTTTGCGGAAGCTGCACCCGGTATAAGAAACCTAACGCCCACCCCACGGGTTCCCCTGACTGCCCAACATACAAGGCAAAAATGGAGCAATTAATTTTAACAACTCGGTATGGATAAGTTAGTTATAGGACAGTTGAACCTACATAACAATAAGCACGCGACGATTGAATTAGAAAAATTGGTGTCGGATTATAATTTAGACTTAGTTCTCATACAAGAGCAATATCAATCCGCGTCGCTAAGGTCGAAAGTCGCACAAGTTAACAACCTAGCGCGCGCCGGCATTTACACACCTCAGTCTAAATTTTCAATTACGGCCCTTACAAATCTGTCAACGTCTCACTGTGCTGTAGCGGAGGTTTCGTGTCTTCACTTTAGATTGTACGTAGTTAGTTGTTATTTTCAATACTCCGATCCTGTAGGTCCTCACTTACACCAACTACGTCATGTCCTACAATGTCTTGCGGGGAATAAAATTGTTATTGGTGCCGACGTAAATGCTTCTTCACCCTTATGGCATGGGGAACTTAGATACACTGACCGCGACCGTCGTAGCTCAGTGGAAGACTTCATAGCAGAGTTCAACCTGCAAATTCATAACACTCCCAATGCACCACCTACATTTAGCAGCCCCTCTGGTGAATCTTCCATCGACGTCACGCTTTCCAGCGCGTACGTCCATAATAACAATATAATAAATTGGCGCGTCATTCCTGATGCGTCATGCAGCGACCATCGTTTAATTGTCTTTGAGTTTATTCGCGCACCCTCGAGTTGTCCCGTGATTGAGTCGAAAGATTATAAATATAATGTTAAAAATGGTAATTGGAATTTATTCCGGTCTCTTATGTTCGCTCATTCCAGAGATTTCACTCGTCCAGAGTTAAACTCAAATGATAGTGCGGAAATAATGACCAACACCTTTGTCTACTGTGCCGACACCGCCCTGGGCCGTAGGCCGCTTAAAACAGAAAATAAGTGTAATTGGTGGCACGATAATTTATATAATTTGCGTCGGGAGTTTAGGAGAGCCAGACGGAAAATTAATTATGCACGTAGACAGGGACTCAGTCTATTGGACGATAATTACGTATCGTACCTAACTGACCTTAGGGCTTCAAGGTCGCGTTATCGCGCCGCCGTCACCTTAGCAAAAAATAATATGTTGAGAAATGCAGCCGTTAGACTGGATAAGGAGGGACCATGGTCTTCTTTATACCATGAACTCAAACCAAATAATACCACTGCTCCACAGTATTTTTCAAATATCAAGATTAATAATTCGTATACTCATAGTTTAAGAGACACGGCGATGGCGTACCTCGACGTACTAATTCCAGACGACAAGCCGGACTTGGACAATGATTTTCACCGCGAGATAAGGATTCAGAATGTTAGACCCCATCAATACGCCGGTATCTGACTTACCTACACTTGATGAGTTCACTTCAACAGTTAATTTGTTACCTACGAAAAAGTCAGCAGGCGAGGATAAAATATCTAATATTATGATTAAGCAGGCGTGTCTAGCGGTAGGCTCATCTATATTACAGGTTTTTAATAAATGTATTGCAGAAGGCACTTTTCCAAAAATCTGGCGAATCGGCACAATAAAATTAATTCCAAAAGCCGATGATAAACCACCAGACGATCCGAAATCCTACCGTCCTATAATGCTATTATCATGCTTAGGTAAATTATTAGAACGTCTTATTGTTCCCCGCTTGCTACCCGGTGGCCCGAAATTTAATAATCAGCAATTTGGATTTACCGCCGGGAAGTCAACAGTGGATGCAGCAATCGAGGTCAGAAAAACAGTAAATCTATCGGAGTGTAAATATGTAGTAGGTATATCTCTGGATATCGCGGGTGCCTTCGATAATGCCTGGTGGCCAATGCTACTACTGAAGTTAAGAAACAGAGGCTGCTATCGTAATATTTATTATTTAATTTACTCGTATTTTTGCAACGGCGTAACAAAACTCCAACTCGGCCATTACACACATTCCAAAAACTTAACGCGCGGCTGCCCTCAAGGATCAGTACTATCGCCGCACTTGTGGAATATAAGTTTTGATGATTTATTATGTGTTCCCTTGCCTCCTCTGTGCTCTCTGATAGGTTATGCTGACGATGGTTTTCTTATTATTCAAGCCAATTCGCGATCTGAAATTGAAAACAAGGCCAACAAGTGCCTCAACGTAATATCGAGTTGGGGCCACAGAAATCGATTAGAATTTGCAGCACATAAAACCTTTCAAGTACTTTTAAAAGGTTCATTAATATCAACTCCTTGCATTAAACTGAACAACATCAATGTGAAACGTAAACAGTCACTTTGTTACCTAGGACTTATTTTAGAAAATAAATTTACATTCCTCGAACATATAATACAGACCGGTGAGAAAGCTAAAAGGAATTTCTATTGTTTCACAAAAATATCAACGTCGATATGGGGCCTTTCATTTAAAACATTAAAAATAATTTATAATGCGACGTACCTCGGCAGCATTTGCTTTGGCGCACCGGCTTGGGCAGATAGGGCTACAATAGGAGCGGCCCGTCGTAAACTTTTGCAAAGCCAACGTCTTGCCTTAATATTTTTATGTAAGGCATACCGTACCGTAAGTACTGAAGCACTCCCAGTCTTAGCCGGAGTCCTACCAGTAGATTTAGAGATACAGCGTCGTGCAGCGCTATATTATAAAAATAAAAAAATGACTAACCCTGAGTTTTTAAGCGCGAAAGAGAGTAATAAGATAACTAGATTATTCGAGCCATTAGATATTTCTATACAGAACCTAATTTCTGAGTGGCAGGAACGGTGGGACAACACTATCAAAGGGCGTCACCTATATAATTTCTTCCCTTCGGTACGCGATCGACTCTCGAAGCAATGGATAGAAATAGACCACTACGTCGCACAATTTTTGACAGGACACGGAAACTTTAAAGCGAAACTGTTTGGATTTACATTAGTCTCGTCTCCGCTATGCGAGTGTTCGACCGAAGGTAGCCCTTATGAACAAACTGCTCATCACATACTCTGGGAGTGTGATCTCTGGTATGACGAAAGAATCGAAATGTTGAACAGCGTCCATTGTGTTTCTAGGGTTGTGTACTATGAAGATCTCGTGGACTGCGCGAAAAACTTCCGAGCTTTCAAACGTTTTTGTCATAAGTACTATTGGAAACAATGCAACACTTTTTTGTCATTATAAATGCATTGTAATCAATTGTCATATTATAAATTAAAACATTTAATTACATTCTGTCTTGTAGCCATAAAAAAAAAAAACATGTTATTCCCGTGGTGCTTCCCCTTTAATTCTGACTTTTTGTCATCACAATTTTTGCTGTCTCCCGCTTTGCTTGGGGAGGGAAACTGGAATACTTCCTACTCCTCCTACAATCTTCTGATTAATTTCGTTGCGGGTTCCAAGACAGATTTAGCATGTCCCCCGGGCACCCCTGAGATCATATCAAAGGGTTTTTGCGGTTGGTTACCACTGTCGATCCTGGCTACACAGGAGTTGCAGTGGTGGGTAAGTGTGGTGGGCCAATTGCCCGTTTAATACCATCCCTACACGTAGGAAATGGATCGTTGGCCCAGGACGCAAAGGACAAAGCCGATCTTCTGGGCAAGCTCTTTGCGTCAAACTCGACCCTGGATGACGGGGGGCAGAAACCGCCGACCATACCGCGATGCACGAGCATCATGTCGGATATACGGTTTCATCAGCGCTCAGTGCGAAAAGCCCTCCGTTCCCTTGATATCCAAAAGTCGAGTGGGCCTGACGGAATCCCTCCTATTGTGTTGAAAAAGTGTGCTCCAGAGTTGGCTCCGGTCTTGACGCGTCTTTTTCGGTTCTCCTACTCTTCTGGCATCGTCCCGGCTTCTTGGAAGACAGCCTTAGTGCACCCGATCCCCAAAAAAGGTGATCGCTCAAATCCTTCCAACTACAGACCAATCGCTATAACCTCTCTCTTCTCGAAGATAATGGAATCCATTATCAATAGCCAGCTTCTTCGATACTTGGACGGCCAGGGATTACTAAGCGACAAACAATACGGGTTCCGTAAGGGTCGCTCGGCTGGTGATCTCTTGGGGTACCTAACTCATCGTTGGGCTCAGGCAATTGAGTCGAAGGGAGAGGCATTGGCTGTTAGTTTGGACATTGCGAAGGCCTTTGATCGGGTTTGGCATAAAGCGCTGCTATCATAGCTTCCATCATACGGGCTGCCCGAGAAATTATGTAAGTGGGTCACTAGTTTCTTAGCAGATAGAAGCATAAAGGTCGTAGTTAACGGCGAATGCTCTGAGCTGATGAGTCTGTTGATGCTGGTGTCCCTCAGGGCTGTGTGCTATCGCCTACCCTATTCATACTGCATATCAATGACATGTTACAGACCAACGGCATTCATTGCTATGCGGATGATAGTACAGGTGATGCTGTATATACCGGCTCCCCCAATATTTCTCGGCTAAATGTCATTGAGAGTCGAAACGAACTAACAAAACTACTAACTACTACGAACTAACTAACTAAAAAAACGAACATTTTGTGTCTAAAATAGAGAATTCATTGGAGAAAGTCTCTGAATGGGGTAGACGTAACTTAGTCCAATTCAACCCCGCCAAGACACAAGTCTGCGCGTTCACCACTAAAATGTCACCAATGGTCGTATATCCTCGTTTCGAGGGCACATCTTTAACCATCTCCCCTAGCATTGAGATACTTGGCGTCAACATATCGAGCGAAGTCCAGTTCCGATATCATCTAGAGGGTAAGGCCAAGTTAGCCTCGAAGAAGCTTGGTGTTCTTAAAAGAGCGAGACAGTACTTCAGTCCCGACCAACGCCTACAACTCTACAAGGCGCAGGTTCGGCCTCATATGGAATATTGTTACGCGCCAAAATACCAACTGCTCCCTCTGGATCGTATCCAACGAAGGGCCGCTCGAGTTGTTGACTGCCATAGTGTTTCAAACAGCTTGGACCCTTTGGAATTACGCCGAGATGTAGCTTCACTCTGCATCCTCTATCGGTTGTATCACGGGGAGTGCTCTGAGGAATTGTTCGGAATCATACCACCTGCAACTTTTCGCCATCGTCCCACGCGAAAAACATACCATCCTCATCACCTTGATGAGTGGCAGTCTTCCACCGTGCGCTTTTCGCGTAACTTTCTGCCGCGCACTGTAAAACTCTGGAACGAACTGTCACCAGCAGTATTTCCGGACCTATACGACCTGCAAACCTTCAAGATGAGAGCGTATTCCCTCTAAAAGGCCGGCAACGCACCTGCAGCTCTTCTGATGTTGCGAGTGTCCATGGGCGACGGTAGTTGCTTATCATCAGGTGACCCGTTTGCTCGTTTGCCCCTTATTTAATAATAAAAAAAAATAAAAAAAAATCTAGTGCATAAATGAATATCATCACTCTTTAATATGACTAACTTCTCAGAAGAAAGAGTATATTAAAAATCAATATTTGCAAAGGTACAGCGATTTGTTTACAAAATTTCAGATTCTCGTGAAAACGCTCCATACAAATGTCGTACCTAACTGTGCCGTCACTATTAGGTTAAAATGTAACGCCGCAGGAACATATTTGTAAATATTTCCTAAATTTGTGCGTTTAGTGAATGTTTTTGTATATGATGTAATTAAACTAATGATGAAGGTTTTATTACTAATTTAGCAAAAAAATTCGACACTTTTTTGTATTTTCTAGATGTATCTAATTACTAAACTACACATAAAAAAATATATTTTTTATATTTGAAGATACAGGACTGCAATATATTGCAAGGATCGCGAAGAGATATTTTTCTGCCGCTAGGGGGCCGACCCAACGCACACAAAGCGTCATCTGGTGGCGTAAGTGGTATAAAAACCGTTAAATAAGAATTTTCGATTCTTTTTCTGTCACCAGGCGGCGCTTGGGAGCCCGACGGTCCTTGTCGTGTCATAAACCTGAACCGTTTCTCGTCGGACACGTACACGGTGGACGACAGCCTGCCCTTCATACTCAACATATTCCTCGCGCAGACCTTCTCGCTCGTCGGTGAGTCACCATTGCTATAGCAACTAGAACGTTCTAGAACTTTATTGCAGTAGTGTAGAATGTTCTGACATCTTTTTTTCTTCTCAGGCAGTATAAAAAAATTGCAGCAAAAATGCTAATTGCAGTTGGTACAAATTTTACTTAGAACTAGGCACAACTTTTAGATACAATCCAGTCACTGTGGGTGAAGTCCTTTCCCTCTGGATATTTCATAATTATTATTACTTAGTATTAGGTCCGTACATATGAAATTGGCGTTTTGTTGCACTGGCCACTTTGATGTCAAATATATCTCCTTTGGTTAGGAATTCCAATTTCAAATTTATACCGCTTTTTACTCATGCATTTGTTTCGAAAACCGTAATTCATTTGTTTTTTCCTCTTTTCGTTTTTTCTTTACGTCACTCTGTTTACAAAATGGAAAACTTGAAATATCGTATTATTTTCGAGTACGAGTTCCACTGTGGCAATAGTGCTGCAAATATATAAGAAATAGCCATTTCGTTCTGGAAATTTCGACCTGCAGAACAAGCCTCGTAGACGGCCGGAGACCAAAGTTGATGATGAAGAATTGAAGGCTATTATTGAAGCGAATCCATCGCAAACCACGTCCGAGTTAGCTGCAAGCTGCGGTGTTAGTGATAAAACTGTTTTAATCCACTTGAAGCAAATTGGGAAGGTGAAAAAGCTTGAAAAGTGGGTACCTCATGAATTGAGTGCAGCAAACCGACAAACGCCCGTCGACTGTTGCGTTACATTACTCACCCGGCACAATAATGAAGGTATTTTAAATCAAATTATTTATGTTCCTCCTTTACAAACGCCAATTTCATATGGCGTATGAAATACTCATACCATTAATTTCATTCAATTTCAATTTCACAATGACCTAGTATAATGACATTTCTATGCACGTGTTTTCTCCTTCATTCTGCAAGATAGTAGAGACAGAATGATGTTTTGGTTTTCATGAAATGTATTTGTGAACAGGCGCGGTAATAGTGACCCTGTACGGCATACCGTGGCTGCTAGTGGGGGTGCTGCCGATGGCAGCCATATACTACAGGTACCGTAACTCTTTGTCAATATTGGCATTTGTCGTGGCGTTACATGGGTCGGAGAATTATTGCTTCATGCTTATATAATCTGTATAGGGGCCATTTCGAATTGCCGAACAGTGTAGTTGAAACTGGGGAAAACACTTGATCCCTCTTTTGTTTTTTAACCCCTTAATTCCGTTACATTGGTCTTATTTCAAATGTCTGGCACTGGAGTACGTGGAATTTATCTGGCCACAAGAATATGTGACGACGACGACGAATAATTTGACAACATTATATGAAATAAATAAAAAAATTATTGTGTAGAGTGCAGCGGCGGTACCGTGTGACGTCAAGGCAGCTCAAGCTACGCGCACTTCAACGACACGCTTGAAGGTAAGGTTTACCTGTGGGTTAGCTACCAGAGTGATATAGCAGCCTTGCAGAAAATGTGCGTTAACTAACACTGATGGTTAAGGTATAAACGGTAACAAAGTTATAGAGAACATCAACAAGTTTATGATTAGTTTTAATAATATAGCACAGTATAATATGTTTAATTGTTGTATGCATATTAACATGTGATTATTATGAAACATTTATCTCGAGAACACTGTCTCTACAGTGCTGTCAAAAATTAATACTCATAAAAATTCACATGAATTAAAACCTAATTAATCAAAGTCTATGATCTGTTTAGTTAAAAAAGCAACGGCAAAATGGTTTACCATAGCGCGATTCAGCAGGATCGACTTTTATTAAAAGTGGCATCTGTCGGTAACACTAAGTACTACTGGAATACATCAAAATAAAATATTAAATCAGCGTAGCGCCATCTATAGCTTGAATTAAGAATTATAATTTCACTCAACAATACCCAAGAATATATTATTACTAACGTAAATTATCGTTATGCCACCGATTTACACGAATGCCAGCTCGCGGCTGTGTGTGCGTGGTTGGGCGAATGCGGAGGCGGGGAGATTTTTCCAGCCAGGACTTTCGTTCACGGGGCTAGCCGCTAGCCGCTTATGTGCTTTGACATAATTGACAGTATAATTTCATAATATTTAAGATAGATTTGTCTGACGCGACGTTTAAAATTATTTCGTTGTCAACCTTAGGCTTACGTCAACATGGCTGACATTCGCCGGTTTTCGACCTGTCATTTGTGGAGAGTGTCGCCCCTGTGACAATTCAATCACATACTATGTTCAGATCCAATTAATTTCACACGTAAATAAAAAAACTAAATTCAACCTAATTAATGTCTCATTGAATACGTTTATTGCACGGTAAACATGTGATATTTAATTTGATACCATTATGTTTTCTACTGTTATCTTTATTTACGTTTTGTATCTAAACGCAGTATAGTTATGCCTGTGTGTCGTGGTCAGGTCTGGCGACAATCCGCGGTCTGGGCGCGCACGGCACGTGAGCGCGGCGGCGCGCGGCGCTGTGCAGCCCGGCGGCGGTGCAGTGGCTGGCGCTGCGACTGCAGGCGCCCGCCGCGCTCGTGCTCGTTGCCGCCGCCGCGATCGCCGCGCTGCAGCGCGCCACGCACGCCGCCAACCCCGATACGTATTACTTATTGTAAATATCGTAAAATTATAATTTAACTAGCCAGATTGTAAAGCGTCGAAAGATTGTGAACCCAACCATACAGCGTATAATTTAAGCATTATATTTCGTTACATTATAATCTATCGGATTGAAACTGTGCGGCTTAAATAATCTACTGCACGAAGGTTGTCCCTGATTGGTCTGGATCGGTCTTGACTAACACTGACTATTTATCATTCAAACGTCTTTGGTTTATCACATATTCATTTTACTTCCACGACAATTTTATAAAACTAATTCTAAAGCTATAATTTATTTTAATCCTGAAATTTTTACAATTATCTAAACATTTGATAACAAACACTAGAGCAGGGATTCCCAAAGTGGTATAATATTTTTGTAGGAAATAGCATTATTGTAGTAATGTAAAGTCTCAAGTTCGTACAAGATGAAAAACTCGGCAAGTCAGTGTGGACAAGTTTGTGCAAGATAATGAGTTCGAGCGTACGTCTTTCAGGCGCGTTTTGACTTGCTCTCTATTTGACGCTTACGTAATTTAACACGAACGATCAACAAGTTCAAACGTGTTGCTGATATTTTACTATTAAATAGTAGAGCTTGCACTTAGGTTGACAAAATCAACGAACGTGGAGATTTAAGGCTGCAACTCACCAATATTGAACCGGATGTAGCTAGATTGGTAGATAGTCACCAGGTTCATCCATCATACAAAGAGAAAGTAAAATCATACAAAGAGAAAATAAAATGTTTTATTTTCTCTTTGCGAATTAATACTTTTTTAAATATATTTTCCTACCTACTTAAGATTCTTTAAGTACTTAATTTGTAATAATCATTATAAATTAAACTTGATATTTACTGAATTGTATGTCTTTTTATTTTGTTAAATTTTGATGAGAAAATGAAGTCAACTTTACTCACTTAACCAAGTGCAAAGTTTTCCAGTTGGTACCTTAGTACCTAGGTATTTTGTATCAATAGGAAAAACTAAAGATTGGCCCCCTTATTCATAATAGTCTGCTAACTTAAAGCATTGCTAATTACTCTGTCTTCTTCTATTGACCTAAGTCCGAATGAAAAATAACACTGTAGCAGCTGTTTTAAGTTAGCGGACCATTATGAATAAGGGGGTTGATCTTAAAAGTATGTAATTTGGCCATGGGGCTTGGGGCATGAGGTTCTGAGATAACAGTTAATTTTATGGAAAAGGGGTCACTTGTCCAAAATAGTTTGGGGATCTTGCCATAGTAGTACTTGCCTTGCCATACATAACTTGCCATAGTCTTACCATAAATACTGAAACAAAAAAAAAAAAATTTCTATTGCAAATAACATTTATTACTTTTACAGTGTGTTAGTTCAATACATAAATATAAAACAATTTAAAATATAAAAAGATTTTTCGAAGTGGTCTCCATTGGCTGCAATACAGTCCTTTAAACGTTGAGGCCAGTTATCAATAGAAGCACGCACTCTTTCCATGGGAAAATTCTTCACTGCCAATCGTACGGATCGTAGGGTCTCCAAATTATCATAGCGTTTAGAGCAAGCCGAACTCTCTAAAACTGACCATAAATCACAATCCAGCGGATTAAGATCGGGACAAGACGACGGCCAGTCTTCAGCTCTGATGAAGTTCGAAACGTTCGTTTCCAACCAAGACTGCGTAGACCGAGCTTTATGACCCGGCGCCGAGTCTTGCTGGAAGGACCATTCTTGGTTATTGAAGGGGCTTCACTACCTTCTCAAGAATGGTATCTTGATACCCTTGTGCCGATTTTTTGATACCTTTTTCACAAAAGTATGGCTCAGTCACTCCTTCATAGCTAATACCCCACCAAACCATCACTGAAGTCGGATAGTGCCCAGTGCCCACGTTGCACTCTGTCGACTAATTGGGAAGCTTCCTTAGAGATTTGAGCATAAATACGGTCATTTAGTTTGTTAAAATGTTACTCAATTGTAAAAAAATTCTCATCCGTCAAGAAAAATTTTCTGTGACCTCCCTTTGCATACCGCTTCAGTAGTTGTTTCGATTTTACCACCCTTTTCTTTTTTTAAATTATCAGTTAAGAAATGACCAGTACGTCTCTTATAGGCTGCAAGTCCTAAGTCATCTTTTAAAATACGCGACATGGTTCTAGGTGCTATCTTCATCTCCCGAGATAAAATCTTTTGCTTTCGGACAGGATTTCTTCGAATTTTTTCCCTTACTGCTTTGACCACCTTTTTCGTACGAACACTACGTGGACGGCCAGATCTTTTTCTGTCACAAACAGAGGAGGTCTCATTGTACCTATTAATAGCCCGGTACACAAACATTTTACTAATACCAAGCGTATGGAGAGATTTAAAAATTGCGTTTGGCTCCATACCTACTTGTGTAATGCAATCACAGCGATTCGGTTCTCTTTATCACCCCACTCCATTTTAATATCGCAACATATTGTACAATGTATTGGCGCCAAAATGAGAAAACACAATGAACAATCATATAAAAATGCCAGATTCCAAATTCAAATGTAACATTTTGTTTATTTTTTATTGTAACATTATTTATGGCCAGACTAAGTAATTAACGAAAAATAATGTATTTTTTTTATCACAATCAGAATCATTTATTTCAATGAAATTGGTACAAAGATGTTACATTAGATAAAATTATTGGTCACAATTTCTACCCATTGGAAATGTTCTTCATTTTTACATTAAATTCGTTAAAAATATATATAATAAATATTATCACTACAGTCATTATATTTCCACCTAAACACAAGCAACACATAGGTAGTACAAAAATGTACGTCAAATGTGCAATCAAATAGAAATAAAACTCTGAAATAAAATATAATTTGACGTGTCAGTCGTCAAGTGTCAAAACATAAGAGTGGTTTTACAGCATCCTGGTAAATGGCTATGTACGTGGCACCACACACATGTTCACAATATTTTAGTAGGTTTTTTTTTAACATTAAATTGTAAGCAGTATGTTTGGGTTCACAATGCAATCTTTCGACAGTTTACTATCTCGCTAGCTTTATTATAAGCTTACGGTATTTACAATATTACGGTGCCATACAGGTCTGGTGGGTCTGGCGATATCGTACGCGCTGTCGCTGACGTCGGCTCCGGGGAACGTGCTCAACTCGTTCACGGAGACCGAGCGCGAGACGATCGCCGTCGAGCGCGTCGGCGCGGCGAGTAGGTACATCACGCAGGCGCATGTGTGCACACTGCACGTGTCGTGTGCACGTGTAGTTCTCGTTCTCTTGTTTTGTAAAATCAATTACAGAAATGGGTACAATATTTCCTGCTTATCTCAAGACGTTTAGGCAAAAAAATAATAAGCCAAAAGTTTTTTAAACACTATATAAAATTACATTACATTCTTCACGACACTGAGGTGGAGGTCATTGATGACATCCTCACACGGATGATCGGATTTAAAAATAATTTTAAGAATATCGATAAATAAATTAAAATAAGCTGTGTGTGGTCAATGATCTCCTCAACGCCGCGCCGTAGACTCATATTCGTACGAAATATATTTTTTAGAATATAATTTTTTGGCATTTACATAGGAAGTAAATCATTTCCTCAAAGTTTCTGTAATATATTTTGCACAACATTATATAGGCGTAAAAATCTCTAAAAAACCGCCAGGCTTATTCACTTATACTGAGAGATCGATACGTGGATACTAGCAACGTCCTTCAATACAAAGCGTGGACTGTATATATCGTTAATTCGGTAAAATATAGTGGTCGGCGAGTCGACCGCATGCCGGCCGCCGCAGTCGGGCGCCCGCATGCCGCGTGTGTTCCCGCGGTGAAGGCGCGAACAGGCTGTATTATGAATGTGAATATGTGTGTGATATTATTTCAGGTGGAGTTCGAGAGGATTGACGGTGAGTGGCCGCCGTACGGCTGGCCCGCGCACGGTGTTGTCAGCTTCGAAGACGTCGTGCTACGAGTAAACTCTTTACTAACTGATACGCTACTTTATTGTTCTATTATTTTGTGAGCTATAAATAGGTACTAAATATTTTATATTTACAGTAGTAGCGGCGATTCGGCGCTGCACGGCGTGTCGTTCACGACGCACGCGGGCGAGCGTCTCGGCGTGGTGGGCCGCACGGGTGCGGGCAAGAGCTCGTTGCTCGCGTGACTTGCTGATAACCGAGTATCCGCTTGTGAGAAGTGACCACGTACGTCATGAGACTGCGATTCGCTCTCGAATGCCCGTGTCCTTCACCACGCGGACAACTAAGTACATAATATAACTATGACTAGTGACTGCTGTTATTGCATTTTTTATTTTTAGTGAAAAAAAAAACTAACGATCAATAAGTTAAGTAGTCTTTACTTTTATCAAAAATTGTTAAATATACTTTTAGTTATTTCACTAAGGACTTTAATAGATATTAAAGTATATTAATTGTAAGATGTAACATATTATAATATATGCATGCACAGTTTCATGGAAAAACATAGTGATCGTTCAAAGATTTCAAAACTAACGAATGGCTATGTCGTACATTTGACGGAATAAATTCTCATACAATAAAAAGTTACGCCATCTTGGTTTTTACCATACTTCAAATGTCAGCCATCTTGATTTCAGCATACCTCAAATGTCAAAATGGCCATAAAAACGCCAAGTGGGGCCATTTAAGTGGGGAGAGTTTTTGCCTCAACATGCCTCGTCTTTAATATGTACGTCTATGGTGATCATTAATATTGCTTAATAGAAATCAACGACACTCATTTCAAAAACAAAAAAGGTATAAAATAATGCAAGTCAATTATATTTTTGTATTGATTGAAAATGTATTTATATTGTAGGAATGTTTGTGTTAAAATATAAATTGTAAGACAAACTACTTGGACTTGTATTATTCCAAAGTGGCCCTTTAGAGTTTAGACTGATTGTATTAAAATATTTATAATGTTTGCCGTTAGACGTTTTACCAAATTTCGTGTAAGTTTTAACTTGATTATTAATGCATAAATTAAATAATCATTATATGGTAGTACATTTATGTACGAAACAATAATACTATTAATCTCCTTTTAAATAAATGTACACTGTTGTTCTTACATTCATCTCGAAAACTGTAAGGTCAAATAGACTTCAACCAGTATTTTTTTTTCACTTTCTAGTAAAGTAATAACTTGCCAGTAGTTTTAATATAATAACCTATTTTGTACATAATTAATACATTCCCAAATTAAAAGTTGTATAAAATATTTTAAAAAGCAATGTTTCATTAAATATTAATTAAATAAAGTTTAAAATTTTATATAATTTATTTGTCAGTACCTCGACGTCTTGCCGCACTTTTTGCGTTAGACTTGTGTTGTGAAAACATGTTATTCTGCTCATTTTCTTATTTTACCTACACATCACTTATTTGTTCAAATACACGCCTTTGTTATCAGAGCGCCTGTTTTTTTGCCCACTAGACGTAAATACGTATGTGAAAATCAAATTAAACTACAGCGGAACAGAAAATAAATTCTTTATTCAATGTCAATAATATCCAATTGTATCAGATTAACGTAGGATCGGTAAGGAAACTAACAATACGATCAGTACTTCCAGTCGCTGCGATAGTTCTAGAGTGCGACTGCGAGCGACAGAGCGGCGCGCGGCGGCAACGTATTCACATTAATCGATTTCCGTTCATAAAAATGTTAATTTATTAAAATACAATTTTACAATTTAAAAAATAAAATCAAATTCGATAAACTTGCTTTAAATGCTATACATTTTATTTGATACATGCAATTTTATAAAATACAAATTAGTTAGGTCACCGCTGCGTCGCGTCGTCAACGAAATCGGCTCACTGAGATCTTAGAAAATTACATTTCAATAAAATATCGTCCTTATAAAATACAGTTGTCTATGAGTATTAACATTACGGCACCGTTACTCGCTTGTAAAACGTTTCTAAAACTGTTAACCTAATTATATACAAAATACACTGTCGGCTGAGGTAATTTTGTGTTCTCTACGTGTTTGTACTCGTTTCCTTCCTACTTGTACTTACTCTATATACTGCATTAAAATTTGTCTAATGACTTACAAATGTAACAACTATATCAAAATTAACAATACAATGGTATTTGTTGGCACATCCCCCCCCTCCCCCCCTTCCCCCGTGGAGTAGGTACAGTTATTGTCCGCGAAACGTTTGTAGATAAAACTATTCATTCTTGGATGTACCAAAATCTTTTCAGGTACCATGGTACCTTCAGATGCGTGCGTTACGAATACTTATATCAACAGATATATAAATCAAACGCAGCGACTATAAACTAAATAATATGTTTTCTTTGCGCGTGATCCATAGATGGAAGAAGTGTAACCACTCCACAATCCACAAGTACAATTTAACGGTTTCACAAACCATTTGGCAGACAACTAGAATGCGATCTACTCTAGGATGAAAAAACATAAAAACTCCCCTATAGAGGCACTAAGTACTAAATAATAATAAAAACATTATGCGTATGTCTGGCAGTTATATACCGCGCGTATGACAGCTGCCGTAAAACATAATACTATAAAAATAATTCCGGATCCACGGATCGTCGAGCGCATTTCATGCGCCCTCTAGTTACTAAAAAACATAAAAAATAATATTTTTAAAATAACTTTACAAAAATAACTACTCTTACAATCACATTTCGTAACCCGTTCTCGGCACGACTATGGCGGTATTGCGTACTCGCGTACGGAATTCTCGCACCGGGAACCTCACAGCTCTGCGTTGGCGAATCATTGTACTCCCTTGTAATAAAAAAAACTGGTAACTAGAATACGATGGCACGTTGTGGAACTACGCTTACTTTTTGAGCTCGAACCGGGACGCCTTCGACGTCGCTACTTCAAAATCCAAAACTTCGAATTCGTTCGCCGCCAATTTGACGCGTGTCAAGTTCCCCGCCGGGTCATTTGGCGCCGGCCTTCTCCAGGAAGTCCATCTTCAACCTCAGCTCGATGAGGAAGAGCTGCTTCTGCAGCGAAAATATCTCCTCCTTCTGCCGGAGCTCCATGTTGAGGATCTTCATCTTGGCCTCGTGCTCCCACACGGCGTGCTGGCGCTTGGCGCTGAAGTACAGGCGCTCCTCCTCGGTGGCGGAGCCGCACTCATGCTTGGCCTCGTCCCGCTCCCCGCTGTGCTCGCGGCCGCTCCTGCGTTTGTCCTCGTCCAGGTGGCTGAGGTTGAGGGGCGTGTTGGACATCTCGTTGAGCTTCTGCAGGAAGGTGTGCTGCAGGCGCGCCTGCTCGATGGCCTGCAGCGGGTTGGCGAGCAGGGGCAGGTGCGCGAGGGGGTTGAGGCGCGGCGGCTGCGGGGGCGGGGGCGAGGCGCGCGGCGGGGAGGGGGAGTGCGGCACGATGCTCACGTGCGGCTCCAGCACGTTGCCCGTGCAGTCGTCGCTGTCGTTCGTGTTCGATAGCCGCCCGTTCGACATCTGGGATACAGATTTCGTTTTGAATCGTAGATAATTATATCATAAAGAATAGAATGAGTTTCATTTGCCAATGGAGGGCTCCACTCACGATCCAACGTCGCAGGTTCAATAAAGCGCCATTCTCACCGTTCAACTTGCAAATCCAAGGCCGCGGCCTTAAAGCGGACTTGTAGGCTAACATTATAAAAAAATATGTCACTTTTGACACCAATGAGGACTGTTAGTACTAGCGCTGGATTTGCAGGGCAGGCTGGACAGTGTAATGGTAATCATGACAGTCATTAGTGACAGCGATTCTTGACCAAAGGCCGTGGCCCATGAAACATTGGACCTACCTTTATTCTTTAACCTTTCAGATATTATAAATACCTTTTTTATCTCTTGCTATAAAGAGGAAAGACTCACGTTAACGGGTAGACAGTCGTCGTCTTTGCCGCTGTGCACGGTGCCTTCAAGGCTCGTCGTGGCTTCGCCCTCCTCGTCTGAATAACAAACACGTGTATGCTGATTAGTGATTATACCACTTTATGCAAAATAGAATATAAAACATGTAATATGAAGTGAAAAACAATAACACCCTTACTGATAAAATATTTACTTCTGATTAAAATATTGTCTTTGTCTGTCGACTGCCTTTTCCAACGTATCAGACAAAGCCGGCAACATTGAATAGCTTATCCGTTGTGTAAATATTTCTATTAGTATACAGTATTACTACTATTTATTGATTTTCAGATCAAATTTCTAAATGGGAACCAAAACATAAAATTCGACCAAAATATGTGTCATATTCTTTATTGCACAGCAAACGTGAAATTTAACAGTAATAATACACAGGACTTCTTGCACTATTTCCACTTTAATAAGTATTTTACATTAATTTTAATATATTACACGACCGGTTTCGACAAAGTCGTCATCAGGTGTAGGTAGAATAATTTTAAAAAAAAAATTGTAAACATTATGCAAAGGGTTGCATTAAATTAAAATGTCCTTAATACATAAGAATCGAAGATATTATAAATAACGGCAATTAAATTATATGAAATTAAAACATGCCAAAATTAAAATTAATAAATTATGTCAAAAATTCATCCAAAATTAATACAAATGTCAAAAATTCATAACATAAGAACATAGTATAACCTATAAATATTAATTAAATGTAATGTCTTGCAATAATATGGAGCTCGAAAGGCATGTCTGGTCATTTAGTAAGATCCCACATTTTTTGTGTCTGTTAATTTCAAGCGCTTCTAATGCGTCCATCTTCCTGCTTTTTACCCGACTACGGCGAAGCTAAACAACGGCGAAGCGAAGCAACTAATAAATGAGGTGTCAATAGATTCGAAATGATGCCGCGGGTAACATAGGCTATATAATTTTTTTCAAAATGATGTATTTCGAAAATTTTACCCCAGATTCTAACATCTCAAAAAATTAAATCGAGATAAGTATCACATGTTTGATATCAAAAGAAAGGTCTTGGCAAGCACACTACAAATATTTACATAATTTGTATATATATTATATCATATTGTTTAAGTCAAAATATACGTTTAAAATACAATTCGTACAATATTTGTAAAATTTTCTAACATTACGTATAATAAGACTATAAATATATAATTTATATATTATGTTCCTTCATAAAATTATATTTTATTTCATAAATATAATTTTTTACAGGCAATACATAACAAGTTTAAAAAATTAAATAACACCTATATTGTCAAGCAGTGAACGAGCTGATGATGATGAATTATAGCTAAGACCACTCTTAATTATGTCAGCTTTCAAACAAAAAAAAAACTAGATCAAAATCGGTTAATTGGTTCATCCGATTTTAATAAGAAAATGAAGATGAAATCAATTACTAGCACTTTTATTACTCACTCGTTCGATAGATGTCACTATACGAGTCTTAAATTTTTCTGAATCGCGGTATCGTTGTGTTTAGAAGTTTATGATATATTCCACTACAATTATTGTATAAGATCAAAATACGATTAAATGTGAATAAGTGTGTGACGGACCAATTAGCGCCACAATCCTGAATCGCGCTATCGAAGTTTTCTATGATCGGCACTATATACACGACATCTGAAATTCCTACAAGTGGGCTTCGGCCTGACCGAGCATAGCACCTCGCTCGGTCGGAGATCTCCCTTTGGGGCTTTCCACCATATTCCCACACAAGTGTTTAATTTAATATGACACTAGTCTACTCTAAAAAATTTCTGCATGCTCGCTTCACTCACACACAAATTTAAATTTGTAATTTTGTATTATTCGTCAAAAACGATATTGAAGATGGTACTTTTCAAAATATTCTTTAATGTTTTTAAGTAATGTACTTGAAATACAATAACATATTATTGTATTTCAAGTACATTACTTAAAAACATTAAAGAATATTTTGAAAAGTGCCTGGCTCGGTCCGCGCTTTCTTTCTCTTTTGATAATAGTTTTTGGTTTGTTATTTTGTCAGTCTTTTGTCATAAAAAATACGTAAAAAAATTTGCCCGCTTGTGGATAATTTGTAAAAAAAAATTGTTAGATTGGGAAACGGAAAAATATTAAATAAAAAAATAAGTTTAGAAAACTATAACCCGATTACGTAAAAAAGGGGTCTAAAAAGGCCGAAACAAGAAAATAATTCAAATAGAAATCCAGAAATGCATAGATACAAAAATGGTCAAGGTAGAGCTGTGGTCGCACTACTGTTCGGAACAGTCGATGTCAAAACGCAGCCGTCTGTAACTATCTTGGGGTATGCATGTGTACATCACGATATACGCAGTTTCAGTTTATACCTAGACGTCACGCATCTCGGTGTGAACTGACGCTTAGATGACGCCATTAGTGTGTGCGATCACGGCTCTACCTTGACCATTTTAGTAACTATGCATTTCTGGATTTCTATTTGAATTATTTTCTTGTTTCGGCCTTTTAGACCCCTTTTTTTACGTAGTCGGGTTAAAGTTTTTTCAACTTTTTTTTTTTGGTAATATGTATATTAGAAGCGCTTGAAATTAACAGACACAAAAAATGTGGGATCTTGCTAAATGACCAGACATGCCTTTCGAGCTCCATATTATTGCAAGACATTTAATTTAATTAATATTTATAGGTTATACTATGTTCTTATGTTATGAATTTTTGACATTGGTATTAATTTTGGATGAATTTTTGACATAATTTATTAATTTTAATTTTGACATGTATTAATTTCATATAATTTATTTACCGTTATTTATAATATCTTCGATTCTTATGTATTAAGGACATTTTAATTTAATTGAATCATTGGTGATAGTAGTATTTTTAATTTTATATTCTGACATCAATTCTATATAATTATATAAATCTATGACATTACAAATCAATAAGTTACTAATTTATTAATCTAAATTCTAATGTGTTTTAATATTATACGTTTTATTTTATTTGTACAAATTTTTTAAAACTTTTCTTTTGTTTGGCTTATAATTATAATTTCAAACTAATTTTATTTTAAAAACATGGAATTCTTTTTCCAAAAGTAGTCATTTGTTTATTGATTAGTGTTACATTTTCATCGCATTTCAATCTTTTTTGTCATCACCAGCACCAGTACCGTCGTGGCAGCAACGCGGCACAAGCGGCACGCAACATCAACGACGTTTACGGAGCTAACACTACAAACCAACGCACCACCTGTTATTGGTTTGCTCGCTTCCGTTCTGGAAATTTCGATCTGAAAAATAAACCTCGCGGTCGTCCGAAGACTTTGGTCAACAATGACGAATTAAAGGCGATTGTGGAAGCTGATGATACACAATCTACGGCTGAATTAGCAGCAGCATTCGTCGTTAGCGTCAAAATAATATTGGTCCATTTGCGTCAAATTGGCAAGGTAAAAAAGCTTGACAAATGGGTGCCCCACGAACTCAATGATCGCCAGCGCGAAGTACGCGTCGAGACGTGCCTTGCACTGCTCAACAGACACACAAATGAAGGAATTTTGAACCGCATTGTTACCTGCGATGAAAAATGGATTCTGTTTGATAACCGCAATCGCTCAGCAAGTTGGTTGGATCCTGGTTCAGCATCTAAACAATTCCCTAAACGAAAACATACCCCTAGAAAAGTGATGGTCACTGTTTGGTGGTCTAGCGCGCCGGTGTGATTCATCACAGCTTCTTACTAAACGGGGTGAGCATTACTGCAGATGTGTACTGTGAAGAATTGAACACAATAATGGAGAAGCTGGCACATCTCCAACCAGCATTGGTCAATCGCTCGTCTCCGCTGCTCCTGCACGACAACACGCGACCTCATACTGCACAGCAGACGGTCTCCAAGTTGCAAGAACTGGGGTTGGAAGCTCTCCGTTATCCGCCCTACTCACCAGACCTTGCGCCTACAGACTACTACTTTTTCCAGAATTTGGATAACTTCTTGGAGGGAAAAAAATTCAATACCCGAGGGGCAGTACAAAATGCCCTTGAAGAATTTGTTGCCTTCCGTCCAGCTGATTTCTTTAAGAAGGGCATCAATAAACTGCCACTGCGTTGGCAAAGATGCATTAATTGCATGGGTGATTACTTCGATTAATACAAATAAAAAATACATGAAAAAATTAGTTTAAATTTTTTCATACAAAACGGCAATTTCATAGGTAAATACCTAATATTAAAATTAATGTAAAATACTTATTAAAGTGTAAATAGTGCAAGAAGTCCTGTGTGTTATTACTGTGAAACATGAATTTCCACCAAGAACCTACAGTACAATCAATAACATATGTGAAATTTAACTTTGTAGCATTATAGTGTACTATTGTCTTTTTGTTTACGTTAAGAATTATTTGGATCTGAACAAAAGACCGGTTTTCATCGTCTATCATTTCCATAGCAAAAACGACGGTTGCCGAGGGCCATTAGCAGAATGGTTTTACTGTATATGTTTTAAGCTGTAATGTTGTGAAACAATGTCAGACTAGCAGCACAGATTAAAGAAAGAGGACAAGACGAACAGCTATATAGTTAGCTTTCGATTTGATTGCACTACTACAAGCATACGGTGTGTCCACGATTGTGTGGAAAAATTGTGAGCGAAACGTTGAAGGGGAAGTCAAAAATATCATTTTTGGATCGTTCTATGGAAGCTGTTTTTCTGTACGTAAGTATATATATATTTTCTACTCTGTGCTAGCGGAGAGCGCTGATTACCTTTAACGTCCAGAGGGTGTATGGTCTGCCACAGCATGCCGTCCAGCAGGCCCGGCGGCTCGGGCTGCGGCTGCAACACGTAACATAATTGAATGGTCATCATCAACACAAACACACAGCGAAACGGGGATTCGATCTGTGAGGCGAGACAGCCTTTATTCAGAAGATTTATGCGGATAAGGTTTTAAAAGTCCATTTCATGTCTGTTAAATGGTTAAAGTCGACGATATCGGTTTATTTTTATGGGCCTAAAATTTAGCCTACCACGCACACTTATAAAATTAATACCGTATATATAATTGTAAAGGTATTAAATTGTTATTCAGACGCAGCTTAAATCGCGAGGTTGAGAACCAGCCGTGTTATGTAAAATTCCGGTACATTTTGCGGCGACGCGACGCTGCGCGCTGGCGTGCCGTGAGAAATCACATAGCGCCGCGACACCACGCCGTGTCGCGTTGACGACGTGGACATGTGGACGGGCCCTTAGTGTTCAATAGAATACCTGAGTATCGGTGGCGCGCATCTTGCACTTCTTCTTGTAGTTCTCGTACCACATCTTGACCTGCGCCGGCGTGCGCGGCCGCTCGCCCCCACACCGCTTGTTCACCTCCTCGCAGATCGTCGACCAGACTAGCTGTACACACACACACACACCAATTTATATTACTCACAACTCACAAGCAGTTAACATTTGTCTATACTAATATAATAAAGAGGAAAGATTTGCTAGTTTGCATTGAATAGTCTCTGAAACTACTGGAGCTATTTTGATGAAATTAAACACAAATATAGATTAGACCACGGGGAAGGACATAGGCTTCTTTAAATCGCGCCAAAATGCACGGTTCCCACTCAATTTACTTTTGAGCGTACGGAGTCGCGGAAAACCTTTAGTTCGATATAAAAACAATCTTTTGGGACGGAAGAAAGCTTTTCCGAAGACTTCAAAACTACCACACTGAATATTCGTTAAGATTATACGACACTCAGATATGGTAACTCGCGTGAATTTCAGAAAAAGCTTCATTCAATCGCGCTAGCTGAACTTCATCCTTAGGGACCTATCACAGAGAGCGGTCACCCGTAAAAGCGTTCTGCGTAGGAGCGTGCAATCCACGAACCCGCTGTTGAACGGTCGACGCGGTACCATTACTGTCACTATGTGTTTTGACGATAGTTCTTCATCGGAAGACGAATTATTGATTTTGTGGTCATTATCAGCGTCAAGACGGACAAGAAAATACTGGGTGCGCCCAATAAATAAGGATAGAGAAGATGGAGAATTTCATAGACTTTTTTCTAAATGGGTTATTCTTCTTCTTTTGGGCATAGCCTCCCCTGTAATAGGAGTTGCCAACGTCAGAGTGATGGTGCAGATGTTCAGTGAAAAGCTGATGGCGTACAGTGCAGAGAATGACTAATGCAATGACTTCATGCTGAAGAATTTTTTTTAAATTCTTTTCGGATGACAATTCATTCCTTCAATGAACTGTAAGACACAATTAAACATGACTTAGTTAAACAACATACTACCAGGAGGAAAGCCATTTCAGCAAAAGAAAGATTGGTGGTACTAAGGCGGGTCAATAAGTCCGTGACTTTTTGAATTTCTAACCTCCTTACTGAAAAAGCAACACTACTCCTGTCAACAGGCATCTGTCAGTTGACTCCTATCAAAATTTGAACTTGCTGCGTCAGTTAGTTTGTGTTTTACAGCTATCTAAGTTATCAGACTATCCAGTAACTTAAGGAAACAATGGAAAAAAGTGAATTTCGTGTGCTTATTAAGCATTATTTTTTGCGAAAAATACCATTACCGAGACCAAGGCTAAGCTTGATAAATACTATGGGGACTCTGCACCATCGATTTCAATGGTAAAAAAGTGGTTTACTGAATTTCGTTGTGGCCTTACAAGCACTGAAGATGCCGAACGTCCTGGACGCCCAGTTGAGGTCTCTACACCCGAAACAATCGAAAAAATTCACGATATGGTGTTGGCTGACCGAAGATTGAAAGTGCAAGAGATTGTGGAAGCCATAGGCATCTCGCATGGCTCAGTGGTTTCAATTTTGAATGATCACTTGGGCATGAGAAAGCTTTCCGCAAGATGGGTGCCGCGTTTGCTCACAGTCGACCACAAACGCAATCGTGTAACAACTTCACAGGAAGGTTTGGCGTTGTTTAATCACAATATGGATGAGTTTTTTAACCGTGGACGAAATATGGATCCATCACAATACACCAAAGACCAAACAACAGTCGAAACAGTGTGTTTCTAATGGTGAATCGGCGCCAAAGAAGGCCAAGGTGGGTTTGTCAGCCAATAAAGTTATGGCGACTGTTTTTTGGGATGCACGTGGGATAATCCACATTGACTATCTTCAAAAGGGAATAACAATTAATGGGGAATATTATGCCAACTTATTGGACCGCTTCAATGAGGATTTGAAAAAAAACCGACCTCATTTAGCCAAGAAAAAAGTTCTTTTTCACTAAGACAATGCAAGGGTGCACACATGTGCAGTTGCCATGGCAAAAATCCATGAATTGGGCTATGAATTGCTCCCACATCCACCCTATTCTCAAGATTTGGCTCCGAGTGACTACTTCTTGTTCCCAAACCTGAAAAAATGGCTCGGTGGAAAAAGATTTGACTCCAATGATGAAGTCATCTCGCAAACAAAGGCCTATTTTGAGGACCTCGACAAATCATATTTTTTGGAAGGGATAAAAAAATTGGAGAAGCGTTGGACAAAGTGTATAGAGCTCAAGGGGGACTACGTTGAAAAATAAAATGATTTATTTATCAAAAAATCTGTGTTTTATTCCAAAAGTCACGGACTTATTGACCCGCCCTCGTATGTTTAAGGTAAGTTACTATATCCCTTATTCAGCACTTCTTGTGCTTTGTTCATAATCATTATTAAATAATATGAATGTTATGAAGAAGCCGCTGAAGGAGTTACTTCAGCGGCTTCTATGCTCACCGGCACCGTCTTTGCTCAGAAAAATCCGATGTATTTTGGTCTTGATTTACTTCATTTGACGGAATATGTTGTGTATCATGTAATAATTCATCCATTTCGCGTGATGAGTGATGACGATGCAGGCAGACCTTGTAAGTCATCAACATCTTGTAACATACTGTCTTCGGATAAATACTCATTCAATATTAATATGGAATCTGCAGTAGACAAGTTAGTGGATGGTGAATTGACTGGAGTTATATTTACCTATATTATCTTCGATTTGCATTTCGTATTTTGCAAATAATGTTGCTGTATCTAATTTGAGCATACTTTGCATGCAAGAAGGCATTTTTTTCATAAAAGTAGCATAACTTTGAAATAAATAATCAATATCCTCAAGATTTCTCTTGTTAAGATATTTCTCGTGTAAATATTTTAACAGTTGTTGTTATGTATTTGAATCACCTTTTTGTGTTATGTTTTTATTTTTGAGAGAATTTCTAGAGTAAGTACTATTACTGGAATCCGGACGAGAGAGGTTCTCAGGGTCCGAGACAGAATCTCGCAAATTAACACTGCTTCTTGGAGTTTGTGCATTGGTTGAGTCAGAAACTTGTGAAGTGCTGTTTCTAACAAACAAACTTGTTAATAATATATTTATATTTTTTGTATTTGTTTCAGGTATCTTCCCACTGGAGATTACTCATCCAAAATAAGCAATTCATATTGTGTGGGAAAATCTACAGTTACAACAATAATTAAGGAAACATGTAGTGCAATTTGAAATAATCTACAACCAACATACACGCCATTCCCGTCTGAATAAATATGGAAGCAGTCTGTCATCGGATTTCATGAAAGATGGAGATTTCCAAATTGTCTAGGCAGTATATTTATAATTATTGTAACCACCCTCACTACCACATCTTGTGAATAAATGATCGGTTGATTGATATAGATGGCAAACTTGTAACAATAAAATGCCCATCCAACACGGGTCGAGAGGTCTTTGCATAATTGTCATAAGCAAACAAAAAATCTCAACAGTATTGCTGGCAGTGGTGGACTCTGATTATAAATTTATTATGATTGTAGGTAGTTAGGGCAAAGACAGTGACAGCAAAATTTTGCGAAATTCTCTTTCAAAATTCTTTTTTAAAAAGTTGATTGACATGAGGATAATATACCACCACCAAAGCCATTGCTAAGGATGGATGTACCTGTGCCTCACGTATTTCTTGGAGATGGTGGTTTCCCATCTCTCTGGCAATTTCCAACCATGCTTCGGCTACTTTTTCTCGGTTTTTGTAATCGTTATCTTTCGCATCGTATAAAAACCCCTTTCACGTACTAACATAAATAGCTTTTTGGTCTCCATCTTCCTTCCAATTAGGTCACCGAAACAGCAGTAAACGCGCGTGCGTTCGTGCGTTCGTTAGGGGTCAATTAACACCGAAATGAAACGATACGCGACATGGCGCTGCATTTTAAAGATAGCTATTCAAAATTGAAATTTATTAATTACACAAGAAGATACATATTTCATTGTAAGAGTTCGAATGTCATGTTGCACCGCGCTGCACAGCGCGTGTGCAGTGTATGACTGATGTCATAAAATAATAATAAGGTATTTATTCAAAAAAGTTTGGACATAACACTACGCAACTAAGATTAGATATACGCATTAAGATTAGGTAAAAATTTTGAAACGTGTATCTTTTTGTGTAGTGGATAAAGTTCAATTTTGAATAGCTATATTAAAAAATGCAGCGCCGCATAGTGTATCGTCGCGGTGTAAAGTGAGCCAATGGCTTGTCACTTTTACGATTACCCGGCATACATAAGACGGAGTGATACGTGCAAATATTTAAGCCCATATTTTAGCTGCGACTATTGGATGTAATTTTTCCATACAATTTGAATGAAAATTGTGGTGAATAGTTCCTTTTTCCGTTATTAAATTAATTTTCACATTTCTTCATAATTAATGAAGATCTAAACTGCATGAAGATGAATAATAATTATAGGTACCTACATTATAAAAGGTCGCCACAATTTTTGATATTCATTTATTTTGATGTTATTATTGTCATAAAGTTATTACAGAAGCTAGAAGAGCGGCGGACAGACAGATAGACGGACGGGCAGAGTGAAATTATAAGGGTTCCTTAAGTATTACGGAACCCTATAACATGACCGAAGCTCGCGGCAATTTTCCGTGTATGTGCTCGAATCCGTTCAGGCCGAGCCTTAGATTAAAACGCCTAGAAACCAGGACTAGAAACAAACGCGCATGAAAAGTGAAGTAAATCATACTGAGCCATATCGGCTCAGTTTGTTCGAACGACGCGTCAGTTGTCAAGGTCAAGCGCTAGAGCATACATCTCCGACTATTAAAAACATTATGACGGTTTGTGTCGTTATTGGGTGTCACAATGCATCGGAAAAGAATTAAAAAAGCTACGGACATAACATTTCATATTAACGTTAGTATGAAATGTTATGTCCGAACAATTTGACTTATATTAAGTCAAATATTTAAAACAATTTAAAATAAAATCATATTATGTCGCCATCTTACTGTCCTATTGTGAATCGTGAAAGTGTTACTAGTAAAAATAAATTTATTTCAAAATTTTCATAGCTAACTATACTATATGCGTCCTAAGAAGATATGCGTGACAGATAATAATTGACAATCGTAGTGAAGTTACCTATCGAAAATTAATCGATTGTTTAAAATATCGAATTAGTTCGTAAAGGAAATGAAATCGAAATTATCGATTTTAGATTTGTGAATTAAATTGCTAAGAAATGGGTAATTTATAAATAAATAATAATAAAATAATAAAAACTATTCAAATCGTGATTGCGAGATTGCAAGATTGCAAGCTCGTTTCGGAATCGGAATCTTCTCCGACGGCAATAATCAATTGTTTGTCGCGAATTCGGTCTATGCGGATATATTTGTTCCAGTCTTCAATAATCGTCCTTTGTGTTTTTTCTATTATTTTCTTCCAATTATGGAGTTACAAGTTCACAGGCTTCCTCCAGCAACTTTAACATTTTATTTGCCGTAAACGGTGGGGCCATGTTGTTTTTCGCTGTGTAACCTTATAAAAAAAGAAAAAATCGATAAACGTATTATGCATTTATAATATCATTTCATACCTAACCTTTTATATCTTTAGTACGTACCTTTTATTTGAGCCCAAATTAATTCTATAGCATTGTACTGACAGTGGTATGGTGGTATCTTAGTACTTGATGCCCAAGTTCCTTGGCCATTTCGTCGAGCTTGTAGGTGGAGGTTTGTTCAATTTCATTAATTTGACCAATTTTTCTTTAAGCATCGTCATATCAGATTGGATATTATTTCTTTGCAACCACTCTACCAATGTGGCTTTAATAATTTTGTGCCGTTGGTGGCTTATTGAGCTGCCGGGAATAATATTTTGCATTGTCCATTATTATTATACTTGGCTCGCTTATATTATTTAATAAATTGGCGAAACATTCTTAAAATTTGTCAGCATTCATTTCTTTGTGGTAGTCTCCAGTTTTTTTTGACTTAAATGCTAGAAGGGCATTTGGTATAAACCCGTTTTCATTATGGCATATTATAAGTCGCTCACCTTTTCCCTCTGGCATTTTGGTAGAGCTGTGAGCGGTGTCATTAGTCCACATTTTACTGACTGTGTGATTTGCGTTTAGCCAAGTTTCGTCCAGAAATATGACATTGCTCCAGTTTTTAATATCCTTTGCCGATTCTAAAAATGTTACTCGTGCAAGTGCGATATCTCCTCTTCCCATTATTATTTTTCTTTTATCTACTTTCTTCCATCTAAATCCCACTTTATTTAATATTTTCCGTAGCGAGGTAACACCGCCAGTGTAAAGTCCAGCATCTTTTAACGATTTATTTAGTTTCATTAACGTGGGGTATTCATTTTTCTCATAGTATCCGTAAATGTGATTGCGTATTGCTTCTACATCAAAACTGTCAATGTCTGTAACGAAAGCTTTACGCCTGCGCTTCTTTGGAGTCGACAACTTTTTGTCTTCTCTACCCGTTTCACCAAATTTTTCTTTGGTTATTCGGGAAACGGTAGCTGTTCCGATGTCCAGTGCTGCCACAACTCGGTCTACGACTTTGTCGATTGAAATGATCGGGCCTCCGTTTGTACATTCTCGTTCAAAATAGTCCCTCAATCGAGTCACCAACTCCCGACTTTGTGAGTTTAAAACAGTCTTTTTTGTTTTTTTCGGCATTGTTAGATCCGAACAAAAACAATCATAACAAACAAAAAACTCAACAAAAACAATAACAAAAACTCAACAAAAAAACAATAACAAAAGTCAAAATCACAAAATTTCACACAGAAAACACAAATCGCATACAAGGCAGATGCACTCGTACTGACATTTCCGAGTTGCAATACGATCACAAGATGGCCGCTCCTATTCATCGATTTGATGTCGATTCAACAGTGTCAATCTCTATTGACAGAAGTTCCGTTCCATGCATCTGCCATTTTTATGACGTATTTTCTTAATTGAATTTCATATTTATATTTCACAGTTATTATAAGATATCAGAGTTAATAATAAGAATAATAGCAGTTTCATTTATAATTAAAGAAAATATTATTTTTTGCCAATGGAATATAATTTATTTCGTTTGCTTTTTCTTTGTTTTCTTATAAGAAGTTTGCGTAGCAAGGAATATAAGTACTGTCACCCATATCATCATACGACGCACGAAGTATAATAGTTGCAACTAAGACAAAGTTTTATAATATTTTCAGATTTTTTTAACTATCAATTTAAAGTATTGCCAGTATTAAGATAATCCTTAATATATTCCTTAATACCAGTTTAATATAAATAATGTTCACAAATTGTGTTTAGATGGTTTAAAGTAAAATATAAGTTATATTTTTACATCTCACGATATTAAGAAAAACAAATACAATAATTTCAATTTTAAGAGTACACACTCCACAACTTGTTTGTTTTGTTTGTGTGCGTGTCGATATGTAATACTTACGCCTACATCTATCTGTTGCTTGCTTCACTTTGTACGATGCGTTTGTTTGAAGACTATCTAGGCGTTATTAATCTAAGGGCCGAACTGACGTCAGTTCGTTCGGATGCGATTTTCTCCGTGTATGTGCTCGAATCCGTTCAGGCCGAACTGACGTCAGTTCTAACTGAAACGATCGGCCTCTCGTCTGCGGAGGCCTTAATTGTCATTACGCAAAAAAGTTACACTAACACTGACAATACGCAACTCACACTAACACTGACAATACGCAACTCATACGTCACGCTATCTAATTAACCAATAGAAAAGCGACGCAAACGATTCTCTCATTCATTAGCAGGTACTTAGGAAGGTAACAAGAAGGTCGCAGAAAATTTATCAATCAAAATATTTTATTTAACATACGTATTACGTACGTTAGTAGATAAGGGTTAACAATGATTCTCACGCTACACAAAAAAATTCATCATCTGTTTTTGTGTATAAAGCTCATATAAGCGATAAATGATAATTGGCTATATTCGTTAGTCACTTTTTATTCAAATCTACATTTTAACTAAGTATAATATTTTGCTTATCGCTCGATAAAGATTAAATGAAAACAAGGCCGATATCAAGATTAATTGAACTAGATTATGATTGCTATGAAAAATCCGGCTGACCGATGGCATGACGCATTCACTAGGGTAGGTAGAACAACCACCGCGCTACAGTGGACCGTATGAGGTATCCGAGCCACTGGCACCGGTACATGCTACGCCTCTAACTTTGAAGACTTGCGTTTTTTACGCGCTAATAAAGGTCACATTGCGCGTAGCGCTGTAAACAGCACGACGCGGGGCCGCGCGGTCAGTTCGAACACGGTGCGCTCTCGGAGCTCACCTTGTGCTCGCGCCGCTGTCGATACGCACCTGTTTGCTGCGGTTGGTGGCGTTGTTGGAGCGGCCCTGGCGCAGCACGTCGCGGTGTCGCGCGATCAGCTCGAGCACGGTGCGCTTCTCCAGCTCGGTGAAGTTCTTGGAGCGCTCCTTGTGCCCACGCCGTGCCCGGAACGCGCCCGCGCTGCTGCGCGTCGTCATGTCACACTGTAACATAATCGCGCACATTATGGTGCTGCTGCTGTTGCATTCATAGTATGCATAAGGGTCAGCTCTCATCGAGACGCGACGCGGCAAGCCATTTTTAAGAAAACTTCAAAATTGAACTTTATTCACTACACAAAAAGATGTAACACATTTCATTGCAAGAGCGGAGCCGCGCTGCAGCGCCAAACATGTACCCTAATAGAGTCAAACATAGTGACGACACAGCTTTTGAAAGCAAACAAAAGTTTGATTAAAATATATCAGCGGCGTAGGGACGGGTTAGACTAAAATTCCTACTCTCGTTAGCTTACAAGGTGTTAACGTCACCATAACATTATTATCACACAAGGGCGGATCTAGCCTCCAAAAAATGTTGTGGTCACAGCCAACCAAAAATTAGTCACGTGCTATTCGGAACCAAATAGGAGTACGAAAACTCCTATTTGCAGCTTGGAGCGATATACAGTTATAGTAGATCGCTCCAAGCTGCGAATAGGAGTTATTGTCAGTAGGTGTTGCCGTCACTCGCATCAAACTAAAGCGAACTGAAGAGATTTTTACGCGTTTGTTGGGAGATTGGGAGATGAAAAAATGCACGGTCACAGCCAACCAAAAATTAGTCACGTGCTATTCGGAACCAAATAGGAGTACGAAAACTCCTATTTGCAGCTTGGAGCGATATACAGTTATAGTAGATCGCTCCAAGCTGCAAATAGGAGTTATTGTCAGTAGGTGTTGCCGTCACTCGCATCAAACCAAAGCGAACTGTAGAGATTTTTACGCGTTTGTTGGGAGATTGGGAGATGAAAAAATGCACGGTCACAGCCAACCAAAAATTAGTCACGTGCTAATCGGAACCAAATAGGAGTACGAAAACTCATATTTGCAGCTTGGAGCGATATACAGTTATAGTAGATCGCTCCAAGCTGCAAATAGGAGTTATTGTCAGTAGGTGTTGCCGTCACTCGCATCAAACCAAAGCGAACTGAAGAGATTTTTACGCGTTTGTTGGGAGATTGGGAGATGAAAAAATGCACGGTCACAGCCAACCAAAAATTAGTCACGTGCTATTCGGAACCAAATAGGAGTACGAAAACTCCTATTTGCAGCTTGGAGCGATATACAGTTATAGTAGATCGTTCCAAGCTGCAAATAGGAGTTATTGTCAGTAGGTGTTGCCGTCACTCGCATCAAACCAAAGCGAACTGAAGAGATTTTTACGCGTTTGTTGGGAGATTGGGAGATGAAAAAATGCACGGTCACAGCCAACCAAAAATTAGTCACGTGCTATTCGGAACCAAATAGGAGTACGAAAACTCCTATTTGCAGCTTGGAGCGATATACAGTTATAGTAGATCGCTCCAAGCTGCAAATAGGAGTTATTGTCAGTAGGTGTTGCCGTCACTCGCATCAAACCAAAGCGAACTGAAGAGATTTTTACGCGTTTGTTGGGAGATTGGGAGATGAAAAAATGCACGCATTTAATAAAAATAATATATTGAATAATCTGCACATAAAAAAATAGAGTTCATGTAATCAATAGCGAGCGAGCCGATTTTTTTAATAGTTTGTTTTTGCAACGCTCTTAACTTAGAAAAAAACTGACCATAAAATCAGCAGCGGAGTTTACGTAGGTAACACAATTTTAGATTCTGTCCATATCTATGAGTTACGCATGTTGAAAGAATTTGTATTAAAATCATCAGCGGAGCGGACCAGACCTTTTTCAAAATATTTTACTGGTTACAATTACATCAAATTTTATAATATTATTGAGTAATCTGCAAAGTGTATAATAAAAATATTATATACATCATTTGGCATATTTTGTTCGGGAAGGCTTTTGAAACTTTGAAAAATACAGGTTACAAAATCAGCAGCAGAGTAAAGCGAGAAAGTTTCCATATATATGAGTTTAAAGGGTCATACGACCGTCCAGCCTGCAGATCCCGGACCGATTGACGGCGGTGAGTAACGCCGGCCGTTAGCACCGGTGCCGGGCGGTGCCGGGTCTGCTGGCTGGACGCCAGGAAGACCGTTTACGCGCGTTCAAATAAATTGTATTAATTAGTATTTTTTTTATCTTTTCTTAACACATTATGCCCTCTTTACTGGAATTGCCAGCGACGGACGGTTCGGTTTCATAAACGAAAAATATAAAAGTATACTTAAATGTTTGACAGTACAACCGAGGCAAAGAAATTATTATTAGTTTTAGGAGTGACCCTTAGGTCCTCCTGGATTTAGGAGGTTTATGTACATACCGTACATGACTATGAATTTAAGATTTAACAGAGATACTAGACCAACATGGGGCGCTACAACGCGTCAGAAACAAAAACTATCGATGTCTTCATTGTATAATATTTAAAGGCTTCCTTACATTGCATAATATTTAATAAAGCCGAATATAGCACCCTATCGATATAGTGTTAAATAATACCATGGGTTGTCGGCGTGTCCGCACACCCCATATAGGTAGATCCGCGCTTAATACAATTATAACATTACTAACTTTTTTCGTCGTACAAACAATAAAAATTCGACACAGGAAATTTTAAAATTCTACTGAACCTTTGCGAACTGTGAAGGACGAAGCAGCAATGCACTATTTCGGTACTGAGCGATCGCAGCATAAAATAGACAAAAAAAAATTTAAAACCGACTTCCAAAGTAAAAGTGCACAAAAAGGTATGAAATAAAACTTATTTTCTAAATAATTTCCCTTTTAATTTGGGCTTTAATTTAAACTATTTCTCTACTCAATCTTCATAATTTTGAAGTCGGTACCGACCCGAACACCATCCTGCAGGTCTAAAATGGCCGCTTACGGCGATTCTTTTCAATTATGTTTATGAATTACTCCAAAAATCGTAAAACGGCCACTTGACCGCCAATTCATAGTTTGATTAGGATACATTTCATAAGCAGAAATACATTTATTTGACAACTTTCTATGAGAATTCCTAAAATGGTCCGCTTGAGAAGAATTGCTCTAGTGTCAAATAGCACAGTCATAAAAAGTTACTCGCGAGGAACATCTCGCAATAAATATTTTCTGTAATTATATAAATACAATGAATTTAGATCTGTATGAAAAACTTTGAGAGCATTTCATTGATAGTGTGAGCCGTGTTAGTGAAAAGTATCATTGAACAAGTTCGTATTTTCGCTAAATGGTTATTGGACATTGCTTCCGAAGTCAGAAGTTCAGTAGTCTGAATTTGTAGGGCTATTTCGCCTCAATAAAGGCTTGTGTCGCTCAAAAGTTGGAACCTGGAAAGTATTGCCTCCAAAGTAAGTAAACGTTTAATAAATGAGTAAACTATCCTAAGATATGTATGTACCTATCTACTTATTACGATTATTTCAATTTAATAAATATAACCATAGCAGTTTTCTATGACATTTTTGTAATATATTAGGATGGTAACCAGTTAGTAAGTAGTTCTTTATTTTTGTTTAAGGTATTCTACGCATTTGACCATAAAAGCGATTGGATTTCGAGAGCCCCATTGTTTATAAACAAACGTGAAACGTCCAACAAAACTCAGCGTCACCAGCGTGACGTCACCGAGTTGCCAGTCGAAGAACAAGAAATGAACACGAAATTTTTATACTCCATTGATTATCTTATATACTTATAAATATTTTAATGTACTTACTTATTGGTAACTTTTATTTACAAGTGGCAAGTACTAAAATAGTTCTTCAAGATAACCTCGGAAGACTTGTATTTTTTACACAAATACAGAATGCGGTTATTCGGTTGATTACGGTTATATAATTTTTTCATGTGGCAACATAACCGACAAATATGAATCTGCTAATGAAATGAATTGCTGCAATGTTGCTTTAAAACGTGACAATATGACGAACTTTTAGCGAAATTGCAAGGAATCATTCATATTACAGTATATCATTAGTATTCATAAAATAATATTTTTAACGCATTTTAAGACAGTTGTAAATACAAAAAAGCCTCCGCTATTCTCACTCTCTCGGCAAAACAAACTCAAGCGTTATTTTATGCCAGTTTTCTAAGAGGCCGTGGTATTTCTCATGGTATACATTGGTACAAAAGTACAATATACTTAGTGGACTTACTAGGTACTCTAGACTTGGACTACTAAAGAAAAAGTCAAAATCACTATATGTGCCCATATAAATTTTTAAGTGTTCCCTCGATTCATCATGGATCTCATCATCAGGTCACCACTTTGGTGGCTAAGAGACAAATTTCGAATTACAACCTTTACAACAACAAAAGAATTTTGCAAATAGGTTCACAAACGGCAAAGTAATGTTTAAAGATATCCGTGTCGGTGTAAAATACTATGAGAAGTATGATCATAATGTGATGATGTATGGTGGGTAGATGATAGTGATGATGATGATTACTGTAATCGACATATGCTTGCAGTTCTTTAAAAAACGCCGAAATCCCCAAGTTTCTATAAGTAGTCAGGAGTTCTGTTTAGTATTTTTGGATCCAGGGTATACCTTGTTGCAAAAGCTTACTTTTTGGTAGCATATGCTTGGACTACTTTAGAAAAAGTGAAAATCACCATATAAATTTCGAGGAGTTCCCTCGATTCCTCATGGATACCATCATCAGGTCACAACTTTGATGTCAAAAGGACCAATTTGGGATTATGCCCTTTAAATTAAAAAAAATAAATAATTGAAAGTCGGTCCACAGACGGCGGAGTAATCGTTAAAAAAACCAAAAAATAAATTATATACAGCCGAATGTATAACCGCCTACTTTTTTTTAGTCGGTTAACAAGAGAAATCACGGGTTGATCTCGTGGTCGCCACATTTGTATTTTTTGCTATAGGTTAGTTGTTTTAGTAATTGATATGCTTAAACAAGAAAAAAATAAAAAATCTACCTATAAAAACTTTTAATGTTTTGTGCTTGAATATTTTTTTGTTGAATTTATCAAAATTTTGTCAGTTCATTTCAAATATTGAATTACTTACCTACCTAAAAAGTAAACACAATAAAATTGTTAACTACACCCCTTTTCTATTTGAATCAATCGCTTTATAAAAAGTAAAGACATTTTATAATAAAGTTTAAAACATATAAGTAGTTTGGAGACTCTTTTGCACAACCAAATAATTTTTAACCGACAACGGCGAAGCGGTAAAAAGGGAGGGGTAATGATTTTAGCAGTATGTATGTATATATGTTTGTTCCATCATAGCATCTAAACTACTGGTCCGATGTTAACAAATGAGGTGTCAATAAATTTGTAATGATGCCGCGGGTAACATGGCTATATTTTTATTATTTTTTTAATTTTGTATTTCGAAAATGAGACCTGAGATTAAAAAAGCCTACCTACCATTTAAAAAAATTAAACCGAGATAACCATCGCGTGTTTGGTATCAGAAGAAAGGTCTTGGCAAGCACACCACGAATATGTATATATTTAATATGATATTGTTTAAGCCCTCATATACGTTTAATAAAATGAGGTCATACGTACGTAAAAGACTATAAATATATAATTTTTATAATAATATGTATTTTTGTACCTTCATAAAATATATTCAATTAACTGACGCTCGCCAATAGTGAACAACGCCATTAGTGGGTGCGACCTTGACCATTTTTGTCCCTTGTCTATCTGAATTATTTTCTTGTTTCGGCCTTTTAGACACCTTTTTTACGTAGTCGGGTTATAGAACAACAGAAAACTCAATATTTTGCATAATAGTTTTGTAATGATACAAAAACATTTTTATACCCCGGAAAGCATTTGTATATTTCATAATTTTATATATGGAGAACCAGTGAACCAACTAAGTATAAAGTGTACCGAACTAAGTAGAAGTCACCCCTATTTGTACAGTAATAACACTCTTACTTATCTACTTGGTGACTTTTCCGAAATTTTCGTAGACAGGTAGAAAGTTTTACATCGAAAACCAATCTAAGATATTTCCGTTAAAATGATATCATTTTGACCAGATGAGTCAAAATTTAATTTAAAATTTCGATAACTAATATTAAGGTCAAGGCTTCTCAATCAGCCAAAAGCTCACTCTAATAAGGATAATATTAATAAATGTATATGTAGAACATTTAAGTTCTTTTGGCATTCATCATGGATTATTCCGTGTTCGACCCCAAAACTCTCTATCCTCACCCTACGTAACGTTGTAAGGGTCGAAAATCTAGGGGTTGATAATCTAAATTATTTTACACAGAATAAACCTTATTTTTATTCTTCTACAATTAACAAGTTAAAAAATTTATTCCTGAACTTGCACCATAATGCGAATGTAGGTTTGTGTTAATTGCATCGCAAAAATGATTGAGTGATGAGTGATTAAAGATGAAAGATGTTTGAAGCTGCTACTTTTAGATATTCTCCGAGTGCTCAAACAAAACTTTCATGGTTTGCCATGGGGCGGTGCGAAGCTTGGAGGTGAAAAATGTATAATACTCGACATGACGTTACAAAATTAAAACCACCAAACCATAAGGTAATTCTAAGCCAAAAGCATTTGGAATAGTTAGGTAATAGGTTATGCAAAATAATTTAATATAAACAAAATTAAAGAATTTAAGTCAAACTCCGAATTGTCAAACAAAAAAAAAACTAGATTAAAATCGGTTAATCTGTTTTGGAGCTAAGATGCCACAGACAGACACACATACACGTCAACTTATAACACCGCTTTGTTTTCGTCTTTGTTAAAATATTTTTACTCAGTGATTTTTAGAACCCTCTTCTGAAACTAGCCTGTAAGTCGATTCTGCTAATTAGTTTCGATGCAGTCTCGATATGTTGAAACAACAAAATGGTATTCTCATAAACGTCAAACCAACGTTTGACGCTTTTTGATTGCTCCACACTTCAAAAATCAGTTTATGTTAACAAGACGATTAATTTATAATTCACTGAAAGTTACGAGAATTGGGATTCTGACCACGCCCATGTTTATTTACTCACAGATATTGTGTTTATCTGTAATGGCTTAGGGCTACGTATATTAAATCGAGTTTCTTCAAAATAAGACCCGTTTTTCCGCGGGCAGAGCTAAAACTTGGAAGGTTACCGGCGCGGGGCCAGTACAACACCCGCCAAGGGCGAAGGTCGCGGGTTCGATAAATATTTATACTTATCGAACGCGCGGTTTTTATGTAGTATTAGTTTGCTTACAAATTAAATAAATACATAACTTTCGACCGCACTTACGGTGTAGCTAACTAAGCCTTTAAAGGATTTGTAGTAGAGTTGAGCTGAATCTAAACATTTCAAAGCACCTTATCTTATTAGTTTGACATGAAAAAAGTGGAAAAATGTAGGTATGAAATTACTTAACGAAAAACGGTGAAAAATATTTGGACGGGTACAACACATGGTTCTCCATCGACGCACCAGTTAGCACATCATAAACACTATGCACCAATTGAATTACTAATAAGCACTAATAAATACACTAATTGAAATAAAACTAATCTTGACCAAAGTAAATCACCAATAAAATGTCACGACCGGTCGTAGCGCACATCCGAACTGACGTATTGACAACTAGAAAGCCTGCGTTTTCGATAAATTATTCCAACGTAGGTGATAAAGTAGCCGTTTAGAGATAATGGTCCAGGTTCAGCCTTGTGAACTGATTCTTCTCTCGTTAATTTTGTAAAACAGAAGCTTTAATGACTGAGAGAAACACTTGAACAACGTGAGATATTTGGAAGAAAAATTTTTGCTCGAAAACCTAGATAATCTTTGCAAATCATCGAGACTTCATGTTGATATTATGATGAAACACTTCTCAAAGCCAGATTTGAATTAATAAACCAACACAATCATGTGTCAGCCTGGGCTATAGATGTTTTAAGAAATAACCGACACGACTGGCGAGGTATCAGGCGCAGGTCCGACTTTTTACATGCCCATCCGACGCATGGATCATCTTTCTTGTCAGACAATCAGGTGATCACCCTGCATTGTCCTAAACAAACTTGGAAACAACATTTTTTGTTGTTCCAATGCGGGAACCGAACCCACGACTTCCGAGTCGATAGCCAAGCTCTAACCACTAGACCACTGAGGCTGTTATGTGCTGATGGAAGAGTATTGAAACCTACATAGAAACATCCTATTTCCAATTACAATGCGAGCGAGCGGAGCGAGCGAGGAATTTTTTTGTCTATTTTACAGGTTAAACTTTAAACCCCGAAAGACTGTATGTACATTTGGGAATATACAATAAAATCAACAGCTTAAAACAGAATGTAGGTACAAAATAATATAGTACCTACATAATATTAGGTTGTTTATATTTATTGCATCTGCAGGCCGCAGGCCAGGAGGTCCACGTAGCGTCGCCCACTCCTTACGCCGCCTCTGGCTGCGGGAAAATCGATGTTTCTCGCAACCAGCCAGCCGAAGTGGCTGTGAGATAGAAATGGTGCTTATCTTTGTTCATCGATTCAGAACTATTTTCAAACTTTTTTTTTTATAAAATAAACAATATTTGCGTATAGTAAGCACTAAAGAGACGCAGCTCCACATTCAAAGACCCGCATGTGGCTCGCGAGTCGCAGGTTGCCGACCCCGGGTCTAGACTCTAGGTTTATCAAGCCGCTTGACAGGCGTAAATGCCGGAGCCCCTTAAGCGTCACACGACACCCACACCACCCGCTGCGGTCGACCAATAGGCGTCATTAGCAGTACCGGCGCCGAGACAAACCAGTAGTCAACAGCTATTAGCTACTATATTAATTAGCCGGCTTTACCGCGGACTGACTCAATCATCAAATATGCAAATTGTGTCAGTTTGGCCATTCTATTCACGAATCTTAGAAGGTCTTCAAGAATCGAATGGCCAAATGTTAAGAAGAAAGGAAGGTTTGGGGGCTTACTGATCAGTTGAATTGTCACTCCCTATCTCTGAAAAGGTCTCCACCAAATAGGGCAACCGGTTGCATATTAGGTAGAGGGTTGAAAATATTATCTATTCAATGCAAGATATCGCTCCTGCGGGAAGACTTTTCGCGAGAAGACTAGGTGGGTCTATATACATAAAAGTTATAAAATACAAGCTTCTGTGAGCTCATGAATAGAAATTCACTTAGCGAACGGACATGGCCGAATAATTTATTTCTGTATTATTAGTAAAAAGTATGACATACAAGTTAAGCACATTAGATACTTGTTCATAACGAGATATATTCGGTGGCTACTGTAAAGATACTGATCGACTTGTTACTTGTTTTTTCTAATATATTTTTAAGTATTTTAAATATAGTCAATGGTTTCAATTAATTAAGAAATATAGGATACTTCTTTTGGTATGGATCATTCTTTATTTTAAATGTCCCTGCAATTCATCATTTATTATTTCACCATTCATCACTTAAAATTCAAAAATACTCTCATCGTGCCTAAAGTACCATAAAACCCTTACAACATAGACCTAACTCTTCTTGGGAGTCGGGTAAAAAGAATAGAAAATATGTGTATTAAGCTGTACTTTAGAAAGTTACGTTGTTATGTAAGAAGTATAAATAGCTTCCGGCATATGGCGTTATATCCAAAATCGTCACGTGACGCGACCTTGAAATTTTACACTCAACGTCGCTAAAAAGTCCTATTTCAAAAAGTAATATTACTTTCAATAGGCTACTTGGCCTTGTTTTTATTTATGTCCTAAACGTTTCTTAATTGTTTCATTACACAAAAAAATATATATTACATTATTTTGCAATCTAAAAACATTCAAATTTTTTTTAAATATACTTTTGAAAAACCGCCGAAAACACTATTCGCCATGTTGGTTGATAGATCTGTGCTGTGACGTCATACTAGTACTAAACACACCGGCATATTATGGTATTAAGGTCCATAATTAAAAAAATATGGTTTTATTTTAAAATCTACTTACTACACTTCTTTTGTTATTTAAAGTTTCATTTGTTTTACTTAAAATGAGATCACATTAAGAACAGATTTTGCGAGTAAAGGCTATTTGTGAAAAATGGTATATTTTTGAACATTTCATGTAACCGGGAAAAGAAAAAAATTAATATTAAAATAACAATTAATTAAATTAGAAAAATGGTGATTAATATCGCGTATTTCCTCCACGTCCTCTTATTAAAGTTTCTACCCGTCTAGGCATACTGCGAATGATGTTATCGATGGTCTCCTGGGACAGTCCCCGCCATTCCTCATCTACGGCGATTCGCAGTTCACCCACGTTGGCAGGAGCTGGAATTCTGGACTTAACTTTTCTTTTCAGCAAGTCCCAAACGTGCTCTATTGGGTTCATATCCGGTGATCTCGCCGGCCACTCTATAACAGTGATATTCATATCATTAAGATAAGCTTGAGTTACCCGAGCGGTATGCGGCCGAGCATTATCCTGCATAAAAACAAAATCGTCACCGATATATGGGGTAAACGGTACGACATTTTCTTCTAAAACTTCTCTGATATAGCGGTCTGCAGTCAGACTCCCTCTGTCAATCACTACCAAGTCTGTGCGAGCTCCCAAACAAATGACCGCCGAAACCATTATTGATCCACCACCGTATGCAACTGTAGTTTCAAAATTTGTCTGAGTGTATCGTTCTCCTTTGCGTCTGTATATTCTTTACCTGCCGTCAATTTGATTTAAGAGAATTCTGCACTCATCACTAAACAATACCTTACTCCATTGGTCCGCGTTCCAAAGTCGATGTTCCTGAGCAAAAGTTAACCTGTTTCTACGATGATTTACCTCGAGCCTTGGAGCCTTGGCGGGCACAAATGAACCCAAACCAGCTTCTTCGAACCTTCTTCGTACCGTACGCTCACTTACGGTTACACCCCGCACTGCTTCTAACTCATGTCGGGCTTGAACGGTCGTCAAACGGGGGTTCCTACGTACACGAAGCCGAATTAAACGATCATCCCTACTCGAAGTGCGTCCTTTTCTGCCTTGTCCTGCTCTTCTCACATAAGTACCGGTCTCCCTGAACCGTTGGATACTGCGATGGATCGTTGAAACTGGTCGACGAAGATCTCTGGATATCACTCTGTAGGTTTGACCATTTCTTCGCATTTCGAGTGCCCTGGCAATCTCCGTTGGGGCTAAGTCAGGCATAATTCAGTCCTCAACTCCAAAAAGATACGCGATTAAAAAAAACTAACAAAAAACAGTATTTCAATGAAATTTTAAATCAAACTCAGAAGGAAGAAATACTCGAAGTTCGCTCCAGATAAGGTGTATTTGAATAAAATTAAAACAATTGCATAAAATGTGATGTTCAGTTGTTTTCTTAATTTGAAAATATTTCTTTTTAAATTTAATGACGTATAAACCAGCCAGCAACCTTATATGATACTGATATCAAACCTTTATTTATTATGTTCCGCTAAATATGCCGGTGTGTGTATTTGTAGTCTGTGCTATAGGCCGTAGTAGTATATATATATATATAGTTTGTGTCGTCACATCCTGGCTGGAAGTTACTTCAAGGTGTTTTCATCAGTAGAAATTAATCAACTTTATTCATCAATCTTATGTTTTTAATTCCTAATATTGCTAGGATACTAAGGCTGACCCCACATAACATGACACGTAGCGTGCTCGCGGCGCGCATGCAGCGCCCGAGGAACGCGCCGCCTAATGTGGGGGAGGCCTTAAGGAAATACTCCTTCAATGTTTGAATTTTTAATGAGTCAAGTAGCCTATTTTCTAACCACCCGCTGAATGTAAGTTATAGGTACGCGGTTTAAATGGTATCTCGGCGGTAGATCACAGCACTTTAGCGAATATGCATCCATATCTTGGACCATTATTAACCTTTATATGTCATCTGGCATGCATATTCATGTTGGTTTTATTGTGCCCGAACTCTAACGACTATCGAGAGGAATCATTATAATAAATTAACATTATATTTTAATCAACGTTCGTCGCTAAAGAGCGAGAAGAGATAGTCATTCTAACTAGCAGCTGGAGCTAGATAACAGGTATCTAGCCTGCTATACTGTAGGAGGATAAAAACAATCGACTATTGTAAAACAGGATGTTAGGATTGTTTTTGTTATTGTTGTGAGGACATAAATTTTATAGTCTTTCAATAAAGCTTTATAAAATTAACTTCAAGTAAACTACTATACTGTACTATAACATACGCCTTTTATACCGTTATTGGATGATTTGTACAGTATTCTCCGAGCGAAGTAACCACTCTTGAAATACTGTAGTGCCTGGGACAGTCGGTTTTTTTAAATGTCGTATGGTTGCCCAGCACACACGGCATTCTCACAACACAGTCAGCCTAGTCCAGAGGAATGACTGGTCAATACGTCTGGGGCCAACCATGTGCGGGTTTCCTCACGATGTTTTCCTTCACAGTTGGAGCGTCCGTATAATGTACTTGAGATCTGAAAAAGTCTCATTGGTACACGCCACAACCTGGGAATCGAACCTGCACTCTCTCGAGTGCGAATCAAACGGTCTACCCACTAGGCCACGCAGCTCTTCCAAGTAAACTACAACATTTGAATAATATAGGTTTGATTAAAAAATATATAATAGGTCTTTACCACACATAAATGCGAATTCGTGCGAATTCGCATCGCATCAGTGAGCTTATATACTAGAGTCCATATACGACGACGACGCACGATATTTGGGATGCGAATTCGCAATTATGTGCGGGAGCCCTAAAAGCCTAAAACAAACGTTTAAACAAGTGGCTTTAACTTTTTTATTGAAAAGTTCATCCCCCTACTTATAAAATATTTACACAACTGATTACTTATCTATTCGATGCTGTATTTGTCTGTAAAGTGACTTTTTCTAACGCATCAGACAAATACATCAACATTGAATATCTAATCAGTTATGTAAATTATATATTTTTATTAGTAGAGGGGTTTATTAGTAGAAAATAAATTAATAGAAAATGAGAAAATTTATAATAAAAGAAAATAATAAAAATAGAAAATCTTTTAGAAAATCTATACATATAATAAAATCGTAACCGGTCGCATGTACAGACATGGAAGATAATAAATAGATAATCTTTACCTATGAAATTGCCGTTCTGCAGTACTGGCCATTTCAAATCAAAATAATTTAGGTTTGGCTAAGATTTCTAATTTAAAATTAATTTTATTTTTCAAACATGGAATTGTTTTTCCAGAAGTAGTCATTTGCTTATTGATTAGTGTTACATTTTCATCGCATTTCAATCTTTTTCGTCATCATGGATACGTTAAAAATTCGAGTAATTATGGAATATGTGTACCGTCGTGGCAGCAACGCGGCACAAGCGGCACGCAACATCAACGACGTTTACGGAGCTAACACTACAAACCAACGCACCACCTGTTATTGGTTTGCTCGCTTCCGTTCTGGAAATTTCGACCTGAAAAATGAACCTCGCGGTCGTCCGAAGACTTTGATCGACAATGACGAATTAAAAGGCGATTGTGGAAGCTGATGATACACAATCTACGGCTGAGTTAGCAGCAGCTTTCGACGTTAGCGTCAAAACAATATTGGTCCATTTGCGTCAAATTGGCAAGGTAAAAAAGCTTGACAAATGGGTGCCCCACGAACTCAATGATCGCCAGCGCGAAGTACGCGTCGAGAAGTGCCTTGCACTGCTCAACAGATGCACAAATGAAGGAATTTTGAACTGCATTGTTACCACCGATGAAAAATGGATTCTGTTTGATAACCGCAAGCGCTCGGCAAGTTGGTTGGATCCTGATTCAGCACCTAAAACGAAAACTTACCCCTAGAAAAGTGATGGTCACTGTTTGGTGGTCTAGCACCGGTGTGATTCATCATAGCTTCTTATCAAACGGGGTAAGCATTACTGCAGATGTGTACTGTGAAGAACTGAACACAATGATGAAGAAGCTGGCACATCTCCAACCAGCATTGGTCAATCGCTCGTCTCCGCTGCTCCTGCACGACAACGCGCGACCTCATACTGCACAGCAGACGGTCTCCGAGTTGCAAAAACTGGGGTTGGAAGCTCTCCGTCATCTGCCCTACTCACCAGTCCTTGCGCCTACAGACTACTACTTTTCAGGAATTTGGATAATTTCTTGGCGGGAAAAAAATTCAATACCCGAGAGGCACTACAAAATGCCTTTGAAGAATTTGTTTGGTGGTCTAGCACCGGTGTGATTCATCACAGCTTCTTATCAAACGGGGTAAGCATTACTGCAGATGTGAACTGAAGAACTGAACACAATGATGAAGAAGCTGGCACATCTCCAACCAGCATTGGTCAATCGCTCGTCTCCGCTGCTCCTGCACGACAACGCGCGACCTCATACTGCACAGCAGACGGTCTCCGAGTTGCAAAAACTGGGGTTGGAAGCTCTCCGTCATCTGCCCTACTCACCAGTCCTTGCGCCTACAGTCAACTACTTTTCCAGAATTTGGATAATTTCTTGGTGGGAAAAAAATTCAATACCCGAGAGGCAGTACAAAATGCCTTTGAAGAATTTGTTGCCTCCCGTCCAGCTGATTTCTTTAAGAAGGGTATCAATAAACTGCTACTGCATTGGCAAAGATGCATTGATTGCATGGGTGATTACTTCGATTAATACAAATAAAAAATACATGAAAAAAATAGTTTAAATTTTTTCATACAAAACGGCAATTTCATAGGTAAAGACCTAATATATAAGAAAAATTATTACATTGTCGTTCATAAAGCCACCCCTTTATGAACGACATAGAATCCAAAACAATGATTATTAGAATTTTTGTCTGTTTTTCTGTACGTTTGTAGCGCTAATCTCAGAATCTACTGAACAGATTTTGATGAAATTTGGTATGGTAGTAGTTTAGACTCTGGATTAACACATAGGCTACTTATTATTGCGGAAGAAATGTACGGTTTCCGCGATTTTTGTTTTTGCGCGTACGAAGTGAACGGCTTACCCGATTTGAATGCGGTTTTGGTTACTCTACTCCAGTGGTTCCCAATTAGTTTTTTCTAAGTACCACTTCGAGAAAGACCTCAAACTCGCGTACCCCTTATTACACAGTTAAACAAAAAATGAAATCAGGTGTATTTATTATTTATTATTATGAAAAAACATTCTAATGACAGAAACAATATGTTTGATTAATGTGACAAATGTCCATGTTTTTCTTTGCACAACTCTGAAAAATCTGGTTGCATTTTGGTCAGCTTCAATCTCCAGTCGTCTTCGAGTTGAAATTTGTGACGATGTTTAGTTTTTAAGTTTGTCATTGCGGAAAATCCGCTCTCGCAAAGGTACGTTGTGCAAAACGGCAGTTAATATTTTATTGTTACTTCGCTAACACGATAAATATCTTTAAGACCAGCCCAAAAAATAACCAGTGATTGCTCAGCAAACAACTTTTGGAGTCTAATACTGTTGCATGAGATACCTATTAATTCCTTTTGATCGGAGATGGACAGGTGGTCGGTGGAACAGTTTCCAACGCTTGAACGCTGGGGAAAGCGCTTGATGCATACGGTTGACTTGCCTACAGATCGTATAATTAAATTGTTTTTTTTGGCAATTGTCATTGCATTAGGTATAGTTTTTTAAGGATTTAATATTTTAGTTAAGAGATTAGAGAGAGAGAGACTGCGCGTACCCCTCGATGTAAACTCACGTACCCCTGGGGGTGCACGTACTACTAATTGGCAAACACTGCTCTACTCCATTTAAAATTTAATTAACTTTAAAAAAATGAAAATAAACCCTTGGAAATAAATTTAGTTCTATTGGATTGCTACTTTTAGAAATGGCGCAATTGGGTATTTTCCTACATATAAACATTAAGTTCTTTTAATTAAATTAAGAAATAATTAGGTATTACAACTTGATAAAAGTAAAAAGAATTAGGATTTTATGTATAGTTTTGTAATTATATGCATTTCGAAGTCACATAAAGTTGAAATATTTTGTTTAAACATTAGTGTATAAAACCAACATAATTAGTTTACTTACATTAAATACAAAAACATTTACTATGTTATGTATTAACATAAACGCGCAAAATTACGAGATAATATGAGACATTTTGTGCATATGGCCATACAGTTCGTAGCAACATTACTAGCGTGTGACGTCACCTACTAGTACGACTTTTATATGAGGCGTTTTCACGAGACTCACAAAAGAGCTTCAAATAATCCGCAATATCTTTGAAAATTTTGATTTTAGTATACTATTCCTTTTGTAAGCTGTCTTATTTTTCGGATCACTGAAACACAACAAACACACAAATGAATTATTCATTTGTGTAATAAAAAAAAAACAGGAAAATACTGTAAGAGTTTTCTAAAAAAAGGAGGTGGTTATAAGTTCGGCTGTTTAAATATTTTGTATGTTAATTGATTACTCCGCCGTCTGTTTACCGATTTTTAAAATTATTTTTTTGATGTATAAGGTAAAATCCCAAATTGGTCCTTTTGACATCAAAGTGGTGGCGTGATGATGGGATGGGATCCATGAGGAATCGAGGGAACTCCTCGAAATTTATATATGGTGATTTGAACTTTTTCTAAAGTAATCCAAGCATATGGTACCAAAAAGCAAGATTTTGCACCAAGGTATACCTGGATCCAAAAGTACTGAACAGAACTCACGAGTCGTTATAGATACATGTTTGGGGATTTCGGCGTTGTTTAAAGAAATGAATGCATATGCCAATATGTCAATTAAAGTAATCATCATCAATCACCACCTTCATCACACCATACACCATCACATTATGATGATAGGTACTTCTCATGGCCTTTTACACCGACACGCATATCTTTGAACATTACTCTGCCATTTGTCGAAGCCTTTTCAAAATTCTTTTGTTGTTGTAAAGAATATAATTCAAAATTGGTCCCTTAGTCACCAAGGTGGAGATGATGGTGATTCTGATGATGACATGAGGAATCGAGAGAACTCCACAAAATTTTAAGGAAGGATTTTGACTTTTATAGTAAGTAAAATTTTGTGCCAAGGTGTACCCTAGATCCAAAAGCACCGGACAGAACTCCTCAGTCTTTGAAGATACACGATTAGAAATTTCGGCATTGTTTAAAGAACTGCAAGCATATGCCACTTACAGTCATCATCATCATCATCACCACCATCTTCTTACGATATACCAACATATTATTATGGTGACATAGGTACTTCTCATAGTTTTGTACACCTATATCAGTGTATTTGAAATTTTGCTATTGCCAAAATTATATTCATGATTATCATCATCATCACTATAATATTATATATAATGCTGACTGATTATATATAATATTATAGTAGACATTTTTTCCACCGACTACTACAATAGATAATAATTATTGAATAATATAGTGTCTTTTTTTTTAATGGGCATTGGCCCACCACTCATTCCCACCACTGCAATTCCTGTAAGCCAGGATCGACAACGGTAACCAACCACAAAATCCGTTTGATATGATCTCAGGGGTGCCCGAGGGTCATGCTAAATCTGTCTTGGGACACGCAACGAAATTAATCAGAAGAATGGTTGAAGGAGTAGGAGTAAGAGTTCCAAGTTCCCTCCCCAAGCAAAGCTGGAGACGGCACAAAGTTACAATGACCAAAAAGTCAAAGAAATAATATAGTGTCTGTAATCATTCTCATCACTGGTGATTGTTTATTTGGTCTACGGATCGGTAATGCTTAATTGGAGCCTCTGAGAAAACCGGCATAAAAAAAGCTGGAGTTTGTTTTGCCGAGGGAGTGAGATTACCGGAGGCTTTTTTTGTATTAATAACTTTCTTAAAATGTGTTAATAATAATAAATATTACTAAAAAGTGAAAAATTATTATTTTTAAATAAAAAAAAGAAAACCGACTTCCAAAGTAATAATGCACAAAAAAGTATTAAAAAAAATTTCTTGTCCAAATTATACCCCTTTTGAATTCGGCTAAAATTTAAACTAATTCTATACTCAATCTTCATATTTTTGAAGTCGGTACCATGTGGTGTCAACAAAAAAGTCTGCGATGGCATAGATACGTCTATAATTTAAGGATAAGGTTACTATACCCATTCTAAGTTAAAAAAAATGATCATGAAATAATGTTTTTTGCCACGAACACTCTCCCGCGCGGGCGAAGCTGCGGGCTAAAGCTAGTAATAAATAGAAATAATAAATAGGTAATGAATTTAATAAAAAAGAATTACCTATTTATTTGTACATAGAAATTGTTGTCCTCGTATTATTAAGTAAAACCGGGCCCCAAAGTTCATCGCGTAAAGTCTCATTCACACTTAATGATGGCTGGCTTAGCCGGAGCCGCCGTGCCATAATATAGATATATATTCTACATTCTCAGCTAGAAATTAGCTATACCTACAAAATAATAAAAATCTAGAAAGCTCCAAATGTCGTTTTAGTTTAAATTCGGAGATTATTATCTCACATGCAAATGACAGCGGGTTTATCACAAACCTGTTGTAAATGTTACCGGCGGAGGCCGCGGCTAGTGTGTAATGTATATCTACCGCGATGTGTTAGCCACGACGATTGATACACTTTCCAGCTAAGCGACTGTACTATTTTACAATCGAACTTCCATTGAAGTACCCCGCACCATATTAAAGTTAGAACTAGATATTGTCCGCGACTTCGTACGCGAAAAAGGACATGCGGGGGAACCGTACATATTGCAGCGATAAAAAGTAGTCTACGTCCTTCTCCATGATTTACCTACATCTGCACCAAGTTTCATCCAAATCGGTCCAGAAGTTTCGGAGCTCAATGCAAACCAACAAACAAATCTTTCCTCTTTATAATATTACAGCCAGTCGGTTTTTTACGCTTAGGATAGGTACCTACCTCCGACCTCGTACCTACCGTATTCACAATATCAAATTCCATTTCACTGAATTTTAATACGATCTTAATTAATTTTATCTATTTTCATACACTTTAAATATCGCGGCTGCGGTAACGTTTTTGGTTAGTACATAACATTAGTTTACTTGCTTATAAAGTTAATAAACAAAATTGTATAAATAAAGAAAAAATAATATTATTAACAATAATAATTATTATTAATCATAATTTATTATTGATAGCTGGCTACGTAGTGCACTACGTGCTGCTACGAGACCGCTACGTAGGGCTACAGCGCAGCGCCGCGCGCCGTCCCTAATATTACTATATGTGGTATTTACACGGATGCCTAAGGCCGCATGATTTCAGCCGCACTGCGAAAATCGACCGCGTAAATGCCAATTCGGCGGGGCCGATATCAGAATACAATTTTAGAGTTTTGTAGATTGTATGGCAGATTTGAAATTTTTTCAGTTTTTAGGACAATCCTATAAAATCTCCAGATTTAGAAGACAATAAAAAAAAAATATGTTTTTAAAACAAACCCCATGTACATTCAGCATGCTCTGCCCTGGGATATGTTTTAAATCTCGACAACGCTATTTAAAAGTTTTTGGTAGATTTTAGCAGAACTCAGATATTATGTGAATTGCAGAATGGTGGATTTAATTTATTCTGATCACACCGGTCAAACGCTCAGTTGCAGGCGAAAAATAAAAATGACAATAATAATGATAATATCATCATTCATTCATATATTATCTAAACAGAATCCCTAAAGTAATCTACTGAATTAAACTACAGAGTTACACTAGTAGACGTATTTTGTTTTCAATTCAAATCTTTAGAACTCGTCCTTGCCTTTATAAATTATACGTTAGTAATATACATTAGTCGCCAATATACATTATACTCGATGCTTTGACAGCGCGATGCAGCCGAAATTACGTAGAACTCATTAAAATTTCGACATTCTGAACATGACATAAATAAATTGAAATTTAAACGACAAAGAAGTTTGTACAATTTATCCTTTGTTATTTTTTTAAGAATGGTGGTGGTGCCAGGTGGCGAGGTTCGGCTCACACTGGCGCACAAATCTCGCGGGAACCGTACTATCCATTTTAGGAAATATTCCTTGAGACTCGGTAACACGATCGTATTCGCGCGCTTTTACTATATACGCTTTCTTAATATAAAGGGACGATTTATTCACAAATCTATATCATTGATGTGTTTCAAGGTTTTCAAAAATGTCTTCCGAAAAATGTATTCTGACTAAACATTGCCAGCACGAAACATGTAACACGCTGTATAGTGAAAGTCTGACGCGTCACGGCGCCCGAGTAAAACGCGGCGACGCGCGTCGACTACTACTCCTCAAAAACGGACACGTGCGAATACGCACGACGACGCGCGACGTTAAGCGTTACTTTTTATTATTATCATAATACAAATTTGTACCTTAATTATGAAAAAATAGAGATGAATATAGACTATAAGTATAGGTATAGACCTATACTTTTGTACTAAAGACTAGATGTTGGGGTTCGTGCGCGCAAGAAGAAATCCCGCGGGGTACATTTTCCCGCGATAAAAAGTATTCTATTCCGTATCTGCGTACAACCAACAAATATACCAACATACAAACTAACAAATATTTTCTCTTTATTCTATAGACGAGGCACGTCGAAACAAAAAGTGTTCACACTTAAACTGGCCTACTTTTGGGGTTTTTTGGGGCAGTCGAGGTTTGACATTTTAACGTTTGCTTTCCGCAGTATATTCAGTCCGCTTATTGTAATTAACAAAATCTTCTGAAATCAAGATGTTATACGTAAGTTTTTCTTGTGTGAAGTTTCTTCTGTCAAATGACGTACGTCATAGCCCATCCTTAGTTTTGTAATCATTCGTTATAATATCTTGTGAGAAAATCATGCGCCAGTGTGAGTGACCCTAAAGCCGCATGCTACCTGACATTACTAAAAAGTCACCCGTGTAAATGGGCTTGCGATGCGGCGAGGTAAGGCGACTTGTCAGACGGCTCGCCGCACGGCGAAAACCCACCCGTCTCTCTCTTCTTGACTCCAGTTGGTCTTGAATAGAAAACCGACGAAACGCGATAAAAATCTATTTAGATTTGTTTAAGTACAGTACTACCACATATTAAAGAAAGAGGACCAGCTAAACAGCTACATAGTTAGCTTTCGATTTTTTTGCACTACTAGGAGCATACGGTGTGTCCACAATTGTGTGGAAAAATTGTGGGCCGTTGAAGGGAACGTCAAAATTTTCAAAATTGAATCGAACGTCTATGAAAGCTGTGTATCTATCTGTACGTAAGTATTATTATCTACTCTGTGGTACTACTACCGTACCACTTGCTTGCACTTCAACGTGGCAGATGTTAACTGAAATATATAAAAGAAAGTCGTGTTAGTTACACTATTTATATCTCAAGAACGGCTGAACCGATTTGGCTGAAAATTGGTGGGGAGGTAAGCTTAGAACGAGAAGACGGACAGGATAGGATACTTTTTATCCTGTTCCCGTGGGACGTGACATCAATTTATAAAATCTGTGATTTGATACGGAAAATTACAAAGTAATGGAACATCTTATGTCATATATAGTAAAAATGGATTGCAATTCCAATGTCTCGCTAAAACTTGAGACCGGCTGGACCGATTTGGCTAATTTTGGTCTTGATATTTAAACGGTGATAAATATTGGAAAAATTGCGCCAAAATAACGTGTGTCGGGACATTATTATAATTAAATTAAAATTTAGCAAACACCGATATTTGTTGGTCTTACTGTGACAGATAAGGCGGTATTTAATATTAATATTTATAGCGTTTATTTATTTTATTGGTACATAATTTGTTCATAAAATTGGCGGAACGGGTCATTGACTTTAGCTTTTTGATTATAATTATGAGAACAACAACGTGTTACAATAGTTTAGCTTAAAGCATTATTGTGGCATTCAGATAAAATCCAGTATTTCGATTACACGCGGTAGAAATCCATGGAGACGTTTCTACGTGTCTCATAGTTTGGGAATCTTGATAAAAGTAGCTAAACAGCGTTTTTAACTTAAAATCTTTACCTTGTATAGTTGTACATTTTTTAGTATATATAAGTGTAGTAGGTACTTTGTTTATATACTGACCGGCTACCTAAAAGTACCAGAAATAAATTTTAAAAAAATCCTCAAAATCTTCCGCGGATATCCAAAACAGGCTAATATGCAAATCAGCGAGTTAAGTAAACATATAAAAATATCTGGATTTCCATTTAACTCGTGATAAATGCGGTCCAGTTCTAATGACCCCACTAGCGATAAAACTAATATGCTATGCTATGTTATGCACCTGTCTATTTACGAACCACAAAAAAAAAACATGAAATTACATATTAATTTAACTAAAATTAATTTAATTTATTTTCAAGGTGTCGCTGATTAAGTAAGATTTAGACCGCGATTATTTTCCAAATCATTTAGAACCGTCTCTGCCACTCGAAGAATATTATTTTCAGTTATGTGGTGGTCTGTGCAACTTAGTACTTGCTAATAATAATTAGTAGCGCCTTTTCTGGCAACGTCATCCATGAGTGTGTCGCTGTGTGTGCAGTCGCGAATACCTTTGCTATAATATTAAGTTATTTTAATTATTTACCAATGTATTGCACACAAGAAACATTTATAGAATTATTAGGTCCTTACATATGAAATTGGCATTTTGTAGTCGTACTGGCTACTTTGATCTCAAATATATCTTCTTTGGTTAGGAATTCCAATTTCAAATTTATAACGCTATTTACTCACGCATCTGTGTTTCGAAAACCGTAATTCATTTGTTTTTTCCTCTTATGGTTTTTTCTTTGCGTCACTCTGTTTACAAAATGGAAAACTTGAAATATCGTATTATTTTCAAGTACAAGTTCCACCGTGGCACCACTGCCGCAGAAACGGCTCAAAGGATTAATGATGTGTATAATGGCGGTGTCGCAAAAGAAAACACGGTGCGTTTTTGGTTCCAACGTTTTCGTTCTGGAAATTTCTACCTGCAGAACAAGCTCCGTGGACGGCCCGGAGACCAAAGTTGATAATGAAGAATTGAAGGCTATTGTGGATGCGGATCCATCGCAAACCACGTTCGAGTTAGCTGCGGGCTGCGATGTTAGTGATAAAACTGTTTTAATCCACTTAAAGCAAATTGGGAAGGTGAAAAAGCTTGAAAGGTACCACTCATGAATTGAGTGCAGCAAACCGACAAACACGCGTCGACTGCTGCGTTACATTACTCAACCGGCACAATAATGAAGGAATTTTAAATCGAATCATTACCTGTGATGAAAAGTGGATCCTGTATCTATATATATCCCGCTCATCGCAATGGCTGAACCCTGGCGAACCAGCCAAAGCCTGCCCCAAGCGAAAATTGACTCAAAAAAAGTTACTTGTGAGCGTTTGGTGGGCTAGAGCCGGTGTCGTTCACTCCAGGTTTTTTTAAATCTGGCCAGACGTAATCGTCTATTGCCAGCAACTGCAAATCATGATGGAAAAGCTAGCTCTGCTAAACAACCGAGGTTGGTCATTCGCTTTAGGCCACTGCTGCTTCAGGACAACGCTAGACCACACACTGCACAACAGACGGCTACCAAATTAGAGGAGTTTCAATTGGAATGTCTAAGACATCCACCGTACTCCCCGGACCTTGCTCCAACAGATTAACATTTTTTTCGAAATTTGGATAAATTGCAAAGGAAAAAATTCAACTCCGATGGGGCAGTCCAAAGCGCCTTCAAAGATTTTATTGTATAATGTCCGAATGGTATGATATGGTAATTTTCAGTAAATGAATCAATGAACTACATACCTACTAATATATTATGTTTAAAAAATCGACTTTATGTTCCTCCTTTACAAAACGCTAATTTCATATGTAATGACCTAATATTAGCATGTCCCTATGATTTCCTTTTTTTCATAAATTAATTATTAAAAGAGACATAGACGTTCAAAATTTTAAAAAAATGGCCCGATTTTCCGCTGTGTGCAAATATCCAGAAAACAAATTTGACTAAATTATATAAAAAAAAGAAAACACAGGAACACAGTTCAGCCTTTTTTGAATTGTTGATGAAAAAAGTACTCAAATCGGTTATGTTTTGGAGAAGGAATCAGGGGACGAGTCGTTGATTTTTTGTACTTTTAATAGGTATTTTCAGTTCAAGTTATAGTTGTCTCTATCGCACTCTCACACATTGATAGCTAGCTTGTTCGGGCACCGCGGGACAACAATAGATTTTACAAATACCTATTTTTCATTTGATATGATTGTGATATGATTTCATTCCTTGATGTTTCCTCTTAAACCCACCACACACGGCTTGCGAATGTTTCCAAAGACATGACGAAATGCTATAATTTTTAGCAATGAAATAACACTCGAAGAGACATCAAGTATATGATTTAACCGGTTATGTCCTTTACAATATTATCAGTTCAATTAGTTAAATCAATAGGAGCTCGCAGTTCCCACAACATTTATAACGTTGTAAGATGTCCTCATTATAATATTATGTCCATAATCCATGAAACAAATTTCGTTTATTGCAAAGGCAAAAATAAAATATTATTATTTACCTACCAAAATCCTAACCTTTGAGTAAACTTATAAGGAATGCTTTTTTCTATTATAGCTTTTATACTGTATATAAAAGGTGTTTAAAACCAGCGACACAACTGTAGATTGATGGGGCGTGCCTTATGATTTATACGGGCGAATAATGCCGCACGTCTAAATGGTTATTCTGCTAGGCCGCTAGTCAATTTTGCCATCTAGATTGACACGGCGATTTGTCAAGTGACTCGCCACACGGCGAAAATCGCCCAATATAAATCCTGCATTAAAAATGGCGTAAAGAATCACGCGATTCTCATTGTTACTACGACCCCTGCTTCGTTGCAAACCCAAAATATGTCTGTATTTCCCATTTTTTGCAAAGTGCAATTAAATGAATTACTCACCAATTGCCAAACAAAAAAGTTATAAGAAAGTGTTTAAAGTTTTTGCAGTGAATTACTAGATGGCGTCGCGTTGCTAAGACTAATATTATTGGCTTTAGAGATCGCGAAGGTTTCTAGGTTTATTAAATACAATGAAGAATGAAGCGCGCTTTTATTGAATTGTGTGCGGCGGCGTTGCCTAGGAACTGAACTCCCCAGGTGCTTGATCTTTCAAAGATGCATGCAACAGAGTTAGACCACCTGTATGTCGGTGACCACTATTCTCCATCTTAAGGATTTCATTATATTTTACCATACTTGTATCTTCATCAACATAAAAAATAATATTGTGCTAAAAATTGTTTCAATACCATAAATGTTGATATTAGGATTGTGTTTACAAAATAAATTATCATATTAATGGTGTTCAATATAATCATAGTATACATTAATACAAACATCCCTAGTTCATGATTAGTTGGTCAGTAATAATAAATATTTCTTCCTAACTGTTGACGGTTAAAAGGTAAGTACTACATGACTAATTGTTGACGGTCAAAAGGTAAGTATTACATGAGTAACTTTTCACGGTCAAAAGCTACATGGCTAACTGTTGACGGTCAATAGGTAAGTACTACATGACTAACTGTTGACGGTCAATAGGTAAGTACTACATGGATAACTGTTGACAGCCAATAGGTAAGTACTACATGAGTAACTATTGATGGTCAATATCACTATGTTACCTAATGGCTAACTTTACCATTTTATTAATACCGTGACATTAAATTTTATATCCATTAAAATATTTGCATAAATATATAAAGTTGATATTTCTACAATAAAAAATTTAAAAAAAGCGTTGCTCTTAATTTTCAGAAATTTTTGCATCAAAAAACAATTTTGTCTATTTAAAACACAGCAATAAAATTGATGTATAAATTATTTATATTCACATTTAATACTTGAAATTTCACATGCCACCTCAGAACTAGTTCAGCTTGGCAATTAAAATTTAAAATTGTCCGACTGTATATTGATAAATATTATAATTAATGGCAAGTAGTTACAATGATTTATCCTGTCAAAAAGTAGCCATGTTCTTGAAATCCTAATTAATTCTAAGAAATAAAGTTAATGCATGTTAAATATTTTTTGAGATGAAAGTAGAATTAGGACCCCGAATGGGAATTATTAGTAGGTAATATTAGAAAATTTTTACATAGACGGTAAAAATTTTTGTCATTTTTGATGTTGTGATTGTTAGTGAAAGCAAAATTGGATTTCGAAAAAAGAAAAAAATTAAAGTTTTCTGTATTATTCTTTTCTTATAAAAAATTAAAATAGTTCAAAGAAATTAGTAAACAAAACTATTTGAAATCCTATTACATAAAAAGGAAGCTCTTACTATCAGATAAAAACATTCATGATAAAACTGAATTTGCATTCTCAGATAAAGATAAACTATAGCAAAGCATTAATATAGAAAATAATTACTATAAAAATAAAGACTTTACCATTGAGATAGAACCCACAGGAATTCTGCTTTCCACTACTCCACGAAACTAAATTCATTTGTACACTTAAACACTATCAACACATCAGATTATTTTCCAAAAAATTAGATAAGTAACTGTAGTAATGACGGTTAGGGCATTTTATCAGACAGTTAGAACCAATCAACGGTTTAAAATATATTTAGTACTAATTGAGATAACAGCACAATTATGTGATAAGTAGGGGATTAAAGTTTGGTTTTATTTTTTTGGTGCAAGATGCCGAAAATAATCGGAGCCGGTGGTACAGGACAGATGTATGCGACGACTAGACGATTTGTAATAAAATTATACACGGGACAGCGTCAAATTACGCGTCTCTCGCCTTTAGTTAAAAGGTTAACAGCCAATTGACTACAGTTTTTTTAATCAGTTAAAAATAAGGACATTCAAGCATTAATTCAACAATTTTAATGGCTCACCGATGCTAGCGGACTGCATTCCACCGTTCTCGAAGTGCGTGGGCTCGTATTTTCATCTTGTTCACGTAATACCACTTCACGAATTACTAATATTTTGTATCAAAATGCAAGGAGACATAAAAAATAAGATGACCACTGATACATTAGAACTGTCAAAATTGAACTTCACCCAAGAGATCGTGCCAAATTCCATAGACAAATGTTATTAAAATAGACTTAAGTTTATATCTACTCAATACTAGATGGCGCTTGTATAAGTATATTTCATTTATTTTGTAGTAATTTTGTAATAAAAAAATACTAGTTCCAAAAGTGAAACTGCTAGGATATTCAGTAAAAGCTCGTTACGTAAATAAAGATAGTTCTTACCTACAAAAACACGCTAAGTCTAGAGATTTAAAAAAAATGTTTTACTAATGTATCGTAAGATAGGCCACAAACGAAATCAATACCTATTAAAATATTTTAGTCTTTAGACGTGGCTTGAATTTATCTTTACTGAATTGATATTATAATATATGAAAGTATACAGATATTTGATAACATTTTTAATATCAATCGCCAGATTATGACAAGTGTTTACTAATTGTGATGTTATAAATTCATTTCACGGCTATGTACTCGCGTTTGTTTCATTGCCAAATGAATTATTATTATTAATGCTACCATTACAGAGGAGAAAAACTTGAACTACATCTAATACTTTCAACGAGACAATATTGTATATATAATCGGTTTCTCAAAAACGGCTACAAGTATTACCATTAAATTTAGTAGACAGGAAGTTTTGGGGGAGAAAAATGGTTTGGGAAAACTGCGCATTTTAAAGCTATAATTGTTTTCTCTTTCGTCGTGCCAGAATATATCAATAATTTCGAATCTATTAGGTCAATCCGATTAGCAGTTTTGTATGCGTATGTTTAATTTTTGCTTTGTTCGAAAAATCGGAGTGTGGTGGATTCGAATCCCGGTCAGATTTTTAAAAAATTTATCGGAACTCCGAGCAAAGCTCGGTTACGCAGGTACTAATATTTTTATAGTCAAACTGCAGTCACTACAATAACTCTTATTCTCTATAACGATTCTTATAGACTAAATAAAGTCTACTGTATCTCAATCTGGTTTTGCATGTTGTGCGAATTGTTTCATCGATCGATATGACTGGTAGGTATATGTGCGTTTTTTGTTGATTTATGATTGTTTCATGAGAAACAAGGAGTCAAACGTGCTCGGAATGTGAGATTCGATCGATAACGATTAACCACACGTTAATTGCAATGAATGTCACCCCCGTGTCCGGTTGTTAAAGTGCTTTATTGACAGATTAGCAGTCACGGTTAGTAAAATATATTATAGTATATACTCTAAACCAGTTTAGGTTATCTTGTATATTATATATAATCGAAATCTCGGAAACGGCTGCAAGTATTTTCATGAAGTTTTATGTGTAGGGAGTTTTGGGGAAAAAAAATAGATTTAGCTAGGTGTTATCCATGTGAGAAACTCTGCATTTTTAAGTTACATATAATGTTTTTTCTTTCGTCGTCGAACAATACATCAATAATTTCGGCATTAATTTGTCACCCAGTACCCAGCCTGGGTACTGGGTGACAAATTATTTAAACTAATACATTAATATAGTAATTTATTGAAATTACTATTATTTTGAAATAAATTCATATTAGTAACTACATTTCATTAGATAAGGACTGGCAAGACGATTGTAAGCCCTTTAGTGTTGCAAGTATTCATGGGCGACGGCAGACATATACCTACTATTAGGCGATCTGTTTGCTCCTTTGCCTCCTGTCTCATAAAAAGTTACCACGGAACTAGATTGACGAGGCTTACAATCATAACTATACTACAAAATATTAGTGATGTAACGAATGTCTTTTTTGTAGCATTCGTGAATGCGAATGCGAATGCGAATATCTGCTACCGACATTCGCGAATGCGAATGCGAATATTCAGTTTTTGTTAATATTTGGCGCCAATTTGTCTATGGCTTGGTGGCAGTCGCGTTAGGACAAGGTTCTTTACGTTCGTATCTTCCGAATATTGCCGAGTTCATACGAACTTATCTAAATAAAGCGTCATTCATTCCGCTCCGCTCACGCCCGCGCCGGTAGTTTTGTAAACAAGTGAATTTTGTGTTTAGAGTGTGAAGTAATAAATAGTGCTTTGTTATTTTGTTTTATATTAAGATGAATAAACCAATACCAAATATTAGTGAAATATGGAGTTATTTTACATTTTGTGACGCTGAAAGAGCTAAATGTAAGTTGTGTAACAATGAATATTCAAGGAAAGGAAGAACTACAACTGCTATGAGAAATCTTTTGAAGGCAATGCATAAAACTGAGTTTTCCGAACTAGAAAAATGTGAAAAACTAAAACAACTTTTTTTACTGAGGAGGAATATAGTTTTAGTTTAATATGATTATTTTTTTTAGTTTTATTCAAGGAGAAGTTATGTAAAGACTGATAAAAGTTACAAAGAAGAATTTGCTTTTGTTTGTTTCATTCCATTACATTTCTTGTTTCATATTTTTGAATTTTATTTTGAATCTTTATAAAGTAAAAGAAATAATTTTGTGTTTTTTTGTTAAGTATGTAGGTATGTAACACTTATGGTTAATTGTAGAAGAATAATGTTTTTGTTTAATTATTACTTTCTTTTGTTCAAGATGTTGATATAATTAAGTTCCTAACAACTCAGTTCCTAACCAAGTGATAAAATTAAGACTGAAATGTAAATACGTTACGATGTTAAGTTACTTTTTCTCTAAAAGAAAAATTCAATGAATGGATTTTCATTTTATTGGCCTAATGTTACCTTCAACTTGCTTTTGCTTTCTGATTTTGCGAATGCGAATGCGAATATACAAAATTGTGCGAATATTCGCGAAAGCGAATGCGAATGCGAATATTCGTTACATCACTACAAAATATGGCGCAATGTTTAGCCCTAGCTATTTAAACAGAAATAGATAGCTGGTGGCAGTGTAGGTGGCAAAAAATCATATGATTTTATCGTCTGTAATATAGTCTGCAACTAATATGTGAAGTACTAGTATTTATTAAAAGTACTAAAAGTATTTATTAGAAGTACTAGGTATTTATTAAAAATAATCAGAGCTACTTGTCCTCAAGGACGGTACGATCCTATTATGTGACCACTTTTTGCCCATTTTTTACCCCCTCCCCCTCGGTGACAATGCGTAGTTTACTCTTTTCACGTAGAGAACTTAGCGCGGGACCAGTTTGACGTGGTGTCAAATAGACGCTTCCACACCACGTCATATATTATTAGTATGTATAGAATTATTAGTATGTAAGTATAGAAAGAGAAATATTTAACAACTTTGATTGGTTATATTTGAAATTTTAAAGTGAAACTTTTATTACATCGTCTCAAACTTTTTCGTCTGTGTGTTGCATGTCGCGTGACGGTCGGCCGCAGAGTAGGGATAAAGTGAAAGGCGCTCGTCAGAGCAGCCGAGGCCAATATGGCGGCGCCTATAGTTCGCATCAGCTGACCGTGTAGTGTATAGACTAGTACCCATTTGTGCCAGTGCTCCACGCTATTTTGTTATTAAGTTTCACTTTTCCGTGGTTTCGTATATCCACACAATCCTTATCTTGATTGGTTTACGACCCAAAAATACTTCACATTAGTAAGGCCCTCATAAACATCTTATGCAAATAGGTTCGCTTTACCTATAGCGTGATCTATCGGCAAATCAGTGCCATCTAGTATGCCATATGAGAACCAAAGTTCCTTAAGAAAATTAACTTAAAATCTAACGCATAAACAGTCTGTATATTGATAAAGACCGCATTTAACTCGTTATGTAGTTCACGCGAAGACACAAGAAGCGCATTTTATTGTTATTAAGTTTCACTTTTACCGTGGTTTCATAAAACCACACAATCCTTTTTATTGGTTATATTGGTTTATTTATAAGTAATATTACCCATCTCAATTTCATTTAGAACTCCGATCGACGAATCATCGATATATTGATGCAGGCAAATATAAAACCATTATAGTTAGCCTCGCTGACAAGTGACAGGCTCATTAGCATTCCACTCTCGAACAAATCGGAAGCATCGATCGACTTAAACTGCCCAACGTTGTAGGTATTAGCTGCCTCATACCTGCCGTGATTATCTGATTATTGATTAATGTCTACTTTACGGAATTCGTCATAATATTATAATACATAATTATATTATATTACATTTTGTGGTCAACTTCTGGCTGGCTGATATGCTGAACTACAGCCTAACCTAACCTAAGAACTCCCTGGACCTAGTAGGTAAACCGTTTAACTCGTACTCAAGGAGGTAGGTACCTACTCGAGACGGTGCAGCTTCCATTACTTCGTTCGGAGAATCCTAATTTACTATTATAAATTTCAAAGTTTGTGATGATGGATGGATGTATGTTTGTTACTCTTTCACACAAAAAGTACTGAACGAATTTTAATGAAATTTGGTACGGTAGTAGTTTAGGCTCTGAATTAAAACATATGCTGCCTTTTATTCCGAAAAAGTACAGTATTCCCGTGGTGTATTTACATGGGCGGAGCCGCAGGTAAAAGATAGTGTTCAATATTTATCGCTGTTTAATCTTGTCTATACGAATTACCATAAAAAGGAAACAATAGGCGCGAACGTATCAATTTGTAAATGAGACTATAACACTGAGTGACTTGGCAAAAATAAAACAATTTAAATGATAAACATACGCCACTTTTCCAAACAAACGAACCTGTTAAAATGTAGTTTATAAGTGACGTATTCTTTAAAAGTACAAAGTTCATCTGCATAAACTTTTTAAAAAATATTTATTACCTGCGTTATCCGTGTTTTAGAAATTAAGGTACTTACACCTAAACTGAGGGATAAAAGTGTTTTAATACCTATTTAAGTTTAGGAATGATTCGCAAGTACAAAAATTACGTAGCATTTAATATTACGACTGCAAAAGTTAGGGTAGAGATCACCTTTAATATTTGAGCATTAAGAGCTTTTTCATTTGCAAACTACCTTTTATATATTCAGGAAAGCATAGGTATATGTTGATATTTGCAAAGCAATCATTGACACTAATTAGAATAGAGGGATGTAATTATATTGACATTAGATAGCGACAAAAGTGTTGCTATAATTGGACTAATTGGACGATCGCAGACCGCCGATGGGCGGGCACGCCGCACGATAGAGGAGAAAGTGACAAAACATTATGCAAATAATATGTATAATGGTGCCGCGTCATCCAACCAATTTGGTCCCATCATACTGTATTGATTGAAGGACAGGAATAATAATAGAGTCGATTTATTGTTATTTTAGTTTTATATTGAAATAATAGCTATAACTAAATAATTAAATAATAATTTAATGTTTTAATTAGAGTCGTAATAGTTCAATGCTTTTTATCACTAGATGGCGCTATGTTGTATATAATTTTCTGTAACACCGATGCCCAGAGTACGACAGGCTTTAATTAAACAATATACATAATACTATCATTATATTACATAGGCTGCACTAAAAGTATCGGGAATGGAATATTTCCACTGTTCCTTTCATATTAAAATCTTTTTAATTTAAAACTCCTTGGTTTTAAAAATCGAATACTGTTTATTTATTTGAAAAAAGATTCTTGGTCTTGTCACAAGGTCTTGTCAAACTTGTTTAGTCGTTGAGAAAATGGAATTGACTCGAGAAAATTCTAGAGCGATGATTTATTATGACTTTCGAAGTGGTTTAACACAAAAACAGTGTGTTGACCGGATGATTTCTGCATTTGGTGATGAAGCCCCCCCCATCCAAAACCACAATTTATCGCTGGTTTGCTGAATTTCAACGTGGACGTGTCAAGCTCAGTGATGATCCCCGTCAAGGTCGTCCAAAAACTGCAGTCACCCAAGAAAACGTTGATGCTGTGCGTAAGCTGATTGAGGAAGATCGACATGTGACATACCGCGAAATTCAGGCAACTTTAGACATTGGCATGAGTCAAATACAAATAATCTTGCATGAAAGAAATCATAGAATTATTAGACCATCCGCCGTACAGCCCCGACCTAAGCCCTAATGATTTCTATACTTTCCCTAAAATAAAGAATAAATTGCGTGGTCAGAGATTTTCATCACCTGAAGAAGCTGTGGACGCCTACAAAACGGCCATTTTGGAGACCCCAACTTCCGAATGGAATGGTTGCTTCAATGATTGGTTCCATCGTATGGAAAATCGTGTCAAATTTCGCGGAGAATACTTCGAAAAGCAATAAATACATTTTTAAATAGTAATGTTGTGTCACTTCCTTGATTCCTGAAATTTTCAGTGCCGCTCTCGTACCTGTATGACTCTATCAATCTCTAACTTAACGTTCTTTACTTTATTTTCATGTAAACTAGATAGAACTGAGAATCAAAAATTGAATAAATTTAAATAGAGTTAATTATATATTATTATATAATTTATTGATATTGCAACTATAAAACATAGCTTATGATGACTTAATTTTTTTAGTTTTATCACCTACAATTTATATATAGATGTACAAATATTATATTATAATAATTCTGTACAATCACTTTAAAAATGTACGAGTAAATCAGCTCCACGCCATCAAATCAGCATATTGAAATTGGTATAATGATAGTATCATCAATCGTTTAGCATAAACATGACGGTTTGCCAACGGCGAAGCGGCGTGGAGCGGCTGTAAACAGGTCTAATAGTTTCTACAATAGTCTATTGTCTAAGAGGAGATATTCTGTGAGATTTACCCTTTACAATACTGACTTTATTTTCGGTCCCTCCAAAGTCCAAAGATAGAGTAAAATTACCTTCCTAGCTTGTGGTAAATTAAACAAAATTAGCTTTAAATACTTAGGTCGTAGGTGATAACTGATAACTTTTGTGATCTGTGGAACGAATGGTTCGGCTCCACCGGAAAGATACCAGTTACCTCGACCCGAAAATGAGCATGAAATATTGATAATAACGTTTCTGGTTTCATCGATAAAATGAGACCCACCTGAGGCATAACATTTTTACTCCTATTTACTTCTTTCGCAGACGAAGAATTCCACCTTTTTTAGGAATCCGCAATCGGTAAACCACTGAAGGTGGTCTATGGTCCTAATACGGGAAACCATAAGAAATCACCATGGTTCCTTTACAGCTACCTACATTTTATCGTTTATTAGGACATCCTAGAATTAGTCATAGAGGAACTGCGCCATAAAACGATCCGATACATTTCTAGACGTTAACCGAATCGATATCCGTTGCTTAAATTATTGTTTCTATGAATTACTACAGCGATGTAGAAGTCATAGATGCACATGTTCTGTAATTGTCTGTAATATTTGAGGGCTTTTTGATAATTTTCCATAAGATAAAATTCATTCCCCTCATATCCTCGCGTTGAAGTAAAGACATGAGGGCAATTGTAGACTGGAAACATGATTTTCAGACCAGCGTTTTCTCTTTGTTAAGAGAGTAAAGAAAATGAAGTAAAAACAGCAAGAGGCACTCGGGCAGAAAGATATGCATAATGTAGAGTTAGCTGATGTGAAGGTAGCATTTCACTTTACACCGAATCAAACTAAGTTCAGGTTTAATGTTAATTTTATATCAATGCTGTTATCAGAATTATAAATGCGATTTATATGCAGCACAGTAGCAACACCAATCAAGCGAGTAACGCACTAAACTAATTTTTGCATACAATGGCCAAAGATTTTACCTCGAAAAACAAAGCGAGGGCGCGCAAAACTATAGCTTAATTGTTAGGATATAGAGTCTTCTTCTGTGTGATATTATTTAATAAGTTGCATTTCGTTGATTGATCACGTTTTTTGTTCGTAAATGATGTGTAATCGTCAGCCATTTTGAATTAATTGGCGCTAAATATGGCGCGCATTGTGTTCGTCCAATTTGAAACAATGAGGAGTGCTAATTGTTTCTGGTTTAGGAGACAGTTTATTCCGGCCTTGTTTGATAAGGAAAACCAATTAATTAGTTAGAATATTTTTATAACTAACATCATAACATCCTTTATCAATTGGCAATCACATGACTGTAAAAGCTAACGCTTTGTTAGAGTTCTGTAAACTATGAATTTCAAAAAGTAAGAGCCTATGATTGGCGACAAACTACTCAAAGCGTGTTAATAAGATTTACATATCACATAGCAATCATAAACTTACCTATTATACATATATAGAGCTTCAGTAAGGTCATAGGAGAAAGTGAATATTGTTTTAAAATCACTATCTATTATTTAGGTAGGAGATTTTCTCTTTAGACCATCATAGAACAAAGTGCCCGTCTGGTGTGAATCCTCATTAATTCCTCCGTATGTCCAAATTAAATAATTATAATATTTTAATAGGTTTCCGTTTCGCCAGAGACAATGGAGGTGCTGGTTATTATCATAATAAAGAGATTTGTTCACCGCGCGGCCTGGGCACCGGACGCTGGCGCCCAGGCGTACTGACGGCAAAACAAGCGATACAAAGTTCAATACACAACATTCGAAACAGTACAGTAAACAGCACGATAAAACAGTATACACATGGAATAGACCCAATATTTAAACGAGTCTAATATGAATTGATAGAAGATAGTATTGCACTCTTAATTAATGATAACACCTGACCTATATACTTAGATTTTAAGATTCCGTCCCCAAAAAGTAACAACGGGACCCTATTACTAAAACTCCGCTGTCCGTTTGTCCGAAGTCTGTCTGTCTGTCACCAAGCTGTATCTCATGAACCGTTATAGGTAGTTGAAATTATCACAGATATGTAGAGTAACAACAAATACTAAAAGCAGAATAGAAAAATATTTAAGTGCCCCACTTAAACAACCAACGTGATTTTTGTGCGGACGGTCCCGTTTGGTACGGGACCGTCAAGTCCGACTCGCACTTGACCGGTTTTTACATTAAGGTGATTGAGAATAAACCAAATAACATTTGTAAATTAATAAGTTGTTTGAAGTAATGCACCATGTTGCATTTCGGTTTTCAATAAGTCTCCCATGACTGGTAAAAGTACCATCATAGCTTTGAATCTTTTTAATTAAATCCCTAGGACTCATTTTTAGTAGTTTTCAATAAAATGCCTTTTTCATAAAAGTAAAACAATATTTAAAAAATATATATAATAATATTTTTTTGCTAACTCTACCAACGCCGTGAAGGCATGTGTCCACGAAATAAATCGGGATTATTGAATTATGTATCGATTTGAGCACATTCTAGATGGGCCACCTGATTGTATGTGTTCTCTTGTTGACTTATGGTGTTACAATAGACGCACGTATTTGTATGGAAATTGGTATTAGTTGTATCGATTTTAACAGAATGATTGGGTGGATGATACGTTGCAACTGGAAATAATTATAAAAATGCACAAAAAAGTATGAAATAAAACTTATTTTCTAAATATTTACCTTTTAAATTTGATCCTGATAAAACTATATTTTAAATAGTACTCACGTTCAAGTTGGCTGGTACCGACTTCATAATTATGAAGATTGAGTAGATAAATACTAAAAATTTTAGCCAAATTTAAAAGGAGAATATTTAGAAAATAAGTTTTATATTAGGTCTTTACTTATGAAATTGCCGTTTTGTATGAAAAAATTTAATCGAATTTTTTTCATGTATTTTTTATTTGTATTAATCGATATAATCACCCATGCAATCAATACATCTTTGCCAACGCAGTGGCAGTTTATTGATTTTGATATTGATTGATTCTTAAAGAAATCAGCTGGACGGCAGGCAACAAATTCTTCAAAGGCATTTTGTACTGCCTCTCGGGTATTGATTTTTTTTCCCGCCAAGAAGTTATCCAAATTCTGGAAAAAGTAGTAGTCTGTAGGCGCAAGGTCTGATGAGTAGGGCGGATGACGGAGAGCTTCCAACCCCAGTTCTTGCAACTTGGAGACCGTCTGCTGTGCAGTATGAGGTCGCGCGTTGTCGTGCAGCAGCGGAGACGAGCGATTGACTAATGCTGGTTGGAGATGTGCCAGCTTCTCCATCATTGTGTTCAGTTCTTCACAGTACACATCTGCAGTAATGCTCACCCCGTTTGGAAAGAAGCTGTGATGATTCACACCGGCGCTAGACCACCAAACAGTGACCATCACTTTTCTAGGGGTAAGTTTTCGTTTAGGGCATTGTTTAGGTGCTGAACCAGGATCCAACCAACTTGCTGAGCGCTTGCGGTTATCAAACAGAATCCATTGTTCATCGCAGGTAACAATGCGGTTCAAAATTACTTCATTTGTGTGTCTGTTGAGCAGTGCAAAGCACGTCTCGACGCGTACTTCGCGCTGGCGATCATTGAGTTCGTGGGGTTCGGAGTTCGTCACCCATTTGTCAAGCTTTTTTACCTTGCCAATTTGACGCAAATTGACCAGTATTGTTTTGACGCTAACGCCGAAAGCTGCTGCTAATTACGCCGTAGATTGTGTATCATCAGCTTCCACAATCGCCTTTAATTCGTCATTGTCGACCAAAGTCTTCGGACGACCACGAGGTTCATTTTTCAGGTCGAAATTTCCAGAACGGAAGCGAGCAAACCAATTTCAGGTGGTGCGTTGGTTTGTAGTGTTAGCTCCGTAAACGTCGTTGATGCTGCGTGCCGCTTGTGCCGCATTGCTGCCACGACGGTACTCATATTCCATAATTATTCGAATTTTTAACGTATCGATGATGACGAAAAAAAATTTAAATGCGATGAAAATGTAACACTAATCAATATATATATATATAGCCGAACGTAATACCGCCTCCATTTTTTGGAAGTCGTTACATATAAACCTAAAAAAAATGTGACCTCGGGCGCCCTAAAACTAATCAAAGCTAAAATTCGCTCGATCTTCAGCAAAATACAAAAAAAATGTCTTGTCACTAATTAATATTGTCTTGTATGTCCCGGGTCCCTTATAGGCTGAAAAAACACGGTTGGCAACCCTACCCATCACGCAGCCCCAACGCATCTTAAGCTAGCCGTCCACGTAAAGGTTGACCGACAGTTTTGCCTGGACAGTTACACTTGCCAAGTAAACTTGAGCTGATACTGTATGGAAATCTGCACAGTTCTGCAACATACACGCTCCGGTTTACCTGTACAAGGAAATATGTCGGGTGTACCGTTACGTGTATGGCAATCACTACTCGTGCTAACCCATCACGCCATTTAGTTTAAATTTCTCGGATTGGCTTAAAAGGAAACATCAAGGGCTAGAGAAATTTATAATAGATATTTGTAAAATCTATTGCTGTCATATAAAAAAGCTATCTCACGTATTTGTCAAAATCAAAGAGGAGTTAAAGTTTATACGATGAAAATTCCTACGCCAGCGATGGCAATTTCCATAGACATATAAATATATTTCAGATTTATCATAATTACGAACTTCGTGACGGTTGGAATTAATTCAATACAGATAATATTGATCGATTGCAGTCAATACACGGCGGTACGGGGAACGCCGGCGGCCGCGGCACCATAAAGAAATTAAAAAGAATAAGTGACGTCACAACCCGTGACATAGACTATAATGCGGCGCGGTGCAACAAAAGAGGTTGCACACAGAATTTTGATTATTTATTGATTGCTTTATTAGTTTCTGTCGGTTATTTAAATTGATACTTTTTATGTGCCCCTGGTTACGTATACACACCGCACTTTCATATTGAAATTACTTCGTTGATTTATATTTGAAGCCTTTGATGTAGTAGGTACTAGGTATGCAGATATTTTTAATTCATGTCGAGTAATGTGTTGGTTACTAAAACCTAAATTTATTAATCTTTTGGCCAACCACCCGAAAACAGGTAATGTTATGGAAAATGCGTATTGCCGACATTTGCAACTTATCTCATAACACAACTCTACCTTTGAGTCTTTACCTGCGTAGAGCTTATAGTGAAGCAGATTGTTCAATTCAATAAATACTGCAATATATTATGCTATAATATATTCAATGTAATCTAAATGTAATATCATAATATTATGTAGGGTCGGAATTCAGAATGTTATGTATTAGTAATCTGTGATTTATTCAGAAGTCTGCTATTATAAATTATAATAAAACGCGACTAACGCTAACCTCGGATTCGATCTCTCTCTCATTCAATGTTAGTACAGGACAGACGAATCGAAAACCGTAGCTTAACGTTAAACCATGTTTTAATACGTTGGTTAAAAAGGGGTTTAGGCCAACTACGTCACCACTCACCTGCATGGCCATCACTAGTACTGCGATCAATTAACTACTAAGCTACTTAGTATTAAAGGTATGCGCGCGCATGTTATGGTAATGTTGTAATTGGAACTCGCCGCCGCGGCACAAAGCTATCGCACCATCGCCGACGTGCGCGCAGACCTGCGCTACTGGGAAATTGATACACATACCTGCTTGTCCAGCTCGTACTTACCGTTCACATTTCATACATGGCTCGTAGGCAGCCTCAGGTTGTCAGGCGATAGGCACACAACATCCACAAGAAGGTTGTCTCGACTCTCGACGTCTCAAGCCTTCGTAGCCAAAATACGTAGGTGCATCTCATCTCAAAAGATGTCAATTTGGTCCAATAGGTATTACAATTAGAATAAACGATTCTGATCCGATTCTGATTCTGATACGTGCCTATATCATCGGCTATCTTGACCAATGCCCATATCTAAGTTTATTGCGGCCGCGGAGAAACGAGCTTACCTAACTGGCCACAAACAATTTGACGCAGGAAAAAATGTGTGCTTTAAAAACTTAATGTCCAAACTTTTAATTGTTGTTAAATTCGTAGCCAGTATGCCGCGGACGTCCATCGGCCCTACAAAGGGCCCGGCTGCGGCCTGCATGGTAATGGCTGTCACCTGCGTATTGATTGTAGGGCTATAAACCTTCGCCTCGAATTAAATATAGCTATAAAAGAAGCCGCAAAATATTGACATACACACTAATTTTTAAGACATTTTTGCTATTTTTAAAAAACATCCAAAAAATATTGCTATATATTTTATACGTTTTTAAAAAGTAATAAAAAATACAAGGTTTTTTAAACAGGATGTCTTCGAGACAATATGCATAACCAGTATTCAATTCTCGTTCAAAAAATATATGGATGTTTGTTACTCTTTCATGCAAAAACTACTAAACGGATTTTGATGAAATTTGGTATGGATTATATAACATGAGACCTTAAAGTTATACAGATTATCCTTTAAAATACTTAAATTGTATTCATAACCGCACGGCCGATACTGCGCGGCGGGCGCATAAACTTCAAACCCGGCGCGTTGTACGGCAGTGTGAGGGTGACCAATGCTTAGTGCGAGAGAGGAAATGTTAATCATATTATTTTTCTGTAAATTAGGAAAATTTTAAGTTATGCATACCTAACTTCATTACTTATTTAATATTGTAGTCTAATGATTGGTTAAATATTTCATTCAGATATATTTTCTATGTAAAGTACCATGTAAAGCATGTTAGTCATGTTTCCTGGCGCCTACATTAAAACTCCCCTAGTGTCACAAAATTTGTGATTTCCACTCACGTAGTCCAGGCGCCACACTAGAAAAACTGTGGTAACACAAAATCCGGCGGATTCACAAAAAACTAAGCCTTTGTGAATTATGGCGGTACAACTCACAACATGCCTAATATTTCACGAATCACGATTTTAATACTCGTAAAGCCGAAACAATCTAATATTGTGTGTTAATTTTCGACTACAATGTAGAGAACAGTAATCAGCATCCGCTAAGAATCTATGGTTAAAAATTATTTTATATTTTTTATAAAACAAGGGATAGAGTCTGGCAAACGCAAGTTGAACCTGGGTTATTTCCAAATTTTTTACTTGGCAACTCTATACGACCCTCAAAGTCAGTTTGACAAACCAAAATTTTACAAAAATTCAGTTTTCTTCATAAAAGAACGATTTGAAAAAATTAAAAACATTTATTTCACATTTTTTATCGTGTTAGTGATAATTAGCTTATCAAGTAACTCATTCAGGTCATTTGAATTTCTTCAAACGAATTAGAATGTAGACCGTAGATGATTGTTTAAATTTGCCGTTATTTATCAGGTTCAACTTTCGTTTGCCAGACTCTATTTCTAGCTATTGCATTATGCAGTTTGCAGTGACCTATTGGTGTTCTATGTAGGTCCAATATCGTGAAATTTCCTTCACAGGACCCAAGAATTATATAGTCAAAATATGAAAGATAAAATTCCTTAACCGCGGCAGAGGTTTATATTTCACTTATAATATTTAGCAACAACTTACAAAGCGCCCCTAATAAATGCCCCCCTGGGGTGGCTGGGGGAGGGGGCGAGAGCTTGGCAGATTTCAGAGGGTGTGTCGACAAGAGTATGAATTTTATGCATCGGCTGCTCACTTTCCGGATTAGGGATGGGATTTGTTTATTTCGATTCTAATTTAATTATGTATGAGGGTTTTTATTTATGCTCAATGTATTTTTTACACTTACATGACTTGTAATTATTTTTCTAAAATAAGATTACCTGTTAACGTTGTTTTTAAGATAAAACTAAAGATATTAGAATACAAATACACAATATTACAATTTTACTAAGGCGGGTCAATAAGTCCGTGACTTTTTGAATTTCTAACCTCCTTACTGAAAAAGCAACACTACTCCTGTCAACAGGCATCTGTCAGTTGACTCCTATCAAAATTTGAACTTGCTGCGTCAGTTAGTTTGTGTTTTACAGCTATCTTTATCAGACTATCCAGTAACTTAAGGAAACAATGGAAAAAAGTGAATTTCGTGTGCTTATTAAGCATTATTTTTTGCGAAAAAAATCCATTACCGAGACCAAGGCTAAGCTTGATAAATACTATGGGGACTCTGCACTATCGATTTCAATGGTAAAAAAGTGGTTTACTGAATTTCGTTGTGGCCGTACAAGCACTGAAGATGCCGAACGTCCTGGACGCCCAGTTGAGGTCTCTACACCCGAAACAATCGAAAAAATTCACGATATGGTGTTGGCCGACCGAAGATTGAAAATGCAAGAGATTGTGGAAGCCATAGGCATCTCGCATGGCTCAGTGGTTTCAATTTTGAATGATCACTTGGGCATGAGAAAGCTTTCCGCAAGATGGGTGCCGCGTTTGCTCACAGTCGACCACAAACGCAATCGTGTAACAACTTCACAGGAAGGTTTGGCGTTGTTTAATCACAATATGGAGGAGTTTTTGCGCCGTTTTGTAACTGTGGACGAAACATGGATCCATCACAACACACCAGAGACCAAACAACAGTCAAAACAGTGGGTTTCTAAGGGTGAATCGGCGCCAAAGAAGGCCAAGGTGGGTTTGTCAGCCAATAAAGTTATGGCGACTGTTTTTTGGGATGCACGTGGGATAATCCACATTAAATATCTTCAAACCGGAAGAACAATTAATGGGGAATATTATGCCAACTTATTGGACCGCTTCAATGAGGATTTGAAAAAAAACCGACCTCATTTGGCCACGAAAAAAGTTCTTTTTCACCAAGACAATGCAAGAGTGCACACATGTGCAGTTGCCATGGCAAAAATCCATGAATTGGGCTATGAATTGCTCCCACATCCACCCTATTCTCCAGATTTGGCTCCGAGTGACTACTTCTTGTTCCCAAACCTGAAAAAATGGCTCGGTGGAAAAAGATTTGACTCCAATGATGAAGTCATCTAGCAAACAAAGGCCTATTTTGAGGACCTCGACAAATCATATTTTTTGGAAGGGATAAAAAAATTGGAGAAGCGTTGGACAAAGTGTATAGAGCTCAAGGGGGACTACGTTGAAAAATAAAATGATTTATTTATCAAAAAATCTGTGTTTTATTCCAAAAGTCACGGACTTATTGACCCGCCCTCGTAGTTTACGTCCCTCCGAAGATTTTTAATCTTCTCAGGTACTTAGTCTTAGATTTCAGGTTCCTTTATTAAGTACTAAGTATACATATTTTCAAAGTACTAAATTAATGAATATTTGAGCGTTGCTATTCTATCTCTTGAGAAATAATAATTAGTAAGTACGAAGCTGACAGTCCGATCTGGGCGTTTAGTCAAGATGCATTCGATAATTTCGACGGCGAAGTTCGAAAACAAAATGTATGAGATTTGATATATGGCATCACAAGCGACATGTCAATTAGCGATGACTTCTATCCTATTGATCGACATCGATGGTGGTGGTCCACCGCACAACCCTACGCAGTGCTCATCGCAGCGACATTAGCATAACAAATATGACATGGAAATAGATTTAGAGCGCACGCGGTTAGCTCCGCTCCGCCGCCGCCGCCGCCGCGCAGACGTTTGGCTACACTTTACTGTGCACTCATTAACAATAAGTGACTCGTGACATTTTATCTGAAAATGTGAGAAGCGTATAACTTTAAAGAGGCACAGAGCAGCAGAGAGAAAGATCCCCTATCATACACTGATGAATACAGTGGAGAATTAATAAGACTTACTTGAAAAGTTGCTTCTTATAGGTTTTAGCCGCGAAGTACAACCACAAATTTAATATAATGTAATCTGAGGACTGTGGCTATACTTACCAAGTCTTTCTTTACCATTAATTTAATCCAACTAGATCCACGGGCAGTCAGCTTTAGAACTCTACATAATTTCGACCAAGACCATACTTATTGTGCTACATAATATGCTTTAAATAAGATAGTCGTAACATAAAAACATATAATTAAACAAAAATTAAATCGAATTCCAAAGTAAAAATACACAAAAAATATGAAATAAATCTTATTTTCTAAATAATGCCTATAGGGCAAGGGGTTAATAAAGGGCCTTTTTATTAACCCCCTTGCCCCCAAAATAGGGGGGTTATTATAAGTTTGACGTGTCTGTCTGTGTGTCGATCCGTGGCATCGTAGTTCCTAAACGAAAGGTCCAAGATGCGTTTTTTCTTAATTTGAAAGCTGACGTGATCCAGATAATTCTTAGCCATGGTCCAATAAATTTGCTCAGCCGTTTGAAGACCATAAGCTCTTTTCTAGTTGATAAAACTTTGTAAGCAACTTTCACTGGTACTGGTACTGGTACACCAGGATACGAAATAATGAACCGATCAGCGGTTCATTATTTCGTATCCTGGCACTTTAATAATATTGCCTACAGTTGGTACCGTTAAGCTGATGCTGCATCATCACCTGGAGTCTGTAGTATACCGAACTTTTCACAAATTTACAGCAGAGGTATAGTTTTTGGGCTCATTTTAGGGACATCATTGAATATAAGACCTTTTTTGCACCTGATGATACAGCATTACTTGGAACTTGCAGAAATACCAACTCCTTACATAGTTACAGCAGACGTATCGTGTTTGGGCTCATTGAAAAGGCCCCAATCAATAGGATGTATATATATGAGGACCATCTGCACCCGATGCTGCAAGTAGTAGTAAAATATACGAATCTATTGTCGTCGTATCCGTAGGCCGTAGCTAGTCCAAGGACTAACTCCACTAATGGTCATTTAGTCGATGGTACATTTGTTCAAATTGTTGTTTATTACATTATTATACATTTATATCAGCATTTGAGCTATCAGAAATCACACTTAAATCGTCGACTCCACGTTCAGTCTCAGACATTCGGTAGCACAAATAGCACGATACTTGTATTAAATCGGTTAATCCCATTCAAATCAGTGAGCCGAGAGAACTATTGTGAGTATTATGTGGATAACAATTAAAAAGCCGATCGCGCCCCCAAAGTCACATCGAAAATGGCACAGCCACGCCCCCAGGGATTTGACACCCTTCTGTGATATTGTTAATGCTTGTGGGGTCTGCCGTCTGCGAGTATGTCATACACACATTCGTTAAACGATACTGAGCTTCAGCAAATTGTCCATTTGTCAAGTAAAACTATTAAGGTGCTCGCAAACCACCATGCAATTTGTTGGAGGTCAGAAAATTTAGCCAAAATCTTTATCCAAAACAAAAATGTATGGGATTTGACATAAGCATTGAATAAGTGACTTAGGCATCGCTATGTCACCTAGCGTAGCTTATGTCAAATTCCATAAATTTTTGTTTTTGAACATCGTCGTCTACTTAACTACTGCTAATTAACGATAAACAACTTGGCTAAAAGCTCTGGTTGTCTTTCAGAAATCTGAGAAAGTTAGGGGAATTCTGCCATGCTATGAAACCTAAGCTAAAGATTAGCTATAAGTACCTCAGTACAAGGAATAGAACCACGAGGAAACTAATATGACGATTGAACTAACTGATGTAACTTATGTATACTTACATGTTACTCTAATCCGCAAAACATAGAGTTTTTTAAGTTGCTGTTGAAATATAAATTTAACCAATCACCATACTTACGGCCGAATACTGAAATGCTAATCAATATTAAGAGTCCTCCTATTCACAGGCTGTCACTGTCTCTGCTAGCCGAAATGACAAGGACAACATGTGACTTGAGCGACACTTAATTTAACTATTGTCCCAACTCCCAGTATTCGGCTTTTACGTACTTAAATAAATGCATCCACACCATGGTTAAAATAAAAGCTTTTACACTTGGCAAAGATGAAAGATTGATTAATTATTTTGGTCTGTAGCCAAATTTTATAACAGAGATTTTTAAAACGAGGGCGTAGTCGATTTATTAGGAAAACATTGTATGGAGTGACATTTGTAATCGTCTATTAGCTGGTGTCAGGCCGCTCCGCCCACAGATTAGCCCGCGGAGCCGGGATGTAGCGCACATCTGCCGCTAGTTGCTACAGAGCCCGCTGTTGTGTTTACTAGTTATCATAGAAGTCATGAGTCTCACAACTCACAAGTCATAAAAGTGGTGACCTGATGATGGGATTCACGAAGAATCGAGGGAACTCATTGAAATTTATATGGACACATAATATAGTTAGTGAACTTTGTAAATTTTAATTATTTCGAAAATTGTATTAACTTTATTAATTTGATATTTGATTTTTAACCGATATATATATATATATATATATATATATATATATATATATATATATATATATATATATATATATATATATATATACTATTGCTATTGCGATTTCAAAAATTATATTCGTGATCATCATCATCACTATAATATATTTAATGCTTCGGCTACAATAGATAATAATAATTAATAAATAATATAGTATCTAATCATTACCATCACTGGTGATTGTTTAGTAGGTCCACAGATCGGTAATGCTTATTTGGGGAAATACCACGGTCTCTCAGAAAACTGGTATAAAATAACGTTTGAGTTTGTTTTGCTGAGACTTGAGAGAACTTGATCGTGAGTTCTATAACATATTGTCTTATCAGGATGTTGTTCGGGCTGGTACCGACTTCAAAATTATGAAGATTGAGTAGAGAAATGGTTAAAATTTTGGCTGAATTTAAAAGGGGGATTATTTAGGAAATAAGTTTTATTTCATAGTTTTTTGTGCATTTTTACTTTGGAAATCGGTTTTAATTTTTTGTTTAAAAATAATAATATTCTCTTTCTACCGACCAAACGAGTAATACCTTGAGGGATAACAATGGGAGTGAGCTCAGCGACCCAATGCTCGTGTTACTGACATTGGCAAGGTCTCGTGACGAGGCTACGTGGGACAAACAGGACGATAATATGTTTGACCCCCTTGTAACTCATACGATTAGCACATACGTATAATTTGCATTGACTAGTGCCTCTACAAATAAATGTACAAACAGGCGAATTATATCATACACGAGGACTACGAATGACGCATTCTGTATGTTTACTAATAATTAAATTATAGTTTTTAGTTTCTATTCTAAATCTTAGTCATTATTAAATGTAACATTTGAACGGGGAATGTGTCCTTATTCTTTGACGTGATAACGTATTATAAATCGATGAACGCCGAATGCACACAAGAAAAATTGTCACGTTCCGCTTGATAGTCACGTTCCTCCTGATTGTCACGTTCCGCCTGAGCCGAGCATACAAGTGAGAGCGCGGAACAAGCGATAGACAGGCACGATCGGCCTAAGCGCTCGGCTTGTGATGACGTTATCACGTAAAATTATCATCCCACTTAACAGACAACCATACTTTTTATAATATACGTGTAATTTTTTTTTGTTACGTCATCAACATATAAGCTTCGGTAGGGCTTTTGATGATGACTACCAACCAAAAAAAGGATTTTTCGTTGTCCTGATAATAAATAAATAAAATTAATTAATTAATCAATGAAAATATTACCAGTGTCACGCTTATAATATAACGATTATTTATTAGGAGTACTAATAAGGTGTACGCGATATTCCTAAGAACGTAGATAGGTACATTACACACATAACATGTACATTTCCGTCACTGAGCTTATCAGTTTCGATCGTTATAATACGCGTGGAATGCGAAAAACAAAAACGTATACTTTTTCTTGTACAACATTATCACCATTTTGTAGAACAGACGCCATGATAGCCAAATAATCTACGAGCTTGCTACGCTCTGTGCCAGCTAGTTTACCATTGTTTATATAACCAAGGTACAACTAAACTCGTATGTATATTCCCAAATACTTGTTGTTTAATTTTTTGGTTTCAGTTAACTTTTTAGGTTTTCAGGCTTAAATAATAGTTTTTGCAGCTTTAACTTAAAACTTTAATCCTTAAAATTCCAACTTTTATCATGAATATTTTAACGACCTCTATAACAATATGATGTCATCATTAGGTAGAGGTGTTGACTGTCGATTATAACCACAGATTAAAGAAGTATAGTATAAGTGCTATAACACAGTTTTTTCAAGTAATTAATATCAAATTCAAGTAATTAATTAAAATACAATGTCTTATAGTACCTGCTCACTTTATTTTTGCATTAAAACACCGCGTCGTCGTTATCAGGGCAAGTTGTGTGCGCCTCAGCTTGAGAAAAAAACCTTTTCTGAACTATGGTAGTGCAGGCCTTTTTGAATTTATTTCTTTAAGAAAGACTTTAGTCACATATATTTTTTAGCATTTAACGTTTCCCCGAGTGTATTTGCCATATTTTATGAAGCTCTAAAGACCAGCAACGCCTACTGCAAATATAACTGGGGTGACCGGTGGACCAAGGAAATCAGAATAACTATAAAAGTGTCATGGCTTTCGTCGTCAGTCTCGATTCGAAAGATTTATTTACACAATTTCTATCTCAACTCTTTCGTTTCACTTTTGTTTATTTTTATTCGGAAAAGTGGGTAAACTATATTATGTTGTAAAAATATTCAATTTAACTTATATTATATTTCAAATTAATTTATTATCTGGTGAGAATGACTGATTTTAATAAAGAAAGTATTGTATTACTGTAAACACGAAGATTTATTAGGTAGAAGTCGTTAACTAACAGCCCTTAAAAGCGCTAAAACAGGGATTCGGAAAAATAACAAATCTTAATCACACAGTTTTATAATAAATTTATTCTATAAATCTATACTTATACAAAACTTATAATAATTTATCTACAACACAGCTTACATCTAACTATGCCGACCATTTTGCGTGAAATGCCTCAAATTGGCTGCTTGGTTCTGTATATTGGCCAATCTCGTCGCGTCGTAGCTAGTGTTGCGACTCAAAGAATTCAAAACTATCGATTCGTGTCGATTTTCCGGGTTTAATTTCGTCGCACTCAAAAACGCACTAGTTTGGGACGGTAGTAGGCTCCCAGGTATTGGTGGTTGAGTTCTATCTAGTCGGTACTGGAGGTTTTGCTTCTCCATCTGATGGTGTTGGGTTCTGACTGCGAAGCGGTTGACGTGGACCGGTATAGGGACGACTATTTTCGTGCCAGAACCGTTTTTGCCCGTGTGACTGCCTGACGCTAGACCGGCTTTCACTCGTTTCCATTTGGCGCGACGATTTTGAAACCAAATTTTTACCTGAAGCAAGAAAAAATTCTATGTAACATTTATAGTTTATAGAAGAAGTTGTTGTCGGTCTGTCAATTCTGTATTGATAGGTTTATCTTAGTAGAATATAATATTTTACGTCATACAAACTGCTATTAAAATGACTTCGGTCGCGTAGAAGGTCTGCCAAACAGGAGCCTATAGGATTTTATTCATTTCGCTTAAAAGGATTAATTTTGTATCTTTCAAATTCACTTTGTGTACTATTATGACGTGAAAAGTTACACAATACCCATATTTAGATACTCACTTGAACTTCACTTAACTTCAGTGCGGAGGCTATCTGCGACCTCTCTGTCAGGCTGAGATACTTTTTTGCGTGGAACTCCCGCTCCAGCTCCAGCAGCTGCTCCGAGGTGAAGGCCGTCCGCCGCCGCCGGGCTTTGTTCTCACGAGGTGTCTCCGTATCGTCTTGATCTCCATCAGAATCGTTACCTGTGGAAGAAGGAAGGAATAGTTTTAATTTTATTGAGATAGGTAAAAGCTGTCGATTTTCTGGGGTCGTAGTAGGTATTTGATCATCCCCGACGTGGCACGGCACGGCACGGCACGGCACGGTTACAAAGGCATTTATTTTCGTATCGACCCACGAAAATAGTAGGCAATTTCGTGGATTCTTATAAAATATTTGAAAAAAGATTTTAATAGTATATTTATTACAATAAAGACCAAGTCGTGAAAAAAGCGCGAATAAAACGGTATTAGACGATAGTGATGTGGTTAATATAATTTTTTAGTACTTTATATCTTCAATCAGGCAGTAACAGGCGCAAGGCGGATCGCTGACACGGCGGAGCTCGGCCATCGCTTTTTATCGTCCATTTGATTGCCACAGGGGGTCAGACCTCGTGAATCATGATTGACTAGGGCTATTTTATCAATGTGAAGAATTACAGCTTCATATATTGGATCTAGTTGTATGTAAAATGAGCTCAGTGACAGTTTGACACAATATTTTAAGGCAAGTAACTTAGTCAATACTGGAAGTTCAAAAATATTATTTTTAAACAAAAAATTAAAATCGACTTCCAAAGTAAAAATTTTGTGTGCATCTTTACTTTGGAAGTCGATTTTAATTTTTTAAATATAAATTAATTTTTTAAGTATGAAATAAAACTTATTTTCTAAAAATTCCTCTTTTAAATTCGGTTAACATTTTAACTATTTCTCTACTTGATCTTCCTAATTTTGAAGTCGGTCCAACCAATCAATCAATATACTATAATATTTTATAGAACTCACGTTCAACTTTGCTGGTACTATACGTGTAATTTTAGCCGAATTTAAAAGGGGAATTTTTAGAAAATAAGTTTTATTTCATACTTTTTTGTGCATTTTTACTTTGGAAGTCGGTTTTAAATTTTTGTTAAAAATAATATTTTTTCTTTTTTTAGTTAAATTTACTATCTTATTTATATTGTTATGAACACATTGATATCGGTGCATAAAACTCTGATGAGTAGTGAGTACCTATGTCATCATATTAATATGTTGATATTTCTTGTGAAGATGGTGGTGATGATGATGATGATTACTATAAGTTGTATGATGGTATATGCTTGCTGTTCTTTAAACAATGCCAAATATGTATCTATAAGGACTCAGGAGTTCTGTTCAGTACTATTGGATTCAGGGTATACCTTGGTACAAAAGATTACTTTTTGGTAGCATATGCATGGAATACTTCAGAAAATGTCGAAATCAGTGTCCATATAAATTTCGAAGAGTTCCCTCGATTTATCATGGATTCCCTTATCAGGTCTCCACTTTGGTAGCTAAGGGACAAATTTCGAATTATAAACTTTACAATAACATAACAATTTTGCAAATAGGTGCACATACGACAAAGTAATGACTAATGTTCAAAGATATCCGAAATACAATCTATGATATCTATGTTTCCTTTTAATATTATGCATCTACCTCACACTGTCTCTGCATCACCCATAGGTTGGCTGGTAGAAAATGCCTCAAGGCATTAAGACCGCCTCTGTACCATATTGTGTGCATAAAGTATAAAAATAAAAAAATCAAAAAAATACGTGTCGATGTAAAATACTATGAGAAGTACCTATTATATCATCATAATCTGATGATGTATGGTGTGACAATTATTTTGATGATGATGATTACCATAATTGACATAGTGGCATATGCTTGCAGTTCTTTAAATAACGCCGAAATCCCCAAACATGTCTCTATAAGGAGTCAGGAGTTCTGTGCAGTACTTTTGGATCCAGGGTATACGTTGGTGCAAAATCTTACTTTTTAACCAACTTCAAAAAATGGAGGCGGTGATACGTTCGGCTGTATATATTTTTGGTAGCATTTGCTTAGACTACTTCAGAAAAAGTCGAAATCACTATATGTGTTCATATAAATTTCGAGGAGTTCCCTCGATTCCTCATGGATCTCATCATCAGGCCACCACTTTGATGAAAACGAACCAACTTGGGATTATACCCTTTACATCAAGAAAAAAAATTTGAAAATCGGTCCATAGACGGCGGAATAGGGATGATGATTACATCTTAAATATTTAGATTCATTAATATACTCAGAAATATTGGGGCATTACTACATGGTAAATGTAAAAAAGTGTAATATTTTATGTGTAGTTCAGTAATTACCTACATCTAAAAAGTACAAAAAAGTTGATTTTTTTTTGCTAAATTAGTAAACAAAACCTACATCATTAGTTTATTTACATTATAATAAAAAAGTATTCATTATGGTAAGTATGAACTTAAACTCACAAATATCGGAGATATTTACAAATATGTTCCTGCGACCGTATACTTCATACACTTTAACCTAGGCGTGACGTCATAGCTAGGTACGACTTTAGTATGGAGCGTTTTCACGAGACTTGCGAAATTTTGTATACAAATTGCTGTACCTTTGAAAATATTGACTTCTGAGAAGTTACTCATATTTAAGAGTACTATTCATTTATGCAATTTTTTTTTGGTCATCTAGCCTATTATCGTTGAACATACAAAAAAAATAATGTATACATACAGCGGATGCATAACCGCCTCCTTTTTTTGGAAGTCGGTTAAAAATAAAAAGACTCCAAAGATTTTTTTAAATTCTCGTCGTCATAAATGATAATATTGTTGAATAATTAGATATAATTGTGCAATTCCCTTGAAGAAACTGACATAAAAGTCCCCTTCTACAAATCCATATCTTATTACTGCGTCGAACACCACCGACAGTTATCGAAAGCGTCAAATGAATTGTAAAGGAAGTTTAAAAATCGTGTCGAAAAAATACATGAACTCCTAACCTTATTGCCCACATAATAGAGTACACAAGCCCGAAAGTGTCGTGAAATATAAGTTTGTTAACACATAAAGCTCAGCTCCCGCCATTACACGATCTGAATTCGAATTCGTATCGCGTTAAGTCGCGGCGAGTTAAATCACTCGTGAACTTTATATGCAGTTTCAATCGAACTGAATGGTTATCGGTGAGTGTCGATAAATGTACAACACTATGTGGATCACGTTCGAAGCGACTTCAATTTTCACGCCGCGGTGCAGTGGTGAGGAAAAAAGTAGTGAATATATGTTTTATTATTTAAAAATATTTGCTCATTAAACATACAATCGCTTCTGCTTATATATAAACAACAGTTAGAAAAATAATTATGATAGGTACATGGAAAAATAAAACACAAAGAAAATAATAACAGAATTTATAATACGTAATATTGAAAACTGAAGTTTATTCGGCTTGAATCACGTGTAATTTCACAAATAATAAGGAAACTATCAAAATTAGGCCAAAAACTCGTCGCCTCCTTAAAGTCTTCCTGCCATGAAAAAGTTATTTACATATTATAGATACAATCTCTAATTTAATGATCTCTCTATATAGTACAAGAAGTATATATACCTACTATAATTATAACGCGCTTCCTAATTTACGAGTATGTAGAGGCTAGAGGGCGGCGCGGCGCCTCCGGCCTACCGCGCCGCTGCACGTTCAGCCGCGGGAGTTGCGGCGGAAATCCATACAAGTCCTAGCGCTGCAGCACGTGCGTAAAAACGCTTTCGTTTAATTTGAGAAAAAAAAATTAGGGCAGTAATATAGAGGTTACGTTTTATAGACGAGGCATGTCGAGGTAAAAACTGTGCCCACTTAAATGGCCCCACTTTTCAGGTTTTTTGGGGCCATTTTGACGTTTGAGGTATGGTAAAATCAAGATTCCTTCAATTTAAATTCAAAGGCCTTATTATTTTGATTCAAAGCCAGCATTGCTTGATTGCAAATTGCTTTATAGTAAAACTTGTCAATTTGTAACATTTATAATTTGACACATCCTACTGACAGCTGTCATTTTGCTTTGATATTCCCCGCCAAACGATTGTGCTCTGTTTAGAAATGACAATTTCACGCCACAGATGCGTTCTCCAGGAGCGTGACATTTTTTTTATAATTTGAAGGAGCCGCAGCAAATTGGCTATTTTGCCTTATCAGAAACCATTGTGTAATTTATTACAATGATTGGCGTAAAATTGCTTATGCGATTTACTATAAAATACTTAAAGTTGAAGAAATCCCATTAGTTGAAAGAAGCTTCACTTTCAAGAGGATGATGCAGGGAATACACTGCGAAAAAAGCCAGCCCCAGCATCTTGAAAGTTAGGGTTGTAGGTTTTAGTAAAATGACATTCGGTCAATAATGTGATAATATTAGGTCCTTACATATGATATTGGCGTCTGTCGTAATGGCCACTTTGATCTCAAATATTCTTTGGTTAGGAATTCCAATTTCAAATTTATACCGCTATTTACTCATGCGCTTGTGTTTCGAAAACCATAATTCATTTGTTTTTCCTTTTTGGTTTTTTCTTTGCGTCACTCTGTTTCCAACATGGAAAACTTGAAATATCGTATTATTTTCGAGTACGAGTTCCACTGTGGCACCAGTGCTGCAGAAATGGCTCGAAGGATTAATGATGAGTATAGCGGCGGTGTCGCAAAAGAAAACACAGTGTGTTTTTGGTTCCAACGTTTTTCGTTCTGGAAATTTCGACCTGCAGAACAAGCCCGGTGGACGGCCGGAGACCAAAGTTGATAATGAAGAATTGAAGGCTATTGTGGAGGCGGATCCATTGCAAACCACGTCCGAGTAAGGTGCAAACTGCGGTGTTAGTGATAAAACTGTTTTAATCCACTTGAAGCAAATTGGGAAGGTGAAAAAGCTTGAAAGGTGAGTACCTCATTAATTGAGTGCAGCAAATCGATAAACGCGTGTCGACTGCTGCGTTACATTACTCAACCGGCACAATAATGAAGGGATTTTAAATCGAATCATTACCTGTGATGAAAAGTGGATCTTGTACGATAATCGGAAACGCTCATCGCAATGGCTGAAACCTGGCGAACCAGCCAAAGCCTACCCCAAGCGAAAATTGACTCAAAAAAAAGTTACTTGTGAGCGTTTGGTGGACTAGTGCCGGTGTCGTTCACTACAACTTTCTTAAATCGGGCCAGACGATTACGGCAGATGTCTATTGCCAGCAACTGCAAATCATGATGGAAAAGCTAGCTGCTAAACAACCGAGGTTGCTCATTCGCTCTAGGCCACTGCTGCTTCAGGACAACGCTAGACCTTGCTCCAACAGATTACCATTATTTTTCGAAATTTTGATAACTTCTTGCAAGGGAAAAAATCCGATGGGGTAGTCTAAAGCGCCTTCAAATATTTTAATGATTCCTGTCCGAATGGTTTTTTTAGTAAAGGAATCAATTAACTACCTATCTATGAGATGACAAAAGTACATATATAGCAATGGTGTATACTATGATTAAATAAATATATTGTTTAAAAAAATCGACTTTATGTTCCTCCTTTATAAAACACCAATTTCCAGCCTTCCAGATAGGTAGAATTGCCGTAAAGGAAAAATTCTTTGGCCTAGCAAATGCTACGTCAAAGAAGACGTCTTGTCGTCTGTCGAGCTTTTAGCAATACGAGGTGCACACTAGGTAGTAGGTACACTAGGGTTCACTTGCGGACAAACTTAGAAAAGTTAAATTAGTTAACCCCGACTATAATACGTGGAGTTAAATTGTAATCCAGGACAGAGGTTGATATTTTATTGAAAATACGAGTATTATATTATTTTTATCAACTTTTACGCCCGCGCAAAAAGAAATCTTGCGGAAATCGCACATTTCGCTGTATGAAACATGTTGGTAGTAACCACATGTTTTAATATTATTTCCGCATTTATCCGATCAAAAACAGGATTCGTCGCTGCGCCTGCCAAAATCAATATAATGTGTATTTTGATTTTTGGGTTTTGCACTTAAAAATATCTTAGTTTAATTCTCTATGTGCCCTTAAAACTCTTTTTGTGATTATCCCACTGGAAACGAACTTAAGAAATTCCATAAGTATTTTGACCATTAGGAAAAATCGGTACCTACCAATGTGCAGAAATGCTCATAAAGGATTTAAGTTCGGCTCTCAGTCGCGCCAACTGCGTGAGAGATGTTTTGTGATGTAAACAACGTTATAAAAAATCACGTATTTTAGCCGTAATTTTAATTCAAAAAGAAAAAAATTAATAAATAGTTTCATTGTGACAATATCAGTTATAATAAGGAAGACCATATTATGTTGATTATAATATATTTCAGTATATAAGTTCAGTCAGTCAATCCAAGTCCCTAGGGATGTGTGTTTAGGGACAAGCCTACCTGAAAACGACGTGCACTAGTCATTTGGCCTCTGGGTATGTATTAACCTTGATCTGGCGTACTGGGCACTCCTGATTCCAGACGTTGCATTTCCCTGCTAGTCATGTGGATGATTGTAATGTATTTTAATAATAATATTATAATATTTTATAATTGTAATTAAACATCCAAAAAGTGGATGTTCAAAATTTAATCAACTCCATTAAAAACCAATTGGCGGTTCTCTACCTTTCATGTAAGGTTTCTGTGATATAGGAGATTCAATATAGGAGAAATAACACATGAGCAGATCCCCACGTACGCCCATGTTGCTAAGCTTGAGTATTAGAAGGTCATGGTCAATGTGGTCGAAAGCTTTGCTATAATAAGTATATACGCAGTCGACGTGGTTACCATTATTCATTGCGTCTGTAATAAAATCGTTGAAAAGTATTAGAAGCCGTGTTGGAAAGGACTAAAAGAATTTTTAAGAGCAACGTAAACCTGATCATATATAATTATTTCAAACAATTTGGCTATGATGCACTGTTTAGATATCGGTCGATAGTTGGTTACTTCTATTTTGAGCCCTTTCTTGTGGATAGGAGTAATAAAAGCTTTTTTTCTAAATTTTGGGAACTATACAGGTGTGTAATGATTTTTTAAACAGAATTGAAATGGGTCGAGATATCGAGGAAGCACATCGCACTAAAGATCTTGCTGATATATGATCTCGCAGCTTTGGTCGTGTCTAATTTGCGAAGCAGGTTATTGATTACGTCGACTTTGATTACTATATGAGAAATGTCAGAAATAGAGTTTATACTTTCGCAGAGACGAGGGGGGGAGGAAGTGTGAGCGGAGTTAAGAAAAGTGGAATTAAAGTATGAGGAGAACGATTCGCAAATGATTTCCCCGGTTGTGAAGATTATCATTATATTTTAGCGAGCAAAGCGTTGGTATTATTTCTGGTTTTCACGAAGGTCCAAAAGTGTTAAGGGTTATTAACTATCGATTTTTCGGTTAAAATCAAATAATTTTGGTAACAATCCTTTTCGATAGTTTTACTTTATCGCGAAGAAACTTGTATGATAATTTGTCAGCTAAATTGTTAATTTTTTTCATTTTTATGAAATATTTAAATGATAATGATAAGATACTATATTATTAAAGACATTGTTATCGGTGCACAAAACTCTGATGAGTAGTTAATACCTATGTCATCATAATAATATGTTGGTGTTTCGTATAAAGGTGGTCGTGATGATGATGATGATTGCTGTAAGTGGTATGATGGCATATGCTTGAAGTTCTTTAAACAACGCTGGAATCGTTAAGCATATATCTATAAGGACTCAGGAGTTCTGTCCAGTACTGTTGGATCCAGGACCTTGGTGCAAAAACGTTGTTTTTTGGTATATTAGCATATGGTTGGACTACTTCAGACGTCGTCGAGAAAGTCGAAATCACTTTATTATGTGTCCATATAAATTTCGAAGAACCACTTACCACTTTGGTGATCAAGGGACAAATTTCGAATCGCCTTTACAACAATAAAAGAATATTGCAAATAGGTTCACAAACGGCAAAGTAATGTTCAATTATATCCGTGTCGGTGTAAAATACTATGAGAAGTACCTATTATATCATCATATTAATGTGATGCATATGTGAACATACATATGTTGTGATGATGGTGGTGACGATGATGATTACTGTTGATATAGTGGCATATGCTTGAATTTCTTTAAACAACGCAGAAATCCCTAAACATGTATCTATAAGGAGTCAGGAGTTCTGTTCAGGACTTTTGGATCCAGGGTATACCTTGGTGCAAAATCTTGCTTTTTGGTAGCATATGCTTGGATTACTTTAGAAAAAGTTCAAATCACCATATACATACACCGGCATATTTAGCGGAACATAAAATAAAGGTTTGATATTAGTATCATATAAGGTTGCTGGCTGGTTTATACTTCATTTAATTTAAAAAGAAATATTTTCAAATTAGGAAAACAACTGAACATCACATTTTATGCAATTGTTTTAATTTTATTCAAATACACCTTATCTGGAGCGAACTTCGAGTATTTCTTCCTTCTGAGTTTGATTTAAAATTTCATTGAAATACTGTTTTTTGTTAGTTTTTTTTTAATCGCGTATCTTTTTGGAGTTGAGGACTGAATTATGCCTGACTTAGCCCCAACGGAGATTGCCAGGGCACTCGAAATGCGAAGAAATGGTCAAACCTACAGAGTGATATTCAGATATCTTCGTCGACCAGTTTCAACGATCAATCGCAGTATCCAACGGTTCAGGGAGACCGGTACTTATGTGAGAAGAGCAGGACAAGGCAGAAAAAGACGCACTTCGAGTAGGGATGATCGTTTCATTCGGCTTCGTGTACGTAGGAACCCCCGTTTGACGGCCGTCCAAGCCCGACATGAGTTAGAAGCAGTGCGGGGTGTAACCGTAAGTGAGCGTACGGTACGAAGAAGGTTCGAAGAAGCTGGTTTGGGTTCATTTGTGCCCGCCAAGGCTCCAAGGCTCGAGGTAAATCATCGTAGAAACAGGGTAACTTTTGCTCAGGAACATCGACTTTGGAACGCGGACCAATGGAGCAAGGTATTGTTTAGTGATGAGTGCAGAATTCTCTTAAATCAAATTGACGGCAGGCAAACAATATACAGACGCAAAGGAGAACGATACATTCAGACAAATTTTGAAACTACAGTTGCATACGGTGGTGGATCAATAATGGTTTGGGCGGGCATTTGTTTGGGAGCTCGCACAGACTTGGTAGTGATTGACAGAGGGAGTCTGACTGCACCGCTATATCAGAGAAGTTTTAGAAGAAAATGTCGTACCGTTTGCCCCATATATCGGTGACGATTTTGTTTTTATGCAGGATAATACTCGGCCGCATACCGCTCGGGTAACTCAAGCTTATCTTAATGATATGAATATCATTGTTATGGAGTGGCCGGCGAGATAACCGGATATGAACCCAATAGAGCACGTTTGGGACTTGCTGAAAAGAAAAGTTAAGTCCAGAATTCCAGCTCCTGCCAACGTGGGTGAACTGCGAATCGCCGTAGTTGAGAAATGGCGGAGACTATCCCAGGAGACCATCGATAACATCATTCTCAGTATGCCTAGACGGGTAGAAACTTTAATAAGAGCACGTGGAGGAAATACGCGATATTAATCACCATTTTTCTAATTTAATTAATTGTTATTTTAATATTAATTTTCACTTTTCCCGGTTACATGAAAAGTTAAAAAATGTACCATTTTTCACAAATAGCCTTTACTCGCAAAATCTGTTATTAATGTGATCTCATTTTAAGTAAAACAAATGAAACTTTAAATAACAAAAGAAGTGTAGTAAGTAGATTTTAAAATAAAACCATATTTTTTAATTATGGACCTTTTTTTTGTGTTCCGCTAAATATGCCGGTGTGTTTATAACTTTCGAGGAGTTCCCTCGATTCCTCATGGATCCCATCATCACGTCACCACTTTGATGTTAAAAGGATCAATTTGGGATTATACCCTATACATCAAAAAGATAATTTTAAAAATCGATCAACAGACGGCGGAGTAATCGTTCATCGATAAATACAAATAAAATACATACAAAATAAATACATACAAAAAAATATATATAATTATATATTTAAACAGCCGAACTTATAACCACCTCCTTTTTTTGGAAAACTCTTACGGTATTTTCCTGTTTTTTTTATTACACAAATGAATAATTCATTTGTGTGTGTGTTGTGTTTCAGTGCTCTGAAAAATAAGACAGCTTACAAAAGGAATAGTATACTAAAATCAAAATTTTCAAAGATATTGCGGATTATTTGAAGCTCTTTTGTGAGTCTCGTGAAAACGCCTCATATAAAAGTCGTACTAGTAGGTGACGTCACACGCTAGTAATGTTGCTACGAAGTGTATGGCCATATGCACAAAATGTCTCAAATTATCTCGTAATTTTGCGCGTTTATGTTAATACATAACATAGTAAATGTTTTTGTATTTAATATAAGTACTAACTACTACTACAACTAATTATGTTGGTTTTATACATTAATGTTTAAAAAAATATTTCAACTTTATGTGACTTCGAAATGCATATAATTACAAAACTATACATAAAATCCTAATTTTTTTTACTTTTATCAAGTTGTAATACCCAATTATTCCTTAATTTAATTAAAAGAACTTAATGTTTACATGTAGGAAAATACCCAATTGCGCCATTTTTAAAAGTAGCAATCCAATAGAACGAAATTTATTTCCAAGGGTTTATTTCCATTAAAAAAAAATATTGTTTTCTTATCTACCACAAAAGGGACTTTTCATGGAAGAGTTATTTGTTATTTTCTATAATTTAGAGCATGATGAATTAAATCATAAAAACATCAAACAAAGATGAGGACTTTTTAGGTTTCCGTAAGAAACCCTTATAGTTTCGCTCAGTCCGCCCGTCTGTCTGTCTGTCCGTGCTTCTAGCTTCGGTAATTATGAATATAAATGTATGAAATTTGGTATAGTTATAGATTGTGTATAGGTCTCAGTTTTGGAATCATAAAATAATAATAATTTAATATTTTGGGGTGGTTCTTCATACATGTGAAATGGGTATGAAAAATATATTTTCATTCTACCCCATCATGTGGGGTATCGTTGAATAGGTATTTTAAAATAAAGGTAAGGTTTCATACATGACTCTTTATAAAGTTGACCATTTTCGAGTAATCGGCCTCAAAATTGGTTTGTATGTTGGTCCCGCCCTAGCATTTAAGTATAGGAGATATAAACTTTGAAGTTTCCATGCTGATAGATCATGCTAAAAACTCTTAAGGAAAATTATTTTGAACGAAATCGGACAGTAACTTTTGAAGTAATTTGAAAAAAACCTTTTACGCGTTGATAGTTACGGAACTCGCCTTAGACATGTCCTGACATGCTCTAGGTTAGGTTATTCTTTTGTTGCATTGTGATAAAGAACAAGACGAACGACGAGATGGTAAGCGTTTACCGCCGATGAATTTGCGATGATTGAACTTTTTATCGATACACTTTATTAATGCACACATCCCATCCCTAATATAAAGCTGTCAGCATAATATTTACAATCCGACCAATATTTTAATCTATTTAGTAGAATTTACTATTTACCTTGTGTGTCATTCTCAGCTCCGTCGCTCTCTACCTCGCTGCCCACGCTGACCGGGCTCTCCCGCTTCTCCTCTTCTCTGCTGGCCATCTGTGGCGGCAGACCTGACCCGAATACTCTACTCAGCCAAGGCTCCTGATATGCCAGTAGAAACGGAAAATTCACATTTTGCTGTAAAAATGGTGCATAGTATCGCATTCTGTCAATGTTGAGACGATCGTCCTCCTCCTCTGATGTTCTCGAATGCTCAGAAATATTATTTTCAATATCAATTTCTGGTGATTGACGCCCACTGCCGATCAATGATTCAATTGAAAACGGTTTGGGTGTCTTGCGCTTCGTCTGTGTATTCGTTTCTGCCTCCATTTCACTTTATTTGTCACAAAACACAGGCACAATTTTTGTTCACTGGCAAATAAGTTTGTAAAGAAGTCATGAAAGAAGACGTCACGAAATTTAAAAAGTTAAATTCGATTTTGGAACACTCTGCACGTGCGTACTCCGCAACACCGTAGTGATGTACTCACATATTTTTCGTTCGGTAACTGACACGCCCACATACGGGGTGTAGACGAAACGTAATCCTATTTTATTAATGTCCCAACGCTCGGGCTGGACGAACATAAGCTTTATTACTATGGCCATAAAACCACGGTCTTTACAGCGCAGCAATTTTCTGTAAGAGCGCAGCTACATTGCGCGTATTTTGAATTTGAACCTTGTCCCCAAGCGATTAAGTAACTTTAACCTAGTGACAATTTTAGTTCTTTGATCCAACGTGTTTGCAGCTAAAATAACTTTAAAAACTATAGCTGTAAGTCTGATTTTACGTTTAAACTCTAACAGATAATACCTTTAAATGGTAAGGAAGAGTGAATTAAGCGCACTTTTGGATATGTGTGAAAGAATAAGATGTTTACTTTGCACGTATGAAGGAATGAGATGGGTATAGAGATATTTGTGGAAGCATTGGGCAAGGATAATTGGTGATCAGAGTGTTTTGCTGGTGTCAGCACTTTATACGGTGATCGTTTCATGCTGTGTTTGAATTTAAATTCTCTTCGGCTGAAATTATAGCCCCGTGAATGTTTCTAGTTCTTCTTTACAGTAAGTATTTAATTTGGACACCGATGATACAAGATTACTGTCTTCAAAACCATTGCCTCACAGATTACCTGACAACACATTAATACCTACCTGTACCGAATAGTTTTTTTTGTTATATATATATGGCGTCAGCTTATCTTAAAACCATTTGCCAGTGTCAAGTAAAAAAGGCGGGAAATAGAACTTTCGTTTCAATTTTCAACACTGTATTCCTATATCGTTAAGTCTAAAGTCTAGTCAAAGTCCAAATTTATAGTCAGTACAGTCAATGAGTCATGTCAGTCGATTCAGTAAAGTGGTAGACGCTTTATTGAAAGTTGCCAGGGAGTTTTGGCGGGAAACACACAAATAGCACGTTTTTAGAAGTTGTACCACTACCCACACTTGTGCACGTTAACGAATATTAATTAATGGTTAATATTCTACCAATAATACATATTAAGAACCGAAATACACAAATTTATGAAGTTTTACAAATTCCACAACATCACTCATTGAACTCCCCGGCAAAACTCCCGAATTGATTTTTATTACACTGATTTATTCGGTTAGTGCCTGTAGACATCAAAATATTCGATGTCAATCTCAGAAAAAAAAAACGACATCGTTCCTTTAACTTCCTACAAACTTTCAGTCCTATAAACATTTTTTGTCATTTGACTGAGGCTACCTATTTTAGAGAACATGTTTGTAATGTTTTTTTTTCATTCTATATAATAGTCGCCAATTCATCAGCTCCGACTGGCGCGGGCGTAGTAAGCGCAGCACCAACTCGGCAGTCATTAGACATCAATTTGTCCCCCACCCCCCGGCCCCCGGCCCCCGGCCCCCGTCACTTAGCGACGACCCTCGCCAAATTGATTGTGGCTATTCCTTACACCGTCATTAAGACCGAATTATTCGTCTATAGACGTGACGCTATAATCGACTGTGTTTTTGGTAATAAAGAAAAGTTTACTTCCATTATTTCGCGAAAACTTTCTAAGAAAAATATTCATTATACTATAAAATATTTGTGAATTTAGATTACTGAGCAGGCCCAAATGTCAATGTCAGTGACGGCTGGTGCTTTAGCCAAAACTATTTTTGAAGTGTAAACTTCTATTAGCGCATCGCACCGCACACACAGTTTCGTAGGCTATAAGTGAGACTGATCCGTCACTCTCTGAGGTGAAAAGCTTAATCGGGTGAACTCGGGGCCGCCGAGTGTACCCGAGCGAGAAAGCACCGCACGCACATTTTTTCGTGAGTGAGGCTGATCCGTCACGCACTTAAGGTGTTATTGACGTGTGTATATACATATATTATATATACACTTAAATTGATTACGATTGCCAATGAAGTTTTCACTTCTGGCGTGCGGTCTTAAGCACACACTCTACTTTTTTTACCAAGGACAACCAAAATATATACGTTTCTACATTATACCTAATGGTACTATGTAGGTAGGTACATCTTATTAATTACGGCCAAATGCTCAAGCCGACTGACTCTACCGTTAGACCAGAACGTCGCAAAAATGACAAAGTAAATAAAAGCTATTAAATTAATGATCTATTGTTTGTCCGGTTAGGATTCAGCTGGCGATGGGTATGGGAACGCTGCACGAGACCAGACTTAGAATGGCCCGGACGATGTGTTTATTGGACTTGTAAAACAATTCCATCATTTAAATTGTATTTAAAGCAACTGCCAACCTGTCGATAGTATTTTCCTCAATCTAGTTTGTGGCTGACTGTGATGACATATTTAGACACTACCACATCGACATTCAGAGTTAGTGTAGGTATACGAGTGTAGATGTAGCGTCAGTAAAGTTAACAAGTTCCTTTATTCCCTGGTTCCTAGGACCCTAGGAACCAGTAAGTTCATTATATCTAGGTAATAATCATAATATTTATGTCGAGGTACAAAGGTACAATATATATATATTGTTCAACGATAACTCCACCGTCTGTAGACCGATTTTCAAAATTCTATTTTTGATGTAAAGGGTGAGGGTTTTGATTTAAATTGGTGATGTCCGAAATTGGTCCCGTTTTCACAAAAGTGGTGACTTGATGATCCCATGAGGAATCGAGGGAACTCCTCGAAATTTATATGGACACATATAGTGATTTTGACTTTTTCAGAAGTAACCCAAGCATATGCTACCAAAAGGTAAAATTCTGCACCCTGGACCCAAAAGCAGTGAACAGAACTCCTCAGTCTTTAAAGATACGCGTTTGGAAATTTCGCCATTGTTTAAATAACTGTAAGCATATGCCATTATGTAACTTGCAGTCATCATCATCATCATCTTATTTACAATACCTAATGGAAGCTTGGCGCGTATTCAATTATACAGTCGATCGTTTATTTCAAACGTTCTTAAAATGTATTAATAATAACTTAACAAATATCACTAAACAGGGAAAAATTACTTAAGGTACCGACTTCAAAATTATGAAGATTGAGTAAAGAAATGATTAAAATTTTAGCCGAATTTAAAAGACGAATTATTTAGAAAATGAGAATTGTTCATACTTTTTTGTGCATTTTTACTTTGGAAGTCGATTTAATTTTTGTTTATTATTAATAATCTATGTCTATGTCTACGTCACGAGTAGTTGCTACTAGATAGGCAGATATAACTGTCTCAAATGTGCTTAATTTTACGTTTTTCTTTATGTTAGACAATATTTATATTCCATAATTAAATAATAACAAGTCATTTAAATAAAGCGAGTGAACGAATTCACAAATCGTATTAATATACATTTATCATAATTTGCGTCCATTACACATAATAGAACAAATTCATAACTAAATTTATATTACGCTCGTGGCCCATAACATCAAATATTAAAACAGCCTGTGCGTATTTGATAGAGCATCCCTTTCTTGCACGACCATTAAAGCTATGTGTGAGAGAGATGTAAATATCGACAGTGCTTCGCTCTAATCGGTCGTTTGTAAGTAATGATCCCGGTCACGCCCCGCAATCACGAGTCGGTCGTTCTATTGGCAGACGCTAGGGATGGCATTTGTTTTTTTTATCGAGTTAAGTCGATTCATTAGCGTGTAGTGATAAGACTCGGTCCCCCGCGGAAAGCGCAAAATAATTTATCAAATTAGAAGATATGAATGCTGGTAAATTAAATTTCTGACAAATATTAGGATATGTGCTAGTTTATCAGATATGCTCGGCGCTGTTTATTAAATTCTACAGAAGGGAGTTTAAATGTCTCTTATTAGGTAAGATGACCTATTCCGCATTCGGCACAATGTTTTACAACATTGTGCCGAAAGCACCTAGAACTTTTACTTGCTTGTCCAGTATTCGGGTCGAGGTAGTGGATAGGCGGTAGTTACTTGTACCTATGGTATTGTACTTAGGTACTATGTAGGTACCAATTACACAATCATGAGGAAGGACAGAAATATTTTTTAGGAAGGTACTTAGAACACGCGGTCAGCGGTGCCTAATTAGTAAACGAAACTTTTATCTATACTAATATTATAAAGAGGTAAAGTTTGTGAGGTTGTAGGGGGTAATCTCTGGATCCACTGAACCAATTTTGAAAATTATTTTACCAATAGAAGGCTACGTTATTTGTGAGTGACATAGGCCATATATTAACCCGATAAATGAAAAGACTTTTTCGTGGTAGCCGGATTTGCAAAGTAAGTCGGAGAAAAATCGGTCGAACGAAAACGTTTCTTACGAACACTGCCTTAACGATGTGAGAAATATTATGATTAAGTCGTAGAGAAAAGTTGTAAAGCTTGATAATATAAGTATATAATATATAGATATTATATTACTATACACTATACTATATTATACAAATATAGTATATGACACTATACAATACAAATAAATAAAATTCAAGTGTCTGTTTGTACTTAATTTTAAATTAACAGCTTTTCGCTAAATGCATATGAAAGTGTACACGGTACTTACAATAAACAATATTTTTTTAAATATTTTTATCTGTCCATGTCTTTTGTATAGATAATCTCTGAAACACCTGGGCCGATTTTCACAGGCAGATTGCTGATGTTATAAGGAGTAACTTAGGCTACTTTTATCTTAGGGTTCCACTTAAAAAATAGGGTTCCGTTTCCGTTAGTTCTCTGCAAACGAATGTGCGGGCATCGGATAGTCTGATATATATTATATTAGAAAGTATTATTCAGTTGAAGCATTAAATATTATGACAAGTAACAAATGTAAAACGGAGGACTTTATCGGCATGTGCTGCTCGATGACGGATCTGCCGAGGGCCGAGGCTCGAGTGCCGCCGGATTGTACATAGTTGGTGCCTTCTACGTTAAAGGTAGAGAATTTATCCATAATAGAACTCGTATATCCAAATGGAATATTGTTATTTACGTCTCAAACAAAGAACAAAATACACGTGTATTCTGTGGTGCGGGATATCATATCAATAATTTTGCATATATTTTCCACGTCATTTTACTGAACTTATGAATTTGAAATTCAAACTCCCCCTATCGTATCGAATGGCGCGCTGTCATGTCGCAACACTATCATGCACTTTACGCCTGTCACTGGCACATCACAATTTTGCCACCCATGACAACTCCTGCACCCTATTCCCCACTAATAAAATAGATTATCGTAAAATTATAATTTATTCGCGCTAATAAATTCCGCATAATATCTACAGACAAAACATTACAACAATTGTTTGTTGCTGTAGCAATAATTTTACAATAACATTTTTCTCTGTCCTTTTTATGGTTTATTCTTTCTTGTATACCTTCTCTTGTTTTTATACATACGTTAGTACCTAATACGAAATATTCAATCATTAATCAATAATTAAAAATATTTTAAGGGACACTACATCTAGGGGAAATGAAGTATCCCCGAAGTATCACGAGTACCCGGGAGTACCTACTTAGTTATATCATATAAATTATAAACAAAAATGATAAAAGTCGATCAACATTCACACTTTTTTTTAATTTAACGAATATATATTATGATTTCGTTTTATATTCATACACATCATAAATATAAATTATATTAAGCTAGTTAACAGATTAATAAAAACTTAAAAAAAATATGTTGATTGCAACAAAAATCATTTATCGTCCACCATAAAAAAGTGCAAGATCTCACGGTTCTACTCACTTGGAAAAGTTTTTGGTATGGTATAGTTTGGTAAGTCATGGTAAGTTTTTGGTATGGTATAGTTTGGTAAGTCATGGTAAGTTTTTGGTATGGTATAGTTTGGTAAGTCATGGTAAGTTTTTGGTATAAGTAGTATAGTTTGGTAAGTCATGGTAAGTTTTTGGTATACCATCGACAATTAGCCACTGTAATACTAGATACTGCCCATACAGGCTCTGTAAACTGAGTGTACCCAGTCCCCTATAAGGCACAAGTGTCCCTCTCCCTCTGCCGTACTCACAGTCAATTACAATACAAGGTGCATAAACAACAGCAAACTCAATAAGCACAATGAAAACCAAGAAAAATGTGACAAACCGGTGCCGGTTTATTCATTAAGAACAAATTACAAATTAGGTACTATTTATATTTGACAAAAATCTTTCATCTCACTATGATCTTGTAGTTTCATCTGTGGTATCAGTTTCATTTAATTTTTTAACTTAATTTAAATTATTAAAACTAAGCAAAATTACTTAAACCTAATCTTACAGTTTGTCACGGCAAATTATTTTAGAACAAGTGACAGTAAATCTTCATTTTCACTTTGATCTCATATTATTGATCGCAGTAAGTCGCGAGTAGATATAAATTACAATCTGTGGAAATAATTTCGCGCGCTGTCAAGTGGCCGGCGGCGGCGGAAGGGGCGTGGCTTCCGGCCACGTTCCGTTTTGCCCAAACGTAATGCACCCATTAAATATTGACAAATTGTTAACCCCAGTAGAGCCGTATTACGAGTGAGCTTTATTTCAATTATTTTTAGTATGTAATACTTATTCCCATGAAAGTAACTACTAAGCCAAACTTCGGAGAGATAAAAATAAACTTAGTTACTACGAGGCGTTTTAATAACCCTTACCTTTGTCGTCTGTCTATCAGAATCTGCACCCGAATTCCAAGTCTTGACGTTAAGTTAAGATCAGAAACAGACAACCAGGTGTTTGGCCGGCCTTTGAGTTTCGGTTATAAGAATATCAAACCAACATGACTAGTCCAATTGTATCATATATTTGACAGTATTTAATATGTATTTAACTATATTTAAGTTTATAATAAGCAGCGCAAGCGGTCATTAGTTAACATTTAACAATACAAAGTGTGTTTTTCAAATTACACGTTTCATTCCACGCACTGCAATTTACAGGCCGGGAGCCGGGGTGGAATTATGTGGCCTCGGTGATGGTGGTCGTTATCAAAATATTGATTTGTCATTTACGTGGGTAAGGGGTACCCGTATACGAGTAGAATGGAGTACTTATGTATAAGCTCGCACCGGGACGCGACGCGACGCGGCGCTTAATTTTTTAAGATAGCGATTCAAAATTGAACTTTATTCACTACACAAGAAAATACACGTTTCATGCTTGCATGCAAAGCTCGCACGCATGCAAGCTATGCTGCGTGGTGCAGCTCGGAATTAGAACTCTTGTAATGTATCTTCTAATGTATTGAATAGAGTGTAATTTTTAATTAATATCTTAATACGTATTTAAAATTATAAAGTTGAAAATTATGAAATTGCAGTAGAAGTTCTTTCAAGATAATAATTTATACATAATATGTAACATGCATTACATATCTACAGCTTGGCAAAATAGAGTGTGACGCGGTGACATGAAGGAACTAAAAATATTTTCGATTGTATCATCTTTTATCTTTGATATATTGGGATCAAATATATTATTTTTATTTATTAAAGTGAAACTTTTATTACATCGTCTCAAACTTTTTCGTCTGTGTGTTGCATGTCGCGTAACGGTCGGCCGCGGAGTAGGGATAAAGTGAAGGGCGCTCATCAGAGCAGCCGAGGCCAATATGGCGGCGCCTATAGTTCGCATCAGCTGACCGTGTAGTGTATAGACTAGTACTCATTTGTGCCAGTGCTCCACGCAATGTTGTCATTAAGTTTCACTTTTACCGTGGTTTCATAAAACCACACAATCCTTTTCTTGATTGGTTTACAACCCAAAAATACTTCACATTAGTAAGGCCCTCATAAACATCTTATGCAAATAGGTTCGCTTTACCTATAGCGATCTAGCAGCAAATCAGCGCTATCTAGTATGCCATATAAGAACCAAAGTTCCTTAAGAAAATTAACTTAAAATCTAACGCATAAACAGTCTGTATATTGATAAAGACCGCATTTAACTCGTTATGTAGTTCACGCGAAGACACAAGAAGCGCATTTTATTGTTATTAAGTTTCACTTTTACCGTGGTTTCATAAAACCACACAATCCTTTTTTTATATTATTATATGTTTAATTTAAATAGGTAATTTCAATTTATTAAGGAGTAAAGATGATACAGTCGAAAATGTTTTTAGTTTCTGTTGTCACCGCGTCATACTCTTTTTTGCCAAGCTGTAGGTACCTACTACTACTGTTGTAAAAAATGTTGTGCTATTGACTTCAAATTTTAATATTCCAAAAAAATTATGTTAAAATCCTATTATATATATAATGTGTTTTCTAGTATATTAGTTCTATATACTAGAAAACGCAGATTATAAAACAGTTTAATCTGAGCTGGAAAACTACAAACTTTTGTTGTTACGTGCCAATTCCTAGCGCAGCCATTTGACATTAGCTCTACAATATCATATTTGAGGTTTCGTGTTTGTATAATTATTGATACTCTTGCATTGTTATAATTCGATGATGCAGTTGTACAAAAGCTTAGATATGTCAAAACCTGAAAATGCTCACGGAATCAGAAGTTAGTGGAAACTTAACTGAAAGAATGAAACGTGATTTTTTTTAATGCCTAGTCTGGATATTATATTTAAATTAATATCTGGAGGCACGGTAGTGCAATTGCCAAGACGAGCTAAGCGAAGCGCAAGGGCACTACCAGACTATCTTTTCTCAAAGCGTTTCGTCGATTTTTTGAATCCTCAACTTGTTGTTGGGTTCGATTATACGAGATAAACGAAATTTTCAGGATATGTTCCCAGGAGCAGACTGATTAAACGTGTCTTTACACGTTTTGTTTGCATACGTCTTATACTTTAGATTTTATTGATTTCTAAAAGATCCTGATTTCGTCACTGACTCACTGATGACCAACAAAACTTAGGGTACTTCCGAATGTCCTAGAAAGCTGAAATTTGGCGTGTAAGCTAGTATTAGCACCTGAACAATATGAAAATTATCAAACGTGGAAATTTAATCGTTCAAACCCTTAAACTAGGGGATGAAAATTCGTAAGAAACAGTTTTACTCTAGAGGTCTGAAAATTGTTGTAGGGATCCGTGTTATAAATAGTAACAATAAAATAAAAATAAAAATATTATCATAACAGCTTTCAAAAAGAAGTGAAATCCCACCAAAAACATTTTCATGTAAAGTGATGCCAAGATGCCATATGACTCGCACTATCAAAAAGCTATTAGTTCTCATGTAAAACCAAGCTTCTGACTCTACCGAACTTCTAACTACACGCCTTAACTTTACAAGCCGAACTTCACAAACTCTACGCGGTGGTGCTACGCTCTACGACCGCAGATGCTAAGAATTCAACTGCGAACTGCATTATAAAAAAAATTACGATGAGTAGGGTTGAACAATACTGAAAATGAATATTTAGTTTACTGGAGCTAACAATATTTTTACTTACAAATGGTCAGCTAAGCCGCATCTGACCGTTTGTAGTGCTACACAGTAGGGAACGTATAATTTGTTAATACGCGGTTCCGTATCTTGCTTAAGCATTAAATTTAGGGTTTCGTTGTATCCCCTAATTCGATAAAGGACCCCTCGGGCATAAAACAGTGTAACCATGCTTTTGTAGGTATATTCTGGGACAAAAAATTAAGTACCTAACCTAACCTTCTTTGTGAAAGTACCTATTTGTAAATTAGATCATTATGTTGTGAATCTTCACGTGTTTGAATTAAACTTAAGTTATACATAGTCTGTAGTTGGGTTGCAGCTAAAAATAATAAATATTATATTTTATATCGAACCGTACTAGGACCATCATTCACTAACACGTGAACTGGCACTTTACAAATAAACTCGTACTTTCGTTTGGAAATTTCTGAAAATAGTTCCAGATGTAGGTAATATTAATTTTGTTTCTCTATTTATCCATTTACATCCGGAAAGCTGTGTAACTCGTGGTGACCAGACTGTGTGTGCCCCCTGCCCCCTGTGTCCCCTGTCCCCTGTCCCCTGTTGAACCTGCGGTCGTCAATACAAACTGACTCACTTTGCTTGTCTCCCAAATTGATATCGGATACTTTCGACTAGGCATTTTGAACGTTAGTTTATACATATGTTTGTCTCTGAGGAATCACTGTTCAATATTTAGAAATATGACACAACTAGTGGGAAGTCAAGACGCTGTATTAGTTCTTTCTTATTGTGGGGCTAGCAGGAGCAATTGAAATCTATTCGTAATGTTATCGAGAAATAATTGTGTGAAAAATATGGACATTCGATAAAGTTACGAATACGTGGTTATCAATTATTCCTGCTTGGGCTACAGATATTACCATGTCGATACTATACAACATAGTTTCACAACTTTTTGTCTGAAGGTAACAATTGTAATTTTGTAACTGATACTCTATTCAGCTCTGCAGTTGTAGGTATTTCCTTTCATTCCCCATCGAGCAATTAGAAAAACAAATACGCCCGGTATTAGTCGCTTTAAATCTAATTTCGTGGCAAATAACAATTAACAAAGTCACTTATGCTTAACGAGAGACGGCGACGATTCGAGCTGTCACTTTGACAGATTGGAATGGGCGGACTTTGACGTCCTTTTGCGCGGGAACGTATCGATGCGTTCCCGAAGTTTTTGCGTTTTATTTGCAGAGCGATTTAGAACAGACAATTGCGGACGTTAATTTCTTGTAGCTTTTGGCAAGCTGATAAAAGCTCTGTCATTGTAGGGTTTACAAACAAGACAAAATTGTTAATATTACGAGTGTATGCTGACACACTTCTCATATAACAGATTCTAAAATCTTAAGGGGTCAGATTCGACGCCGCCGCGCGCCGGGTTGGTTATGTTGGTTGAGCTAAGATACTTCATTATACCAAATTCGGTGCTAGCAGGACTAGATTCGAAATAGACACGGACTTGTTACCTACCTACTCAAAGTAGAATAATAATTTAGGAAGAAAAAAAGTCAAAATATGAAATGAGGAAAAAGTGGGTAATTTAGGGTGGGCAACAATGGGGAGTCACTTAACTATTTGGGTCCATTACCCGGCTATTGAAACATGATGTATAGCGCACATCCCTCTGCCGACTGCACGTAGTCAACATATCTCTGCATTTTGTGGTTATATCCGTTTCCTCCTTTCCAAGATTGGTAAAACAAAATCAAAAATAATCTATTGGCTTAATTAGATGGACTCTGGTGGGAGCTAGCCAAAAAAGTGCTTGTTGTTTTCTGGTTTTCTGGAACCACATATATAATTAAATAAATGCAAAAAATAGGTAATAGTTTCCATGTTAAATAAATAAAAGCCGTAACAAGTAAGTGTTACATCTGTCAAAGAGTCCGCCGCGGCAAAAGCACGAAACCGTCACCGTATTTCGCGCCTCATTTCACTTTTAGTACGCAATCTTCGATTTCATTTTCAAAGGGATACTAAAATGTTGCCAGCAATAAAGCACGACAAGCCGAGCGTGGTGTTGTCAGCTCTCAAAACAAATTGGTTAATTGCCCCGCGTTATTTATAGCGGAGAGGATGTGAGAGACAACTTATTAGTGATTTGTTGACGGCGATCGTTTCTTTTCACGCGGCATCCGAGCATGACTAACGATATTGGTTCGGATAGGTTTATAAATAAGTAAAGATTGTCAGTAAAATACTCGTAGCTTACATTTCAAGCAATTGGCAATGTGCAGAAGAGTCGATCGATCCTAAGTCCTAACTGGATTCTTTGCCAAAATAACAACAAGAAAATTATAAAATATGCCTTATGTAATGGAACCCAATAAGGAAAATTAATCCTACTACTATTATTAATATGAAAGTTTGTGAGGATGGATGGATAGATGTATGGATGTATGTTTGTTACTCTTTCACGCAACAACTACTGAACGGATTTTGATGAATTTTTGTGGTGCCTAGTTATTTGAGCTCTGGATTAGCACATAGGCTTATTTGCACGGGCGGATCCGTGGCCAAAAGCTAATGTAATAATAATTGTTACTTTGTAACTCCATAATATTATGTTATTAACATATTTTCATGGTCATGGTCCTCAATTCTCATAAATTGCGTATCTATCCGTACTTTATTGACGTCGTGTATTAGGTACACTTGCCGTCGGCAAATAATAAGGAACCTAATTACTCCCTACAGCGTAACTAACTAGCGTCTAGCCGACTTAATAGTCTCAAAATAAATAATGGTACCTAATGTAGCGGGCTACGACCTCTTGATTTGTATGTCCTTCTTGCGCTTGAGTGGTTATGATAATAATACAACAACAATTCTTATATTCTCCTTTATTGGTGCTTAACACAGATAGGTATTACATATGAGATATGTCTAACACAATTACGTCTACAGTCTACACTGAGAATAGCCTTTTACTTATCTAAAAAAACTTAACTTAATAAGCTTTACTCGTGACATCTGTCAATGTGACATTGACACTTACATTTTCTAAAACTACTGTTGTCATTATGCAACATCTAATACTTATCTAATAATATCATACAAGGTGAGTTTCTTAAGTGGACCTGTTAATTACCTAGTAGATTGTTTTCCATGCTGATAGATTATAAAATTATATCAAACGAAATCGGACAATATCTTTTGAAGTATGGTCGCCAACAGACCGGATGTACCACTTTTCGATCTTATTACTATGGCATAAGGTCCAAAAGTGGTACACTGCACCTGTCGGTGACAGTACCTAAGTTTAAATATTTTTTCTATGTTTGACTACAAGTGACCACGACTTTGATCGAATCATATCGGTTATCTTTGATAAATAGCCTGCTAACAATATTTTTATATTCATTAAATTATAATCTGACCAATCGAAATTGAATCACTAAATTTTATTTAAGTGTCTGGTTGCTGCTCAAGAAATACCAGCTGACCATTTTTTTACTCATGCCAGACAAACGATATTCTCAGTAGCAGGCCTAAATTGCATAGCTCTTAATTAAATATTGATATCTAAAAACCCCTGATTTCGTCAATGATGATCATTAAAATCTTCCGAATCTTTCCGGGTGCTTCCGAATATCCTAGAAAGCTGAAATTTGGTATGCAAGCTCGTATTAGACCCCAACTATTAGGAAGGTTTATAAAAAGTCACTCTAGCTATTTCACCAACTGGAAAGGCAGCAAATTTATTGTCAACGTTACGAAATGTATAAGAATAGTTAATTGGTGTGTTGTTTAAAATTATAATTGGTATTTAAGATGCTGGCTTAAATGCTGAATTTCTCATAAGAGGTGAAGATTTGGGTCTTGGCGCCGTAATTTTTAGTTAGCTCAAATAGTACATGACTGATTCCACCGTTTCGTCCGAATCGAAATAATTTTGTGGATTTTATTTTATTTTAATGGCTTCGAAAATTGATAGGGTAACTTGATTCGTATACCTTCTAGATGTAAATCGTTATTAAAGGCATTTATTAAAATAGTTTCCTTTTCGAGAAAATCCTTGGAGAGTAATGATGCAGTGGAATGTAATGTAATTATATGACGAGAGTGTAATGATTAAGTATGGAAGGTAATGAAAATTTTTACTTTAAATTGAATATATAAGTATTATAAATTAGAGTAAATACTTTTACACACTGCATAATTATATTAAAAACCACTAGGAAAACTTGGTAGGTAATAAAATATGTGTAAAAAATCACAAAACGCTAAAGACCCCTCCTGGTGGAATGATAACGTTAAGGGACTAATAATATCTAGATAAATGAAATATTGCTTTCAAAACCTGGCAAAAATCTAATTTATATGAAGATAGCACCATACATTAAACACTGTAGAGTAAGCGGTAGCACAGTCCCGAGCATGCAGCACATGAACAATTAATCTACGAAATATTGGCTAATTCAGAAGATATGAATATTATAAGGTTGCCGGCCAGCGACATAGACTAAAGCTAGATGTCAAACGCAACAAATACCAGGGGCGTGCGCTCCTTGTAGGCAGAAATGCAGTGCTTTACTTGTCATTCACAGATATTTTAATAAAACGTTCGTACGTTTTAGATGACTTTAATTATTAATAGTAAATAAATTCATTGAAAAAATATAATAACTTAAAAACACCTAATATTTTATAAATAGCAACTCATGCCGTTAAGTTCTGCAGGAAAAATCATCGCATGTGTGTGTAATTTTCATACTTCGCAAACGCACACACCCATGAATATCGATTTGATTATATAGCGGTAACTCATGCGGCAGGCGATGGCCGAACCGAGAGCCGAGCCGAGAGCTTCGGTTTGGCTATCCGATCGCTTTCGAAAACCGCCGAACTGGCTTGTCGGAAATTATTCGTTGCCTATAATCCGAGTAAAAATAATAAGACGCGAATCTGATGAACCACGTATGCGCATTATGCATTTTTGTTTAGTAAGGTTTTATTTGTTTAAATAGAAGAAACGTTTTGTGTTTCGCGGGGGCCATATTGCATATTTCATGTGATAAGCATTGTTTACAATTTAATCGCTCCTGTTTATTTATAGTTTTCTTAAAAGATTTTTCATTTTAACATTTGAAAGTGTGTACATTTAACAGTTTCTAACTGAGTTTCTATAATAATTGTAGTGATTTGCTTTTACTAGTGCGTTTGTTTAATTTTTTTAAAATGTTATTTGATTGTGAGGTTTGCGTTGATAACGTGTGTTTATTAAAAATTAAAAATAACAAGTTCTCACAATTGTCATTCAGTGAAAAGATTCAAATTCTGTCTAAAGGTAGGTGTATACCCGAGTTACAACAATTAAACCAGCAAAAAAATAATGTAACTCGAAAATTTCATGTTAAAAGTTATGAAACGTATAACTGGCTGTGTGGTTGTGTACACACGATTAAATTATATTGTTTTCCTTGCATATTATTTAGTAATTCTAGTACAGTGTGGACTGATTCGGGATAATGAGATTTAAATAATTTCTATTCCGCGGCCTCACTCACTTGGATAAGATATTTGAGGTAGCTGAAATCTTGCGTATATTTACATCGGGATATAGTAATCTCAAGTAACCGGAACCTTGAATATTTTTTTACAAATTGTAGCTGACTGACTGGTGAGTAGTTATAATATTTTAAAATATGCTTATTATTTTACTTATTAGAATTTCTTCCGCCGCGACGATCGATCGCTGTTTTGTCTGCGTTGCCGTAGAAGATGTACATGAATAGTAGTACATCTAAGACTTGCTCTGTTGGCATGGTTTCGACTTAGAAATCCGTCGCTTGGCTGTAGCTATGCTAAAAATCTATAAACGAAAAAGTTTTTGTGACCGAGTACTTCGCCGCATACGCAGTGTCATAATCCTGTGCAAGCCACTGACAAATACATAATATATGCCCAAGGAATCCTACTAGCATAAAACAAGGACCTCACGGAAAGGTCGAAGGAGTACTATGAATTACTCATGAACAAAGAATTTTGCAGCGAACCGTTACCCTATATGACCCCATATAACGGCGCAATATAGCATCAACTGAAATACCTTTTAACACCAGATGAACCAAAACAGAAATAGCAAAAATGTTATATCGCAAAGCCATAGGCCCAAACCCAAACCAAATACCAGCTGAAATCTGGAAGAAAAATAGGAGATGCAATATCGTGGCTAACGCAACTCTTCAATAATATCTATAAGAAAGGGATGATATCAGATTCGTATCGTAATAGCACATTATGCCCAATATTTATGAACAAGGGTGACATAGCCCAATGCAGTAACTAAAGGGATATAAAGTTTGCACACACATCGATATGGGAAAGAATCATCGCTTCACGTATGACAGCAATCAGTAGTATAACGGAAAATCAATTCGGCTTCGTACCCGCAAAATCGACCATCGACGCGATTCAGACAATCCGAATCTTAATGGAAAAACACCGCACTAATAAAGAGAACCTACACCTACTCATCATCGACCTAGAAATGGCCTACGACCGGGTACCCCGAAATCTTGCCTGCAGTTCTTTAGAACACATGCGATCCCGGAACGATACATACTGAAAGTCCAAAACATGTACAATAATACTACAACCTATGTTAAGAGCCCTGCAGGCCTTAGTGGTTCATTTCAGGTGAACGTAGGAGTGCACCAAGGCTTATCCCTAAGCGCCCTCCTATTTAACCTATCCCGTGGTGTATGCTCTATGCGGATATCATAGCGCTAATAAGCACAACCGTCACTGGCCTACAAGAAACACTTATCTTATGGGTAGATAAAATAGAAAAGCATGGACTATATATCAGCTGGAGTAAGACAGAATATAGAGCGATTACGGAGGACCGGACAACCCAGGCGACGATGTGTGCATAAACGGTACGCCTAAGGTAGAGAGCATCAAGTAAGCTGGGATCCGCCATAACATCGGACACAAAAGTCGATAAACATGTAAAACATCGTATAAATTCGGCATGACTCAAGTGGAGTCTTTAACTGGCGACACGCCTGGATAAAGTCTGTAACGAGTATTAGTATAAAAGGTTCCTTCAAAGTAGCTCCTGTTGTGGAAAAAGTGAGAGAGAGAGCCGCCTACGCTGGTATGGTCATATCCAAAGGAGGGACGACGCCTACTTATACCATAAAGAAACTTCGCAATATGCCAAACGTAACTACGGGTCGTGGAAACCGAACAACAACAAGAGAGAGATAGAACAGGAAAACCTAACTATTCAGACAACCCAGAACAGAAAATTCGGGCGCATGCACAGGGAGACCCGACCTCAGATAAACTGGGAACATGGGTTGGACAAAGAAGAAGATTAGATGGCATCATTACTCTTCAATATCCGGCGAAAAATACCACAACCTGCAAGCAAATGACCACTCATTTGCTTGCAGGTTGTGGTATTTTTCACACACTGCACGTATTAGATATAAAACTAATTGAATTGTACTTACATTATTTTGTTAAAAACACGACACATTGGTTGGTTCATCCACAAATCATCCACATCCACAAAAAATCACTACCTTCCAAATCCTTTAATTATTCTCCCTCTAAAATTTGGAAAGGAACGGAATGGAATGAAATTTCGGAAGATTTTCGAGATTTATTTCAAAATAAATAGTGCAATAACCATAATACGAATAATGTGATGAAACCAAACTATAAACTATCACTTTATAAAAAAAAGACAATTTGATCATGGATTTATTTCACAATGCGATGGAATGTAATGTGTAAGTACGTACCCGTGACAAAAACGATTTCCAAAACTAAAATCGAAAATATTTACCGCTGCGGCTGCGCACGTTCTTCCGTGGTGAGCTATTTCAGAGCAGGCAGCAGGACGTGAGAGGGGTACGCGGTAAGCTAAAGTAGAAATAATATTGGGAACAAGTAATAATTTTAGTTGCATTCTTTGTGGAAGGTAATGACGTTTTTCGGATGACAAAATTTAAATGTCGATTCTATATATACTATGTAGGTTCTCTAAAAAACATAATATGCTATGAATTATTAATTGTTATTAATTAATTTGATATCGCGGTACAAAGAAGCTGAACATTTATTGAAGGAAAGTTCTCTAATGTAAACACCAGATGGGAAAAACCCAGGTGGTTATTTGTTCCATAATCTTTTTATTTATTTAATTGAGAGATTAAATTAAGCATACACATTTGAGATTAAATTAATTATGAACTTAATCAATTAAAACATTTAATACAACACAACGCGCTGATCCACTGAGCTACGACCTCTGTGGCTCAGTGGTTCAGCGCGTTGGTGCTCAAGCCGAGGGTCGCGGGTTTCGAATCCCGCCGAAGGAACAAAAAAGTTTTTCTGTGTTCCAGGGATGACCCGGGATGTGTATAATATAATAAAAATCTTAAATATATGTATAGTATAAAAGTATTAAATATACTTCCCGTTTTCTGGTACCTGTAACACAAGTTCTTCGGATACTTACCACGGGGCCAGACTGACGAGGTGTGAAGCGTCAATTGATATTATTATATAGATATTATTATTATTATTTTCACTGACTGTAATATTTGTAAGGTTCTTTGGCCTGGAATGACGATCCGGACGAAACGGTGGAATTAGCCACATAATATCCATTGATGTATCCCACATACATAGCTCCATCGAAAACTTCAATCTTAAATCACAAACAAATCATAATAACTGTGTATTGAGAATATTTTGTTAGCTGGACTGAAATTGGCAAGAAATACTTATTAATTATTCATTAATATAATTCACAAATATTATTTTTGAAAATAAAAGAACTCTAGCAACTCTATCACCATCATATGAGTACTTGAAAATATCTTTTCGTTTTATAACAAGTAGTGACATCTTGTGTTGCGTAGAAAAAAATATTAAAGATACAATCCAAGGTCACATGTGTTTTTTAAGATTCAAAGACAATTTTAAAGCACATGTGGAAATTGAAACGAGTTTTATGATAAGTGTGAATAGTGCTTAACTTAATTTTTATTATTAATAAATATAATATATACTTTTCATTTATTGTCATATTTATTTTCACATTATTAATTACAGCGTTAAATTAAAATTTTCGCCTGTATTTTTTGTAATATGTAAATTGTCAAAGTGACAAGAGAATTATCAACTGCCAGCTGGAGATGACAATTGACAGCAGTGAGTTGTCAAAATTTATTGTGTCATGTCACGGTAGATAATGTTGTTGTCATTTTTTCGTTATTTTTATCCTACGATCTACAGAAGTTTGGAAAAGTAACAAGGTGCAAAATATTGATTATAAAGGAAAGTGTAAGCAACTTATAAAAGTATTCTCTTAACCAGTCATCATGCATTGGTTCGGAGGAAATATAGCTGAAGCAGTTACACTATCAAAACAGAAAAATGCAATTTTCGTTGTTTTCGTAGAAGGTAAATTACTCACACACGTAAATTACAAAACAAAACCTAATTTAATATTCTCATAGTAACCTAATTCGGTGTTATATGTTTAACACTTTATTTTGTTTTATTTAAATGTATTCTTTTCTTTGTAATTAGCCGTAAATTACATCATGATTGCTTTATCTTGCAAACCCAAGTTTTTTAAATACTTTTATGTGTTTGTATAACCTAAGCATACAAAATAATGTCTTGTAGAGTTAGACAGTAGACCACTAGTAAGTTATCTTTCCTATATTATACTTATAGACTATAGAGTGACTATACTGTAATAGAAATTAATAAGAAGTCACTGAAGATTCTTCTCTTATTTTACTTAGTTTGCAATATTAAGAGCCTGTTTCACAATATACTGATATGATGGTGTCAGATAGCTTATTTGCATGTTTTGTCTCTGTCGCTCAATATAAAGTAAGCAGAAACAAAAGTCTGATTTAGCTATCAGGCACTTATTAGAAGATTGTAAAACAGTCCCATAATATTGCAATAAGCGACATTTGCTGCAACCTTATTGCTTAAATTGTTTCTTTATAGTACACACTTAATATGCAATTGTAAAGTATGCTAGAATTAAAACAAAGTTAAATATAAAGTTACACATATATGTCATTACTTTTAGAAGTTTACAAACATTAATTAGCTGTGCAATCAATATTCAAATAGTTACTTATTTAATTATTTATCATAATAAAGAAAATCTTTTTATCGATTTTACAGATGATAATGATTTGTCAAAGGAATTAGCAGACATTATTGACAATGAGTCGGTGTTGACTCGTCTGAACAACCCCGACAAGTTCCTGGCTATAAAGCTCAAGAGTGGGACAGACAACTACACCTATTTTGCACAAATCTGTATCCTTTTTAAGAGTATGGTTATGAATAACAACCATCATCATGATTAATTTTCAATCGATAACATCCATCCTCTAGATTTTTAATCTCAGTCAACATAAATAAAAATCATAACATAGCTTAAAAGCAAACAGCTTGTTTTTGAAAATAAACAACTGAATTGTCCTTAAGTAGTCATCAGATCAGTTTGTGCCAGTGCCTTCATTGTTCTTCATTGGCCGGAATGGCACTCCACTAGAGGTAGTTTGTGCGGGTATCGAGGCACAGAACTTGGCATCTCGCATTGATCTTATCATAGAAGAACATTGTAAGTATCTATTTAATTTATGTATGACTGTTCATTTGAAGTTTTTGGGCAAATAGTCTAAAATACTCAAGTATTAAACAGCAAAATTAAAATAGTCTTACTTAGTTTCTTATTAAAGTCATAGTATTTAAAATTATAAGTTTAGATTTTCATATAAAACAAGTTCTTTCTATTAGACATATTAAATAGCTCTTAATATTTAAAATAAATTACTGTAGCGCGAACTTAATTTATAACTTTCTAATTGTGTTCTCACTTCAGGCAAAGAAGGAACATTACCATCAGTGAAGCCTTCAACGTCTGCACAAAGTGTAAAAGAACAAACACAGAGTCTCCTGCAGTCTGAAGCTAACGTAAATGGACCGAAGCCAAGTGGCTCTGCTGCACCAGTTACTGAGAGTTTAAAGAAACCAAGTACAGAGGGTGCAGGTACATTTTTTTAAGTTATACATGCTTTAAACAAGCATGCAAAAGGCCTGATAATTGTGAAGAAGACCACAATAAGGCACGTTAAATCACATCAATACTCTAAATTACTATATGTAGCTATACACCACATTACACAGTTCTTGTCATTTTTTCTATAACTAATAATTATAGTCTACATTCCAACCAATTTGGTTCTTTATTTTAAACTACGAACTGAAACGGTGTCAAAGTAATGTAATTAATTATAATACTTATTCTAGTTGGACCCGCTGCAAAAGTTCAAAAGACTGACAAGCCACAAGAGTATGAAGTGGTCTGCGAAGGTGATGTGTGTGTCCGGCGACCCAAAGATGACCAGGCTGGCACCAGCCAGGACACTAACACACCTCAACCCTCGGTCAGTTACATAAGTATCACATAGATTTATAAAAAGAACTGCATACTATAAAATACTTGCAGAAATTCCAATAAACATATTATTTTTTAAATATTTACTAGATGATTCCCGGGACTTTGTAAGTGCAAAAGAAAATCCAACGGGAACCCTTAAATTTTTCGCGATGAAATAGTTCCCCGTGGTGTAATCTATATGCCAAATTTCATCCAAATCTGTCAAGCAATTTTTTGTTTTTGTTTTTTTCACAATTTATAAATAATTACTATTGAAGTTTTCATATGTTTCCCTAAATTTTTTGTAAATAATCTACAGCCTATGTTTATCAGGGATAATATAGGATTCTAATTATGAAATAATTTTTAAAATTGGTCCAGTAATTTCTCTGTCAAAGTGTAACCAACTCACATTCACGTGTGTATTACGTATAATGTGAGGATAGTGAAGTAATTTATCCTTGATAAGTTTGTTAAAGTTTTAGTGTACATACAATATTACAGCAAGAGTCAGCAACTGAATCTGCGGCCAGCATAGAAGCAAAGATGGATCGAGCTAAGGAGCTCATAGAGATAAAGAAGCGGGAAAAAGCAGAGAAAGAGAAGGAGGTATGTGTTAGAGTAAATTATTCACGTGGTAACATCCGAAACTATAACAGTAGTAAAATGTGCTTTAGGCAGCCCAATTTTGATGGAAAAATGCATCAATTAGATTTTGAATCAAACCGGTTTGTATAAAATCCACACTATTACCTACAATTTAACGTCACACGGAACGAAATCCAAAAATGTCGTTATGACAAATTATTTGAATATGATGGATGTCTGCGTGTGATGCAGCTGGAGAGACAGAAGGAGCTGGAGCGGCGGTCGGTGGGGCAGGGCGTGGCCGAGCTGAAGCGCTGGCAGGCCGAGCAGGAGCTCAAGCAGATACAGGTGAGCGTTGTATAATCACATTAAACTCGTAAATAACTTCACAGTAGTATAACTTTTTACGTGTATACATAAAAACAAACAGACATTTGAAGGTAAAAGGATATAGTAAAACAGCCAATTGTTGGCCCCCCTACCCCAATTATTGGCTACCTCCTTGTCATAAAATACGGATTACGTATTCGTTTTGTTTATCTTGTGGCGGACCAATTAGCGCCACAATCCTGAATCGCGCTATCAAAGTTTATGTAGTTTCGCGCTATATATACAACGGCTAAAATGACTACAGGTGGGCTTCGGCCTGACCGAGCATACCACCACGCTCGGGCGGAGACCATTGTGGAAATTGTGATGGCCCTAAAGGGCCATCACTATTCCCACAATTCCCGCAATCTTTTAATACTCCTAGATAGTTCATTATGTTTTTCTTATTTGTTTGTGTATTAATAAACGATGGCCAATACTTTAAATCTTTGGGGCCAATAATTGGGGGGGATGCCAACAATAGGACATCTTTCCTATTGGAACTAATTTGTCTGATATGACTGTAACATTTTCCAGGAGGAGCGCAAGCGGGAGAAGCTAGAGAATGCGCTGGCCCGGCAGCGGATACTGGACCAGATTGCCCAGGACCGCGCCGAGAGACGCGCGCGCGAGGCCCGCGACGCGCCTACGCAGTCCCCGCAGCCCCAGCCGCAGCCGCAGAGTGTGGACGCCGGTGTGTACCACAGGCGAGCCGTGCAAATAAGCCGGTTTCCCTTATGATTCATGATTACTTATTTATAGTATATATTAATTAATAAAATACGGTACTAAACCAAAACAATAATTTGCACAGAATGCACCCAAAAATTGTGCTAACACTTTATGACGAAACAATCCCGTTCGACGCACGAGACTCGCCGAGATTAATAAATAAAAAGTTACTACACTAACATTATATTGTATCGTTGTTATGTATTAAATATATATATATATATATATATATATATATATATATATATATATATATATATATATATATATATATATATATTTGCTTACGCGGCGTACTGCTCCGCGAATCTCACGCTTCGCCGGCACTGTTTAGGTTATACTCTAAAGCTGGGGTCCAGGTATGTTCTTTTGTGTGTTATCGCCGTCGCGACCCAAGAACGCGATTCAGATTCTTATCTACTTAGATCAAAATTAATCTTTAAATTCGTGCAACTTACTGGTGTCCTTTTATTCCTTTATTGCACTGTAAACGAGTAACATTTAAATTGGTAGCATTATAGTGTGCTACTATGTTTAATTCAATAAGATCAAATCGGATTTGAACAGGGTATACATAAATTTTCAACTCGCATGGCTAGCGACCAATCCTCCTCTTAAAAAGCAACGTATATCTTTCTCCGAATTCTAAATCTATACGTGTTATCGACATAATTATATGTTTATAGTTAGGCTCTTTTTAATGGCACGTTTATTATGTATATGATATGATGTAGTTGGTGGCGCTGGCGGTGCGGGCGCGGCGACGGCGCGTCTGCAGCTCAAGCTGCCGGACGGCGGCGCGCACACCGCGCAGTTCCCCGCCGCCGCCACGCTCGCCGACGTGCGCCGGTACATCGCCGACAATCTTCAGGTACCGCTTTACAAAGTGACCTTCAAAAATATGGCTTCTATTTCATTGTTTCCTACTTTATATATTTAAATATTGGTAGTTTATAATATCGCTTTTCCGTTTCATCTTATTATAATCTAATATTATGTTAAATACTTATATTTTATTATATTCCCCCAGCTGTCGGCGTCGCAGTTTTCCATCTGGACGGCATTTCCCCGGCGCGAGCTGACGGAGGCGGACGCGACACTGGCCGCGCTGGGGCTGGCGCCCTCCGCCGCGCTGCTGCTGCTGCTGCGCGCACAGCCGCCCGCGCGCACCGCGCCTTCGCCAGCTAGTTTCATAGGTATGTTTAAACTTTATGATACAGGTTCTTGTTTTATCCGAATGATATATTTTACCAACATAAGGCCACAATATGTTGTAAGTAATGACATATAATTAAAATTTCCTGAAAAATCTCGCAACATACTTGCACAGCAGCGCAGTATCACTGCGTGTCATATTAATCTGCGAGCGAGGTGCTATGCTCGGTAAGGCCGAAGCCCACTTATATGAATTTCAGATGTCGTATATATAGTGCCGGACATAGAAAACTTCGATAGCGCGATTGAGGATTATGGCGCTAATTGATCCGCCACAAATCAAAATAGTTGTGTAAATTCAAATACTGATCATGCTCCTTGAATATGTTGAGATTTTGTGATATTTTGTTGAGAACAGGCTGTATTCACTGGATAAATAGCGGTCCTGTAGACCTAACAAAGATAACGAGGCAGCTGTTAGTAAAGTTTTCACGCTGTGATGTATAGTTTCTGACGATCATACTTATCGATATAATATAAATAAAATATTATATCGATAAAATATTTACTTTGAATTAAAAACTAAATAAGGTAAAATAAATGATGGCATATCATATTGTGTAACAGCGAAGGTGTTCGCCTTATTATTTCTTGACTTTATAATGCAGAGTTACCTTCTGGTATAAATTAGTCAATCGTTTCCAGCGTTCCTCACCCACCTGTTCTCTACCATGATCCTGGACCCCACGTACCGCGTGTACAACTGGCTACGAGACCAGCTGTTTCCGCGCGGTGCAGCGGGCGCGGGAGGGGAGGCGCAGCGGGGCGGGGAGACGCAGCGGGACGGCGAGGGGGCGCAGCGGGGCGCGGGCGGCGTGCGGCGGCGCGGCAACGTGCACCGGCTGTCCGGCGACCACGATGATGATGATAATAACACGTGGAACGGCAACTCCACGCAGCAGATGTAGCAAGAGTGAGATAGCGAGTGATTTGGTGAGTTTCATCAGCTGACGTATATTTTGGGAGGAGGTGGGCGGGTACATGATTACGTGATAATTTCTATTCAATTAGCAGTTGGGTTTCAGTACCGGAGCTATTGCTCTCGTGCACACGCGATTCGATGCGTGTGTGAATGCGACAGACTACGCTCACACTGGAACCCGAATTTAACAGAAATAAATACGTGACAATTGACACGAACGATCCAATCAAAAACAAGCGAGTAGTCAGTAGGGACGAAGTTTTAGTTCTTCATATATTTCTAAGTAGATTTTTTTTTCAGTGTTCCTGGAAAGCGAATAGAAGCAAGAGGTGTAAATTCAACTAATGCCTACACAATTTCAAGAAGTCAAAATATTATCATCTCATTCCTAACTATAAAATAAATCTTCACTTGTTCACTATACGAATCGAGGTGACAAATTAATGGGCATTTGTTTCTTTCGATGTATATTTGTAAAGAATAATAAAATAATTCACTTTTTCATTATATATAATTGATATCTACAGTGTTAAGAGTTGTATATCTTATTATGTGACATATCGGTGTGACAATGTTCTTCGCATAATGGACTGAGATCCCATACCCGCTAGACTACCCTTATATTCGTACTGATATAATGTATATCATATTGTAGTGTAAGTGTGAACAATGAACGTGTGGCGGACCAATTAGCGCCACAATCCTGAATCGCGCTATCTAAGAGATCGGCGCTATATATACAACATCTGAAAAACCACTTCAGTGGTCTTCGGCCTGACCGAGCATACCACCTCGCTCGGTCTTCCTTTGAAGCCCCCTAGAAGGGCTTCTACTATATCCCATAAACGTATAGATTGAGAACCCGCTACTCTCAGGTACAGGGCGCCGAAAGTACAAAAAACTTCGTTCCATACAGCCTTTGAAATTATTCTATCGTATGGTATAGTCGAATAAAAACAATTAAATATTATAAAGTGAAATTTACACCGATTATTTATTTTATGTAGTTTTCATAAAAATAAAAAATGGAAAATCATCGACGTAAAAATAAAAATCATTATGCTTATAACCTTTATAATATCTCTGTTTATACTGAGTTTAGAGGAAAATGACTTTAATAAGTTTTGTTCCTGACGTTATTCTAAAACCAAAAAATAAGATTGATACTTTACCAGAATTTCAGTGAAGTGAGTACAATTTTCCGCAAGTTTAGCGCCTTGTACCTAAAACTGGCCCGCGGCACAAACTAGCGGGTGCCGGGTATTCACTACGCACACGAACATTGTACACACTAATACTATAATATGACATATAACATTTTATCAGTAAAAATATAAGGGGGAGTCTGGATGGTCTGGGTTCTCAGTCAATTATTATTTGTGTTGTTTTAACTTTATTGAATCAAATTCCAATAAACATAAAGGTATACTTTATTTTAATCTAGATTTGATCTTACGACCTGTGTAAATGTTATTTCGATTTCAGTTGCCTAGTATTGTTACAAATTGGTATTATTTATTATCAATAAATATTTTAAAAATTAAGGTTTTATTTTAATTTAGAGTGACCTGGATTTAGATTTAGTAGTAGACCCTAAAGCCGTCAATTTCATTTTATTTATGGCTCGTAAAACTTTTTTTACGTACAACTAAAATAAAACATGAAAATTTCTTTTTCAAATTGGCAAATAGAGTATCAGAGAAATCGCTATGTTCAGGTTTCGCGAGTTTTATTATTATTTTTTATTTAACAATGGTAACAATTAACTTAAATCTCATTCCCTTAAATGTAACGAATTAATTACATAACTTAGAAATATATCACTAAATTCTATTTTAACATTTGACGATGCAACGCTATGTACGAAAAAATACAAGTTGGTACATTTAGTGTGTTGAACAAATTCACGCCTTAAACTTTCGTTCCACTCGCATTCCATAAGCACGTGATACAAGTCCTCGTATCGGTCACAAACGGTGCAATTGGGATTCTTTTGCCCATGAGGAAAGTAAAATTATTTAACGGAATGTGATTGGAACGGATACGGAAGCAGAGAGTTAAATCTCTCTTACTGATGTTGGCATCTGCGAACCACGGACATTTTGGTGGTTTGTCTACCAAAGTCCTATACCAAATACCCGAGTTTACAGATTTTTGTTGAAAATACTGATCCCACATAACAAAATAAATTTTTCTAATGTATCCTAAATAATCAGTAAAATAAGGAATTACATTAATAGCTGTACCCTCCGATCGTGCTGCACATGCCAAAGCGTCAACAGTCTCATTCCCTGCAATACCTACATGAGAAGGCACCCATTGTAGGCGAACGTTAACCCCATAACGTATTAGACTATAAATACATTTAATAACGAGGAAAGCCTCAGCCCTACCCATGTTACCTTTACTACATGAGGTTAAGTGTAACAGTCCACTTTTAGAATCGGTAATGATGACAACATTTTGATAATAAGTGGTTTCTATGTATTCTAGTGCTTTAAATATCCCTATAATTTTAATGCTCATAATTGGGATGTCATTGTTATTAATTAAAAATTGCGATTTAGTCTTAGATCGAGAATCATAAAATGCACATCCCCGAAACCAGTAGACTTTGAACCGTCCGTGTAAATATGTACATAATTAGAATACTTACTACAAAGCAGTTCAACGCTAGCTGTTTTAAGTTCAATTGGTGACATATTTGGTAATTTTTTTTAGACTTGTGTACGAATGGAATATCAGTGAAACATAAGTCTTCAAATGGTATCACAAAATTATTTATATTAAGTTCATATGAAGTGCAAATATCATATTTAGAAATTATTAGCTGCTTAAGATTTTTGTAACTATCAAATATTATAGGAAAACCATGTTAGTATATATATATATATATATATATATATGCATGTTGTAAGGTACACTCGAATTAATTATATTATCGAAGTCAACAATAAGCTTAGTTAAACTGTCATCACATCGCGAGAAATTTTTTATAAAAAAATTGTCTAATAAGAATTTTCTTCGAATTTTTAATGGCGGCATGCAAATGCATAATTTCGTTTTATTAAGGGATAATTGTAAACCAATTTCGTGTAAAAGTTTTTCAAAATTATTGAGTTTCCTGCATGAGTAATGTATATTCACTTATATCCTTATTACTGCAATAAAGTATAAAATCATCTGCATATTGAATTATTTGTAAAGTAGGAGAAGCTAAACTGTTCATTTTAACGGTGACAATATTAAATAAAATTGGGGACATCGGGACCTCCTGTGCCAAACCATCACGACATATTCTTACAATCTCCTCACCGTTCAAAAATCCAAAAATAATAAATCTATGTTTAAGAAATTCTCTTACATATTTGTAAATATTCATATCCACACCATATTCAACAAGACGCTCAGTAAGCACGTCGACCGATACACCGTTGTATGCATCCATGATGTCCGTAAATGCACACAAAAGGTATTCTTTTTCAATAAAACTGAGTTCTACATCCATGCCGAAACGAGAGAGGCCATCCAAACAGGAGCGTCCTCGACGGAAGCCTATCATATAGTCTGGAAATAAATGATTTCTTTCGAAGAACAGTTGTAGTCTTTTTGTAATAATTTTATTAAAAATTTTGCATAGACAATTAATAAGTGATATCGGACGATACTTCAATTCAGAGCCATTACGCTTAGGTATAGTAATAACTTTAATATTTCGCCATTGATGAGGTATTGTTGAAGTGGTGTAGATCATATTAAAATTTTTTAACAAAATATTTCTAGCGTTTAATGGTAGGTAATAGATCATAGAATAAAATATACCATCTAGACCGGCAGAAGTATCTTTACGCTTGATTACGGAAATTAACTCGGTCATTGTAATATGAGAAAACATTTCATCTTGGGTATTATTCAAACTAAGCGGTGATGAAGCAACACTGTCAGGGGTTAGATTTCTTACGAATTGTTGTGCCTCCTTCTCTGTTAAAGTGACTGATCTACTGGGATATCCTTTAATCCATCGAAGTTTTCGCCACATCTCGGTGCAAGTAGTTTTATAATTCACGCTATCACAACATTTTTGCCATGAATCTAATTTGGCTTGCCGTATTAGTTTGCGAGCTGCAACTACCTTATCTTTAAAAGCCAAATAATTTTCTGTCGTACGATTTTTGCGAAGTGTCTTAAGAGCGATCCTCCTTTCTGTTACTGCTCTCGATAAGTTTTGATTCCACCAGGGTTTAGATTTGAAGACAAAGGACCTCTATTAATTCGTGTAAGGGGAATGAAATTATCTGCTGCGATATTAATAACATTCAAAAAGTTATCATAATTTTCCTGAACATTATTACCCAGTAAAAATGTGTTACATTTAGATTCAATATTTGATTTATACCCTTCCCAATCTGCTTTTTTAACGTTGCGTGTTGTATAATTTCCACATAACAAGTGATTTTTAATTTTTATCTCAATAATTAAATGATCACTACCAAGATTTTCGTTAGTAACAGCCCACGAACACGAAAGCACTAAATCAGAACTGGCAAATGTTATATCAGGAGAAGAACAAATAGTTTGTTCCTCTCTTGTAATTTTGAAATATGGGCATAGCTGGCCATTAACTCGTTAATTCGTTAATCGTTAATTAACGAAGTTAACATTTTGATTAACGGATTAAGTTTTAAGTTAACTTTTAAAAATGTTAACGGACATGTTAACTTCCGTTAATATGCAGAAGTCCGTTAATCGTTAATCCAATGTCTAATAGTTACCGCACGGCACCGACAAGTGCCGGGCGGCGCGTGGCAGCGAGTGAAACCAGTGGCGTGCACAGGATTATGACACTGGGTATGCGGCGAAGTACTCGGGTCACAAAAACTTTTTCGTTTATAGATTTTTAGCATAGCTACAGCCAAGCGACGGATCTCTAAGTCGAAACCATGCCAACAGAGCAAGTCTTAGATGTACTACTATTCATGTACATCTTCTACGAGTAGTGTGGATTCGTGCGTTCTGGCTCACTATTCTGGATCCCCCGCCCTCTCCCCTCGCCCTCTCCCACGTGCTCTATCAACGGTTCGAGCGGTGACGCCGGCTAAAAAAAAAAAAAGTTTGGTGTCAAAATGGGGGTTTTCGACCATGCCCGATCGATATATGCGATCCGTTTTTGCGTATTTGCACTAGTTTACGTTTTAGCTTTTGCGCCAGAAAAGCTCCAATACCCTAATTAGGGTAATGCTAATGATCTCCTCGGTTTCTAATGAGTATTGACAATGCATTCATTAAGTTGCTAATGACATTTTGATGTGTCGCAATCGTCATAACAATCCATAGTCTCCTTTTTAACAATTAAAGCTGATGTTTAAAATAAACCTTTGGTTTACTTTCAAACAAATTATTTATTTAGTCGTAATCCTTTAGTAAAATTTTTAATCTTTCCTAAAACAGGATTTAAACATTATATTCAAAAACATATCATTTTTAAATGTATCACTGCCAAATTCAGTCTGAAACTCTGTCAATGACTTGTTATGAAACTTATATAAACAGTACTCTCCACACACGGAAGTCCAATCATTTTGCAGCCTGATAATATTATAACGCCATTTCCTTGCATTTCTATTCAAAAACATTTTGTGCGTTCCCATAGGAAAGCGACCATATGTATCAAAATATTCACCGATGCCATGATTGTCTATGTGAATGGCTACCCAGTGAGATCCTGGTTTTGAGTCCGGGTCCAAATTGCTTATAAGGTAAGTGGGAACCGTCACATACATTGGTAATCGGTTCGCAGCATACACGCTATTGTTTAAACTTGGATGAATCTTTTTTAAGTATGATTGTAGTTGCAAAGTATTCATAATTCTTTAAAAAAGACTTATTCATTCACTCTATGATACGCAAGTGAAATAAATTAGATAAGACATTCTTATTTAACATGAAATTGACTGAGGTTTTAAATTAAAATGAAAGCACAACTTTAAAATAATCATTTACTTACACATTAAAACATATTACAGATTGAGAACTTAATAATACTTAGAAAGATAATACAATGTTTGTTTCATAACTACTATAGTCAACGGTTACATTACGATTTTTATCTATTTCAATAACATTATCAAATTCTGCATAAACAACGCAATTTATCGTTTGAGTCAGAGCAGATTCAAAGCGAACTTCTAATCTAACACTACCATGTCTAATTAGATTCCAATGACCAGAAGAATTGGCTAATAAATCAGGTGTGAGATCAAATGCTAGCAAACAATAACCTTTCGAATACGTCGTCTATCCTTATCGTGAGATATCCCATTCCCTCCGTTAAGAAAATGTATTCCTGTTCCTGAGAATAATGTATAATAGGTAGCAGTAAAAATATTATTATCAAAAGATGGTTGTAAAGCTTTTTAAGGAATTTGCTGACCGTCAATATATAAACAAAAGGAATTCATTTTATAGTTCTCAAAATTAAACGGATTTTTAGACAAACAACCATTAAATGCTGCATTATTTACAAATCCCACTATACATCTTTTAGGTACTTGACCCAAAAATATATTGTCTAATGTCTTGCCCTGAACCCTTGACGGTATCGTTAAAACTTTTACTTCGGCTCGAGTTATTGGATATTTTTAGACGGAAGGGTTAATTTTTGTCCTTCGAACAAGGAGAGTCGCATCTGTAATATTTATTTTGTATTTAACACATTTAATACTTTTATACTCTAAAAATCTGTTCAGATACTTAACTCAATGATCACAAAAAAGTGCATGATTTCTATGGGGTATTGTATTTACACGGGAGGAACCGCAGGAAAAAGTTAACTTAACATATTTTGGACTCTTGGAACCAGATATGTCATGGTTATTGAAACTAGATATCTAATGGCTTATGTGTTAAACTAGATAGTTAACTATCTACATTGACAAATAATAGATTATTAATTGTTGTGGTTATTGAAACTAGATACCTAATGGTTTACTTGAACTTGATTGTTAAGTAACATTTGTTGGTATATAAATGAGAAATGATCTTTAAAGCGATACATTTAAATGCAGTGCAGTGAAGCTTCAGTATATAACTACTCAGTGAACAGAATTCCCAAAAATATCTACTAAATGAAACGAAAGTATCATCAGTAGATTTGTATTCCAATTCAACCTTACAAACGACTCCCTGTCTTATATACATAACTCTCAGTGCTTTGATAGCGTGATGTAGAAAACATTTACTGACATTTATTATAATATAAAAGAACTAAAAATTTAAATACCTTTCAGAATATGAATTAAGAAAAATTCTAATTTATAAAAATAATAAAACCTAAAAGAGGTTTAAACATACCGGCCGCCATGAACGGTCACGTTCATTATAATTCAATTAAAAAGTAATTATAATAATTATTAGATGTTGGTCAACTTAAACCAACTTTAAAGAAAATAACAATCCATACAAAACTAACCATACTTGTTTTAATTAATATTACTACAACTAATCTTACATTAAAACTGAAACCAATAAACATTTGTAAGCACATAAACTTTAACTTGAAACTGACATGAATTTTTATCAAATGCATAATAACATAAAATTATTATTTTTTAATTAAACTGAACATACTGTATAGAAAATGCTTATAGTTACCTATAGAGTATAATTATTCTCTAATTACTGTTCTCTACTGGTAACAAAATAAGCTTTGATACAGGTCTTTTAATCGTATGACCTTTGTATTTTAAAGTAACAACTCGCGTGAGTCCGTCCAAACCAGGATACTTTTGTACAACTATCCCCAAAAGCCATCTCGCAGGTGGAAGATCATCCTCCTTTACTAATACTATGCTACCTAAATCCGGTTCTGAAGTTTGATCAGTCCATTTGTATCTTTGTTGTAGTTGAGTAAGATACTCTTTGGACCACCTACGCCAAAAATCTTGAACTAGACGTTTTGTGTAATGCCACCTTCTCAACGTGTTAATGTTGGAGTTTTCATAGTTCATATCAGGTACTAGAACTAAAGGTTCCCCTACTAAGAAGTGCCCTGGTGTTAAAGGGTTCGGATCATCTGGACTATTTGATAATTGTGAAATGGGTCTTGAGTTAAGACATGCCTCGATTTGAACTAATATTGTATTCAACTCTTCGAAAGTAAGAGTACTATTACCTATAATTCTTTTCAAATGATATTTGGTAGACTTAATGCCCGATTCCCACAACCCTCCAAAATTAGGAGAGTGTGGGGGAATAAAATGCCAACTAGTACTGTTTGTTGCCATCCAATCTACTATTTCGGTAGTAAAACTGGATTTTTCTGCTTTAAATAAATCAGATAATTCTTTAGCACCGCCAACAAAATTAGTGCCGTTATCACTCCATACCTCAGCGACATGTCCGCGTCGCGCTACAAACCTTTTAAATGCAGCTAAGAAAGTTTTTGTTGTCATATCTCCTACTAACTCTAAATGTATAGCCTTCGTTGCCATGCATATGAATAAACAAACATAACCTTTAGTAGAACGATTTCCACGTCCTTTCGTACAGCGGATATTTATGGGTCCGGCGTAATCTACCCCGCATTTATGAAAAGGTCTGTTAGGTGTTACTCGTGATTGTGGTAGTTGACCCATCATCTGTTGACTAGAGTGCGCTGAGTGTCTCACACAAATTATACACTTATGTACAATTCCCTTAACAAGACGTTTAGCTCCTATTATCCAATATCTACTTCGTAGAAAATTGTGCATAATTTGTGGTCCGCCATGCATAGTCTTCTGGTGAGCATCTGTAATTATTAATTTGGAAAGTGGTGAATCATGTGATAAGATAATAGGGTGTCTCATTTCAAGTTCTACTTGAGCACTCTGTATTCTACCTCCTACTCTGAGGATGCCAACTGAATCCAAAAACGGATTTAAAGAGGTGAGTTTACTTTTTTTACTAACTTTGTGTCCTGTTAAAATTATATTAATTTCCTGTTGGAAATGTTGCTTTTGACTTAATTTAATGCAAGTAAGTAATGCTTCATTAATTTCTCTTGCTGTTAATTGTGCACTAACTTTTTCTTTCTCAGGTGACATCCAGTGTATTACTCTACGACAGTAGGAGATCACTCGGGTAAGTTTATTTAATGATGAATATCTTGATAGTAAATCCATACTGTTTTCGTGACCATATGACTTTTAATCTCCGTATGTCTTTCTTCTAAATGTATATTTTCTATGTTTCCTAATTCATATTTAATATTTTTCATGTGCAGGATCGTAGAGGCATGATATGTCCGAGATAATTTTCCTTTTAGTTACAGAACTCTGAGGATGAACATCGACTGTGAACCGGAAATTGTCAGAGTTTCTATCCCACCTTAAACCGAGAATTTTATTTTAGGTTCCAGTTTAAGGTCTGACTCTTTTGAATCCACTTGTATCTTCTGTAACAAACTTGTACTATTACTTGCCCACTTTTAAAGCGTGAAACCACCACGATCAAGTAAATTTGTTACTTCTTTATAAAGTTGTACTCCTTCTTCTTCTGTGTAACAACCACTCATCACGTCATCCATATAATACTCATTTAAAACTGTATACACTGCTCGAGGAAACTGAGAACCTTCAATCGTTGCTAAGTGTTGAAGGCATTTAACTGCTAGATACGGTGCAGATGAAGTTCCAAAGGTAACTCGTGTGAAACGAAAATGTTGTAGTTCGGCCTATGGACTGTCTTGCCATAGTACTCTTTGGGAATCTAAATCCTCTGGTGCGACTTTCAATTGTCTATACATTTTCACAATATCTGCAACTAGAGCAATAGGATAGCAGCGCCACCTCATAATAAGATGACGAAGTTCTGGCTGGAGCCTCGGCCCCACTAACAGTTCACTGTTTAAAGATATCCCATTTGAATCCTTACAGGATGCATCTACAACCATACGTACCTTGGTTGTTATTCTGTCTTTCTTGACTATGGGATGATGAGGTAAGTATACTGCTACTTTATTAATATCACAGGTATCCACGTTCTCTAAATGACCTGAATCCTTGTATTCATTGAGTACATTTGTATACTCTACTCTTAGCTCAGGATCCTTTGATAAACGCTTCTCTAAATTAGAAAATCGTTTTTTGGCGACTTCTCTTAAGCTGCCCTGTAAACAACGTGGATTATCCGTTTTGAACGGTAGTCTTACTATAAATCTTCCTGTTTCATCACGCTTTACTGTTTCATAGAAGAAAACTTCACATTTCTTCTCTTCAGGAGTTAAAATTTTCCTTGTACATAATTTTGGTTCTGATTCTAACTCCCAAAAACGTTTGAGGAGCTCGTCCTCTCCGTTATCATAACATTCCAACTTAGCGTGATGACAGTGCCTTATTTCTTTTGATGTTTTTTGTGAAAAAAAATTTCCAGATAAAATCCAGCCTAACATTGTGCGTTGGGCAACAATAGACTGAGATGGACCTTTTATTATACCTTCAAGTAATATTTGACTGTAAACTTCAGCTCCTAAGAGCAAATCGATCTTACTAGGAACGTCATAAGTAGGGTCTGCTAATTCATCTACTGGCAACGAAGGCAATACTTGGACCATTATTTTATTTGATGGAAACAAAGCTGTAATTTTTCCCAGGACATGAGCCCTTACTACTATACTGAAATTAGGGTCAAGGCGTGATATCATCTTAACTATAACAGACGACTTTGAAGTCAAAGTCGTCTGATCACCGCCAAGCCCGGATATTAAACTAGTACCTGGTATCTTTTTTAGTGCCAACAATTGCACCGTAGAATCCGTTATAAAAGAGGCCTGAGACCCTTGGTCTATAAGAGATCTCAACACAACTGTACTATTCCTATTTGATTTTACTTTTACTAGGGCGGTAGCCAGTAGTACATGCCCTTGAACCTCAGAATAGTGACATGTAGTAACTACTGGCGGAATTGGAGACTCGTTACTGTTTTTTGGAGATTGACTATTTGAACTAAAGGCCTCATCAGGTCGTGATGGCGCTTTGTATACTTTTAAATGTAGTAGACTGTGATGCTTTCTTTTGCAATAAAAGCATTTGGTTGGAACTGTGCACTGGTACGTTGAGTGTCCCGAATTTAAGCAGTTGAAGCATAGATTATTAGTTTGTGCGAACTCACGTCGTGTCCCTACATTTTCCTTAATAAACTTCTTACAAGTGTGAATCTTATGATTATCATTGCAAAACTTACAAACAAGGATGGCAGTTGCAACATGTGAAAAGCTCGGCCTATCTACTCTTGAACTTTTGGTATCCAGAAACTCCAAAGACCTAAATCTGCTTTGAAGAAATTCTTCAAACTTACTAAAACTAGGTAGGTCTATTTTGGCCTCACAAACCTTTTGTTCCCAACGTTTGCGGGATTCTGAATCTAATTTAAGGGATATAAGGTAGATTATTATCGTATCCCAACTGCTAGTATCAATGCCTATGTTCCTCAGTGCATGAAGGCATTCTTTGGTATTGTCTAGTAAGCCTTTAATAGCTACTGCCGAGTCTGTGACTATAACCTTTTGGTTGGTTAACCTAGCTAGAATATTATTTGATAAGTATCTCTTATTATTATATCTAGTTTCTAACTGGTTCCAACAAACACTATAATTGTCAGCGGTAGTTGGCATATATCTTAAAAGCTGTTCGGCTTCACCAGTGACACTACTTTTGAGGTAGTGAAGTTTCTGGACATCATAAATGCAAGAATTTTTATGTATTAAAGAAATAAATAAATCCCGAAAGCTAACCCATTCCGAATATTTCCCCGAAAATTTTGGCAAACTAATTTTAGGTAAACTTACTGCAGGCTTATCATTCGCAGTTGCAACTGATTCCTTAACACTATTTACACTATTAACATAATTACATAACGCATTTTTTAACAGCGATTTGTAATCAGTGTACAACTCTTCAGCCTGCTCGTACAAATCATTCGTAATGTAATCAGATTTTTCTAGGTCTTTGGCTTCTACTTCTAATATAATCGTATTATGATTATAAGTAAATGTCTGCCAGTAGTTTCTCTGTTTTGAAGGGTTTCTAATCGGGTCTCTATATATCCTTTATTTAAGCGCTCTTTCGGCGACTTTTTAAAATTTATTTAAGCCCTATTAATGTTGCAAATTACATTTTTCTGAATAACTATTGCCTCCATATTTGTGCTCTTTGACTATGTCCAGTAACTAACTATTCTTCGGAAAAAAACTTATAATAACTATGTTCGCAATTCGCACAGCACTATATTATTCTTGTTTCTTATTATTATTTTTTTTAATTTTTGCACTATTTGTTTACACTAGGGAATAAGGATCAAAATTACTCACTCGGGACTTGTGTACTAACTGTTAGTGAGTTCCGGCTCGGCCACTTGGAGTGTAGATCGGCATCTGTTCCAGCACCTCGGGTTCCTCTGCTGCTGCTGAAGGTTCTGCTGCTGCTGAAGGTTCTGCTCCAACCACCAGCCTCCGGTTGTTCCTCGTCCGGTCGCAGAATCTCGTCCGATCGCAGAGTACCTCGCTGATTTTCTTCAGGCTGCCAGTCTTCCTCCAATCTTCCAGGGCCCCAGATTTTAACCCACGATAGTGCACAGGCCACAACGATTCTTTATGACATCGAAGGACCATGAACAGAATCCCCAAAAATATCTACTAAATGAAACGAAAGTATCATCAGTAGATTTGTATTCCAATTCAACCTTACAAACTACTCCCTGCCTTTATATACATAACGTGAAGCGTTTATGATTTTCAACTGCTACATGTTGATTATCAACATAATCTTCAAGGAAACAATGTGAGAACAAATCAGCTTCTTCAACTTCTTTGCACAATCGGATTGATTCTATGTCTTCCAGAATTTCATCTATTTGTGAATCAAAAAATATACTCGTGCACGAATCCATCTTTGTACGAGGGAAAAATAGTCAGATCTTATCCTTTAAAATATCGTAGTCTAACTGATGAGATATATACAATTTATATAGTATTTGTAGAGAAAACACAGGTAAAATACATTAACATACCCTTTTCAGCTAATGATCATTTAAAACTAAATAATAAAATAATAGAACAATAGAGTAGGTCTTGTTAAAGTTAATTATTGTAAAAATTATACAATAATTAACTTTTTGCAATTTTCAGTTGTGCAAATCTCTTTTGTCAAATCAAATATTAACTTTTGAATACTTTCGAAGTTTTTGCTTATTTGAGATGTGTATAATTTTATTCTGGTTTCAGTATTTTTCCAATGTTCATTTGTTGGAATCTTTAAAAACTTCTTCAAATCATAAACCTCAATTTTTATTAGATGTGAGGAATTTTGTCCATCGTCTGGTTTGGTAGAGACGAATGCTGTGCTTCCACTCTTTTGCATTCGCGAAACTGACGATGACAGCTTTTTTTTTTGTTTTTCTGGACGTCAAATAGATCAGCTAGCCTTGCAAGTGGTGATGCTGATATTTTTCTACTTGGACTGGGTACTATTTCCAAGTACGTTGTTTCACTATCATCAGGAGATGTAAAGTAGAAAGTTTTGTAAGTATTTTCTTTAAAATTGTTCTGTAAAATTATTTATAATAACTGTCAGAATATTAAAATTAAAAACAAATGAGTGTAATAAAACAAAGAAAAATAATATCTTACCCCCATATTTATGAACACTAACTATTCACAGACACTGAGTAGTTATATACTGAAGCTTCACTGCACTGCATTTAAATGTATCGCTTTAAAGATCATTTCTCATTTATATACCAACAAATGTTACTTAACAATCAAGTTCAAGTAAACCATTAGGTATCTAGTTTCAATAACCACAACAATTATTAATAATCTATTATTTGTCAATGTAGATAGTTAACTATCTAGTTTAACACATAAGCCATTAGATATCTAGTTTTAATAACCATTTCATATCTGGTTCCAAGAGTCCAAAATATGTTAAGTTAACTTTTTCCTGCGGTTCAAATACAATATCCCATAGAAATCATGCACTTTTTTGTGATCATTGAGTTAAGTATCTGAACAGATGTTTAGAGTATAAGAGTATTAAATGTGGTAAATAGAAAATAAATATTACAGATGCGACTCTCCTTGTTCGAAAGACAAAAATTAACCCTTCCGTCTTACTTGCCCATCAAAAAGTTTTAGCCACCACAACTGCAAAATATCCAATAACTCGAGCCGAAGTAAAAGTTTTAACGATACCGTCAGTGGTTCAGGGCAAGACATTATACAATATATTTTTGGGTCAAGTACCTAAAAGATGTATAGTGGGATTTGTAAATAATGCAGCATTTAATGGTTGTTTGTCTAAAAATCCGTTTAATTTTGAGAACTATAAAATGAATTCCTTTTGTTTATATATTGACGGTCAGCAAATTCCTTAAAAAGCTTTACAACCATCTTTTGATAATAATATTTTTACTGCAACCTATCATACATTATTCTCAGGAACAGGACTACATTTTCTTAACGAAGGGAATGGGAATATCTCACGATAAGGATAGACGACGTATTCGAAAGGTTATTGTTTGCTAGCATTTGATCTCACACCTGATTTATCAGCCAATTCTTCTGGTCATTGGAATCTAATTAGACATGGTAGTGTTAGATTAGAAGTTCGCTTTGAATCTGCTCTGACTCAAACGATAAATTGCGTTGTTTATGCAGAATTTGATAATGTTATTGAAATAGATAAAAATCGTAATGTAACCGTTGACTATAGTAGTTATGAAACAAACATTGTATTATCTTTCTAAGTATTATTAAGTTCTCAATCTGTAATATGTTTTAATGTGTAAGTAAATGATTATTTTAAAGTTGTGCTTTCATTTTAATTTAAAACCTCAGTCAATTTCATGTTAAATAAGAATGTCTTATCTAATTTATTTCACTTGCGTATCATAGAGTGAATGAATAAGTCTTTTTTAAAGAATTATGAATACTTTGCAACTACAATCATACTTAAAAAAGATTCATCCAAGTTTAAACAATAGCGTGTATGCTGCGAACCGATTACCAATGTATGTGACGGTTCCCACTTACCTTATAAGCAATTTGGACCCGGACTCAAAACCAGGATCTCACTGGGTAGCCATTCACATAGACAATCATGGCATCGGTGAATATTTTGATACATATGGTCGCTTTCCTATGGGAACGCACAAAATGTTTTTGAATAGAAATGCAAGGAAATGGCGTTATAATACTATCAGGCTGCAAAATGATTGGACTTCCGTGTGTGGAGAGCACTGTTTAATGTACTTGTTATATAAGTTTCATGACTTCTTTTCATGACTTTATATAGATTTCATGACTTGTTGTCATTGACAGAGTTTCAGACTGAATTTGGCAGTGATACACCTAAAAATGATATGTTTTTGAATATAATGTTTAAATCTTGTTTTATGAAAGATTAAAAATTTTACTAAAGGATTACGACTAAATAAATAATTTGTTTAAAAGTAAACCAAAGTTTTATTTTAAACATCAGCTTTAATTGTTAAAAAGGAGACTATGGATTGTTATAACGATTGCGACACATCAAAATGTCATTAGCATCTTAATGAATGCATTGTCAATACTCACTAGAAACCGAGGAGATCATTAGCATTACCCTAATTAGGGTATTGGAGCTTTTCTGGCGCAAAAGCTAAAACGTAAACTAGTGCAAATACGCAAAAACGGATCGCATATATCGATCGGGCATGGTCGAAAACCCCCATTTTGACACCAAACTTTTTTTTTTTTTTTAGCCGGCGTCACCGCTCGAACCGTTGATAGAGCACGTGGGAGAGGGCGAGGGGAGAGGGCGGGGGATCCAGAATAGTAAGCCAGAACGCACGAATCCACACTACTTCTACGGAACGCAGACAAAACAGCGATCGATCGTCGCGGCGGAAGAAATTCTAATAAGTATATTATAAGCATATTATTATTATAAGCATATTTTAAAATATTATAACTACTCACCAGTCAGTCAGCTTCAATTTTCACACATTCAAGATTCCGGTTACTTGAGATTACTATATCCCGATGTAAATAAACGCATGATTTCGGCCACCTCAAATATCTTATCCAAGTGAGTGAGGCCGCGGAATAGAAATTATTTAAATCTGAATATCCCGAATCAGTCCACACTGTACTAGAATTACTAAATAATATGAAACAAGGAAAACAATATAATTTAATCGTGTGTACACAACCACACAGCCAGTTATACGTTTCATAACTTTTAACATGAAATTTTCGAGTTACATTATTTTTTTGCTGGTTTAATTGTTGTAACTCGGGTACACACCTTTAGACAGAATTTGAATCTTTTCGCTGAATGACAATTGTAAGGACTTGTTATGTTTAATTTTTAATAAACACACATTATCAACGCAAACGTCACAATCAAATAACATTTAAAAAAAATCAACAAACGCACTAGTAAAAGCAAATCACTACAATTATTATAGAAACTCAGTAAGAAACTGTTAAATGTACACACTTTCAAATGTTAAAATAAAAATCTTTTAAGAAAACTGTAAATAAACAGGAGCGATTAAATTGTAAATGCTTATCACATGAAATATGCTACGGCCCCCGCGAAACACAAAATGTTTCTTCTATTTAAATAAAAAAAACCTTACTAAACAAAAATGCATAATGTGCATACATGATTCATTAGATTCACGTCGTATTATTTTTAGTCGGATTATAGGCAACGAATAATTTCCGACAAGCCAGTTCGGTGGTTTTCGGAAGCGATCGGATAGTCGAACCGAGCTCCCAGCTCGGCTCGGCTCTCGGTTCGGCCATCGACTGCCGCATGAGTTACCGCTATATAATCATGTCGATATTCATGGGTGTTTGCGTTTGCGAAGTATGAAAATTAGACACACATGCGATGATTTTTCCTGCAGAACTTACCGGCATTAGTTGCTATTTATAAAATATTAGGCGTTTTTAAGTTATTATATTTTTTAAATTAATTTATTTACTATTAATTAAAGTCATCTAAAACGTACGAACGTTTCATTAAAATATCTGTGAATGACAAGTAAAGTACTGCATTTCTGCCTACAAGGAGCGCACGCCCCTGAGTGAAACAAAAACAAAACTAGATATATTTTGCCGGCGCGTGCTCGTGAGAAAGAAAACTGCGAAGAAATTTGTTTCGTTTGATAATTTCATTACTTAGCGTCGGTGCTTAGAGTGACGAGTGTTTTGTTTGTTTGTTTGTTTGTTGTTATTATAAATTACTGTCAGTGATCATTTGCGTGTTGATAATTGATGAATGAATTAGAACCTAAACCAACAGGTTTTATGAGTTCACTAACGCAACGATATAAAGATGCAAGTTTACACATATTAACGGATTAACGATTAACGTTAACTTGCGTAAATTCTTCCGAAATGTAACGCTTTAACGTTTAACGAAGCTAACTTTTTTTGTTTTTTTTTTTTTGTTTAACGATTAACGAAGTTAACTATTTGATTAACGGTGCCCGGCTATGAATATGGGTTGGGCTACCATCGTTTAAAAAGGAAAAACTATGATCCGAGCAAATTTCCGCGATCAAGACGTGACCTCTGCCATCAGTAGTATAAGACCAGGAGACATAATGAGCATTGAAGTCACCTCCTATCAGAGTTTTGCTGCTAAAAAGGGAAAACAAATCATCAAAATCACGTTTACTTGTGCGACTATTACTAGGCGAATAAATACCTAACACATATTTAATTGAGGATTGATTAAGTTATCTATACACAAAATATCTAATCTATTAAAAGATAAATTAATATTTTTTAGTCTAACCGGAAGTGATACATGAACTAAAATAATCAAACCACCAAATCCATCATTTCGATCTTTTCTGAAACAGCAGTAGCCCGATATATTAAAAGTTCTATCTTCAGAAAGCCATGTTTCGGAACAACTACAAATATGAACACTTTCCCTATTTAGAAACGTTTCTAATTCAACTTTCTTCGGTATAATACTGCGACTGTTCCATTGAATAATTTTGAGTTCCATTATACATATTAATATGTACTAAGTTTTTTGATCATACGAGCTATGCGGATTTTTACTTTTCTTGACGAAATTTCTTGTATTACTTCTTTTAAAATTTTAACTAATTGGCCTATATCTTCTGTATAGGTGAGACTTATTTGTAGAATATTTTCTTTACCGTAAGACTCATCTAGGAAACTAATAAAATCTTTAATTGTCATTGGGTAATCACTACTGCCCAAAATCTTTTTAATCTCTTTTAATTCCGAGGGTTGCAATTCAAGTGAGGGAGCTGTTTTTTGTTTTTTGATAATTTTTTTAGCCGATCCAGAGTTGTCTACGGAAATTTCGCTCCATAGCCTCGCCATCCGATATTTCAGCGGGAACATGAACGCTTTGCGAGGCTTTGTTTGTCGGTCGTAGTAGGCGGGTGCGGTCTTTTAAATGAAATTGGCGGACGAAAATCTGGTATTTCTATAATCTCACAGGCATTATCATACTTGGAATTTGGATTAGACTTCATATTAACAGGACACTTATTGGCCACGTGACCTTCTTTTTTGCATAGGAAGCAGGTCATTGAATCGGTAGAAACGTAAATCCAATAAGAAACACCATCAAATTCTATTTGTATTCGTTCGGGTAAATTATTCATTTCTTCTGGTGGTACGTAAGCTTGTCGACGAAAACTAAGAATATGAGTAAATCCAGGTACGGTTATACCGGCTCTAATAAAAGACACCGGCGAAACTAATTTAATCTTCAATTCTGCTAACTTCGTTTCTATTAGATTATGTGGTATTATCGGACACACATTAGATTTCTAACCATATTTTAAGACTAGTAATTAGTCCCTAATAATTTTATTTTCGTATGTCAATATATTATTACATTTAATTAGTGCTGTACTGTCATCTACGAATAATATTAAAGGATAGTCAATTGAACTTGGAAAGTCATTTATATATATAATGAATAGCAGAGGCCCGAGAATGCTTCCTTGAGGAACACCCGACTCTACGTCTCTACATTCCGATAGGTACTCTTTTTAGTTTTAGTATTCTTACATATTTTTGAGATAGCCGTATGCTGTTTTCTATTGCTTAGATAGCTTTCCAGTAGTTTACCTCTAATATATGCATAGAGCTTCGACAGTCGTATTTTGTGAGTCACATGATCAAATGCGCTCGTCATATCCATGAGTAGAGCACATAATATGTTTTGTGTCTTTTACCTACCTACCTGGTATTACCAAAGAGGTGGTTTGGTTAAAGTCCAAACGATATCTACTATTATCAAAGAGGTAGTTTGGTTAAAAGCCGATTGGTACCTGCTATTACCAAAGAGGTAGTTTAGTTAAAGTCCGAACGGTACCTAGGGTAGACCGGGTACAATTGTAGCATTTTAACTTTGACACTTATTTCTGGCTTCATTTATGAGTTCACGGCAAAAGTGTTTTTGTTTATTGATACTTAGTTTCCTTGGCAATAAGTAAGCATCATCTTTAAATGTGTAGAAACGATACAAGTTGAGATATTTCACATTTAAACCAAAAGGATAAGATGGTACAAGTGTCCCCCACCCTGGGTCAGTTGTACCAGTTATATCATGAAACAAAACACCTTGGCTTAATTAAAAAAAAATATTTATTTCAATCACAGTATAACAACAAATAACAAGACAAGATATTTAATAATCTAGCAAAAAACAAATCAAAATTCTCATAAGTATATGAGTTAAGTCAACAAACATAAAATTCAACTTTCCTAGTATTCAACAATTTAACTTAAAATACTGATTATAAGACATTGTTCTATAAGTCTTATAAGTTACAATTCTTTTGGTCTAATGCTTATTATTATCGAAAAAATGGACCATATTGTTAATTAAAACTTTGTATGAAAAATCATGTGGAACAATTGTCCCCGTAGTACAACCATCCCCACAAAGGACATAAAAATAATTCTTTAATTAAGTATTAATCAGTCTTCAATAAAAACAAATGCTTATTATTTTAAAATCTTAACAACCATATATCTAATAAATCAGTCTTATTTGTAGTTTTCATTCTGAATCACAATTGTGGCAAATATAATAATTTTCTTGTGGTGTACAGTCTTCGTGGGCCCAGTTATGGCAATAAGTGCACTGTACCCATTGTTCGTTTGGTCTACTAGAACCAAAAGATTCCATACATACTAGGCATAAACAATCTTCTTCTTCAGAGCTAGAATTAATATCATCAGATTTTTCCTTGGTCTTTGGCTTCTTTGTACTTGTTTTAGAATTAGTTTTAGTTTTGAGTTTTGTATTCACATTGTATTTCTTTATTTGTTTAGCTTTTTTCTTACGCTCTATTTCTTCGTGTTCTTTTCTAATCGATTCTTTTTCCGGTGTGTCAGTCCATATAGCAGATTTTCTCTTCTTACGTCCTTTAGTGGTTGATTTCCGTGGCGGTGCTTTTGGTAAAGGTCTTATTCCTTCCGGAGAAAACGTTGTCATTGTGGCTGTACTAGTGGATGGTTCAGAAAACATATTTTTGGCCTGATGTATATTTTTCTGCACTGTACCCAACGAAGGTGTTGAAGGTAGTGTCGTGTGTACTATTTCTTCTGATTTTTCAGTGCCTGCTAAAGGGTCTAATGGTTCTGTTGCAGGGTTGGTACTGGTTTCCGTGGAAAAATCAAAAGAGGTGCCTTGCTCTAGTCGTAAATTTCATAAGTTTTGATTAAATTCTGTAGGCATCAGTGGATCTATAGAGCTTGTGTGAGCTATTTATTTTGTTTGAGCTGCGTCAACGATGGCAGATACGTCATTAAAATCGGGCATGGGTCTATCCGTGACAAAAGAAGGGCTGAAATCCAGTTCAGTGAAGATATTTCTGTTGTATGGATATATTCCTGTGCATCTAAATCCTGCCTGTATATTATTTTGGGTCAAAGCCAATGGATATGCTGTGGCCACAACTGATGGAATATCATATATGGTCATTATTCGGCCAGGGTGACTTCTCATCCATGCATCACACGCCGAGTTGACTGCTTTTTTCAATGGACCATTCACTGAGCGGTCTACAGGTTGCAATTTATGTGAGCAGTGTGGTGGGAAAGATAACATAACGATTCCATGTTCTTTGCAGAAATCAAGTGCAGATATAGTTATGTGCGACGGATGGTTGTCTAGGAGCAATAGCACTTTATTCTCCTTTGATGAACGTGAGTATTTTTGAAAATGGTTTAAAAATATCAAAAATTCATTTTCTTGCATCCATCCAGATGAATTACCCGCGCCGATACATCCTACAGGACCATCCCGAACAGTGTGAGCTGTATCTTAAACGGGGAAATATAAACATGGCGGGAATCGAATTTCCAAGTGCGTTTACAGCCACTGTAATTGTTACCAAGGTTCCACGTTCCGCAGATGTTATTGCACCAACTTGACGCATACCCTTTCTGGTTACGATTCTATCCGGTTTTTGGACGGTTGTTATTCCAGTTTCGTCTATGTTGTAAATATCTTTTGGTTCAAATTTATGTCTATCCACCACTTTCTCCAAATTGTCAAAGAAGGTACTAATGTTTGTTCTGTTGAAGCTCGTAGCCCTAGATAGACTAGTAGCTTGAGCGCATCTTATTGACAACTCTGGGTTACGCTTCATAAAAGATGAAAACCAGTCAGGTCCCGCCATTCCATTTTCATCCCAAGTGGCTGGTCTGTTTAAATTGTAAGATACAGCTAATTCATATGCCAATCTTCGTACTTCCTTGGGCGACAGGCCAAAGTAAATATCTGCCGATCTTTGCAAATAGTTTGAAATAATATTTTCCTGGTCTTCAGAAAAAACCTTTTTTGCAGAATTATAACCCATCGACACCGTTACCCCAACTTCAGAATTTTGTTTTTTGTTTTTATATCTTATCAAAGACACGTGGCATAAACCAAACATTTCAGCAGCAGATCTTATGGATTTACCGGCAAGAATTTCTTGGTACGCTTGTTGGTACAGAAATACATCTTTCGAGGCTCTATCAGTTTTTCTGATTCTGGTTCTCGGCATCTGATGCAAAAAAAAAACTATGAGTAATAGGAGGTGACTTACATACGAAATAAATAAGCTAAAAAAATATACAATAGTTTGTGGAAGTGGGGACAATTGTAACACGGGTACAGTTGTACCACTACAACCGTCCCCCAAAAATTGGTACAGTTGTCCCCTTAAGGTCATTTTGAAAAAAAACCTAGAATTCTCGTCTAAATAAACTGATAATACACACGTTTAATTATTAAAATAGGATAAGGAACTAGGAACTTATCAAGATAAAGCTAGTTGAAAAAATACACTTAGATTTTCTGTGATGATCAACAAAATTGGAGGGAAAAAACTTACTTTGACTGCGCCGAAACTTCTCCTCACTGTCACAAACGTCCGCGTCGAGCCGCGCGCGCGGGCAACTGACAGCGAGTCGGCACACGTTATAGCTTCCACTCGAGGGGAAAGGGGAGGGGCTGCGTTTATTTGTTTCAGAGATATTCGGGATGGTACTACTGTACCCTGCTACAACCGTACCCGGTCTACCCTACTAATATCAGAAGAGGTAGTTTGGTGAAAGTCCGAACGGTACCAACTGATATCAAAGAAGTAGTTTGGTTAACGTCCGAACGGTACATAAAGAATAAGATTAAGTAATCACAATTTTACAAACAATTTCCACTACTTTCATAAATTAAAATCATTTTCACATCAAAATATTGATAGCGCACAGCTGCGAGAGCAAGTTAAAAGTATAGATAATTTAAAATTATAAAATGAAAAAGTTTATCGAAGTAATAGAGTAGAATAGTAAGCAAAGAAAATTGAGGTCATTCGCCCTAATTAGTTTTCTAATACAATAAATGAAGACCATACGGTTCTAAATTTAAATGCAAATAAAAGTAAGTTCCTAATGACACATTAGTAATATATTAGTAATTGGGATGTCAGTAACCCGTAGTATAAAAGTATTAAATATACTTCCCGTTTTCTGGTACCTGTAACACAAGTTCTTCGGATACTTAGCACGGGGCCAGTCTGACGCGGTGTGAAGCGTCCATAGATATTTATTTATAGATATTTATTTATTAAAGCCAAATATTTGTGTGCATAACAAAAAACGGTAATTAAATCCAAAATGTCCATACATTTTGGTCGCAGCCAAATGGAATAATGGGTAGTTGACGCTGATCATCTGATGAATATCTCAATAATAAAATAACCCGGAATAGACCTCACGCTCTGATCCTTGAATTATATAGTAATGTCTTGGACTGAAAATTCCAATGATAACGTATTTGCTAGCAGTGGGCATCGAATACTTGATTGCTTGGGTAGCAATAACCCGAACAGCATCGGGATACACAGGCTTCTCAGGTTGAGTAAGCTGTGGGGAAAAATAAAATTATATATGTCTGTTCTGGCTGATTATTATATAGTAATAGCGTTGGCATAGATTTTACAGATATAACATACTAGTTGGTATAGATAACGGTGACGGATGTACGGTGTACATTTAACGTTAAAGTTACTATAAAATCTGCCAGGTGGCAGTACTAATCTCTGAAGTCGTAGATAATGAAGTACGAACGTTATTAATGTAACAAATGTATAATTTTCCTGAGTATATACCCGCAATGTATTAAATGGTGAGCCTCTTATACTAGTGCCTTACGTTTTCGATTACGCGATGTGGAGACAACAGTGTCATATGTTGTAGCAAATGGCAAACTTTTAGGCAAATCTAATAAGACTATAAGATAATTCAATACACAAGTTGCCTTTAAAAGGACAAATTACTTTATATGCTGACGATACATGTCTTTTTTACTTTGGCAATAACATTACTGAAATTATGAATGATATACAAAATGATCTCAATTTACTACAAAAGTGGTTTGAAGAAAATTTACTTACAATTAACACAGATAAAACAAATTATATAATCTTTAAATCAAAAAATAAGAAGATTGGGGAATATCAGCCGCTCAATATTAATGGCATAGAAATAAAGAGAGTTAGCTCCGAAAAGTATTTAGGTATAGTACTCGATGAAAAGGTGTCATGGAAACCACACCTAGATAAAATAGCTTCAAAATTAATGTCATTATTAGGATGCATTAAAAGTATGGCAGGTAGTCTACCATATAACATTAGGTACATAATTTATAATTCTTTAGTAAAATCGCAGCTAAATTATCTTATTGAGGTGTGGGGATCTGCATAAAACAATTATTAGTAAAATACAAATAGCACAAAATAAAATAATTAAAACATTATTTAAATACGATTATAGAACGTCATCTAATATAATATATAAAAAAACTAAATTACTAAATATATCAGACCTATATAAATTAAATACATGCATTCTTATTTATAAAATATTAAATAATAGTACTCGATCACAAATAGCATTTAAAAGAAATATAGATATTAACAAACGTAATCTTAGAAGAGCAACTAACTTACATATTGAAAGCATTAAATCTGATCATGGAAAGCGAACTATACTTTTTGAAGTTGCTAAATTATATAATTCACTGCCAGAAAATATCAAAGACTGTAAAAGCTTAAAAAAGTTTAAGTCCCTGTTAATTACTCATATAAAAGGGTCTAAATAGTTTTCTATGTCTAAACACACACACACACACAATAATATAATAAAACCTAATATACTTACTAAAATAAGCATTATGAATTGTAAATGTCAAAAGAAAATCTTGAAATTATTATTTACGTAACTAAATCTTACCTTCTCAATCTAACATGTATGTAACCTATTGTAATGTTGTTTATACTGAATAAGTATAATACTATATTTGGTAAAACTAAAAAATGTAGGTATTCTTAATATTATGTGTAATCTTTTTGTTGTATTTATTTTAAATGCGCTCGCTGTACACGTAGATTTTTAATTACTTTTAAGTCACTAAATGTATTTCTCGTAAGTGATTTTGTAATCTTTTGAGAAATAAAGAATCTTTAAACCTCAACCTAACATGTATCAAGTAGGCATGCTTATTTGATCTGAATATTCTGTCTTAATAGTTCAATCTAGAACAGGCTAAAATGATTTCAGTATGGGACTGTATAATTATAATTCTTAATAAGTTATATAACAGCAAAGTCTTCAATATCTAGTAAGTTTTGTTATATTTGATATAATTGCGATAAAAAGAGCAATTGAAAAATTAGAATTTACGAGTATTATCAATGTCTCAGCAATCTCACCAATTTATTAGTGCATCAGCAATGGATAAGTACATTTGTATTTACAGCTTACATATCACCATTTACCTGTCCCCAGGGCTATGTTATAACTTATAGTCAATAAGTTACAACTTTACGATACTACAAAGAGAATAACATTATGTTTTTACATAATTATATTATGTTCCAAATTTCGAATTTAAATTATATTCTTTGCTAATGTTCTAATTGAATTGTAACTTAGTATGATAGTAATATTATTGATTTATTAACATACATAATTGTGCTTGGAGCCTAAAGATATTAGAAAACCCGGATACAAAATCGCTTACAAAAAAACATAGCGAAAACATTATTTATGAAGCAATCACGAAATGACAAAATAGTCTCTCTCCTAGCTATATTATATGACGTTATTGAAAATTAACCTTACTGCTTACAACTTAGTACAGCCCTATTTTGCAAAAATAGCGAAGTAAACAGCTAATAGGTCATAGTCTTTTATGAGTTACTATGATAAAATTGTCATTCTATATTTTAATTCTTACTCTGTAAGGTTCAATATTTGAAACAATTTTCGAGCGTTCGTGATAAGTATACAGTTTTTTAATATCTTTGTCGGAATAGCATTATAATGGTACTAGATACGTGACTAGCACCTTCACCGTCATTGTAAAGTTACATTTTGGTGACTTAGGACTTATAGTTTAATTAAAGAAATATTTCAAAACTAAGAATGGGCCATATCCTACATTTGGCAGAAAAATCTTTGAGAAGATTTTGTCAATGAAATGTGGACTGAATAAACTGCAGAAAGAAAATACCGAAGTGTTAAAATGACAAATATCAACCTAACGTGGCCCCCTAACCACAAGATTTATATCTACCTAACCTAACCATTATATTATGTACACTTTACATACATTCTGTACTCTTGGACTAAGTCGATATTTAAAGTGTGTATTGAAGCTGTAAATAAGTATCTACTTACAGATGGCAATATTATTCACTAGTATTTTAAGACAAGATTGTTGTTATATAAATTAAGTATGTATGAGACGGGTAAGTTGTCTCTGAACTTTCAACCAATGATTATAAGAGTCACTGAATTAAAAAGAGTTTAGTGACGGGTTACGGTCTATACCTGTCTATAAAGCACAAGAGAGAATAATATTATGAGCTATAATTCAAACGATATATTTTCATACTTTATAATAGTTTATAAATTTATATAAGTAAGTAGTAGTAGTAGTTTTTCCATCTTTTTGGGAAAAGATGTTTCGTCGGTTCTTCTTGGCGGGTTAGATTGTTCTATTGCAAAAAAAAAATGTTGGTGATTAATATAGGTAAATAAATAGTAAATTATTATTTTATATATAATTATTATTTATTATTATTATTATTATTATTAATTATTATTTTTATATATAATAATAATAATAATAATAATAATTTATATATTTATTATTTTATCTCGATAAAAATATATTCTTGTTTTTCAATTTTGTAAAAGGTACATTTTTTAACTTTTCATGTAACCGGGAAAAGTGAAAATGATTATTAAAATAACAATTAATTAAATTAGAAAAATGGTGATTAATATCGCGTATTTCCTCCACGTGCTCTTCTTAAAGTTTCTACCCGTCTAGGCATACTGAGAATGATGTTATCGATGGTCTCCTGGGATAGTCTCCGCCATTCCTCGACTACGGCGATTCGCAGTTCACCCACGTTGGCAGGAGCTGGAATTCTGGACTTAACTTTTCTTTTCAGTAAGTCCCAAACGTGCTCTATTGGGTTCATATAAGCTTGAGTTACCCGAGCGGTATGCGGCCGAGCATTATCCTATATAAAAACAAAATCGTCACCGATATATGGGGCAAACGGTACGAAATCTTCTTCTAAAACTTCTCTGATATAGCGGTCTGCAGTCAGACTCCCTCTGTCAATCACTACTAAGTCTGTGCGAGCTCCCAAACAAATGCCCGCCCAAACCATTATTGATCCACCACCGTATGCAACTGTAGTTTCAAAATTTGTCTGAATGTATCGTTCTCCTTTGCGTCTGTATATTCTTTGCCTGCAGTCAATTTGATTTAAGAGAATTCTGCACTCATCACTAAACAATACCTTACTCCATTGGTCCGCGTTCCAAAGTCGATGTTCCTGAGCAAAAGTTAACCTGTTTCTACGAAGATTTACCTCGAGCCTTGGAGCCTTGGCGGGCACAAATGAACCCAAACCAGCTTCTTCGAACCTTCTTCGTACCGTACGCTCACTTACGGTTACACCCCGCACTGCTTTTAACTCATGTCGGGCTTGGACGGCCGTCAAACGGGGGTTCCTACGTACACGAAGCCGAATGAAACGATCATCCCTACTCGAAGTGCGTCTTTTTCTGCCTTGTCCTGCTCTTCTCACATAAGTACCGGTCTCCCTGAACCGTTGGATACTGCGATGGATCGTTGAAACTGGTCGACGAAGATCTCTGGATATCACTCTGTAGGTTTGACCATTTCTTCGCATTTCCAGTGCCCTGGTAATCTCCGTTGGGGCTAAGTCAGGCATAATTCAGTCCTCAACTCCAAAAAGTTACGCGATTAAAAAAAACTAACAATAACAGTATTTCAATGTAATTTTAAATCAAACTCAGAAGGAAGAAATACTCGAAGTTCGCTCCATATAAGGTGTATTTGAATAAAATTAAAACAATTGAATAAAATGTGATGTTCAGTTGTTTTCTTAATTTGAAAATATTTCTTTTTAAATTAAATGACGTATAAACCAGCCAGCAACCTTATATGATACTGATATCAAACCTTTATTTTATGTTCCGCTAAATATGCCGGTGTGTGTATAATATTCTATGAATCCGGGTGGTCTCTTTACACAGGGAGAGGAACAATACCTGTCGTATGTTAATTTGATGTCAAGTAATGCTTACTGATTGTTAACTTTTAAGTTACCGATTGCTTAACCGTTCGCAACTTTCTCGCTTTTCGTTTTTAAATCAGTTCTACTTCGATTACAATAGTTTACGATTTAGGTAAAAAACTCTTGAAACGGGACACGCATACGTGAAAAGCGAAAGTTTTTTTGTGTAGCGCGTATGTCCACCGCCTTAGTGAAAGATGGAATTACCGCTCGAATGTCAGTCAAGACTTGGCCTTTCCAACGGGATGTCGCTCTACTACTTTCTCGTTTTACGCTCACGTATTTATTTGGATACAAATAAAAAATGACCAATTTAAATATTAAACGGTCCACATGTGGTATTCGGTGTAGGAGATTCACAAAAATGGATATACTTTTGTGTTTGTTTTTATTATTCTTTAGTCCAATTTTCGCGGCTAAGCTGCCCAGTGATAAGACATTAGTGTACAGTGATAACAGCATTATGAACGATGCCAAAGATTATACCTTTACACACAGTGGGAACTATTTACGAAATGAACAAAGTTATTCATTAAGTAGAAGAAGTTTTAGTACAGGAGGTACATCTGTAGGTAAGTAATCAAACTAGGAGTTTTGTATAATTTTACTCCACCATGTATGCTCACTGTCGGTGGGTGAAATTGAGACTGTCTGTGTGGAACACATTTACAGTCTGATGCACATTTAGTTAATGTTATTTAATAATAAATTATCGTTTGTTTACATGACTGTATATTTACTAGAAGTATACTTTCGGAGTACGGTCTAGACCTAATTGTTTTGGAATGAACTTATAGAAACAAAACCGTAAAAAAAGTAAAAACAAATGCATTACTTAATGTGTGTCTATTTCTACGTCTTGCAGGTAGTAAGGCCTAGTAACTAGGTAGGAGGACATAATTCTATACAATAGTAGAGATTTTTTTATTTTTAATTAGTAATTTTAGTTTTTAATTATTATTAATTAGTTCTCTACAAATAATTATTATCACCTAATATTAAAGTACAATAATGTAAGCACAGCCACTTAGTGATTTACAACGTTTAATCAATGATTACATATTACAATAAAATCGAGTATTAAAAATAAATAAATAAATAAAGAGCTTGCTCCTGAGCTCTACATAGTGCCGGGTGCGGGGTGCAAGATTACATTCAGGTTACAAAACTTATCTTTTTTTTTTAGAGAGGAAAGTTCATCCTTTTAATAAAAATGTAACGGTATAGTACCTACTTTCAGCTATTACTTAAAACAATTTGCATATTAATAAGTAATTTAAGAATTTTTATATTACTATGATTAGATATAGAGCGATAAAAAAAAGATACATGATACCTATACTAAATTAAAAATTAAAATACTTTACTGAACGTTGAGTTACATTTTACTCTCGTGGGTAATATTGTGAATGATAATAAGTGAGTAATGGTCATAGTTAACTCGTAGGAGTCGTAGGTCATAGTTAAACGACCCACTTTCAACCGGTGGTTCAACTCAAATCCAGTTGTGACTTGTGATTACTTTAAGCTAATATTATTGAGGGCGACATAATGATTGCCTACACACTTATATGTTTCGACTATTGACAGTTGTAAACAACCTTATATGATTTTAGTGTTCCGTAGTTCAAGTCTCGGAACCCTAAAACCCCCACAGACGAGAGGCCGATCGTTTCAGTTAGGGGCCCCCTATACGTCCGGTTTTCCTTCAGTTCGGCCTGAACGGATGCAAAATCGTATTTTTTTTGCAATTTCGAGATCGCATCAGTCGGCCGGATGGACTGAAGCGATTCGTTCCAGTGTTGCCAGGTCTGTTTTTGCGAAACTACTAAACTCGCGTCGATTTCTACTAAAACTACTAAAAGAATACTGAAAACTATAAAAACAAGCTATTCAACTTAGAAATCCCTAAAGCCCCCAAAAACCACTGCATTTTTTGCATGGTTTTGTTATATGACATTTTTATTATTTATTGAATTATATTATAAATTTTACCGTAAAAATAAATTATACTTACAAGGAAATATTACGTATATAGTAATTAAACGGATAGTTTTAAGCAAATAACGGACGAATGCTAGGATGTATTATAATGAGATGTGTCAATTTTTTTTGTTTATTTTTAGTGTCTAACCTAGGCTATTTTGCATATGATTACTCTCTGGCTCTTTCCTACTAAAACACTACTAACAACAAAATTCCTACTAAAGAGAGAATAATATACTTAATTTAGTACTAAAACCAGAAAAAACTGATAATTTTTTTCCGTGTGTGTGCTCGAATCCGTTCAGGCCGAAATGACGTCAGTTGGGTCGAATGCGATTTTTTTCCGTGTATGTGCTCGAATCTCTTCTGGCCGAACTGTCGTCAGTTCTAATTGAAACAATCGGTCTCTCGTCTGTGGTCTGTCTCGCCTTTAAAACTGACGTCAGTTCGGCCTGAACGCATTCGAGCACATACACGGAAAAAAATAGCATCCGACCCAACTGACGTCATTTCGGCCAGAACGGATTCGAGCACACACACGGAAAATTCGCAGGACGCTGGCTCGAAAAATACACAAGAAGATCCAATGTGAACCTTTAGTCGACATCACAATTCATGATAAGTACTAAACCTGTGCACATCAAGTGTCTGGTGAATCGCTTGAGTTGAACACAAAGATGTTGCAGGAGGCTCGATCCTGGGTGGCGTGGAGTGCACAGAAATGAGAATTTTATAAGTTAAATATTATTTTAATAGCGCTCATTCAGTAGACTCATAATTGTAATACACGATTTGCTAATGAGGCCTTCTTGTGAGGGAAAACAGCGTAAGGCAAACCTGTGTCTAAAGTTATAAACTCTAAAGCCAATTCACGTTAGAACACGAAGCACGTGGCCAATTTTTCTCACATCAGGTCAATTACATTTTTTGTTGACCTACATTTAATAATGTAGGGGTACACACAACAAAATATTCTTCTTCGTATTATGTAACTGTAATCTGTAGGTAGATTCTGCTAATTAAATCTTATAATAAGTAATTTTAACCTCAAACACATGTTTATTCGAGGTCAGGCGCTATTGTTAACTTTATGTAGATTAAGTATGAATTGTTAGCTACTTTTGACCTGCCTGTAATTTACCATATTTTATTTTTACTGAATAAATGATTATTATTAAAATACAGTTTTGATGCAGTCTCGATAGGTATGTCAAAACAGCAAAATGGTACTCTCATAAACGTCAAACCAACGCACAACGTTTAACTCGTTTTGATTGGTCCAAACTTCGAAAATCTGTGTTTAATATCAAGACAATTTATTTATAATTTATTGAAAGTAAATTGAAAGTATAAGTCAAATACGAGGATTGTGGTTCTGTATCAATTCTGTTTTAATCAAAATCAACTCCAAAATGTTTACGAGCTATGTTACAACTATATCTACGGTAAAAGACCGAGGGTTCATTGTAATAAAAGAATTCATTGACTTTTTCTGGTACATAATGATCAAACCAGGAACAGGTTGAACAAACTGAGTAACGATCAGCAAAAAATTAATCATCGTCGGTGTGTCCGTCACGCGAACTCTCGCTTTCATCTGCCGCGTGCCGACTACACAATAAAATATAGACACAGAAGACAGGTTTCGTACATTCTAGCACGCACACGGGACAACACGAATATTATTATCATCATGACATCGTTCACCGAAACGCTTCGGCGGTTGACAGCTGCCACCGCGCGTCGCGTAGGAACTTCGAAGACATAATACCCAATAGAGACGTTAAAGCATTCATTTTGAGAAATGAGAAACAATTGCACCCCCATAGATTTGTATTACTGTTATGATACGTACAGTACGACCACGAGCTAATACATCGTCTATCATTTCCTTAGAAAAACGAAGATTGCCGAGGGCCATTAGCAACGTGGTTTTACTGTAGATATATTAGGTCCTTACATATGAAATTGGCGAATTCTTTGGTTAGGAATTCCAATTTGAAATTTATACCGCTATTTACTCGTGCATTTTTGTTTCGAAACCCGTAATTCATTTGTTTTACCTCTTTTGGTTTTTTCTTTGCGTCACTCTGTTTACAAAATGGAAAACTTGAAATATCGTATTATTTTCGAGTACGAGTTCCACCGTGGCACCAGTGCTGCAGAAACGGCTCAAAGGATTAATGATGTGTATGGCGGCGGTGTCGCAAAAGAAAAACACAGCGCGTTTTGGGTTCCAACGTTTCGTTTTCGTTCTGGAAGTTTAGACCTGCAGAATAGGCCCCGTGGACGGCCGGAAACCAAAGTTGATAATGAAGAATTGAAGGCTATTGTGGAAGCGGATCCATCGTAAACCACGTCCGAGTTAGCTGCAGACAGTGGTGTTAGTGATAAAAATGCCAGCCAAAGCCTGCCTGCCCCAAGCGAAAATTTACTCAAAAAAAGTAACTTGTAAGCGTTTGGTGGACTAGTGCCGGTGTCGTTCACTACAGCTTTCTTAAATCTGGGCAGACGATTACGGCAGATGTCTATAACCAGCAACTGCAAATCATGATGGAAAAGCTAGCTGTTAAACAACCGAGGTTGGTCATTCGCTCTAGACCACTGCTGTTTCAGGACAACGCTAGACCACACACTGCATAACAGACGGCTACCAAATTAGAGGAGCTTCAATTGGAATGTCCTTCCGTACTCCCCGGACCTTGCTCCAACAGATTACCATTTTTTTCCAAATTTGGATAACTTCTTGCAAGGGAAAAAATTCAACTCTGATGGGGCAGTCCAAAGCGCCTTCAAAGATTTGATTGATTCCTGTCCGAATGTTTTTTTTAGTAAAGGAATCAATGAACTACCTATGAGATAGCAAAAGTGCATAGATAGCAATGATAGGTATATTATATACCGTATATATATACTTTGATTAAATAAATATATATATATTATGTTTTAAAAAAATCTACTTTATATTCCTCCTTTACAAAACGCCAATTTCATTTGTAATGACCTAATATATTATGTACCGAATTACCTGTATATTACATAATATTAATTCGTAATCCACTACCACGTGCTTATGATTCTTACTTTTTACTTTATGGTCGCGTAGTACACGAGTGTATATATACATACACGAGTTTGCCTTCTACATCTCTTTATTTTGTGTCGGTACTATGTCACATTGATGTTCGCTCGGTAACGCTCTGGCTAACGATGCGTGACATCGCTACGTGTAACGTGTCATAACAAATACTGTAACGCGATATCCGTGTTAGATTTTGTCTCGTACAAGTCGTACAGTAATTAATTAATTTCACGCAATTATTAGTGAAATCTTTCAGTTAGTCACAAGAAAGTAATTGTGAAAATGTTTAATTACAGTTCATCACAGATCAATCTGATATAATAAACTGCGTTACTTTTCGCAAACGCAAAAAAGATGATGATTACTGATGTACTGATGATTACCCGATGTTGTGTAGCCCTCAGTGGTGAAGGCCGGATCTCCTTCACAGGGAAGCCCTATACTATAATAGGGATTTGGATCAGGGTCTTCATTCAGGAGATTTTAGTTCTAAGTTACCTAAGTGACGAGTAAAATCTTCTCCGTGTTAAGGAGGCGTTTGCAAATTTGAGATTTGGAAAAGTATTGAGTCTTCTCAAAATTGGTACTCTCTATTATGCATGAATCTTTGGACGCGTTTGCAAAATGTATTGTTTGACAGTGAATGAGTACGGACCAACATGTCACGGCGATGTCGATTGTTCAAATGTTGGTCGAGCCACAGCCACGTGTGATTCAGGTTAACGTCGAACCGGGCCATTGTCAGTGACGCTAATAACTAAGGCGGTGTGTAGCCCCAGTTATATTTATATTCATGTAATTTGGTCAAAGAGATTGAAACGTGATGAAATTAAATGGTACCTACGTATATGAAGCTAAAACACGCAGAATGCTACTTCTTTGAAGTATCCTCCCCTTTTTTAGGGTTTCGTACCCAGGGTCAAACAGGACCCTATAATCATTAGGACTCCGCTGTCTGTCCGTCACCAGGCTGTATCTCATGAACCGTGATAGTTACACAGTTGAAATTTTCACAGATAATGTAGTTATGTTGCCGCTATTACAACAAATACAAAAAAAAACAGAATTAAATAATTATTTAAGGGGGCTTCCATACAACTAACTTGAACTTTAAGCCGTTATGTACGGAACGCTTCGTGAGCGAGTCCGACTCGCAATTGGCCGGTTTTTTAACCCTAAACTACCATCTCCTAGGTCGCACATTCGGCCCGCGCTTTAAGAAAATGCTGCAGGCGCTGGTGCCGCTGGCGTTCAACCTGGGCATGGCGTCCACGTGGGCGGTGGTGGCGGCGCTGGTCGGCATCAAGACGCTGGCCGTCACGCTGCTCATCCTGAAACTGCTGCTGCTGGCCGGCGCTGCGAAGGTCAGTACGCTGCGGGTTTTTATAGTCCTAGAGGGGGAGAAGTGGATGATCCATGAGGTCATGGCAAAGAATGGATTCGATGGTTTACCAGGGGCTAAAAGTTGTTGAACTATCTGCGCAGATTCTACAGAAACTTTCACAAACAATAACAAATTAATGTTATAATGTATTCTTGCCTACCGCCTCGCCTAATAGTATTTGCGCGCACATCTCGCGTGCCCCAGGATTACCAAATTAGTATACATAGGCCGTACTATCGAACAAGTCACAATCGAACAAAACAAGCCGCTCGACTAGGCATAACATGAAAACCGCTTATCACGTTGAATCGTGCGCACGCACACATCGTGTAAATGCGTAGTGTGTTCGAACACAAACAAAGTGACCGTAACGACTGCCGACGGGGTCAACCACGACTGCAGTCGTTGCGGTCACTTTGTTTGTGTTCGAACTGGTCGAGCAGGAAATTTGTCGATATAATACATGGTATAAAATAAAGAGAATAAGTATTTTTGATGACTCCTTAGTTTTTATGTAGGGTAGGTTTGTAGATTAAGTATGTTCTGTACGAGAAAGTTGCGGTAGATTTTGCTCGTTTTGGTTTTAATTAGAAAGGATAGGTTGGTTCGAATTACAAGTAACAATACATGATTGGTGAAAGGCTCGAAGATTGTAATTTGGCGGATTGTTTAATAATATTTTCTGCCAATTGTGTAGCATTAAGCTCCTCAGTGACAACATAAAATAAGAAATTTCCAAAAAAAACCTACAAACACACAAGATAACATTCCGCAAAAGGGAGATGACACAGTTCGTTCACTACGTAAGTATTTACATCCTTTTTGGAAAATGAGTACAATTTTTATACGATTCTATTAACACCTCATTTAGTTTTGCCTAGTCCATTTCCATTCATTAGTGCCTAGTTTAGTCACTGGTCCGATTTCAATTCAATTTTCACTGCCAAAATCATTCCCCTGCCATTTGGCTAAAAAGCTTGAGGTAAAGTCTTAAAGACTGCCGCGCCTTTTAAAATATGTAACATATTACCATGGAGGAATTATACTACGAAAAATGTAACCAACGGAACATTATGTAAGCAACTGAAAACATTATTGTAGCTTGCATTTCACTGTACCTTGTACTTAAATGGTGGACAACATAGATGGCTTCTGCTATGGTACGTGCAGTTCCGGTGAACGCCATTAGCTATGGCTACCGCCGCTGGACCGGAGAGAATTTATTATAACTGTAACATAAAAACTATTGTTTGCCCAGAGAAAGTTATTTGCTCTCGAAGGTCCGAGCGAGACGAGGGTAGTTTGTCCGTGAGTGCGAGCGAAACGCATGACGTGATTCAGCGAACTGTCATCGAGGTCAAGGTCGCACTTTCTCGCCAAAATACATTAAGGCCCGTATTAATAAAGCGTTCTTAACTCTAAGACAATTCTCAAGAAAGTACTTAAGATGTTGTTTTAATTAATAGACCGTACTTAAGTACAGCTGTAGGTACGGCGTATCAAGTGAGTGCGAACGTAAAGTAGTAAACGTAGTAAACGAGACTCGTTACTCAAGTACGCTGTCATTGCTGTCAAACTGTTACTTGAGACGCGGTTTCATGGGTACAGTCAAACCTTGACTTGAGAACGGCTTGCTTGGGATCTTGGGAATTGGGAATTGGGATACAGTACATTATTATTTGTGGTGTTTTTGGGTGTGTAACAATTATGTAAATTAAAATCTAAATACTTATAATTAAACAAACTCAGTCAAATTTACACTACATACTCAACACATGTCATGGGATACTCATCCCAACTACCTGTCCGGTAGTTGTGGAATGGTATACGGGTTTGCGACCCCGGCGTCCCTAGCTATTACTGTCCTATTCCATGCCCTCCTGGACGGTAATATCCTACATTACCTATATCCGACTCTAACTTACCAATCTTGCTTTTCACACCACCTATCCTTCCCTTTCCCTATCCCTACCCTCTCCGCCAATCCAACGTCGGCCGCGCGGATGGATGCATGGCTAGGGGCGAGCTCTAGTCGTGAGCGTGCCACACTGCCCTGGGACCGGGCGCACCCAGAATTAGGCCAGCCTTACCCTGGCATGCGGGGCTCTGCTGGGGTGGACAAACCTTTCCCTTGCTACTCGTGGGAACGCAATGGATAATTACTTAAATAATTTGATTAACCAAAATGGCGGCGATGTGGTTCGCCACCCATCACGTCTCGTTTCTCGCGGGGGTGAAAAGCGGCCCATGGAGAGCCGCTTCGCTACGTTGAATGTAAGAGGAGGAATGGATGGTAAGGTAGATGAGGTATGTCAGATGATGGATGAACGATGCATAGATATTCTATGCGTGAACGAAACCAAGAGGAAAGGATGTGATACCACGGTTCATGGTTCCTACACGGCATACTGGTCGGGAGTCCCCCAAACCAGCCGAGGCTGTCAGGGAGTTGGTGTGATTCTTTCCTCTCGAATAGTTGAATGTGTGATAGAGCATAAATGTGTAAGCCCAAGACTCCTCTGGATAAGGTTAAAAGTCGGACTCACTCGCTTGTTTATCCTTTATGCACTGACGGATCTGCGTGGAGGTGGGTCATTAAAAGCCCAACAAGAGAGAGAGGAATTTTGGGATAGCATGAGAGAGGCCTTGAATAAATGCGGAGAAAACGAACGGATCTTGATGTTAGGGGATTTTAATGGGTGGGTTGGAGTAAAGCGTGATGGGTATGAAGGAGTTCTGGGGACTTTTGGGGACGAGAGAGTGAATGACAACGGAAGAAGCCTGCTTGAAGTATGCTTGGAATGGAATCTTTACGTGGCCAACACAATGTTTGACCACAAAAAGATCCATTTGTATACAAGAGATGAGGGTGAGTCTAAAAGTATGATTGATTTTGTAATTGTGGATGAAAGACTGCGGAGGAAAGTGCTAGACACTCGGGCATACCGCGGTGTAGGCCTCGGCACAGACCACTTCCTGGTCATAGCCCTAATGCGTGGTCTCTTTAAACGGTGGCGACACCGTGGGGCCGAGACTACGAGTGTTCTGGACTGAGTAAAAGTGGAAAATATCCAAGAAAAAGAAAAGAAAGACGAGTATGTAGAGAAACTGAAAGAAAGTTTTAAAGGCATAGAAGAGATAAGTGCGATTGAAGATTTGTGGGAGACATTAAAGAAAAGGGTCGTGAATGTTGCTATTGAGGTATGCGGGGTAGCAAAAAGAAGGAAAGGAAGACAGAGCTATAATGTGTGGATGGATAAAAATGTACAAAGGGCTGTACAAGAAAAGAAGAAAGCGTAGTTGGATTGGTTAGCAACAAAAGCTAACCAAAAAGTTCAAAAGGCAACGGATGATGCGATAAAGGAAGCAAGAACGAAGTATAAAAGATTGAAATCAGCAGCGAAAGAAGTTGTGTCTAGAAAGAAAGAAGAACTAAAGGATGATTTAGATAGGCGACTCACTGAAGATTTCCAGTCAAACATCAAGTTTTTCTGGAAATCCATCAAAACAGCCAGAGGAAAAACTTCTACCTCGGAGCTGAGTGCAATTAGGAGTCAAGATGGGAGTATTATTAAAGGCGAAGAATGTGTGTTGAAAGAAGAGTAGAAAGAAGAATGTGTGTTGTGTGAAAGAGATGGAAAGATTATTTTGAAAGTTTGTTTGAAAGAGAGGAAGTGCAGGTACAACATCCGGCATCTTCCATGGAAACTAATTTAAATGTTGATGAAAGTGAGATAAGAATGGATGAAATAGTGAAAGCGTTGAAAAGTATGAGATTAGGTAAGGCCGCAGGATATGACAGAATTACCGCCGAGATGCTGAGGGCTGGACAGGGCATTGTGGCTAGCCAGCTGTACCGCCTTTTCAATCTATGCTGGCGAAATGGGCAAGTACCGGGAGACTGGTGCAAAGCCGTAATCGTGCCATTATTTAAGGGAAAAGGGTCACGGCAGGACTGCATAAATTACCGCGGTATAAGTCTTCTCAGCGTCGTCGGGAAATTGTATGCGAAAGTATTGATTGAAACGGTTGTGAATGAAATAGACGAAAAAGTATGGGATGAAGGCCTATGATAGAGTCGTGAGGAATGAATTGTGGTCAGCATTGTCCGTGAACGGGGTGAGCAGTATCCTCATACGAGCATTGCAATCTCTTTATAGGGATTCCAGGGGTTTTGTAAGGATAAATGGGGCATACACTGATTGGTTTAATATCGAAAAAGGTGTTAGACAGGAGTATGTAGCGTCACCGTGGCTGTTCAGTCTGTTCATGGACAATTGCTTGACAGATTTAAAAGAGAATGAAAGTGGGTTGAGAATGAATGAGCTACTCGTCAAATGTTTTCTCTATGCTGATGTACAAGTATTACTTGCGTCTTCGGCTGAGGAGTTGCAGGAGATGGTAACTGCTATGAGTGGAGCTTTTGTTAGAAAGGGAATGAAGATGAATGTAAAGAAGACGAAAGTGATGGTGTTTGAAAGAGATGAGGCAGTGACAGACTGCAATATCGTGATTGGAGATGAACAAATTGAACAGGTGATTAAGTTTGTGTATCTAGGATCAAAGTTTACAAGAGATGGAAAGTGTGAGAGTGATATTGGATATAACAAGGCTCGTTTGGCTGTGCATGAGGGGGTGTTGGTTCCGACACTCATGTATGGAAGTGAAAGTTGGGTATGGCAGAAGAAACATGAAAGCAGAATAAATGCAGTTGAAATGAGAGCGTTAAGAACTATGATAGGAGTTAAACTGAGTGACAGAATAAGAAATAGTGAGATTAGGAAACTTTGTGGTCTGAAAGAAGATGTAGTGACAAAAATTGAGAAAGGTATGCTGAGATGGTTTGGCCATGTCGAGAGGATGAATGAAGAACGATTGACGAAAAAAGTGTATAAGGCGAGTGTGAATGGAAGTGTTGCAAGGGGTAGACCTAGGCGGACGTTTCGGGACCAAATCAGGGATGTCTTGAAAAAAACCCAGGTCAAGAGTACCCTAAACCGAAGAGCATGTATGAAGGGAATAATGAAAGTGGATGAAGCGAAACAAGTATGTAAGGATCGTAGCAATTGGAAAGAAGTGGTCTCTGCCTACCCCTACGGGAAAGAGGCGTGATTATATGTATGTATGTATACTCAACACAAAATAAAGTTATAAAAAAGACGCTTGTTGATACTTATACTTCTTCTTTTTCTTTTGGAAATCGCGGTTGCAAAGGTTTTGCACCATTCTGCCAGTGTCGAGTATTTATAGAAATATTTTCGTTTTTTTTATTTATTTACAATAAACGAATTACCTATTTGATTTATAATAATAGCACTCAATACCAAAAATAAGTCAAATCAAAAGTGACTTGATTGATTTGATATTGAATATGACAGCAGAACTTATATTTGGTATATATATAATATATGGTATATATATATATATATATATATATATATATATATATATATATATATATATATATATATATATATATATATATATATATATATATATATATATATAATATATAATAAAGATCTGCTGTCATGTCAATAGTCAATAGGTAATTCGTTTATTGTATAAATAAATATATATTTAATTAATAATATATGTAATATAATTTGCCATATGTTTGAGCCTATTGTCTTCTTGTGATTGGATTTCTTAAAACTATTTTTTAACAAATTCCAATGCAATTTTAGGGCTATGTTGGCCGTATTACTGGTACTATTATATCTGTTCTTCCCGGCTATCATATGCTACGGTTGTATATATTATATACTATCAACATTAAATATGTTCTGTGTTTTGTAAATACTCCTTTTACTGAAACTTTATGTACATACTGTGGTACTGGCCCTAAATGTTTGTGTCTGTTCTAGGTTTTAGATTATTCAACAGACTTCCTCCTGTACACCGTGCCCTTGTTTATTCATAAAACCCACTCATAAGGCAGAGTTTTCGTCAACACAACACTTTGGCGAATCGCTAAGGAGCCACTTTAAAAAATAAGAAGAACAAGAACTTTTTTCGAATGGCAATGATCCGCATTCCGTTTTACGTAGTTTTAAAAGAAATATGGATATTATTATGCTAGACAATAATAAATATTAATATCTACGTAAAAATTAATGAAAATCAATCAAATTCAATATAAAAAATACAGACTAAACTTTTTTTGGTATTTATATTATTAAATATTACATTTTTAAAAAGAAATATTGAAGGAATATATAATCAATAAATCCGTTCTTTGTAGAAGTGTTAACGAAACGTTATTTTATTCGTTCTTTGTCGTGTAGATGACGCTTAAAAGTTGAGTAAGTGATCTCAATAACGTTATCAACTGAGACGGTCTTTAGATCATACTATGAATTAAAGACCATCTTGAGAAGCTAATCGTTACTTGAGACTGTCTCAGCCAAGAAAGGTCTTAAGAACGAGTTTGAGAACGGTTTCTTAATACGGGCCTAAGTTTAAAAAGTGTGGTAATAATTTAAAAAGTGCTAAGTATGAGTGGTTATTGAAATAACGATGTATGGTGGTGCTTTAATAAACAAAGTGATCTGTGTGGTTGAGTTTTGTTTTTCAAGTGTTCGGTTGTCTTACACACTTTCTTTAAATAAAACGAATAATATAGAAGAAGGGTACATTTGAAAGTTGTACACATCGTAAATATAGTTTCTAAATAACTGTTAAATCAGAATAAAATTCAACAGATTTCGTTCCTCACACGACTATCGAGCACATTGGAAATGAATCTATGGAATTCGAAAAAACTTGACTTTTTTCAAAAAGGTTAGGCTACAGGGCAAACCCTGAACCCGATCGTCTTTATTTTAAGCTCAAATTGTAGCTGACTAAATTGTCCAGAGGATTTTTTCTGAAATGTTTGATTTCATTCTTCATTTCCAAAATATCGAGCGCCAAAATAAAAAATTAGGAAAAGATAATTTTTCTAACTATTTCTGTCATAACTTTGTTCGTTTTTGGAACGTAGTTCCTTATGGCGCGTCGCGAATTGTATGGAAGCTAGACGGATTGATTTAGGCACGACACTTTTTGCCACTCGAAATCACAATGTAATAACGACTATTAAGAATGATACAAAAAACGACCTTATAACCTTGACAATAATGTAGAATTTTGCAATTACACATTGTGACTGTTATGACTGTTACATATTGTGACTAGCTAGCCGGGCCTTAGGAGCGCTTGATGTTATTACTCAGTACGGAGCCGGACTTTGCGGCGGCAACACTGCGAGCAGCAAGCAACCCGCCCCCTCACCCCTGTCCCTACCTAAGGCGCGCGCACTATATATATTTAGTTCAACTATTTGTTTTGTATAATATAATATATTATATCTATACAGATAAATAAAATTGAAGTGTCTGTTTGTAATTTCAAATTAACAGCTTTTATTTTCATTTAATGCATTTAAAAGTATGATCGGTACTTACAATAAAATATAAATTGTTAACATTTTTCTGTCTGTCAGACTTTTAAGTTTAACGAGAGAAAATTGCAATTTCGTCTACCGAATATGCGGCAAATGCCAAATGTTGAATGAGCAATTTCTACCGAAAAGGTACCGAGTTCGACCGAAATGCTTGGTATTCAGTGGCGTCTCCAGCACATAAATCTACATCGAGGGTCGGGGCCAAAACATTAAACACACCTATGTCCAATATTTGCCATGTAAGTCGCGTTTTCCATTGCTAATCTCATTATGACTGTTCGGCTTGATGAGTAAAGTTACTTTTTCGTCTTTTTATTTTCTTGAATAATTCTTTACGCACCTTACAGCTCTCGTGAATACGCGTCTTTTGAGATTTTTTTGAATAACATATCTTCACAAGTCTCCGAGATATAAGGGATCTCACTTTATCGTGAAATCGGAGCTTACACTGGAGCGAACGAAAAGACATTTCCAATGTCAAAACTTACAAAAATATAAAAGTTGATTGGAACGAAAATCACTTTTCGTACACCATTTAAAAAGTGCCATATCTACTCATTTGTAAAAGTTTGCCGGTATCGTATACCTCCTACCGACATAGCCACTGTAAAACTAGATATTGCCCAATACGGGTTGTAATGCCCTGTACACTGAGTGTACCTAGTCTCCCATAAGGATTAAGCGTCCCTCGGCCCTCTACTCCCGTATTCATCATTACATCGAATTGATTTTTGTTTCTGTTTGTTAGTTACAATTTTGTTACTGCTAGGGTCTAGCTATCGATTCGTTAAGTCACTTACACCCATATAACCTACGTTGTCGCCACAGATCGGTGCATTCTTCGCGGGGAAGGTGCACCCGGCGCCGGCCAAGTGGGAACCGCAGAAGGAGATCCACGTTCACATTCATAACGGCCATCATGATGAGGAGTACATACCAGTGGCGCCGATAGGTAAGCACTAGAACTTAACGAATTAGGTAGATAAAATAAAAGTATACTTAGTCCAAGTATAGTTTATTCGTGACATAGACATTTATATAGGTAAGACAGTAGGTACTTAAATATGTCTAAATGGCTTACTGTAATTGGTTAATAATTGTGAACACGGCTTATGCGTCATTAACACAATATTTATAGGTGCGACAGAACATGTGTCGGGACAGCTAGTAAGAAATAAATTTCGGGTACACAATTAAATGAAATATTGCTAAAATTATTTATCAGGCATTCGATATTAAAATGAAATTCAAATTTAGCTTCATTGTTTGTGCCATCTTGAATAACCGGTTAATATGAGAAGCTAAGTTTAGCTTCCACTTTCAAGCTTTATATTTCAAGGTCAAAAAATCTAGAATACTCTTAAATTAAAATATTCTACCGTTATACGTAATTATAATTATTTTAATATTTTTAAATTATTAAATAATTATAATTATTATAATTTACTTATTAAATTGATGTTTCGTAAGATATTTGCTCTAGCTTCTTACCTCATGAGAATATTTACCATTTACATACAATATTTTGCTTTTCGATAATGTTTTTCCTATTTATCTGAGGTTCCTTTATAATTCCTTAACAATATTATATCAAATTATTTAAAACTTTTTCGTAGCAATCGTGTTACACACATTTATAGAGATCTTTTACGTTTAGCATTACCTAAAAATATTTTAAATGAAGCATTTTTCATCATTTTCCAGGAGCATGGAATCGGGAAGGACAGGTTGGAGACACCAAACATATTGACGTGCCCTTCAGCCCATACTACGGGCCGCAGACCATCAGCACGCCCTACGGGAACTACGTGAGGGTCGAGCCCGGACAGCCGCTACCTGCTATGACACGGACCTTACCACAGCCTAACCACTAGCCAGAGAGGCCTTGTCACAGACTAAGCATTAGCCAGAGAGGCCTTGTCACAGACTAAGCATTAGCCAGAGAGGCCTTGTCACAGACTAAACAGTAGCCAGAGAGGCCTTGTCACTGACTAAACATTAGCCAGAGAGGCCTTGTCACAGACTAAGCATTAGTCAGAAAGGCCTTGTCACAGACTAAGCATTAGCCAGAGAGGCCTTATCACAGACTAAACATTAGCCAGAGAGGCCTTGTCACAGAGAAATTTCTAAGAAAAGAATCTCTACCTGCCATGCTACAGACTACCCACTAGATAGAGTTATTAACTAGATAAATTACTCTACTAGCTTTTCGCCGCGGCTCAGCCCGCGTAAATACAGTATCCGACGGGAATACTGTACTTTTTCGGGATAAAAAGTAGCCTATGTTTTAATCCAGTGCCTAAACAACTACCATCCCAAATTGCATTAAAACCCATTCAGTAGTTTTTGCGTAAGAGTCACAAACATCCATCCATCCATCCATCTATTCATCCATCCATACTCACAAACTTTCACATCTATAATAGCAGAGGATTTATAATAGGTCTTTACCTATGAAATTGCCGTTCTGCAGTACTGGCCATTTCAAACCAAAATCATTTTTGTTTCGCTAAGAATTCTAATTTCAAATTAATTTTATTTTAAAAACATGGAATTCTTTTTCCAAAAGTAGTCATTTGTTTATTGATTAGTGTTATATTTTCATCGCATTTCAATCTATTTCGTCATCATGGATACGTTAAAAATTCGAGTAATTATGGAATATGAGTACCGTCGTGGCAGCAACGCGGCACAAACGGCACGTAACATCAACGACGTTTACGGAGCTAACACTACAAACCAACGCACCACCTGTTATTGGTTTGCTCGCTTCCGTTCTGGAAATTTCGACCTGAAAAATGAACCTTGCAGTCGTCCGAAGACTTTGGTCGACATTGACGATTAATTCGTCGATTTGGAATTTTGGAAAAGGCGATTGTGGAAGCTGATGATACACAATCTACGGCTGAATTAGCAGCAGCTTTCGACGTTAGCGTCAAAACAATATTGGTCCATTTGCGTCAAATCTTCAAGGTAAATAAGCTTTAGAAATGGGTGCCCTACGAACTCAATGATCGCCAGTGCGAAGTACGCGTCGAGACGTGCCTTGCACTGCTCAACAGACACACAAATGAAGGAATTTTGAACCGCCTTGCTACCTGCGATGAAAAATGGTTTCTGTTTGATAACCACAAGCGCTCAGCAAGTTGGTTGGATCCTGGTTCAGCACCTAAACAATGCCCTAAACGAAAACTTACCCCTAGAAAAGTGATGGTCACTGTTTGGTGGTCTAGCGCCGGTGTGATTCATCACAGCTTCTTACCAAATGGGGTGAGAATTACTGCAGATGTGTACTGTGAAGAACTGAACACAATGATGGAGAAGCTGGCACAACTCCAACCAGCATTGGTCAATCGCTCGTCTCCGCTGCTCCTGCACGACAACGCCCGACCTTATACTGCACAGCAGACGGTCTCCAAGTTGCAAGAACTGGGGTTGGAAGCTCTCCGTCATCCACCCTACTCACCAGACCTTGCGCCTACAGACTACTTCTTTTTCCAGAATTTGGATAACTTCTTGGCGGGAAAAAAATTCAATACCCGAGAAGCAGTACAAAATGCCTTTGAAGAATTTGTTGCCTCCCGTCCAGCTGATTTCTTTAAGAAGAGCATCAATAAACTGCCACTGCGTTGGCAAAGATGCATTGATTGCACGGGTGTTGCCTCCCGTCCAGCTGATTTCTTTAAGAAGAGCATCAATAAACTGCCACTGCGTTGGCAAAGATGCATTGATTGCACGGGTGATTACTTCGATTAATACAAATAAAAAATACATTAAAAAAAAATCGTTTAAATTTTTTCATACAAAACGGCAATTTCATAGGTAAAGACCTAATATACTAAGCCAAACATTACCCAGAAAAGGGACTTGCCACTAACCAGAGATTATTTTCTAAATAGAGAGGTAGAGAAGCCACTATGTACCAGGTCACAGATCACGCAATAGCCAGAGATAAGCCAGATACTACTTTGTAGGTAGAGAGATAGAGTAGCCTCTATCTGCCATGCTACAGACTACTAGCTAGCTTCAGACAGAATGGTAATTTTACTGTAGGCCGTGTCGCAATTAGTCACTAACCAAAGATGTACACCAGGGACGAGGCGGGCTTTACCATCTAGCAACATACAGAGAAAGTTTAATTGGTCAAGCCCTAAAATAATTGCTAAATACCAGTGGCGTGGGGTTCCTATAACTCCATTTCTATCGGTTTCACTTACCACTTACCTTTTGAAGACCCTCATCCAAATCCATACCTATTGTATAGGCTAGGGATTCCCTATGAAGGGGAACCAGACTTGGCCACTTCTGAAGACAGAGATCCAGTGACCAATGTATGTCCAGACTATGTTCACGAGTCCGAGTCCACGAACTCCTCAGTCACGTGCCGGACCCAAACTCTTGTATGACGGCATAAACGATGAGTAACGATTTAAAAAATATGTTGAAGTATTATCAGCCATTATTCACTTATTCATTTACCATCGATGATATAACATACCTACTCTTTGTTCTTAAAATAAAGTGCCTTATACGAGAAATTCTCCAACGTATTTCACATGACTACTACAAGAATTTTATTGCTATTTTTTATTAACTATAAACGTTTTGATTAGTTAAGTTTTAGTTGATTTTCGGAATTTTCTAATCGTTCGAGGCCGATCTTTTTGGCATTAACTATTAAAGGCCTTTGCCGCAAGCATATAGGAATTTGATAGACAGGCAGGTCTATATCGGCTACTCAAAAAATCTGCGGCCGCTGCTCGAATTTCTGCCTGTGGCCGGTGGCACTGCCCGCCGCCGCGCCGAAATTCGAGGCCTAAGTATAATTCAATTATGCGTATTTTATTGTGATGTGCAATGTATAATATAAATGGCAAAATGTATTATTGTGTATTTATTATTCGTTAGAAAAATATTAAAGTTGTGTAATAACTAAGAATATTCGACTTTTAATTTTCATGCCTCTGCCACAAAATCTTGATAGTCAAGGACAACTAGATTTTAAGTCGTTAAACCAAAATAGCTTCGATGTTAGTTAGTTTTTGGAATTTTAAATGATGAATGATCGAATCAGTATCGTAAATAATTTTTTAATGAATAAACCTACTCAAAGACAAATCAACATTTTGATAGTATTTAAAAGGTACATATCAATTCTATAATGTTGGCTCTTGGTATACCCTACCAAAAGCTAATGTGTAATTTGATAGTATGCTGTAACATAGGTACTAACCAACAGTCATCAATACATTCTTAGCCATCTGTTATAATTATCAGAACTTAGACTGATGTATTGAAGTCACACAGGGCCCGATATATCTACTTTTTGACTACTATTTTTTTATATTAAATATTACAATTTATAACTATTTAGTAAGTAAATATAAGACCGTTTTAATTCAATCGGTGACAAGCTAGTTGAGCTCACAATACAGTTCCCACCGACTTCCCCTAATCAAAGCGTAAGGCCACAAAAACACTTGGTATTAAAATACGACCTTCTAACACAAATCCCAAACTAGATATTCCGAGGTAAAGTCGCCGTATTAATAGAAATCATTTTAAAATCACGTCGCTCGTTGTTTGACTTTTAAATGCCGCCGTTTCAACATTTTTCACGCTAGCCAAGGGCGACTAGGTTACGAGTTACGCTTGACGCGCGACGGCTTTTGTTGCCCGTGGTCCTCTTTCCCCCAATTTGCGGGGATAATGGGCAAATTGGGGGAAAGAGGACAGGTCCAGGTAAAATCGAATTTACATATATATATATATAAAAGCCAAAGCTGATTGACCGATGTATCAACACACAGGCTTAAGGCTATAAATTTGAAATTTTGCACACGTATTTCTCATATGACGTAGGCATCCACTTAGGAAGGATATTAAGGTACCAGGTACCAGACAACTGGAAGTATATTTAATATTAATAATATTTTTTTGTTCCCTCTGCGTTATTTGAATCCGCGACCTCCGACTTGAGCGCCAACACGCTAACCACTGAGCGACAAAGGACGTCAACTCCTTTTACTCCGCCATTTTTGCCATTCAATTGTTTCTACAAATATTATTTAGTTACATTCTCTTAGATATTGGTCAAATCTTTCCGATACGACATTCCCATTCGTGCCGAAGTACGGCTGCCCACAGTTTGAACTTTGAACCTACTTCAATTAGTGAAAAAACCTTACAAATTATTTTTTGCTACAGTTTTGCCTGCTTCATAGTAACTTACCTGCGTGCTACATTGTAGCGCAATCCGATCAGCGATCGAGCTGGGTGTTAATATATTGCTTTGTACGAGTACATTTATATTAGTTGCAGTATTTATAATATTATAAAGACTGCAACTGTGCCGAACATTTATTTGGCCGCTTATTTGCATCGTAGTCGGGTTTAATTGCTCCCCTCCCCCTCCCCCCTCCCCTCGTCTAACGCGAAATGACCTCCACGCGAGCACTGAGTTGACTGAGGCAAAGTCACCGACGCGACGGTGCATTCTCGGTCGTGACGTCAGTGCCGTGCTCGCGGCGCGGGACTTACCCTTATCCTTACTTATGGACTTACCCCGCTGTTTTTGCTGCGGACAAAATTTAAATACACAAACCAGCGTTTAGAGATAATATGTTTCCTGATGTAAAAACTAAAAAAGGCAATACAATATAATATGGCAATTTATATGAGATTCCAGCTAATATACGTCTTCGAACAGCATATCATTTCAGCAAACATGCTGATGTTTTTCAGAAGAAACCAGAGCAACACAATTTCCAGCCCACTTCACCTCACCCCCAAAATATAAAATTATTGTTATTTTATCGTACCAATAGGCTACTTGACTCATATTTAATTTCATACATTGAAGGAGTAAGGAGGAGAATTTACTTTAGTACTTGGCTTAGGAAAGCGTATTCTAGCGAAATCATAAATTAAAAACTTAAGATTGATTTTTGTTTTTTAATTTCTACTGATGAAAACACCTCGAAGTAACTTCCGGCAAGGATGTGATATCACAAACACACTAAACACATATTATGTAGTAGTAAAACGGAACGTTTCTGTAAATAAATAGTTCATGACATCTTAAAAAGTTATTTATGTCAAAACGTCAAACGGAACGTAACACCGCCATTTTACTACTACGGACTGTAGCACAGATTACAAATAGTACTAGTATGACGTCACAGCACAGATAATCTATCAATATTATAGCGATATTTAAGCTAATAGTGTTTTCGGCGGTGTTTAAAAGAGGTTTTTAGGTTTTTAGGTTTCAAAATAATGTTATATTATTTTTTTGTGTGTAATGAAACAATTATGAAGCGTTTAGGACATAAATAAAAACAAGGTCAAGTAGCCTATAATAAAATCGGCAATCTTAAACAATTAGGCAATTGTGCCTTTCATCCATTTTTATCTATAATCACAGAAGTTAGCAACAGCGACGCGACGGGGCGAGGCCAACATTTTATGTAGGCGAGATACAATTAGCGCGGAGCTAATGGCGGCTAACTAACTAAAACTAAAATTGCCCTTTTTACTTAAAACAGAGGGTTTTTTTATGTCTCTTTCAGCAAATATTCTAAAGGGACTCAAATGAGATTCAAAAACTCCTTATAGTTTCGTATATCGTAATATTAAAATGAATATCTACAATGTTCTTGCTCGACCAGTTTCTAAACATATTCCTCTGCACTAGGATGTCTCAAAATATTTACTCACAAATGAAGCGACCGCAACAAATGCAGACGTGGTTGAACTACGTATTCACACGCGAGTATGTGTGCGTGCGCACAATTTAACAGCGCTGTTAAGCCATTTTCATCGTATGCCTGATAGAGCATCAACTTGTTCGATACTACCATATACTACGCACATAATATTATGTGCTCCTGGGGTATTTTTAGCTCTCCACGCTCGAGTCTAGTACCGTGAACATATTTGCCTACCTCATAATCAGAACAATCTCTCAGCAAGTACTGGACTCGCAACTTGACAAGAACTGGAGTGCCTTGATTACGATTGCGATCAGTATTACCCGGGTCAACACCCGCGTCGTCATCATTACCATCAGCTGCTTTCCACACATTGACACAAATTTCAGTGAAACTGTACAATCGAAATGTGTAGCACGTAATGATGAGAACATTTGTAAATTGTCTATAGATTACCCGGAATAAAGTCAGTGTCAAAGAGTCGTTATTAGGGATATTATGAACTTCAAAAGTTCAAAGCAACCCATCCTTGATGGTGCAGTTTTATAATCAAAATACCCCAATCCATATTTAACTTAGACCATGATTGATGATGATGAGATTAGAGGAAAGGAGGACAGCCACCGTGGTCCAGTGGTTTAGAGCTTGGCTCTCGACTCGGAGGTCGTGGGTTCAATTCCCGCATTGGAACAACAAAAAAATGTTGATTCCAAGTTTGGCTAGGACAATGCCGGCTGATCACTTGATTGTCTGACAAGGAAGATGATCTATGCTGAGGATGGGCAAGTCGGACCTGTGCCATATCTCTCGCCAGTCGTGTCGGTCTGTCCGTCCCACTGGGTTACGAGAGTAAAGGAAAAGTGCTCTTGTGTACTGCGCACACACTTGGTCACTATAAAATAACAGATTGAAACCAGGCACCGTCACCGAAATCGGTGTTATTAAAGGAGGACCATCTCTAGTCTAAGGCAGAAAAGTTAAAAAGCCGTCACGCGCGTAAATCAATGTTGTATGTAATTGCATATTGTTGAACAACTTATTGTGTTTAAAAGCTTAATCAAGATTATTCTATAATTACATTGAAAACAGATTTAATGGGAGTGATCGTGACGAGGATCGTGACGTGACACTGGCCTCTACCTACTTTCGGTTGCTGGTTATGTTAGAGCCAACCTTTGCAACATCTCGAAGTATAAGTATCAGTCTCACACACACACACTACAGTATATATATCACTTTGATGACCGTATCATATTGTATAAAGTGAAGGCTCTTAAAATACTTATATTACCTATGTAAAGGCAGGTTCTAAGGTCCGTTGAATTTCGAAGTAACTTGAATTTAGCATGGGTCAGCTCACACTGAAACGAGACGATACCTGACGCGGCGCTACATATAGCGATAAGATAGCCATTCAAAATTGAACTTTATTCACTACAGAATGAGATACAAATTTAATTGCAAGAGTTCGAATGTCAAACTAGATCGCTTTGCGAGCGCGGTGCCGCTCTTGCAATGAAATGTGTATCTTCTTGTGTACTGGGTAAAGTTCAATTTTGAATCAGTATTTAAACTGCATTTTAAAATACTGATTTAAACTTGAACTTTACTCAGTACCCCAGAAGATAAACATTTCATTGTAAGACGCATTGCAACGTGACGAAACGCCGCGTCTCGTATCCTCAAGTTTTGGTGTAAGCTGACGCTTAGACTTTGTTTCGTCGGTTAATTATATGCGTCTATTTAAAGTTTCTCAGAAAAACCGGCGTGAAATAACGCTTTCCGGTGTAATAAGTGTGGTTACCGGAGGCCCAAAGGGCGGATTGGGGATTTTAAGGACCAGGAACGCAAGCCGCAAAACCAGAGAAGTTACAAGGTCCTCGTGTGTTTCGAGTGTCCATGGGCAGCGGTAATCGCTTACCATCAGGCGATCTCTCTGCTCGTTTCCAGGTTCATTTCATTGAAAAAAATTATAAAAATAGAAATACGTACTCACCTGGTAATAACTAAGCACAAATCTGGTACATAAGTCATTAAATTGTTGTGTTTGCTTACCTTTTGTAACGGCAACATTAAGTCAAAAACTCTAAATATTGATTGGCTAGACTTAAAAACTAAATATGTACCTACTCCAGTCTGCGCTGTAGCGCCTAGCGAAACGAGTGCCGGCCTCGACAACTGGAATCTTATTTTCACGTACAATAATCACAGGCTCGTGGAAAATTTCGACGAAACGTAAAACAGAGTCGACAGGGTAAAATAAAACTTAAACAAAATCTTCCAATTCTTCGATGTTTAAAAATGTTTTCTTCGTAATATTTTTGTTTTTCGTATTTCGTTTTATTTACATTTAAAAAACTTTTTTCTTTGTTTCTTCGAAGTCGATGGTCCGTGGATATCTCGTAGGTGTCCGGGACAAAACGTAACCTCTATCAGGCTATGTCTGAGACACCAACAAACAGACAAAGCCAAGAAGAGGCTAGGTCAACGTCCCCTAAGGCTTCCTTCTTCAATGTTTCTTCTTCAAGTCTCCATACTTCTTCCATGAATTTGTGTGACTTTAAGTTGGGTACTTTTTTAATTTGGAGTCCATAAACATATTTATTTACAATTAAAGTTGTTTAATCACTGAGCCGGTACGCTGTTCAATATAAAAAATATTTTTAGACATTTTTATATCAGAATAAAAATACATACCCAGGAAAAAAGAAAAGAAAAACATAAGTCCTTGTTACGCGTTGATGTCTTTTACAAAGGAAATGTAATAACCCGGGTGCCCTGCTGTTTTAGCACGGATGAACGGTAAAACGGTAGATGGGAATATAACATTTATCACTATTTTGTGTGATTCTTTATATGTCTATGCGGCTTATATTAATTACATATTCCATAAAATATTCTTCTAATGGTAAGCGATTGCCGCCGACCATGGACACTCGCAACACCCGAGCAGTGTGGGAATTGGTGGAAGTATCAAGTACCCAAAGGGAGATCTCCGACCGAGCGGGTGGTGTATTTGGTCAGGTCTAAAATCATTAAATTTGCACCGATTTCGTTGAAAATTGAGATTCATGCTCATAAAAACATTTACTTAGAAACGTGTTTCTGGTTTTATTAGAACTCACCCATGTGGGTGTAAAATAAAGGTTAAAAGTTTGTATGATTTTTTTTTATCTGCCCGATTGCTATGAGTGATATATAACTGAGCTAATAAATACAAATCATTGACTACGAATTTTATAGTTTTTTGAACTTCGTGAGGGTTAAAGAGTGAAATAGGGGGCCAAAGTTTGCACAGTGAAATATCAACAACTGGACGTGTTGCTTTGAATTTTGGCACGCAGACGGAATGTGTGATGTGTTGTGTGTCTTATTCAAAATAACTATTTTAAATAAGACACTAGACATCCGTTATTTAAAATAATTTTTCGAAATTTATCCCTCAATGAGGGATGCAACAATAGAGATCCACGTGAACGAAGTCGCGCGCAAAAGCTAGTTATTTTATTTTTGTTAAGAGGAACAGTAAACAGCTACACTATGCACTTAAATAACACAATCTTAAATGTAAGTTACAATAGTAATAGTGTAGCCCACAGTGCTGTCCACAGATTACCAAACAAAAGTTTATATTATTACAAGCGTAGATGATTACTATTCGTGCCCGAGATAATTTAAGTAATTAATATTTAGTTATATGAATAAAACTTATAAAAGTAAACTAGGAAATAAACTAGAGTAAGTAGAGAACAGTAAGCTATATGCATACAAAATCATAAATGTACGTGTTACAATTACTATAACATGGGTTTAAATTACACTGTTATCTATATACATATAAATACAATCGGAATCTTGCAAAGAGCATCCAAAATTATCGATGTGTTCGATGTTGGTGTTATATATACGTCTTAACCATTCGTCGTGTTGGAGAGCGTCCTGCGTCCTGTGTCCTGCGTCCTGCGTCCCCCGCTGTTCTCTATAAACGTTTGTTGCTCGATAACCACGAATAGAACTTTGAAGAATGTAGTAACATATTCTGTTGTAATTATAAACTAGTAAGTTACAAACTAGCTACTTGGCGGCCAACTCGCTAATGTCTAATAATTGTTACATAATTATGTTAATGGTGTAATAATTACGCAACGGTGACAGGAAATACTAAACTTTATAATCGTCAATGCTCATAAGTATATTTAAGAATGTCGATTGAAATTAAAATAAATAAGGACATAGTGTTTGGTTTTGCCAAGGTTGAATGGAAAATTTTGTAAATTCCTAAACAAGATTTTATACAAACTATTCAAATAAAAAAAAAAATATTTCCAAATGTAACTGAACAAGTTTTTTCGGAATGTCAACAGAAAAAGCTACCAACGGTTCAAGTTTCAACCCTAACCCGCTGAGAAGAACCAGCGAAACGAACTCGGTGAGTTGCCACCTCTTAGTAAAAAAATGAAAAAATTGTTCTTTTACAAGAAATATATGTTTTACAATGTTATATTTATCTTTGTATATCTGACAAAAGTCAAAAGTATACAAGTACATAGAGACAGCCTTGCATTTTATTCCCAAGGTATGCAATCGTTAACAAAAATCATTTACCTTATAATAAACTTTAGCACACAGGTACATCTAAGTTATGCTTATTTCTATTAGAATATCTCGATAGCTAGCAGTGGAGTAATATGTTTTGTAACCGTGCGCTGTGACGATAATGTATAACCCGTATAAATAAGAGCAGGACCGAAATAAACGAAGTGTACATATAATCAGTTGGTAGAAACAAAACGTTACACACAGCCACTTCTTCGTCGACAATATAGTCATACAGGAATCACAGAATTGGGAACAAAATTACTATTTACTTAATATTCATAAATAATTGAACTTTTACCTATGAAATTGCCGTTCTGCAGTACTGGCCATTTCAAATCAAAATAATTTTTGTTTGGCTAAGAATTCTAATTTCAAATTGAAATTATTTTTCAAACATGGAATTCTTTTTCCAAAAGTAGTAATTTGTTTATTGATCATTTTCATCGCATTTCAATCTTTTTCGTCATTATGGATACGTTAAAAATTCGAATAATTATGGAATATGAGTACCGTCGTGGCAGCAACGCGGCACAAGCGGCACGCAACATCAACGACGTTTACGGAGCTAACACTACAAACCAACGCACCACCTGTTATTGGTTTGTTCGCTTCCGTTCTGGAATTTTCGACCTGAAAAATTAACCTCGCGATCGTCCGAAGGCTTTGGTCGATAATGACGAATAAAGGCGATTGTGAAAGCTCATGATACACAATTTATGGCTGAATTAGCAGCAGCTTTCGACTTTAGCGTCAAAACAATATTGGTCCATTTGCGTCAAATTGGCAAGGTAAAAAAGCTTGACAAATGGGTGCCCCACGGACTCAATGATCGCCAGCACGAAGTACGCGTCGTGACGTGCCTTGCACTGCTCAACAGACACACAAATGAAGGAATTTTGAACCGCATTGTTACCTGCGATAAAAAATGGATTCTGTTTGATAACCGCAAGTGCTCACCAAGTTGGTTGGATCCTGGTTCAGCACCTAAACAATGCCCTAAACGAAAACTTACCCCAGGAAAAGTGATGGTCACTGTTTGGCAGTCTAGCGCCGGTGTGATTCATCACAGCTTCTTACCAAACGGGGTGAGCACTACTGCATATGTGTACTATGAAGAACTGAACACAATGATGGAGAAGCTGGCACATCTCCAACCAGCATTGGTCTATCGCTCGTCTCCGCTGCTCCTGCACGACAACGCGCGACCTCATACTGCACAGCAGACGGTCTCCAAGTTGCAAGAACTGGGGTTGGAAGCTCTCCGTCACCGCCCTACTCACCAGACCTTGCGCCTACAGACTACTACTTTTTCCAGAATTTGGATAACTTCTTGGCGGGAAAAAAATTCAATACCCGAGAGGCAGTACAAAATGCCTTTAAAGAATTTGTTGCCTCCCGTCCAGCTGATTTCTTTAAGAAGCCCATTAATAAACTGCCACTGCGTTGGCAAAGATTGATTGCATGGGTGATTATTTCGATTAATACAAATAAAAAATATCTATATGATAAAAATTCGTTTAAATTTTTTCATACAAAACGGCAATTTCATAGGTAAATACCCAATATTTAAATAATCAAAAATCATCTCGTGTAACATACGAGTAGTATTAACATATCCAGCTCGCGCACATTAATATTTCTCTCACGGCGAGAGGCCGGCACTAAACTCAAGGTTTTCAACTATTATGATAAGCCATTTTTGATTCCAGTTTTACTAGGATTATTAGATCGTATAACGAGCTAGTTCCGGGCAAATGTCAAGGCAAGATGTTCCAAATTTAGAAGGCTTTGAGTATTTGACAGTTTTGTCACTATTGACCGCTAATTAGTTTTGCCTTGATTGATTGATTGTCAATGGCAGCTATTTATAGACCGGCTAGTGGGCAGACGAAATATTTTTCATTTAGATTGTGTTATTCTTGGATAAAACATTTAAGAGTCCATAACTTGGTTTGATCGGACCAAACCGCCTCGAAGGTGGCAAGTTACAATGAGATATTTTCGTGCAATAATATGGACTAGGAAAACATTGAGAAATCTGCGTTTTTAAGAAGCTCGGGGTTATAATGAAGTATAAAAATGAAGTGCAACAATCTTCGATGGTGACTAAGCTTCTTTGAGCGCAATTCTTACCATGAGAAAATTCTTGGCTGTCCGCAGCCAACTTTAGGTTCCAGACAACAGCGCAACCAACATCACGTTAGAACAAATCTGAAATCTCAGAATTTGTAAACTCCTGAGTCCTAACTCACATCTGCTCAGCTCAGTCACGCCCAGCTCACGACTGGCGATCACGTTTTGTTCCACGTATTACATGACTCACTTAATCTATTCATTTTGCCCAAAAATTCATATTTATATGAATATGAATTTTTGGCCAAAATTAATTGAAAATGAGACGTTATACCTACGTTTATAATCGTAGGTATAACGTCTCAGGTATTTCCAACAAAATAATTGCCACTTAATATTCCGGACAATTTAATGTCCAGGGTCTTTAGTCAAGATGCATTCGATAATTCCGACGGCGAAGTTCGAAAACAAAATGTATGGGATTTGACATAAGGCATCGCAAGCGACATGTCATCTAGCGATGACTTATGTCAAATCCTATACATTTTTATTTGCGAACTTCGCCGTCGAAATTATCGAATGCATCTTGACTAAAGGCCCTGTTCATGCTACCATCAAAGGATTCCACCGTCTATACGTTCACTGATAATTATTTAAAAAAATACCTTAGCTAAGTACTAAAACAAGGCCTAAAATAATCTTGCAACTTATCTATATAGTTCATAATATCGCACTCTTAGCAAGTAAATGAACATTTCCTGCCTTAATAAACCTAAATGCCAGGGAAACCAAATTATTTTACTTACAAAAATGAATTAGCATTCGTCTGTGACCGCCTGCATAATGTATGCTATGTAAATAACTGCAATAAATTAATACATACATTTAAAACAATAAAGTAACTAATTAGTTATTTGCAAAAGAAATGGAAACAAAGGGAAGAAAAGAATTTTAAATTTACAATTGTAATTCTGCACGCCCGTCAGGAATAAGATTATTCAATAATCAATCTTTAGACTAAAGAAATGTGAACTCATTATTGTGATGGTGGTACTATTTTCAGATGTAATTCGTTGCTAGCGACTTTGCTTGTGCAGAAAGAAATATGTAGATAATTTATTCGGTACATATTTGAATGAATACTAAATTAAATCAAAATTCTTTAAGCGAGTTACGCATGAGTCATGTAACATCCACGCGGACATCGCGTGAAACCCGCTTATAATTCACTTATTAATAAAGTAATATTTGTTTATATAAGAGTTTGATTTTAGTAAAATAGAAGAGAGTTTCACTAAATTTAAAAATGATATTTTGTATCAACCTGCACCCATATAGCTAATGTTATAATGCATTTTAAGACGTTTCATAATTCTGAAGCTGATGTAAGGAGTCATAAAATATACTTATGTAATTAAATAAGTAACAACAAGGCTAAAGAACGTGTACAAGGAGAAAATAAGTACCAACTGTAGCTTGGTTACAGTTGGTATTTCGAATAAATTCGAATAAATAAATAAATATTGGTTTTTCGAATAAATTAAAAAATTCATAATAATACTTTGAGTGCGTCATTTGTAAATTGTAGCGCTACGTAGGCTTCGAAACATCTTCAAAGGAGTCTCAGCTCTGTGGTCCGATTTGAAAATCATCATCAATTTTGAAGTCGGCACCAGCCCGAACAACATCCTGATAAAACACTATTTTATAGAACTCACGTTCAAGTTGGCTGATACCGACTTCAAAATTATGAAGATTGAGTAGAGAAATGGTTAAAACTTTGGCCGAATTTAAAAGGGGAATTATTTAGGAAATAAGTTTTATTTCATAATTTTTTGCGCATTTTTACTTTGGAAGTCGGTTTCAATTTTTTGTTTAAGATAATATTTTGTCTCTTTTTTTTATTTATAATTCAGTAAGCCTCCGCTTTTCTCACTCTCTCGGCAAAACAAATTCAAGCGTTATTTTATGCCAGTTTCTGAGAGGCCGTGGGTTTTCCCCGAATAAGCATTACCGACGTGGCCTACTAAACAATCACCAGTGATGATAATGATTAGATACTCTATTATTAAATAATTACTATTATCTATACAATAGATATTGGTCGGCGGAAAAAAATTTGCAGTAAGCATTAAATATGTTATAGTTATGATGATGATCACGAATATAATTTTGGCAATAGCAAAATTTCTAAGACATTGATATCGGTGCACAAAACTCTGATGAGTAGTGAGTACCTGCGTCATCATAATAATATGTTGGTGTTTCTTGTGAAGCTGATTACTGTAAGTGGTATGATTGCATATGCTTGCAGTTCTTTAATCAACGCCGTAATCACCAAACATGTATCTAAAAGGACTCAGGAGTACTTCAGAAAAAGTCGAAATCACCATATGTGTCCATATAAATTTCGAGGAGTTCCCCCGATTCCTGATGGATCCCATCATAAGGTCACCACTTCGGACGGGACCAACTTGGGATTATACCCTATATATTACTTTATTTGGAAGTCGGTTAAATAATAAACAGTTTGTGCTTAAACTCGTACAGTCAACTCTATATTTAAGAATAGACACGAGACCCACTAGTAGTCACGTCGGTTAATGATAATGAATATTATATTTCATTCTGAAATACAATAATAAGTAGGTATATGGATTACATGATTTGAGTGCGTAACTATGTATTTTACAGATTTTATGTCCCTCTATTTTCCTCCTACATTTATTAGTTTCAAAACCGGTGCGAAATAAACATTACAGAAACATGCAATATGTCAAGATAATGGATGTGGGTACGAAATGTATGCATAATGCAGAGCCGCATGCCAGGATTCGTATTGCGTGTTGCATGCAAGATACGGACGAAGGCATGCGGAGATGACCACGTCACATCACTCCGTGTCATGTGACGCTCTGTCAAAGTCACTTTACAAATTACATGACTTTGACAATTCGCTTAGTCTGCTTTATGATTTATATATACAGGTATATACAGTTATATATATATATATATATATATATATATATATATATATATATATATATATATATATATATATATATATATATATATATATATATATATATATATATATATATATATATATATATGATACGAGACATATCCTTCAATATCAGGATAACCAACTATTTTAATACGTTTATTTTACGTCGATATTATTCTCAAAAAACATTAAAATTCAGTAATGGCATTATAGAAGCTATTTCTTACTAAACATATAAATAATGCTTTAATTACTAATACACATTTAATTAAGTAACGCATCTAGTACAAAAAAACGTGAAATTAGCTAAAACAAATATAAATGTTGACAATTTAACTAGATACCTGAAATTAGCGCAATCTGTGCTAAAACAAATGTTACGTAACAAGCGATGTAGCACAGCACAACACGGACTCACCTGGAACGTGGCAGGAGGCAGCACACACAACACGACCCCGGCGCACAAACACAGAATCATAACTGAACAAGATCGGAATCTATACCTATGTCCTCGATATCACTGAATTGATTAAAATTATAAAACTGGTTGAATAAAATGTTAATTATTCGGCGGCGCTGATGCGACCGAGACGTTAGCCCAACGCCGGATTTCAAATATTAAAACAAAAAATGCGCGCCCGCTCATATGGGTTGGGTACAGATTTTGGCGCGCGGTTCGCAGAGTGGAGGTTCCGTATACAAGTTATCTGGCAGTAGCTTTTCCACGTTTCTTTAACTGTCGACATTCTTGAGGCAGACACTAAAATAGATTTAGATAATAATTAACAGACAGATTACTGAGTTATGTCATACACTCTCTAGCTGTAAGACTAGATTTCATCCATAATGTATAATTTATTTTTGGTTTTTATCTACTAGGTAAGTTTATAATTGTTAATATTAAGCCGGCTTAATCATATGATTGTATGGCTTATAAAAATAAGAAATAAATAAATATAAAAATAAAATAAAATAGATTAATGGTAGATTGTAATGAAAGTAACATACAACACGAAAATGAGGAAATAGCGAGATTTTATAAATGGAATTTTATAAATGAAAGATTTCAAGGCAACAAACGATTAAAACAAAGTAAATAACTACGAGGGCGGGTCAATAAGTCCGTGACTTTTGGAATAAAACACAGATTTTTTGATCAATAAATCATTTTATTTTACAACTTAGTCCCCCTTGAGCTCTATACACTTTGTCCAACGCTTCTCCAATTTTTTTATCCCTTCCAAAAATATGATTTGTCGAGGTCCTCAAAATAGGCCTTTGTTTGCGAGATGACTTCATCATTGGAGTCAAATCTTTTTCCACCGAGCCATTTTTTCAGGTTTGGGAACAAGAAGTAGTCACTCGGAGCCAAATCTTGAGAATAGGGTGGATGTGGGAGCAATTCATAGCCCAATTCATGGATTTTTGCCATGGCAACTGCACATGTGTGCACCCTTGCATTGTCTTAGTGAAAAAGAACTTTTTTCTTGGCCAAATGAGGTCGGTTTTTTTTCAAATCCTCATTGAAGCGGTCCAATAAGTTGGCATAATATTCCCCATTAATTGTTCTTCCCTTTTGAAGATAGTCAATGTGGATTATCCCACGTGCATCCCAAAAAACAGTCGCCATAACTTTATTGGCTGACAAACCCACCTTGGCCTTCTTTGGCGCCGATTCACCCTTAGAAACACACTGTTTTGACTGTTGTTTGGTCTCTGGTGTATTGTGATGGATCCATGTTTCGTCCACAGTTAAAAAACTCCTCCATATTGTGATTAAACAACGCCAAACCTTCCTGTGAAGTTGTTACACGATTGCGTTTGTGGTCGACTGTGAGCAAACGCGGCACCCATCTTGCGGAAAGCTTTCTCATGCCCAAGTGATCATTCAAAATTGAAACCACTGAGCCATGCGAGATGCCTATGGCTTCCACAATCTCTTGTACTTTCAATCTTCGGTCGGCCAGCACCATATTGTGAATTTTTTCGATTGTTTCGGGTGTAGAGACCTCAACTGGGCGTCCAGGACGTTCGGCATCTTCAGTGCTTGTAAGGCCACAACGAAATTCAGTAAACCACTTTTTTACCATTGAAATCGATGGTGCAGAGTCCCCATAGTATTTATCAAGCTTAGCCTTGGTCTCGGTAATGGTTTTTTTTCGCAAAAAATAATGCTTAATAAGCACACGAAATTCACTTTTTTCCATTGTTTCCTTAAGTTACTGGATAGTCTGATAAAGATAGCTGTAAAACACAAAGTAACTGACGCAGCAAGTTCAAATTTTGATAGGAGTCAACTGACAGATGCCTGTTGACAGGAGTAGTGTTGCTTTTTCAGTAAGGAGGTTAGAAATTCAAAAAGTCACGGACTTATTGACCCGCCTTAGTATATATATATATATTACCCTCCGAATATAATATAACCGCCTCCTTTTTTTGGAAATTGGTTGAAAATGCGCAAATTTATTAATTTGATGTATTTCTAAACATTATTTAAAAAATACTATATTTCTGCAACCATCCTTAACATATACTTTAACTGTGCCAAATATCATACTTCTCCGTACGCACTTTACTTTGTTTACTACGTAAAGTTTCTCATAAAACTGTACTTCACGTAATAATGATAATATTATGATTATGTAACTGATAGTGGCTTTGATGCCTAACGGCTGAAGACTGAAACGCTAACAAAATGAAGAGCCCTCCTATTCACAGGCAGTCGCTGTCTCTGCTCTCCGAAATTACAAGGACAGCGTGGGACTTTATCGTCACTTTATTTAACTATCGTTTCAGTATTCGGCCGTATGACTGTTTACATTAGTGTCCTGAAAGGCTATGTGTTCTGATAACAGTATACGTCATCTATAAAGATGGCGTGTACGTAGTGTGTACTCTCTGGTGGTAGTAAAATAAACGTATGACCTTATATGACCTATAATATAACCTTATTATTAATAAGTAAGAAATAATGCAGCTCAAGACTGTTAATCGTCTGTTCACAACAACTAACTTACCAAGTTTTAATCAAACCAACCTGAAATACTTAGATAGCACAAGAACATTAAATCAATATCTATCGCATTGTCTTACCGATGTATTTTCTACACTTTACATAAATTGCCTAAAAAATTTGCAGCTAATGGATTTTCATGTGGTGTCGCGGACCCCGATTCCCTTCTCCTAAATGTCATTGTTCAAGGTCGCCCACTCGCGCGACACAAATGTCAAATGCAAATACACGCGCGCACACACACACACATATGCATACTACATACACACTCTCACAAATGCTCACACATACATACTTTAGGTACATCTAATAAAAGTTATGTTTCCCTCCAAATCAACATTTTGATGATACGGGCCATCAGCGATAGGTACTATGAACCCATATTAGGTGAATAATCAAATTCGACTGTTTTCTAATAAGCAATTCTAACTTCTTTAACTTTTCAAAATAATCATGGCTTGCTCTAACTAATTCCTAAAGGCCAGCTATTTTTAACCGACTTTCAAAAAAAGGAGGCGGTTATACTACTTCGGCTGTATATACATAGATATATATATATTATATTTTGGGTGTTCAACGATTACTCCGCCGACTGTGGACCGATTTTCAAAATTTTTGTTTCGATGTATAGGCTATAATCCCAAATTAATCCTTTTGACATCAAATCGGTGACCTAGTGATGGGATCCATGAGGAATCGAGAGAACTGCTCAAATTTTATATGGACACATACGGTGATTTCTACTTTTTCTGAAGTAGTCCAAGCATATGCTACCAAAAAGTAAGATTTTGCTCCAAGGTATACGCTGGATCCAAAAGTACTGAACAGAACTCCTGACTCATTATAGATGCATGTTTGGGGATTTCGGCGTTGTTTAAAGAACTGCAAGCATATGTCACTACGTGAATTAGAGTAATCATCATCACCACCATCATCACATTATGATGATATAAAAGGTACTCATAGTTAGTATTTTACACCGACACGGATATCTCTGCCGTTTATGGTCGTATTTGCAAAATTCTTTTGTTGTTGTAAAAGATATATTTCTAAATTGGCCCTTTAGTCACTAAAGTGGAAACCTGATGATGGGATCCATGAGAAATCGAGGAGTTCCCTCGCATGGGCATGGGATTTATATTGGCACATACATAAATAGTGATTTTGACTTTTTCTGAAGTATGTAACACAAGCATATTTATTTATTTATTTGATCGATATATTATATATCGGATATATTGATATACATTCGATTGTTTCTTTTAAACGTTCTTAAAATGTATTAATAATAATTAAACAATATGTCACTAAAAGTGCAAAATTATTATTCTTAAAAAAATTAAACCGACTTCCAACGTAAAAATACACAAAAAAGTATGAAATATATGTTATTTTCTAAATAATGACCAATAAATACCAGCCCGAACAACATCCTGATAAAACAATCTATTTTAAAATAGAACTCACGTTCAAGTTGGCTGGTACCGACTTCAAAATTAAGTAGATTGAGTAGATGAATAGTTAAAATTTTAGCCGAATTTAAAAGGGCAATTATTTAGAAAATAAATTTTATTTCATACTTTTTTGTCAATTTTTACTTTGGAAGTCGGTTTAATTTTTGTTTAAAAATAATTACTATTCCGTAGTATTACAAGGAACTCTTATAAGTTTCACTAAGTTTTTTTTTAATTTAAAATTTTGTTTAATTTAAAAATTAAACAAAAATTCACAGATTTCATGCCTCACACGACTATCGAGCACATTAGAAATGAATCTACGGAATTTGAAAAAATATTTTCGTTGAACGACGAGAAAATCGGGATAAGAAAAAGATTACAAAATCAAACTACAAGATTAAAAGATTAATTATCTTTTTTATTCTTAGACTAGATTTTGGCCGTAACTTTGTACGCGTAGATATTGAGGTGACTAATTTCTCTCTTAAGTCTATCCCAGCCACTTTCAATTACTGCCCCTGAGCTTTATTGATGATCAGGGCGAAGCATACTTTTAGGGGATTCTGCGGTCTTTTAAATGGATACTCTGATGGGATGAATGGTATTTTAGGTATGAATAGTTTCCCCTTGAGCACATCTAGTAAGTACAGTAGCTGCGATAATGTTGCGATGGAGAACAGGAGTATATCCTGGAGATGTTTCAAAGTCAAAGTCAAAAAAGGTATATATAACAATGTTATGACTAAAACTACATAACAAGAGTACAATAATATATGTAGTTTAGAAGTAGCCTTGCAGGGGCCACCTCATTCCCAAGGTGTGCTATCATTCATAAAACCATTAACTTTAATTTAAAGGCTGAAACAAACAAACGTTCTTTAACTACTTTTTTAAATTTATTGATTGAAAAATTTTGAACGCTTTCTGGGATCTTATTGTATAGGCGTATACATTGGCCTTTAAACGAATTCTTTACTTTACTAAGTTAAGTCACTGGTACATCAAGCTTATGCTTATTTCGGTTATTTCTATTGTGGTTGTCACTTTTCTTTTTGAATAGGCTTATTTTTTTAACGTATAATACATTTGATAGAACATACTTAAAAGCTACAGTTAAGATTCCAGATTCTTTAAACTTATCTCTTAATGACGTGTTGGAGGCAGCCTATAGATTGCCCGAACAGCTCGCTTCTGTAGCACAAATATAGTATTTATATCGGCAGCATTTCCCCACAGTCGAAAGCCATAGGACATTATACTGTGGAAGTAACTAAAATATACAAGCCTTGCTGTGTTTTCGTCTGAAACTTGTCTTATCTTACTTACTGCAAATGCTGATTGAACTGAGTCTTTCAGCCAACCGTGTTCAATATGAGTCCCCACTGTAGTTTTGCGTCTGAAGATATACCTAAAAAGACAGCTGTTTCAACCAGTTTCATATCTTTTCCATTCAATAGTACATTGGTTTCAGTTTGCCTTACATTTGGCAACGTGAACTTTATACATTTCGTTTTTTTGCTATTTAACAAAAGATTATTTAACACGAATAAGCATTACCGATCCGTGGACCTAATAAACAATCACCAGTGATGATAATCATTAGATACTATAATATTAAATAATTATTATTGTCTATTGTAGTAGTCAGCGGAAAAAATGTAGCAATAAGCATTAAATATAATATTATAGTGATGATGATGATCACGAAAATAATTTTGCCAATAGCAAAATTTCAAAGACTTTGATATCGGTGCACAAAACTCTGATGAGTAATGAGAACCTTTGTCATCCCAATAATATGTTGGTGTTTCGTGTGACGATGGTGGCGATGGTAATGATTACTGTAATTGACATAGTAACATATAGGTATGCTTGCAGTTCTTTAAACATCGCCGAAATTCTCAAAACAGCTATCTATAAGGAGTCAGGAGTTGTGTTCAGTACTTTTGAGTTCAGGGTATATTTTGGTGCAAAATCTTACTCTTTGGTAGCATATGCTATGCTTGGACTACTTCAAAAAAAATTTGAAATTGCCATATAAATTTCGAGGAGTTCTCTCGATTGCTCATGGATCTTATCATCAGTAGAAAATTATAAAATTAATAGACTAACATAAGCATCCTCGACATAACTCCTGTGAACAAACAAATTGCAAAATTTCCACACGCGTATCGAAGTTTGGATAATTACTGTCGCCGTGGCGCATACAGTACCTGGGAGCTTTGCTCGCAGTTTTAGTAAACGATAAAATTATATATATATATAAAATTTATTAAATATATAGAAAATATATATAATTTTCAAAATTTATATATATATAAATAATAATATAATAATAATAAATAAACCGGTCCACAGACGGCGGAGTAATCGTTGAACATACATAAAAAATAAAATGTATACGGCCGACCGTATAACCGCCTCCTTTTTTTTGGAAATCGGTTTGGTCGGTTTGGAATTTTTCAAAAAGTTTTATTTCCATGTAGGGTAATAATATAACACATGGAATTGTCCCAGCGTGATGCCTACCACCGGTTCGGGAACTAACCCGGCGAGTAGAACCCGGCGAAAGAAACCTACACGGGGCCATCTTTTACCAAAATGATGAAAAATTGTTCTTTTAAAAAAATATATATGTATATATTTTTACAATATGACAACTTAGTATAAAGTATAATATAAACAAAAGTCAGGATACATAATATAGTACATAGAAGTAGTCTTGCAGGTGGCCATTCTTATAATATACCCATGGTGTGCGATCGTCAATAAAATTTTGTCCCACAGTTCTTTTCTAACTACGTTATCGTTTCGTTATTGTACTTTATCTGAGCCCACAGGAGTCAGGTTACTGTAACGAGGCTGTAGCAAGTAATTGTCTCATTGACAACTAATTACACAGCTAATTACGAGCTCCTTGAACCGTTTTTCTACTCTGTAAGATGAATTATAGTAATCGGCCCATGCGACGTCGCGTGGTTGTAATGGTGGATCTCTGTCGCTGGCTGAAGTCTGAACTTACATTTTAGTTGATTTTAGGATGCTATATTGACTATGACTATAAGGTTAATCATAAACTTTAAACGAGCAATAACACACAGGACTTCTTGCACTATTGTAGGTAGATTAATGATGATGACTTTGTCGAAACCGGTCGTGTAATATATAAAAATTAATGAAAAATACTTATTAAAGTGGAAATAGTGCAAGAAGTCCTGTGTGTTATTACTGTGAAACATGAATTACCACCAAGAACCTACAGTACAATCAATAACATATTTAAACGAGCAAATCTTGTATATAACCGGAATCTCGGAAACGGGGAAAGTTTTGGGGGAAAAAAATCGATCTATACTTGAACTACAGCTAACTGACTGCTAAGATAACCTAACTACAGGTAACTTATGACTGCTAACATAACTTACCTAACTACAGCTAACTAAGTAACTGCTAACTTAACTTAACCTAACTACAGCTAACGAAGTAGCTGCTAACATATGTTAACCTAACTACAGCTAACTAAGTAACTGCTAACTAACTAACCTAATCCTCCTATTGAGGAATGTCACGATCAACATTATTGAGTAAACGAAGTTAGTGGTAATTTATTTTTAAGGGTCTTATAAGTATTAATGAGACCATGACCAGAGACCATGCTGATGATGATTATTACGCAACCGATGACCTTTATCTCATCTAGTCTAGACCAGACTGAGATTTTGTTTAAGACCTTGAATAATGTCCTAGTAATATATTTCAATTTTAGATGTGCCAGTGTGCTCATGCAAGCTTAGTTTGCAACCAATTTAATAATATCATACCTAATAATATAATAATATCTACTGACGCTTTCACACTACGTCAATCTGGTCCCTTGGTAAGTTCTCTAAGAACTTGTGTTACGGGTACCAGGCAACGGAAATATATTTTACTATACTTTTTTATACTACTCGTATACTTATATTTAAGATTTTTATTATATAAAACACATATTTAATACATATCCGAGTCCCAGCAACACAGACGTTTCCCGGCGGGATGCCAACCCGCGAACTCCAGTTCGAACGCCACGCCACAGATTAATAATTACTTACTAGCCACAATAGAGCCACAGAGGTTGTAAAAATTTAAACTTCTGGAATAATTTACGTTTTTTGTTGTTTCAGCACATTCAACGTTGACTAAGAATTCTGTAAGAATTAAAATATATTTTTTCGAGACTACAATAAGATCGGTTTTCACATTGGAAGGCATAAGTTCAGCTACAGCTAAGGTCGATTCTTCAGTTATCCGAAGATCATGTTCGGATTCAGAAGATCAGGCTCAGTTCTGGATTAGCCCATAAGATGTTTGATCAATTGCTCAGCGCATCCCGTCTAGGGGTCGACCAAGAAAAAAGATTGTACACGAGAGTTAAATCAATTTCAAAATCCGGCAGGAGGAACAATACATACACATTCTACGTACGCCTACGGTAAGTATTTACTTCTTTTTAAATTACTTCTTTGCAGTCATTTAAAAAAAAAGAAAGATTGCTTGGATCGATTGATTGATTTACAGGGAAAGATTGCTCAGGACAACAAGTTCCTTAATCTGGCACTGTAGAGACTACACTACACTATACCTAAGCAGTGAGCAGTGAGCATTATGGTCTACGACTTGATATTATGGGGTATCACGGGCGATATCACGTCTACGACCTGATATATTCTTGATTTTGAACGTCCGGCTACAATTGTATGTTACACTAACACCTAAGGGACAATTCACACCGAAACGTAACGATACGCGACACGGCGCTGCATTTTTTAAGATAGCTGATAGCTATTCTTAATTGATGTTTATTGTATACACAAGAAGATACACGTTTCATTGTAAGAGTGCGAATGTCAAGTTGCACCGAGTTGCACAGCGCAGTGTATGACTGATGTCATATGAAACGTGTATATTTTTGTGTAGTGAATAAAGTTCAATTTTCAATATCTATCAGAAAATAACAGCGCCGCGTAGCGTCACGTATCATCGCGGTGTACATTGACCCTTGTACGTGTGTCGTGTACCTACCTAAATCGCTACTTTATAAACTCTAGTTATAAATGAACAACTATGCATATATCTACGAAACGGGAGAGCTACAAATTGAGGATAACTTTGTGGGAAAAACCCGCCTACCTCATTAGTAACCAAGAACAGTTTATGTACGTCTGTATTTTCTTACATAAAAAGCAATTATGTTATATTTTAATCACTTGGAAGGGTAAACTCAAGGTTTATTATAAATATCTACTATGTAGTCATTTTCATAGTTAATTTATGGCCAAAAATTCAATTCAAACGTCTGCCGTGAGGAGACACATTTTTAATATAGCTTCAAATGCTTAAGACGACACATCCCGGTGATATATGTATGAAAAAAGTGCAGCGCACGCGGAGTGCAGACGATTTATGAAACTCTCGGCCGGATGAGGCGAGATTCTTGGCCGGTTACATCTTGCATTTCATTAGCGCCCAAACCAATTAACATTCGTGCCAAATTCTACCATTTGTGGTTTCCAACGAGTCGAGAACAAGAATACAAGTCTTAATCTTAATAGCAGTCTACAACTTATAGAGATTCGGGCCAGTGCATAGTTGTGCAGTATATCTGTCAGCGGCTATATATTTATTACAGCTTGCAACATATCCTCGGTACATATAGAATACCTTAAAAGACATGACACATTTGGGAAAAGTATGAAATTGCACATGAAGCAATTTGTATCTTCATACTTTACCCAGGCTATTACTTATTACGGACTACAGAGCGCGTATACAAATGTAGGCGACCGATGCTACAGAAACTTACGCAGTTAATAGCAATCTGTGCTGAAAGTGCCTGAAACACCGTATATATTTATTTATTCACAAACACCAACACCTTGGTGGTACTATATTATGTACATATGCAGTCACTTCCCGTAATGTCTATCTACTAGGTTTGACCAAAGCCTTCCCCAAAATGAAATGCAAACCCCGAAATATATTCCTTATTAAATTCGGCCTTTGTCTAAAGTGTAATTGTCAAACCTAGAAACCTTTGCAGGCCGAAAGTAAAATATATCTGTTTTAGGCTTTGCCTAGTTGATCTGAGAAGCGACTGGTGGACTCGAGTCAAAGGCCGAAACACTTAAATTATTTGGTCTTTGACTTAGACTTCAAGTCAGACCTGAGCATTGACTAGTCAAACCTGGGAGCGCCGGAGCTTCGAGGTTTGAGTTTTGACTATAACACATATGTTATAGTCAAAAATTTTTTTTAAATCGCTCTCGGCAAACCAAAATGGTATACTACACAAAGCCTTTATGCGGAAACTAAAGTTTTAAGCGTGACGAAGCAATATTATGTCAGGGTGGTCGAAAATGTACACAGATCTGTCACTCAATCAAAGCAAATATACGAAGAGGTGCTAAGTAGCCGCGTTTCCAGAGTCCCAATTATTCATGTTAATACAAGTTTTGCCTACAGATTCGGTATTTTCCTACTCCACTTTAAATACACTAAACTAGTAAATATCTTCAGCTTAAAACATTGTTCCGTTCGAGAAGCAAAAAAACATTTGGCTCAATCTCTTTTAGATTGGACATACGACGGTTCTGAAAATCGAATAAAAGTTACAATTTTACATAATTAATTAGTTAAAATATAATTACAAATACAATTAACACAAACTTACACATTATTACTTTACATAAAACACACATAGATACACACACACCACCTTACTGTCACACAGTATATAAATAATATTAATTTTACAATTCATTGGTTACTTTTAATAGTAATGAGAACGCCTAGTTTGGGGGACAGAAAAAATTCTTACTGTTTGTAAAATATATTGAAAATAAATCTCTGAAATCTGAAAATCTCTGAAATTCTCTGAAAACTGGCATGAAATAACCCTTGAGTTTGTTTTGCCGCGAGAGTGAGAATATCAGAGGCTTTTTTGTACATATAACTTTCTTAATGTGTTCATAATATAGATATAGATAGTAAATTTAACTAAAAAGTGAAAAATTATTATTTTCGAACAAAAAATTAAAACCGACTTCCAAAGTAAAAATGCACAAAGAAGTATGAAATAAAACTTTTTTGTACATTTTTACTTACCAAATTTTCGAAATAATTCCCATTTTAAATTCGAAATTTAAATTTAAAAATTTAACTATTTCTCTACTCAATCTTCTTAATTTTGAAGTCGGTACAAGCAAATATGAACGTGAGTTCTATAAAATATTGTTTTATCAGGATGTTGTTCGGGCTGGTGCCGACTTCAAAATTATTAAGCTATATATTATGTTTTGTCCGTTCGTCGTGTATAATAATATCGACTCTATTATGTCAGTCTGATTGGCAGCTCGGTATGTAAAAGTGAATGTATAATTAATGTTTGCGTTGTTCGGAAATTTGGTGTGGAAATGTGGTGGGTTCGAATCCCGGTCGGAAAAAATATTTTATGATCCTTTTTATTTTTTAATTTACTAGAACTCCGAGCAAAGCTCGAATACCCAGGTACTACCTTCTTAATTCTTATAAACATCGTATAATGAACGCTACGCTGAATATAATGGTATTACAATATTGGTACATAATTATATAATAACATAAAAGGTATCACGACATATGAAGTTTTTGTGACCCGTGTGAAGATTGTAATCAATACACCAAATTTTAAGTAAACAGGTACAACGTACTGTGAGATAATCATCAGCATCGCACTGACGTCACCTCTACAAAATTCTTGTTCTCTATTATTTTTAGGATCTCGTTCTCATCTATCATTTATGATCAAAAATTCAATTTCCACGTTTGCCGTGAGAAGGTACATTTTTAAGGGTAAAAACGGGTTCCGGTACCCTATTACTGAGACTTCGCTGTCTGTCACCAAGCTGTGTCTCCTTAACTGTGATAGCTAGACAGTTTAAATTTTCACAGATTATTTATTTTTCCACTATAACAACAAATACAATTTTTTTCGCTGTTTTAGTACCATATTGATACTAGTGCTCGATATTAGTACTTAAAGTTGTACAGATAATGAAGCAGCCCTTCGTGCGTGAGTCCGACTGGCACTTCGCCGGTTTTTTATGATGGACAACACGTTATAAAAAGTCAGATTATGTAGCATTTGCCTAATATCTAACTATGACTGAAACATAGGAAAAGCTTGTGTATTATATTATAATTATATTCAATTGTAATAGAACGGAATTGTAGGAAACGGAATGGTATTAGGATGATCATAATCGGACTTTTTCTAACGTGTTGTCCCTCTTATCAGTTATTTGTCAGTGACAGTACACGGGCTGTTTCATGTTATAGATATTTGCAACGCCAGAGGATTTACAAGTGCGTTACCCAAACTGTCTGTCTCTTCCTAGAAGGCATGTATTGGTAGCTACGTAGTGCCTACCTTATGGCCACCCCGTTCGGTGAAGTTTAAAGTACTAAAAAGCGCAAACCCCTGTACTTAATATGATGTGATCTTAATTCTTACATCATCATCAGCAGATATCGCGCATCAGCAATCTAAGATTGTAAATTGTATATTGAAAAATGCTAACGTGGCTCAATTTTACGAATGAGTAGGTATACTCTTTCGTTGAAGGTGATCAAGTTGAATCAGTTCTGAAATCACTTGTAAAACTGGTTGGACATATCACACAAGATTTAAATAAAAACCGAAAGTTGAAATGGTATTTTTGTATTGGTTTCTTAGTTCTTCCAAAATTATTTGAAAAGCTTTCAGTAACTATACCCGTATATTAGAGGGAGGTATATAATCGATTTACCTACCCAGGTAGGTAAATCGATTTTATATCTATCTAGGTGTCTAGTATCTACCCTAGGTAGTTAGAAACTGTATTCTATAATCACTTTGAATCTGATGCGAGCGTGGTGAGAGATGCGTCGCCATGCTCGCCGAGCCGCATTACATGTGTTGAATACTGAGGAGTTACAACATAAAATCGGTATTCAAATCTTTCAGATCTTCAAATATTTCCCACAAGTCCCTACGCTTGTTTTTATTCACATCTTACTGGGAAGTGGTATAACTACGACAGCTATCGAAAGCCTATTGTATAATCTTCTCTTATACATATATAAGAATTCGACAACCTCCGTGGACTGTGGCTCAGTGGAGAGCGCGGGTTCGAATCCCGCTACGTGTCACCAATTTTTCTGTGTTCGGACATGTAGGTGTATTAAATATTAGTATTATATAGGTAATTTATATAATACAAATATTAATAGGTATATGTATATTGTATGGTATAAAAGTATGGAATATATTTCTGTTGTCTGGTACCCGGAACACAAATTCTTCGAGAGCTTACCACGGGACCAGATTGACGTGGTGTGAAAGCGTCCTTTTGTATTATTATTAGTATACATTAATATAAAATGGTTTGTAATTCTAATGTCTCGCTAAAACTCGAGACAGGCTGAACTGACTTGGTCTTGAAATAATGCGGAAGTTTAGAGAAGACTTAAACGGTGAGAAATATTGGAAAAATTCCGAGGAAATTACTAAAAACTACTATTGAATTATCCCATACTAACTGTTCACTGTTTTTGTTACTGAAGTTTTTGTTTGAAGTAATTCATTGTTTTAATCTGGCACCAAAAAATTTGTAGGTGTCAGTTTACCTGTTTGGTATTATGTTGGTAGGTGTAAAGATGAAAGTGTAGATGTAGGTGTCGTTATTTATATATTCCAGTACATAGTTAAGAAAGTACAACGTCTGTCGGGACAGCTAGTAAAGGATATTAGTCGCTTGTCTCTCGTTCCGTGACAAAAATCGCTAACGGCCTAGAAACTGGGAGGCGTCAGCTGACTGCTCATACATAATGCAGAGCCTCGCGACCCGGATGTGGGTAGGCGAGCAGCCAGAGACTGAAATCTAAAAAGCTATAAAAATAGAAAATACTTAATTTTAATGTTGTTGTAATTTAATGTTTATTTGTATGTAATGTATGCCGGCGTATATATAGTGACGGCGTATGCTATACAACACTGTAAGTGGCAATGATTTATTCACAAACGCAGTCGCGAGCTCCTCCCCTACTCACCTGCCGTTGCCTGCAAACGCGGTGATGTCAGCACAACTTCTAAGGGCTTTGTGCGGAGGCTCCATGTTTTTACTAACTACCTATTGCAAATCTATTACTATTTGGCGATGTCTATTCTTAGGCCTTAAGTAAGTCTGAAAATAGAAGAACATTGGCAGTTTGCGAAGACTGTCAAGTTTCATCCCAAAGTTGTTGAACTGTGAACAGATATGCAATAAAATGAAAGAATATATAAAATATATTTTATTATTTCCCTTTTTCTCGTATAAAACGCCAGGATCAATAATAATTAATTACACAATATAAACGAAGTCGCAAGCACCAGTTTGTTTATTGAAGAGTATATCCACAGGGATCAAGTCCCGACGTCATCGATGTGTATCGTCAATCGTGGATAAGCGTCAGCTCGCACCGAGAAGCGACGCGGCGCGGCATTTTTAATATAACGATTCAAATTTGAACTTTATTTACCACACAAGATGATAGAATTTAGTTTAAATTCAAGAATTTTATCTACATCAGTCAGCACGGCGTCGCTCCTGCAATGAAACTTGTATCTTTTTGTGTAGTGAATAAAATTCAATTTTGAATCACTACCTTAAAAATGCCACGCCGCGTCGAGTCTCGGTGAGAGCTGACCCTAAAAGGGAATCTGAATATTTAGGAATACAAATGGAAACTAAATTCAAAGCACTTTTATATCTGTATCATGTTTATCGTCAAACATGATCAATAGCCATCACCTGAGACACCTCATCTCAGGTGATGATGATGATGTCTAAGCGTTATAACTTTAACCTTTGAATACTAAGCAAGGCTTGTTTTTTGTTATGACCTCTGTCTGCGAGACGCGCGGGGGCGGCGGTGACGTCATAACTACCTGAGTCTGTTCTCAGATTAGGTATGTGATCTTATATTATTGTGAAATATTTTATGTACCTTTGTTCTTGATTTAGAAAAACACGCCAGGTATTATAGTTAGACCGATCACCGAATGACATCGGTTATAGTTTGGCTGGTAGAAAATGCCACATGGCGTTAAGCCCGCCTCTGTACCATATTGTGTGCATAAAGTATAATAAATAAAAAAAAAATGAAGCAAATATAGATTAAAGACCAATAGCCCTATTGTGTTGTCAGATACAAAAAAATCCATACTCAGCATTCAGCAACGTCAATGGCAATTAATATAATATATTATATATTGAGCTACGCTCAGTGCCCGCTACATCTTCTAAAGGCAAAGATAGAGTAAGATTAAGTGTCATATAAATTATATTTTAGGTATACAAAATAGTTCGTTCTCAAAAATGGTACACTGGTTGAACTTAGTGGACAACGCTGTGTTTCTGGGTTCACTAGATAGTAAATTACAGTGGGGTCCTCATATTGCTAATCTTGCAGATAGGCTCAGTTCTGCAGCATGTGCAGTCAGAAAAATTAGAGAAGTTTCCGACGAGGACACGGCGCGACTAGTTTATTTTAGTTATTTTCATAGTATAATGTCATAATACGGCATCCTTCTATGAGGAATCGCTGCGGACATTAACACAATATTTGTGCTACAGAAGCGAGCTATACCATTCGTTAGGTACGTATACCACACGTTAGGTACGTATACCACACGTTAGGTACGTATACCACACGTTAGGTACGTATACCACACGTTAGGTACGTATACCACACGTTAGGTACGTATACCACACGTTAGGTACGTATACCACACGTTAGGTACGTATACCACACGTTAGGTACCTACGTATACCACACGTTAGGTACGTATACCACACGTTAGGTACGTATACCACACGTTAGGTACGTATACCACACGTTAGGTACCTACGTATACCACACGTTAGGTACGTATACCACACGTTAGGTACGTATACCACACGTTAGGTACGTATACCACACGTTAGGTACGTATACCACACGTTAGGTACGTATACCACACGTTAGGTACGTATACCACACGTTAGGTACCTACGTATACCACACGTTAGGTACGTATACCACACGTTAGGTACGTATACCACACGTTAGGTACGTATACCACACGTTAGGTACGTATACCACACGTTAGGTACGTATACCACACGTTAGGTACCTACGTATACCACACGTTAGGTACGTATACCACACGTTAGGTACCTACGTATACCACACGTAAGGTACGTATACCACACGTTAGGTACGTATACCACACGTTAGGTACGTATACCACACGTTAGGTACCTACGTATACCACACGTTAGGTACGTATACCACACGTTAGGTACGTATACCACACGTTAGGTACGTATACCACACGTTAGGTACCTACGTATACCACACGTTAGGTACGTATACCACACGTTAGGTACGTATACCACACGTTAGGTACCTACGTATACCACACGTTAGGTACGTATACCACACGTTAGGTACGTATACCACACGTTAGGTACCTACGTATACCACACGTTAGGTACGTATACCACACGTTAGGTACGTATACCACACGTTAGGTACGTATACCACACGTTAGGTACCTACGTATACCACACGTTAGGTACGTATACCACACGTTAGGTACGTATACCACACGTTAGGTACGTATACCACACGTTAGGTACGTATACCACACGTTAGGTACGTATACCACACGTTAGGTACGTATACCACACGTTAGGTACGTATACCACACGTTAGGTACGTATACCACACGTTAGGTACGTATACCACACGTTAGGTACGTATACCACACGTTAGGTACGTATACCACACGTTAGGTACCTACGTATACCACACGTTAGGTACGTATACCACACGTTAGGTACGTATACCACACGTTAGGTACGTATACCACACGTTAGGTACGTATACCACACGTTAGGTACGTATACCACACGTTAGGTACGTATACCACACGTTAGGTACGTATACCACACGTTAGGTACGTATACCACACGTTAGGTACCTACGTATACCACACGTTAGGTACGTATACCACACGTTAGGTACCTACGTATACCACACGTTAGGTACGTATACCACACGTTAGGTACCTACGTATACCACACGTTAGGTACGTATACCACACGTTAGGTACGTATACCACACGTTAGGTACGTATACCACACGTTAGGTACGTATACCACACGTTAGGTACCTACGTATACCACACGTTAGGTACGTATACCACACGTTAGGTACGTATACCACACGTTAGGTACGTATACCACACGTTAGGTACGTATACCACACGTTAGGTACGTATACCACACGTTAGGTACCTACGTATACCACACGTTAGGTACGTATACCACACGTTAGGTACGTATACCACACGTTAGGTACGTATACCACACGTTAGGTACGTATACCACACGTTAGGTACGTATACCACACGTTAGGTACGTATACCACACGTTAGGTACGTATACCACACGTTAGGTACGTATACCACACGTTAGGTACGTATACCACACGTTAGGTACCTACGTATACCACACGTTAGGTACGTATACCACACGTTAGGTACGTATACCACACGTTAGGTACGTATACCACACGTTAGGTACGTATACCACACGTTAGGTACGTATACCACACGTTAGGTACCTACGTATACCACACGTTAGGTACGTATACCACACGTTAGGTACGTATACCACACGTTAGGTACGTATACCACACGTTAGGTACGTATACCACACGTTAGGTACGTATACCACACGTTAGGTACGTATACCACACGTTAGGTACGTATACCACACGTTAGGTACCTACGTATACCACACGTTAGGTACGTATACCACACGTTAGGTACCTACGTATACCACACGTTAGGTACGTATACCACACGTTAGGTACGTATACCACACGTTAGGTACGTATACCACACGTTAGGTACGTATACCACACGTTAGGTACGTATACCACACGTTAGGTACGTATACCACACGTTAGGTACCTACGTATACCACACGTTAGGTACGTATACCACACGTTAGGTACCTACGTATACCACACGTTAGGTACGTATACCACACGTTAGGTACCTACGTATACCACACGTTAGGTACGTATACCACACGTTAGGTACGTATACCACACGTTAGGTACGTATACCACACGTTAGGTACGTATACCACACGTTAGGTACCTACGTATACCACACGTTAGGTACGTATACCACACGTTAGGTACGTATACCACACGTTAGGTACGTATACCACACGTTAGGTACGTATACCACACGTTAGGTACGTATACCACACGTTAGGTACCTACGTATACCACACGTTAGGTACGTATACCACACGTTAGGTACGTATACCACACGTTAGGTACGTATACCACACGTTAGGTACGTATACCACACGTTAGGTACGTATACCACACGTTAGGTACGTATACCACACGTTAGGTACGTATACCACACGTTAGGTACGTATACCACACGTTAGGTACGTATACCACACGTTAGGTACCTACGTATACCACACGTTAGGTACGTATACCACACGTTAGGTACGTATACCACACGTTAGGTACGTATACCACACGTTAGGTACGTATACCACACGTTAGGTACGTATACCACACGTTAGGTACGTATACCACACGTTAGGTACGTATACCACACGTTAGGTACCTACGTATACCACACGTTAGGTACGTATACCACACGTTAGGTACCTACGTATACCACACGTTAGGTACGTATACCACACGTTAGGTACGTATACCACACGTTAGGTACGTATACCACACGTTAGGTACGTATACCACACGTTAGCTACGTATACCACACGTTAGGTACCTACGTATACCACACAAAAGTTTAAAGAAATTGGTATTCTTAGCATCGCTTCTCAATACATTTTGACAACGTGTTGCATGTCCGAAATAATCTAAATAATTTCAAAAAGAAAAACGACAATCATTGTAGGAATACTAGAAATAAGAACAAGTTAGAAATACCGGTGATCGTACTTAGCAAAGTAAGTAAATCTTTTAAAAGCCAATGTATACGCCTTTACAATAGAATCACAGAAAACGTATAAAATCTTTCCATTAATCAATTTAAAAAAGTTGTCAAAGAACGTTTGTGTGCTAAAGTTTATTATAAGATCAATGATTTCATTAACCTTGGGAATATAGAAAAAAGACGCTTATAAATAAATCTATGTTTGGAAATAAGATGCCCCCCTGCAGGGCTGCTTCTATGTACTTAAGTATCTTGACTTTTTTTATGTAGATTAAGTTACATTGGTACTACATTGTAAAAATATTTTTTTGAAAAGAACAATAATTGTCCCATCTTTTTGCTAAAAGGTAGCCCCGTGCAAGTTTCTTACGCCGGTTCCTCTCGCCGGGCTAGTTTCCGAACCGGTGGTAGACATCATGTAGGACAATTCTATATACTTAAGTTATTTTATAACCTACCTATATGAAAAGAAAAGTTTTGAGTTTGAGTTAGATTTGAGTTTAAGCATCTTTGTTTTTGCCTGATTTACAGTCGCAGCTTAATTATTTATTCAAGCTTTAGTAGCTTTCCGACAGTACGTTAGTAATAATTATTATTTATTTTCCTACAGTACAACATAATGCAATTCCTACCAATAAGTTTCAAATCATACGAGAGTTCAAAAGCAATGCTAATGTCACATGCATTATGCATAAACCTTAGGGCTTAGACATAAGACTACTTTAGAGCATTAAACTATAAACGTACAAAAATATTTTAATTAAAATAGAATTTGCTTGAAATTTTAAATAAGAAAATTCGTATAATTAAAATATTTACATTAATCAGCATAGTGCTGCATGATTAATAATACTTTTTGCAATACAATTCTTTTAGTGCCATCTTGTATCAAGCAGCAAAACTAAAACGATACATCTACTTACAAAACTTTTAAGCGCCCTCTATAAAATCAAAACAAAAATTATCTAATGACAGCTAATATAGATGTCGCTACTGTTTTTGCAATGGATGGTATACGCATGTCAAAAATACTTGTCATTTCGTTTTCACATTATTCTATTTTGTGCGATATTACGTCGAGTTGAATTTGTTAGAATACACGAAACAGTGAGCTTTGGCAATGTTCTCCTTTCTGCCACGGACCATTACGTTCAGTAATTAGTACTTTGTTTAATATAAAATTATGACAATAGACTATTCGTCTAAGAAATAATATTAAAAAAAGGGTTTTCCACAATTTTCCATCCTTCTGTGTTCAAAACTAAAAGCTATGTGTTGTGTACATTATATTACAATGAGCCTAAAGTGATAAATAACATACCTAGTGTTAAGTGTTAGTTTTCTATTTTGGACAGCAATTGGGGCTAAATTTATATTGGGATGCTAGTAAATGAATTACTCCCGAAGGAAGGCGTAGAAATTGCGTAAGTACTTCATACTTTCTTAGCTAAAAATAATTAAATATTGCTCATATTGGAACAGGTGCTGCAGGGTATTTTACAGGCATTCTGTGGGTAATCTATGTACAAGTAGGTACATCGGTAAGCAGATAATTTTAAGGTGCCAACGCTTCAAGAAATCATTAAAGCATGTAAGATACTTTTTATTGCAGTTATGTTTTGGTTATTTACTGAATATCTGGATGCTTTATTGAATAAATTCAAAACATTTGTTTTCCTAGTAATAACTAATATAGGTGCAGAATGTTAGAAAAGGTGTCGATCACTACTTGGCATTGCTTATTTGTCTCTCGACTTTCTCGTCATAGTGAGTACTTAAGTGTTTGCTTTTTATAGCTAAGGTAGAATTGTTTTCTATCTAATTGGATAATCAGGGACACCTGCATGCAACAACTGATGAGTGCGGCATACAAAAATACTCAAACATTTTAACAAGTCTCAAACTTGACAGGTATATTTTGTAACCACTCTTTATTTTGAAGTACAGTCTCACCCCATTTGAATGTTGCTCTCATCTCTACTTTTTGGCACAATACCTTCTACCAAATTTTATTTAAAATAAAAAAATCCAAATAAAGGTATGTAGTCCATTAATAACACAGGTACTCTAGGACAGTACTAGTAATTGTATATTATATTATCCTGATTGACTGTATTAATTAACAGACTCTGTGGTCCAATGTTTTATAGCTTGGCTTGGAGGTTGTTGGTTTATTTCTCACGTTGGAAAGACAAAAAAATGTTGTTTCCAAGTTTGGTTAGAAAAATGCAGGCTGATCACCTGATTGTCTGACAAGAAAGATGATCCATGCGTCGGACGGGCATGTAAAAAGTCAGTCCTGCACCTAATCTCTCACCAGTTGTATCGGTCATCCGTCCAACGGGGTTCCAAGAGTAAAAGAGGAGAGAGCGTCCTTGTGTGCTGCGCACACACTTAGGCACTACGAAACAACTCCTGAGTAGATGGCCTGGTTGCAATGAAACTGGCCACTGTCACCAAAATCGGTGTAGAGAGCTATTATTTGGTAATTAGTTGTGAACTACTATTGTACTAGAACTCAGTTCAAAACCAATTTAATATAATGTTAACAAAAAGATAGAAAATAAATTAGACTATTAAAATAAATAAAAATATATGAAAATTTTATTTTTTGCCTTATTTATTAGCCTTTGCCAAAGGGCAATCAGATTTAATAAGTTAAGAAAAATAATGTAAAAAGAATTCGACAATTAATTGAGATTTAAATTGACATGATATTGTGTTCTATTGTTTATGTTTTCAAAAATTTGTATCTGAATGGAGCTTCTAAAATGGGCAACACACAGCATAGTATTTTTTATATTCACTTTTCAAAAAATACCTAATAAGCCAGGAAACATTGCCTTTGCCATTGCAAATGCCATTGCAAATCAACATTCAACAGTTGATGAAGTACAGTCAACACAAAAGTGAGATTGTTGAAGAGCATTAATGCTCTGAATGCATTATACAAAAAATTATGCACGAGTGACGTCATAGCAGTTGAAAATGTATGAAGATAAATACAAAATTATCAACAAATGTCACAAATAACAAAAGGTTTTAAAAAGTAATTTTCATTTTTATTTTTCAATCATAGCAAAAAATAGTCTTTTTTTTCTGTCCATGTTTTATGTTGCCTTTTGGAAAATATATAAATTTTGCTGATCAAAAACAAATGTGTGTTCTAAGTTTATATAATTTATTAGTCTAGGACTTCTGATGACTATCTTCCTAATTTCTGGGTTTACACTAGAGATATTAATACAGCCGTACAATCACATTCCCATGGTACGGGACACCGTTCAACTGTAAAAATTCCCATTCCTGATATATTTACCTTATTACACCTAATCAACAAAGGCATATGCAAGGTTTATGATGTTTAATTATTAATTAAATTAATAAAACATTATATTACATATATAATTATCCTGCTAAGTGAATAATAATAGTGAATAATTAATGTACAAAAAAGTCCTTGTGTGGGTATTATTGTATGCAAATTGTATGGTGCCTTTTTAAATTTTTAAATTAAATTAACTATTATTATAATATATTTTTGTTTTGAAATAAATTATAATCACAGGCAACAGGTAGTTTTTTTTTAGTTTTTTTTTGTATCTATATATTTGACGAGGCTTATGGCGCACTTGGCATCTATGTCAGCCTCATAGTTTTATTGAAATTAATAAAGACATAATAAGGTTTACAATTATTTATTTATATTTGCTGCCATGATGTTACTTGGACATAATAATTTTATAATAACATTACTTTTGTATGTATTAGATGGTAATTAAGTTTACTCTCAACTATTTCTTTGTCTTTTATCCAATTTCAAGGTCTCTAGTGTCCCATGCTGTTACCTGACCTAGTGTGCTATGCTTTTACCTGGGCTAGTGGGGTAGCTGCTACTAAACCGTTAAATTCCGAATAAACCTCGATAAAATCTGACCCATTTGATGAAATAACAAACGCGAGGATTTGTCGACGCATACAACATAATTAAGGCAGTATGATTGACTTAAGTTATATAAAGATAGTGATCTACGGACGACCTTTCATGGTGTTACGTGGTGGTGTAAAGGTGAAGGCCGGCTGAGTCAGCCCTGATTCATGCCCCCCTGCCCCATCTGTCACGGGGCGCGGTCGGGGGTCGATCCGCGGCAGATAGGGTGACCCCGTGGATAACACCATCAGTGGAGAACTTACAAAGGAATAAAGATAAGGTGATACTTAAATAATGTTCACGCCTATTTAGCTAACATACAGAGCTGCATTTTTTCGACGAGTCGCTGCTACACTTTCAGATCGCACGCACGTCTTTAAACTATTAGGGGCACAATACAATAATGGGCCCCCTATTTTTTTCACTTTTACCTGTTTAAACTTTAAACCCCGAATCAATCGATATCAATAGCCCAAAACTGAACATCAATACTAAATATTAACATATGTTTTTTACGCCAAACACGAGTGAGTGGAGCGAGCGAGCAAACATTTTTTCCCATTTTACAGGTTAAAAATCTGTTCAAACGAAACACTGAAAAACGGTGAACTTCAGAACCTCAACCGGCTAAAACAGAACATCGGTACTAAATATATATTTAATATAAATAATGTAATATTATGTTCGTTATGTTATTCGCTCGCTAACGTAGCAAAATTTTTTTGGTATTAAACAAGTTAAATCTGTTCAAACTTAAAACCCTAAAAGACTGAGAATAGGATCATTCAGTAATTTAAATTAAAGTAAAATTAGTGTAATTTCTGATGTCGCAAAGAGACAAACAATATAATGTTAACAATATAACAAATAATATATTATGTTTAGTATTAGGTTTGTCAAATAATACATATGCAATTTGTGTTTCGCAAACCGTATTTTCTTTCCTCTTTAGGTTTTTTCTTTGCGTTACAAAATGGAAAACTTGAAATATCGTATTATTTTCGAGTACAAGAACCACCGTGGCACCAGTGCTGCAGAAACAGCTCGAAGGATTAATGATGTGAATGGCGGCGGTGTCGCAAAAGAAAACACAGTGCGTTTTTGGTTCCAACGTTTTCGTTCTGGAAATTTCTACCTGCAGAACAAGCCCTGTGGACGGTCGGAGACCACAGTTGATAATGAAGAATTTAAGGCTATTGTGGAAGCGGATCCATCGCAAACCACGTCCGAGTTAGCTGCAGGCTGCGGTGTTAGTGATAAAACTGTTTTAATCCACTTGAAGCAAATTAGGAAGAGGAAAAAGCTTGAAAGGTTGGGTACCTCATGAATTGAGTGCAGCAAACCGACAAACGCGCGTCGACTGCTGCGTTACATTACTCAATCGGCACAATAATGAAGGGTTTTTAAATCGAATCATTACTTGTGATAAAAAGTGGAACCAGCCAAAGCCTGCCCTAACCGAAAATTGACTCAAAAAAAGTTACTTGTGAGCGTTTGGTGGACTAGTGCCGGTGTCGTTCACTACTGCTTTCTTAAATCTGGCCAGACGGCAGTCGATGACCGTGGTCAGTGCTATGTCGACTCTCTCGACACCCTCCTGGCCGAAACATCCCATACGGTTAAGGACTAGGAACATGAGAAGCGAGTTGAAGGCTGGTTTAGCAAATAACCTTACAAAAATATCCAACTACATAGGGAGGGTCGCTGTTTTGAGTAGGCAGAAGTCAGAAAAGAAAGAGGAAAACAGAGAAACTAGGGACATGGAAGTACAGTGTGATGAGGGTGAGGAGCGGGAAACTCGGAAAAATGTGATTGTAAGGAAGTAATTAAAGAAGTGTATAGAAGAATGATGAATGAAAGGATAGAAAAACTAAAAGAAGATATAGAACAATCAAATACACTCACACTAGAATTGCTAACGGATATGATAAGAATAAAATATGAAGAGGTGATAAAGAAAAACAAGTAAAATGTTGACAGAGTACTGGACCAGTGTATGCGACGGAACCACAACCCGCGACTTACGTGAGTGTAGTCGGTGGCGGGGGGAAACCCAAAACACGCCACCGCAACCGAAGCGCATGACCCAACACTCTCTAGTAGTAACGGATAAGGAGAATTTTATGACAGAGACAGAAATAATATCAGGAATAGGAGAAATAATAGAAACTAGAAAAAAGCGAAAATAGATAGGATCCGAAAGGGAAAAGGGAGAAAAGTTATTCTAGGATTTAGTGATAAGAAAGAAAGAGATAGAATTAAAAGTAAAATTGAAAATAGCAAAAGTAACTTTAAAGTCAAAGTCAACCAATCAAGTATGGGCACCTCATACACCCACTTCCTGACTGGGGAGAAGATAGATTATCAATGAAATATAGGAGAAAAGGGAAGGACGACCAAACAGAGCTTATGGTACTGACAGTGTCTCCGGGGCTGTGGCAGCGTTTTACTATGGCGGGTTATTTATACGTGAACATGCAGCGCGTCCGGGTCGCCGACCAGTCCCCCCTAATACAGTGCTCGCGCTGTCTAGGGTATGGACATGGGAGGCGACATTGTAATAGCAATACGAAAGAAAAGTGCAGCAACTGCTCCGGAGCGCATCACCAGTCTCAATGCGAGAGCAAAAAGGAAGGAAGCAAAGCATGTTGCATAAATTGCAAAAAAGAGGAGATGGACGGTACTGATCATAACGCGTTTAGTGAGGAGTGTCCGGTGCGGCGTAGGTGGGATGCTATAGCACGAGTAACCGTAGCATATGATAGCCGGGAAGAACAGATATAATAGTACCAGTAGTACGGCCAACATAGCCCTAAAATTGCATTGGAATTTGTTAAAAAATAGTTTTAAGAAATCCAATCACAAGAAGACAATAGGCTCAAACATATGGCAAATTATATTAGCTAAGTACTAATAAATACATGTGTGTAAGTGTGAAATTGTGTGTTATTATTTATACTTATAAGGATGATGCAAATTGGTACTATTATATATGTTTGTAGATGCTCATATATAAACGGTGTGCATAGCAGACCACAAATTGAGGCAAAAGTTATTGTAATAATAATTTCTCGGCAAAACGCCCAGCCGGTCGCTCCGCGCTGAGCGCGGAAATGAAGTCAGCAAAATTATAGAAAGAGTAACTGATAGAACTAATATCAGTTAAATGTAATAGAGATAAATAAAATAGAAATGTAAAGCAAAAAGGCAAAGCGAATGTAAAGTTAAAAAAGGGCACGGAAATTAAAACAAATGGCAAATATAAATAGAACAATACATAAAGCAAAACAATATCCACAAAATTGAAAAAAGATACAAAAAAAAGGTAGAATTGTAACAAATGGACATGTAACGTAAAAAGGTAAAAAGGGTATATAAACTTAGTGCATAGACCAAGATGAAGAAATAAAGTAAAAATTAAATAACTCTAAAATTGTCTAAGACAGAAATGTATGATATAAAAGTAATAGCAAAATATATAAAATGCATAAGGATATAAAAATAAAAGGTAATATAAAAATAAGAACATGTAGAGAAAAGTGCACCGCGACACAATCCGTAAATGTTTAAAACGAAGGAACCATGTAGGAAATTGTAAATAATATTAATTTTATTAAAATGATTAAAACAAAATTATCCTGACCTCGCTGTTGTGGGAACAAGTAGGCCCAGAGATGGGCCCATTAAAAAAAAACATCTGGCCAGACGATTACAGCACATGTTTATTGCCAGCAACTGCAAATCATGATGGAAAAGCTAGCTGCTAAACAAGTGAGTTTGGTCATTCGCTCTATGCCACTGCTGCTTCAGGACAACGTTAGACCACACACTGCACCAGACTGCTACCAAATTAGAGGAGCTTCAATCGGAATGTCTTAAGACGTCCATCGTACTCCCCGGACCTTGCTCTAACAGATTACCATTTTTGTCAACCAGTCGGCACATCCATCACCGCCGGCTTTGGAACAAATTAGTGGGCAAAAATAATTGTCACTAATGGCGGCCATTTGTAAGGCTGGGACTATATGCTCCGAAATCCGTAACGCCGGAATTAAAAAAAAAGTAAAATTCTAAGCATTGAAAATAGAACTCTGGGCCAATACAATACAGTCGAAAATCAAACACATGAGTATCTAGTCAAATGTGGATGTCATATATGACAGTTCGACACTCAAAACATCCATTTTCAACTGTATTGTATTAGCGCAGATTTCTATTTTCAGCGCTCTGAAAGTCCCAGCCTTAGGGTGCTCGATTGGACCGTGTGGATAGGGGTGTATATCTTGTACTTAGTACCTAAATGCCTTTAGAATATTAATACATTGATGACAATTCACAAAATAAAAATAATTCACATATGAATTTCTTTAAAACGGTTAAATTTAAACATATATTATATTACTAGTCGCTATACTCTTGACCAATCGCGGTTTCGCTGAGGCCTGAACCTTATAGGGCTATAAGCAATGTAATAAAGGGAGATTATAAGCTACATGTAGACTATAAATCAATCAATTATGTACTATTAATAGTTGCATAACACCCATTTATTAATAATTACCTATTATAATAACGAAATCGTCGTTAATACGCGAAGATGACGATAAAATGTAATCAGTTTGTTGTACACAGCGATAGCTAAGCTCGTTCGTTTCAGCCGGTGACGTCCACTGCAGGACGTTGTATAATTCGGGGGTTACTTCAATGTTTTAATTTTGTTTATACTACAACTTACGAGGTAGCAGCGGCATGGAAACTCCATACCTATCGCCTTCACTTACCTTTTGAAGACCCTCATCCAAATCCCTACCTATTATACAGGCTAGGGCTTCCCTATGAAGATCCAGCCTTCGCCGCTGCAAGGTAGTTGGTTTTTTAAGCTATTGCATAGCTTCTATCGCGGGCCTTGAGCGCGGGGACCGAATCCAGAAATTCCGTAACGAAAAAACCTCACGCTCCCCACTCCGATGGGCACGGAGGTGTGGCTTGTAGGCCGTGCATCGTCTAACGTCGTTTCAGTTCGGCAGTCTTCGACACGGCGTTGTGTGCGTGCGACTAGACGTATGCGTGTAGACTTACTATGCAATAGCTTTACCGCGGCACTCCCCGAGTGCCACACGTATTTTTTTTAGTTGTGTAGATAATGCAGGAATCAGGATGTACCTTCCTACGTTAACTTCTAAAGTATTTAAAATCCCTTATGGCTCAGCCAAAAAATAAATTTAATAAAACCTTGAAATCGGTGATCCCGCTTTGCGGGATTGCAGTCCCTATTCCCTACGGGTTAGCTTCTATCGTCATAATATTACCCTATTACAAAGGCATGTAAAATTTAATACATACGTTTATGAGAACATAAAATATCTGAAAGAAAGAAGTTTAGCAAAAAAGCCATAAACTTGTATACGCTCGCGAGCCGCGGCTCAAGTATCGGGGCTGCACCGAGACCGACACCGAGCGGTTATAGCCTGTATCTGAATTCTGAACTGCTGAACACATTAAACTTCTTACCATCTGCTCAGAGCTCAGACCAAATAATAAAGTGAAGACAAGAGTTCTGCGAACCAAACTGTGAGGTCGGTCTAAACTACGCCTCGTCGTGTAATCACAGCTTCACGCACACATCACATACTGTATAATTTTTATGTATGTAGTGCGGGTGTAGCCACGCCCTAGTCACTACATACATAGAAACTGCCTCAGCCTTTGCTTAACAATTGAGCTCTGTCTTCACTTTTTTTGGTCTGAGACTATCTGTACTCTGTTATAGTTCATATTTATTTCGGACGGTTGTGTCAAAAAGGCATGCATTTAGCATTACCGGTGCTAGTGAGCACACGAGTTTAAATAATGATTTTCGAACGGTAGTTCATAAGGAACTGAATACTGATGGTGGTTTGTCGAAAGTACCTACAGAACAAAGTCGCGATTACAATGTCATAAGTCAATACAGAACTTGCACGCAATCAAATCTTGTTTCCCTTTGGGATTGTAAATTGCGGACACACTGTGCATTGTCATCAACTCATCATAATATCTACTATTATACTCTTACACATTAGTTATCACATCATTCGTTTTTTCCTCGAGATTTCCTCCACTCAACCTCAATCCACAAAAATTGTATCATTAGTTCGACAAAATGTCCTCGACTTGAGGAATTTCCTTACGCGAGTCGAGGAATCACCTCTCAAACTTAAGGTATCTCAGGACGTTCTTGACTATGAGGCTCTCGAGCGTCTATTTCCGACATTTATATCAATTCTATTTGCAAGCAGATTGGAATTATTTCAACCAATTGCACAATTACAGAGGGATACTTATTTAACCATAGAAATGTAACGCCTTACTGAAGGAGCAAACAGCTGAGGTATAAATTACGTACAAGAATACCAAATTCTAGGAATTTCTTAAGAATACCTCAGTTGAGGTTGAGTCGAGGCGGATCCGAGGAAACACCTAATGACACGAGTGTTATACTCTCCGCGTAACATGATAAATCCCTTCACAGAAATGAAGTAAGTATGTAACTTTCGTAGGTACTAGACTGTTATACCTACCGAGTACCGAGTACCAACTCTATCGAGTACAAACTAACTTTATAAGTACGGGTAAGTTTGCAAAATTACGTATTTTTACCGAAAACGCAGTTAAAATAATACTTCTTGGTGTACGTCAATAATACTAAGGCGGGTCAATAAGTCCGTGACTTTTTGAATTTCTAACCTCCTTACTGAAAAAGCAACACTACTCCTGTCAACAGGCATCTGTCATTTGACTCCTATCAAAATTTGAACTTGCTGCGTCAGTTAGTTTGTGTTTTACAGCTATCTTTATCAGACTATCCAGTAACTTAAGGAAATAATGGAAAAAAGTGAATTTCGTGTGCTTATTAAGCATTATTTTTTGCGAAAAAAAACCATTACCGAGACCAAGGCTAAGCTTGATAAATACTATGGGGACTCTGCACCATCGATTTCAATGGTAAAAAAGTGGTTTACTGAATTTCGTTGTGGCCTTACAAGCACTGAAGATGCCGAACGTCCTGGACGCCCAGTTGAGGTCTCTACACCCGAAACAATCGAAAAAATTCACGATATGGTGTTGGCCGACCGAAGATTGAAAGTGCAAGAGATTGTGGAAGCCATAGGCATCTCGCATGGCTCAGTGGTTTCAATTTTGAATGATCACTTGGGCATGAGAAAGCTTTCCGCGAGATAGGTGCCGCGTTTGCTCACAGTCGACCACAAACGCAATCGTGTAACAACTTCACAGGAAGGTTTGGCGTTGTTTAATCACAATATGGAGGAGTTTTTTAACCGTGGACGAAACATGGATCCATCACAATACACCAGAGACCAAACAACAGTCAAAACAGTGTGTTTCTAAGGGTGAATCGGCGCCAAAGAAGGCCAAGGTGGGTTTGTCAGCCAATAAAGTTATGGCGACTGTTTTTTGGGATGCACGTGGGATAATCCACATTGACTATCTTCAAAAAAGGAAGAACAATTAATGGGGAATATTATGCCAACTTATTGGACCGCTTCAATGAGGATTTGAAAAAAAACCGACCTCATTTGGCCAAGAAAAAAGTTCTTTTTCACTAAGACAATGCAAGGGTGCACACATGTGCAGTTGCCATGGCAAAAATCCATGAATTGGGCTATGAATTGCTCCCACATCCACCCTATTCTCAATATTTGGCTCCGAGTGACTACTTCTTGTTCCCAAACCTGAAAAAATGGCTCGGTGGAAAAAGATTTGACTCCAATGATGAAGTCATCTCGCAAAAAAAGGCCTATTTTGAGGACCTCGACAAATCATATTTTTTGGAAGGGATAAAAAAATTGGAGAAGCGTTGGACAAAGTGTATAGAGCTCAAGGGGGACTACGTTGAAAAATAAAATGATTTATTTATCAAAAAATCTGTGTTTTATTCCAAAAGTCACGGACTTATTGACCCGCCCTCGTATTACGAGTGTCATAAAACATTGCTAAATAATACAATTGGCAGATGACACTTGTTTGATAGTCGCTGATAGAGAAGTTAATGTTGCACTTAATAACTTGGTTAAATAGTCACATGACTCTGATCTTATTCTTAACTCAGAAAAAAACCAAAATGATGCATATTTGTTCATATCATAATAAACAGACCCTACATACAAACTAATATCACACGACCATAAATGCTAGCACACGCCGTTTATATGAATAAGTCAATGCACTTACCATTAAAAAAATGTCGAATACCTTGGTATAGTCCACAAAAACTAATAAATAAATAAAAAAAGTAATAAATTTTGGAGCTACCTGTATATATTGTTGCATTCTGCCCGTGCAAGCGATAGCGATCACTCGATGGTCGGCTAGTGCAGTTCCTAACACCACCGTGAATAGTTCTTGAGTACGAGAACTTTCAAACATATGATCGATACAAGTTTTAGTTATTTTATCCATAGTACAAACAATAAACAACACACCCGGTGTTCCAATACTTCGCACTCAAGACCATGGCTGTGTAGGATACTGCTTTATTTATGTTCAATGCAATTTCTAGTTTTAGGTCTATATTGACATCGCCCAGAAAAATAAGGTCTATGTTAATATCCAAGCTACTTAGTAGGTTATCTAATTCTTTTAAGAATAGGTGTTTAATCGAATCAAGAGGCCGGTATACTGTGAACAGATAGATTTACGGAATACATTTCGGGAGTGCTCACAATTACAATAATGGATTCAAAGTGCAGTGTTTTGTTTTTAATTATAGAAGTTTTAATTCGTAATTCTGTACACATTTGATCCCCATCTATGTTGTACAAGCAACTCAGAGAGTCGAAAATGTTAGCCTCAGTTATTATAATTATATCGATTTTAACGTAACTAGATTATATGTATTGTTCGAGGGCATACATTTATAAATTATGGATCTTATGTTAAGGTGCATGCATGATAGATTAATTTAATTTAAGTTATTACGTATTTTGTCAATGAATGAGTTAATATCGATAGTAATTTCTAGTATGTGGTCCATTTTAGTGCTTTAATAGTTTGGTTTGTGTAGTGTTTACATACTGTAGTTATTTCAATAAAAGTTTTTTTTAATATCTTCATTTGTTCTTAGAATTACTCCCTGTCCGTTATCTTCTTTCTTGACACGTATGATTACTTTCTTGCACCAGATATATTTATGAGTTTCTCTGAGTTTTTATTTTGCGTTCCATAATAAGTTTCTATTATAAGCTGTTAGTGCTTCTCGTATATAGATTATGTATTTACCACGTTTATGAGGAATCTCCGGAATCCGTTTTCCACCGACACCGAATAGACGCCGATTTCGCTCACTTTACCCACTTGTTTTGTAAGTTTTTTCTGTTTTAAAACTAACTATGAGTTTCCTGGGACGTTCTTTGATTCCTGATTGGTACTTCTTTTATTTGTACCAAAGGCACACCTATTTTACAGGAAATTTTTTGTACTATTGGCATATTCTCACCGTGTTCTTCAGGTATGTTGACAATAACAATTTTCTTAGATAATTTAGATGCTTTAGAATTTTCTAGGTTTGCTAAGATCTCATCATTTTTATCACTATAAAATTGCAATGATTTTGTGTGGACTTTCAACTCTCTTTTCATTGCTTTTTCCATATGTACAGAATTATCGTTTAAAAGTTTATTCATTTCTGGTGATATAAGTGATATCTTACTGGTGAGTTCGTGATCATCGTCTTCGTTCTCGTCCACCGGTATAATTATCGACCGAGGTCTAGGTGTATTTTCTTGACACTCTTCGCAGTTCCAATCAAGGCTTTCATCACCACGGAGAGCAGCTTTTTGTTTGTTGCTGAATCCCAAACATTCAGGCGTTAGATGAAAAAATTTATTACATTTACTACACTCTATTCCTGGCCTTGTTTTAGTAATATTTTTATTACATTTTGCGCACATAGACATAATGAGGGTAGAATAAAAAGTTAATTGCTGAACTATTTACGTGTACTCTATTTGAATGCGATTGAATAAAACTGAAAAATTTAAAATTGTTATCAGAATCGAATAATATTAAAAGATTAATTTATTTATACATACATATTATTGTAATGTTATGTACTGTGATTATGTATTTATATGTAGTTTTATTTTACAGTACAGTTAAAAAGCTATTTTTCTTTATCGCACCATCATTGTCACCCATTATGGAGATCTAGATTCCATCTCGTTAGCGTCAAAGGTGTGAACCGGATACAGGGGAATGTATTTCGCGTTATAATGACTTGGCAGATGGATGGCCATGTCAAACACACCACTGGGTATATTAATAGTGCTGTGCGTCACATCGATGTTACATCACTACCACGGTCAAGGTCTAGGGATGGGACTTGTCGATCAATTTTGATAGAAGCCTCTGCTGTCCAAGTTACGTCTAGAAAATTAAGCTTACATATCTGGAGTTTCAGACGCTTACAATGCCTATGGGCTTAAACCCTTATAATAAGAAGTGATGATAAAAGACGCGCTTTGATATAATATGTTAGTTCTTGGGAAACCACTACCATACTACCGGCAGCGGGAATTGTAGAGGCGCATTTGTTCATGTTCATGTGTTTCATAATAATATGAGTCCTTACTCAACTAAAAATCTTTAGAAATGCAAAATGTTTCATTGTTCTGTTCACCATTCCCGTTCGATACGGATTCGAAAACCCCCGTTGGTGTTTTTCCTCATCGCATCATCGGTTTACTTTCCTCAAGGTCATCTATAAATTATTACTGGAAAAATACGGCGGCAATTAGGTATTTTAGTGTGGTTTGGTGCTGACGGATCGCCAATCGCCATGTCAAACATTGGGATATTATTAGTTGTTCGTTACAGTGGGATATGTGCATGGTACTTGCGTCAATATGAGTAGAGATGGGAACTCTATCGACATTCAAAAATCCACAGCTACATTCCATTAAAAAATGACGATTTTATTTGTTTCACTTCATTCTTTGGCTCTGGGTGGCTTGGTGGAATTTGTTACCTAAATTCTTCTGTACACTTGTGTAAATAAGCGAATATGATAATAGTATTAATTTCATTGCGTTATACCTACGGCAGTATAAAAGTCATAATACAAAGTTTAAAAGTCACCTGTATGACGCGATTTAAGATTTTGTTTCATCATTAGATATCCAGCGGTCTGCGGTACTTAGTACTAACATAATTTTATGGCATATCAAGTTGTGCAACATAATTATTATAATATAGTATCGAGTAGGTCGACTATAAATAACTCTGAGTACTAAGTTGCAATTTTCAGGACCTTTCGTGTTAAGATTTTCACACACAGAACAAGAACACACAAGCTTTCCATAATATGCTGTTTCTCACCCATAAAGTGCCCTTGTCTTTTGTCTTCAGGATATCGATAAAGCCCACCACTATATGTTTTCACTGCGGAAACTAATAAAGCAGTCCATCGACAGATGTTGTGCGTGGGCGGCTCATGTAAAACCGACCGACTGCTACAAACAAACGCCGAAAATTATTTTCACTGCCCATTAAACCTGTTCAAATACACGTTGTTGTTCTGTGCTAATTGGCCAGCGCCAGCTAAACTTTATGCTAGTCAGGTCACAGGTGCTCTCAAACTTTACCGCAATCCAGTGATTGTCAGTCAACCTTCTGATGTCCAACATTTTCGAAGTCTGTTTTAGCGCCATTATTCCTGTGGAGTGTAGAGCATGGTTGATGTTTGTTATTGGTTTAAAATTTTATTATTTTCTTTATTTTAACCAGTTCTAAACCCGAAAGAATTTAAATGGGTTGATTGTTTTCGATTCAAAAACTGTGAGATAGTTTTTTGGCGACAAATAGGCACTAGTCTCATTGTGAATTGAAGTCGAATGAGCAATAACTTTAACCATCACGTCGATGGTTAATGCGGATTTAAAGGGCACCTCCAACATGTCTTTAAAGAACGTTTCAGTAAATACCTAAAAGGGGTCAACATGGTCCATACACAATCCTCAACCCTTTTGCTCATTCAGTATTGTTTTAGTTACGCAGACGTCAGTCTAAGCCCTCGTTTTTTCTAACGCAACCCTTCGAGTTGACGGAGGCGTGCGGATGTTTTATAATGTCAGATATAAATATAGCCGTCTAAGGTATAGATCTTTAACTGCTATTCATAATTTCGCTAACATCAACCCGGCGCGGTCGTACCATCTTATCTTATGGTTAACCATGAAAAATCTTTGCGCTACAGACATTGAATGTTTCTCTTATCAGACGAAGAAAGCCTCTAAAACCTTTTGGTGTTTTGCAACATTAAGTATTTGTCCACGCGGCTTCACTAAAAGCACTGTTTTGTGTTACTGGTATAGGCCATCTTAGGCCACGTGATGTCTTATGCCCCCCGAAATACAAGCCACCTTGTAGGTCCCTGACTAACTTTAAAATAAGTCTGTAGTCTAGCCGGTTTTAACGTTATTGTAGCAGACCAATATGGACCCTTGGAATTAGGACCAGAGGGTCCCGACGCCGGCCCCATAAATAGCCGGCGGCCGGTCGGTGGTGGTGCAGCGGGTTGCTTACGCATGCGTTCGAGGGGTGACGTCACGCGTATAAATAGCGCCCTGTCTGACGCCCTGCGGCTTTTGTAATGCTCGATTCTTTGGATCATCATCACCCTACAGTCCGTAGATGTTGGTTGGGAGGAGACATTAACGTGGCTCATTTCAACTTTAAAAAGATCACTGGGCTCTAGCTCGATAATATCTTCTCTCAGGATCGTATCACTGCTAGTAAGCAGGGGCCTTCTCCCGAAACTAATACGATTTTGATTTATGAATCTGATCCGATGTCGATTTTGATTCAGTTTCGATCCTGATGCGTACTCCCGAACAATATCGAATCGAAATCGAGATCGCGAGTTACAGCTGAATGCCGTAGTCGTTGAAGTTGTAGTGAAGATCATTAAAAGTATGTAAAAAATATACATTTTTCGCTATAAATAACATTTTATATAATATGTTAATTCAAATGGATCAGCCTCAATCTCGTGCAATGGTAGGTTTTAAATGTTATGTATCTAAAAAAACTGTGACCATTTATACAATAGTTATGAAATTCCTGTATAAATAATCTTTGACGTTCTTTCAAATGTCAAAGTCCAATGTTGATTTAATTTGTCAGCTAAAGTCAAGTTTTGTACACGAAACACATTCACTAACTACAATAACTTGCCTTATATAGGTAATTGGTAGTATGGTAAAAAGGTAATTGTTAATTTTGGCGTAAATACATTTCAGTGCTATATTTAATGTAAATGATACATTAACGAATTCGTACTTAGTGTTTACATTTAGAAAACCCGAGCATAGTAACATGTGGTAACATCAACATACGACTTTTTATAAATATTTATTGACTTTGTTTATTCAAAGACAGGTTGAGACAATCGAAGACTTCATATGATTTGTTAATATAGATCTTATCTTATGTAGACTTCGTTTGTCTCAGTCCCTGTCTTAAGTGAAAATATAATACATGTATTAGCGACCAAACGTGTAAACAGATGCGTAAAGGTTTTAAGTAACTTTACACATAACGGTGATGTATAATTTCGGTTCGGTTTCTTCATATTTAAATAGAGGAGTTAAATCTGCGACTAATACGTTGAATAAATCATTTTTACGGCGATAATTAAATCGAAATTTCTCACAATCCATTGCTAATGAGTTGTAGCGGGTGCATCTTCGTAAATTTTGCATTTCCCCGATATTAGCTCCTTCAATAACATTAAATAATGCTTAAAGCTGGGCCGAGCCATACTGTTATAAAAATCTCATAATTTAGTTCAAATACACTAAAACAAGCAAACTCGATATATACTTTAGATGAGACATCTTTAGCTATCGTGTAATTTGACGTTTGTTTACGATCCAACTATTCGATTCTCAGTCGATTGATTTCGTCGGGAGTACCAAAAAATATGATCTAACGAACTTCTCGATCCAGGTTAGTTACAAATTGAGCCACCGCACGATCGTGCGCTAGTGTAGGTGCCGGGACTATCAAAAGCTATTGAGATGGAACTGATTCGATTCACGATTGTGTCGGGTGTAAGGGGGCTGGTTTGGTAAAAGTAGCAGATATTACTATTTCTGACGCAGATTGGAATTTTAAATGGCCAATGCGACGATGTCGTTCAAAATGCGCCGCAAATACATTAATATGCGAAACGGTGACGCGTGCGCATCGGGTGTTGTGTGAAAATAAATATAATATGCAAACGTTTAAATATATTGTGGGTGACGTGTGAATGGCGACACACGAGGCATGTGTAGTATCTACGTGACGTTCTTGAACGAGATGCTTGTATTTAAACGCGCGCCACATCTATCCGGAGCGCTTCCTGGATTAGTGGCGGGTTGGACACATTTAGTTGGTTGAACTACTATCTGAAACTATTCCAGTATATTGTTGTTCCTATCCCAACGAGAAACATTTTGCTAGTTGCTACGCGCCACTGGTCCATCACAGATTATTATTACTGTTTAGTCAGAATCGACAACGATAACTAAAGGACAATATTAGTTGTCCAAGCAACAAATTTATATTGTCTTTGATCCTGCAATGAAAGGGAAAGGAGTTGTAGAAAATATTTTGTATGCCTTTTTGCTTCCCATATGACATTAAAGCTTTCTTTAAAGATTAAATGCCCCTATTTTTTGTGTTAGACTCAGGAAGACGTAACAAAAAGCTGTAACATGTTAAATCGCACTAAAGTAGAAAGATATGGGTATTGGGTACAGAATATTCAAATAAAGATACTACTGACAACGGAGTTTTGATGCAACAAGCCATTTCACACTGTATAACTAATTAAACCATGCACTAATTGCTCCAAATCCATTCAGCTGAAATCGAATCCAACAAAGGGAAATCTGGTCCTGCACGTAGTCCTTACTCGGACGGTGTATGACCTATTTTCGTGTCATGCTCCCGATACGGGGTGTCGATAGGTCCCTGTCACGTGGGAATAAGGGCGGGTTTCCCGTGTCGGTGCCTGGTGCGGTGCGCGTGTGCGGTGGCCCATTGACCTGCTAACCAGATGGGATGCGTTCCCGACGATCCCCGACGGCTCCCGACGACGCTCGATCGGGATGCTGCGATCGCTCATTATGTAATCTGTAATGGTTTTAACTTTTGAACAAAAATTAGAGAAATAGTCCAAGGCCACGGGGCCGGACTCGAGTCATTCCCCTGATGAATAAACTTAGCGAAGTACAAAGTACTGAATAGTAAGTAGGTACCATACACGTGTACACTGTGTGGGTTGAATATAATATTACATATGAAACTAATGAATTCACTACAATGTATTTTATGTCATTACATAATTCATTACATCTTTTGAAGCTCCATAAAATATCGTTCTAAAGATTCAAGAAAGATGGATGGATCATTGTAAATGTAATATGCATCAAACCAGGTTACTTATAGAGTACGATATTCTATACCTAAGTGTTAGCTGTGCTCCACCACACACACTACAACAAGAAACCAAAACCTATCCTTACCTTACCCTTTAGGTAGCCTTCCTAACTATGCGACCGCGACTGTCAAACCAGCGAATCAGCAGGGCAATCGTTTTTCAGTTAACCGCAAACGAACCGTGAACGTTTCTCGACTTTTTGAATGATTCGGTATCGCGTTAACGTTTTGACAGATAGTTAGAACGCAGCCGCACCGCAGCACAAGCGCAAACGCTGTCAAAAAAAAGTTGATACGAAGCTACTTTTTCTCACACGTTTCTGAAACGTTTGTTGTTTTGATGTGTTAAATTATTGAGAAAATAAGGTAAAAATGAATTTACCGATATATAATATGATATTTCTAACTTAGATTGATACAACAATGGCTCAAGCTGTATCCAGACGCGAAAATTTAAGTGATCGCATAAAAAGAAATGCCTTTACGTTATCCGGTTGTATGTTCATTAAAAGGTACCGTCATTCAAAAGCCCTAACAAGAGCCCTAATTAAAAAAGTGGCACCCAACGTGCCACCAACCTTGCGTTCAAGATACTTTAAAAACTATAACGAACTACGAAGTATGTCAACTGACTTCTTCTTTTAATTATGGTCTTTGACAAACACCCATAGATCACAAAGCAACTAGTGCGAGTGTACAAGCAAAATCAATGCTCATATTTACACAAATATTAGGTTCGCATGACGCATCCCTAATGTCTATAGAAAGTTTCGTTCGAGTTTCGTCTGAGTTACGTTTGAAAGGAGAGTGCGATACTGAAATCTGATCAGACGCAACGGAACCGAACCGAAACTGAATCACAACCAAAGCAGAATTGAACCTTTCAAACGGTAAACAATAGCGCGATTGCCCTGCAGGTTCTCTAGCCACGCTCACCAGTCAGCGCGACGCGGGTCGCGGAGATTTATTTTAAGATTAAGACCTACCATGGACCAATAAAACTAAATTCCTCCATGGTCCTACTACTATTATAAATATGAAAGTTTGTGAGGATGGATGGATGTTTGTTACTCTTCCACGCAAAAATTACTGATCAGATTTTGATATATATTATATAGATGATATATTTGATATATATTATTATTTTGATATGTATGTTTATATCCGCAGTTACACCTTGAACCTCGAGGAGGTGGACGGTGGACCCAATTGATACGTAATTTCTATTTATCGCTCTATCCGTCTACCCCAACTGTGTCAAGGGTACCGATGTATGATTACCTGAAACTCTTCGAAACTGAATTTCTTTTAAAAACTAAAAATGTTTCAGCTACTATTAATATTTGGTCGTTAGATATGAAATTGGCGTTTTGTAAAGGAGGAACATAAAGTCGATTTTTTTTAAACAATATATTTATTTAATCCATTGCTATCTATGCACTTTTGCCATCTCATAGGTAGTTCATTGATTCCTTTACTAAAAAAACCATTCGGACAGGAATCAATAAAATCTTTGAAGGCGCCACTTTGGGACTGCCCCATCGGAGTTGAATTTTTTCCCTTGCAAGTAGTTATCCAAATTTCGAAAAAAATAGTAATCTGTTGGATCAAGGCCCGGGGAGTACGGAAGGACATTCCAATTGAAGCTCCTCTAATTTGGTAGCCGTCTGTTGTGCAGTTTGTGGCCTAGCGTTGTCCTGAAGCAGCAGTGGCCTAGAGCGAATTATCAACCTTCGTTGTTTGGCAAGTAAGTAGCTTTTCCATCATAATTTGCAGTTGCTGGCATTAGACATCTGACGTAATCGTCTGGCCAGATTTAAGAAAGCTGTAGTGAACGACACCGGCACTAGTCCACCAAACGCTCACAAGTAACTTTTTTTGAGCCAATTTTCGCTTGGTGCAGGCTTTGGCTGGTTCGCCAGGGTTAAGCCATTGCGATGAGCGTTTCCGATTATTGCACAGGATCCACGTTTCATCACAGGTAATGATTTAATTTAAAATTTCTTCATTATTGTACCGGTTGAGTAATGTAACGCAGCAGTCGACGCGCGTTTATCGGTTTGCTGCACTGAATTCATGAGATACCCACCTTTCAAGCTTTTTCAGCCGCAGCCTGCAGGTAACTCGGACGTGGTTTGCGATGGATCCGCTTCCATAATAGCCTTCAATTCTTCATTATCAACTTTGGTCTCCGGCTACGGGGCTTGGGCTGCAGGTCGAAATTTCCAGAACGAAAACGTTGGAACCAAAAACGCACTGTGTTTTCTTTTGCGACACCGCCGCCAACACATAATTAATCCTTCTGCAGCACTGGTGCCACGGTGGAACTCGTACTCGAAAATAATACGATATTTCAAGCTTTCCATTTTGTAAACAGAGTGACGCAAAAGAAAAAACAAATGAATTACTGTTTTCGAAACACCAGTGCATGAGTAACTAGCGGTATAAATTTGAAATTAGAATTCCTATCCAAAGAAGATATATTCGAGATCAAAGTGGTCAGTACGACAAAATGCCAATTTCATATATAAGGACCTAATATAAACGTCTTTCTCGTTGACGTCCCGTTGACGTTGGCGGTGGACAAACAGCGGAACTGAAAATGCTAAAACCGGCACTGGCGTTCTGCTTTTAAGGTAGGTATACAAGATACAACATATCTATACAGAGTGCACCATGTAGAAAATTGTGATAACATTCAGTTCGCGATAATCGTGATATTTTTTAATTGTTTGTTTCGCTGTTAGTAGAGCATCATTCATCAGTAACAACCAACTGTTGTCGAAATAAATTAGTCGGAGGCTGCTCCATTTCTCTGAACCTAGGTGGACGTGAATCTAGGTGCGCCTAGGGCAGCTAGGGTTCAGTAGGTCAGCATGTCCGGGGTCCTGGGCGCCGTATCTGGGTCACGAGGCACGGATCGAACGCTGAGCTGATAGTTGATACGAGTGTGATGCATCTGTTTAGTGCGGATTTTTGTTGACAACAACTAAATAGAAAATAGAGGTTTGGAAATTTTACGTCTAAGATCTGAATACTCATACGGTCTTAAACTATTGCAGATCGGCTCGATTATCCCTCGAATTAGAGGGCTACTCCTAATGGGGGTCGATTTTCACCTTCATTTTTGATGACAAAATGCCTTGCAAGTTGCGACCTAACCGAATGGCCATTTAGACGGCCGCTTTTCCGTGCGGCTTTAAACACCCGTATGAATGCCACATAATGATTAATGGGGGATTTACATGAAACGATTTTCGTCGTGCGGCAAATGACAATTCGGCTAGGTCGCAACTCGCAAAACAATTTTGCCAACAGAAACGATAAGGCGATTTGTCAAGCGACTCACGGCCTCAATCCTCCATTAGGAGGAGGATTGTTGATTGAGAGCAAAAGTCGCCGGCTGTTTGAGAATTCAGCGTTGAAGTCAGAAATGTTTGTCAAAGTTAAAACATGTGAGACCAGAAGGAAGTACTTTGCTTTGATGCAAGAAGCCAGTGAAGTGCCTACAGAAAAGCTGAAAAAACTTTTAAAAGTGAATATTATTTTTTTATTCCTGAATTTTCATGGGTTCAATTACTTTTACAAGAGGTCGTCCTGTGGTCGAAATTCGCCCATAATAATTGTGTCGGTCGGCAGTGTATGTTAATAATCTGAGGTAGTGTGTATTGTTGTTATTTTTATTAATAAGTATATAATTTTAAATGTATATTTCTAAACATTGTTTATAAAAATATTTGATTTCTGTATAGCTTCTTACACACAAACTTTAATTAACCGGCAAATATCGTACTCCTACGCTTGCACAATTCTCATAAAACTGTACTGAAAGTATTATATATATATAATAATAATAATAGCTTCAAATTTTACTACAGTACTACTGTTTAGATGCCAATTAAACCTCTTATTGCATGTCGCTATCAACTGACGTCAGTTTATCGGCTTAACACCTTTCCAACCTACTAATTCAATGGTTCACCATTTTAAGTGCGTAGTCATGGTCATGTTATACCTCTCTTCCGCTCGCAGCAAGAAAACTTGCCCAATAAATATGCAGCACTGCATAATTTCCCCAACAACTTTTATGATAATGAAGGTATGATCTCATGATAAGAATAATTGAATTGAGGTAATTACGAGTTTTAAAATTGTCGTAGATAAAAAAAAAAACTGGGGTAATAACCTCGTTAATTGTCAGTACTTACAGCAGTACAGCAAAAGGGTTGGAAACCTTACCAATAACGGGTTATGACTTAATATGACTGTATGAGTCATGTCGGGATCTCGGTTTTGCCAGAAAGCTCGCTTTTGCATGCAGCTCGCTCTTTCAGCAAATCCTTTGCCCGTAGCTCGCTCTTACTTTATAGCTTGTTTTTGCAAATATCTCGCTCATGCAAGAATATCACCAGTTTCTCGCTCCTCCAACAGCTCGTCGAGTAGCTGGCATAACAAGCTATCGAAATGAATCAGGGGCGTGTGGATTGATGTTACATACACATACCTGCGATAGTATCGCGCTGATGGTGTAGAACGGTGACGCATGCACCAGCTGAACTTGCTCGGTCAAGGCTGCGCCAGGCTTCCGACCGTCAGCGATGTGACACAACACACTAGAGCCGCAGTCAGATAATAATCGAAACGCAAAAAGCGGTTTATGTAATCCGAACAAACGTAGTACCTATTATGAATGTAAATGAATATGAAAAATGTGGATAGATTTTTGCGCACAAAGAAAACCGCTGAATAAATTTGACCGAAATTAGCCGGACGATATCATACAGGCTGGATTGACATATTATGTATTATTATTGATGGAAGGTTGTCTTATCCTAATTCCTGAAAATATGTCACAGGTTCTGTGCGACGAATAGACAGAAGTAACTAAAACGTATAGCTGTAAAATATTATCAATCTAGTTATATTATGAACCTAAGCATTTTGATTTCTGTCCAGATTTCCCCGAGCCTGGGTCTGGGCTGTAATCACGCTATGGTTTGAAATCGCCTTGACGATTAATGATGTTGCGGAGCAGGCGCGGCGGTTTACTGACTCGTGCAGCTAATACGCTTTGTTTAGTGTGGATCTACACGATAATTCGCTGAACATTAGTCATAAAATAAGAAATTAAGAAAACATGGAAATTATATTAACTTTAATTGTGTATGGATATTTATCGACTATATTTTGTTCGCGACTTCCTTTGCACTTTACATAGAAAGAATCAGTAATGTCTAAAAGGTAAATGGAATTTATTTGATTTTGGTATATTCTTAGATACGCAGGTTTCCTCTAGATGTTTTAATGCCAGTATCATCCGGGATCAAACCTACAACCTCTCGCGTTTAACTTCAAATTTAAGCGTTGAGCTACATGCGATTGTAGTTAATACTTATGGTCTTTATACTTATAATTATAACTCTTCACAACGATTTCGGTGACGGGGCTGGTTTCATTGAAAACAGATCAGCTACGCAGGAGTTATTTTATAGTGCCCAAGTGTGGGTACAGTATACTGTATACAAGAGCACTCACTCTTCTTTTACTCTCATAACCCAGTGCGTCATACTGGGTTACGATAGTAAAGGAAGGCTAACCCATACGACTGACGAAAGAACAGACGCAGGACAAACATTTTACATTCGACGCATGGATCAACTTTCTTATCAGTCAATCAGATAATCAGCCTGCACTGTCCTAACCAGACTTTAAAATAACATTTATTGTTGTTCCAAGGCGAGGACCGACCCACGATATCCGATTTTCACGATTTACGAGTTCGAAACCACTGGACCTCGGGGGCGTCAAGCAGGCCCTTGAGGCAGCCGCTTTGAGTTTCGCTTGTCAGAAATGCACTCCTGTCAAGCGGTGACGATGGCGCCCGCCTGCTCGCGTTGCCGCTGCTGTCAATGTCCGCCGTGCCGCGCCGCTCACCGCAAAATTCCAGGCAGCGGGGCCTTACAATAAAGCGATAGGCTACAACCGCGCGCCATGTTAAAAGCCTCATTAACTCTTTCGTTTAACTAAATAGTTATGTATTGTTTCAGATAAATGGGGTCCACAATAGTGAAGAAGCACAGGATAAAGCCCCCCGCGGCCTGCGCGCGTGTCCCCTGTCGCGCGGCGCAGTAGCCACTAGGCCCGGCGCAGTAGTCACGAGGCCCGGCGCAGTAGCCACGAGGCCCGGCGCAGTAGCCACGAGGCCCGGCGCAGTAGCCACGAGGCCCGGCGCAGTAGCCACGAGGCCCGGCGCAGTAGCCACGAGGCCCGGCGCAGTAGCCACGAGGCCCGGCGCAGTAGTCACGAGGCCCGGCGCAGTAGCCACGAGGCCCGGCGCAGTAGTCACGAGGCCAGGCGTATCGCGGGTTGCCAGCTTTAACGTACTTTGTCTTCTGCAGTCTACTTGCTCCAATTGGTCCAATTTCTAGTAATCGATGTTCTAATTATTTATTAAAAGGTTAGTATATTATGTGGGTTATCTGTTTGAAATGCACTTGGCCATTATCTTGCATGTTTTTCTTGAATTAATAAATTGTATTTATATTGTTCCACTAGCTCCTATGTCGTAAGTAAGCCATGGATGTCCTACATTTTACTAACTATCAATGTGAATTTTAGGCAAATTAAATTCTTTATTTTTTATAACGTGCATGTCCGCAGGTAGTAATGATGGAGCAGCCCGAGCTGGAGAAGAGCTGCCCCAGCTCCGCCGATGGCGGGTTCGCCAGGAGCAGAGTCAGTATATTATGTTTAGCTGTTATGTGAAACAGAACTCTTATGAACTAAAACTCCCCTTCTAGCATAATCACGCTTAGACAAAATCTACATAACCTCAGCCAAAAGGCGATCCAGGCTCGTTCGCAAGATAGTAATCTCGACGCGACAGTAGTAGAGAAAACTCTCACCGGGTTTCACGTAGTTTATAACTTTTAATTTGTCAGGGTTATACGTAGTTTATAACTTTTAATTTGTCAAACAGAGCTTAGATCGCCTATTAGCGTGACTATGATACTCTACAGGGACTGGTAGGTAATTATATGACAACAGAACTATTTCGAAGAAATCTTATAATTTTTTTTTCCATTTTCAATTTGTTTAGTAAATTTCCCATTTTCAATTTCAGAGCTTTAAGTCTAAACAGCTGGTGCGCAGCGCGGCAATCCGCGAGGCGGCGTCCCCGCCCCGCACCGCGTCCCCGCCCTCTCCCGCGCCCGCGCCCAACGGCGACCGGACCGACGACGATGCGTCTAGTCATAGTGATAAGTGCAGTGTGATCAGTAGTGATAGGAAATGTGAGGATAGGAAGAAACAGGTGGAGATACAGGTGCGTGACATGTCTAGCCCACCCTAGGGGTGTTATTTTTTGTTCAGCAATATAGCATCACACATCGGTAACTATTTCGCTACGTTACGTACGCTATAGGCTACTTGATTCATATTTAATTTCATACTTTGAAGGAGTATTTCCTTTATTACTTGGCTTAAGAAAACGTATTCTAGCGATATCATAAATTAAAAACTTTAGATTGATAAATAAAGTTGATTTAAAAATATGTATTTTTGTTTCTTAATTTCTACTGATGAAAACACCTCGAAGTGACTTCCGGCAAAGATGTGACGACACAAACACACTAAACACACGTGTAGTAGTGAAACGGAACGTTTCTGTAAATTAATAGTTCACATCTTAAAAAGTTTTATGTCAAAAAGTCAAACGGAACGGAACGTAACACCGCCATTTTACTACTACGGACTATAGCACAGATTACAAATAGTACGAGTATGACGTCACAGCACAGATAATCTATCAACCAACATGGCGAAGTGTTTACGGCGGTTTTTAAAAAGCGTATTTTTAAAATATATTTTTTTGTAGGTTTTTAGGTTTCAAAATAATGTTATATTATTATTTTGTGTGTGATGAAACAATTATGAAGCGTTAAGGAAATAAATAAAAACAAAGTCAAGTAGCCTATTTAGTGTGTTTGACAACGATTTTATTGATGCTCAACAAATAGTAACATTGGTGTGGTACACCCTTACTTTACGATAACGGAATTAAAAATGTTTAATTTGTAGCGTGACACACTATAGCAAGATCGTATTATGAACATTTTTTATTGCGTGAATCGGCTCCCAGTTCACAGCAGTGATTACATACATGGTCCCAGATAACGTGCGGCGCGTGGGAGGAGGGCGCGAGCGGGCAGCGGCTGCGCGCGCGGCGCTGGCTCGGCCACCGCCACCACTCGGACTCGTCGCGCGACCTGCTATCGCACGCGCCGCGCCGTACCTGCGTCTGCGGCGCCTGCGCATGCCCACACTGCAGGTACCGCCTGTCCACATTGATGACCGAAACGGGAAACCCTCCTACAGCAGTGACATAAACGTCACCACAGCTGTGCTATAAACGTCACTACAGCTGTGACATAAACGCCACTATAGCTGTGACATAAACGACACAGAAGAGTGCTAGAAATATGTATCTTGAACTATCGTCGTTCATCTCTCTACTACAGCCTTGTCTCTCGTTTTCGTGACCGTATCGGTATAGTAAGCGTTGTCTCAGTTTTTAAATTTACCACTAGACTTTATAAAATCATATTATTTTAGCAAAACTGAAACCTGCTTTATATTTTTTCAGGGGCCGGCGCAGCAAGCAGCCGTGCCCGACGAAGCAGGACTCCGGCATCGTGTGCTCGGAGGACTGTCCCGACTGCAGCGACACCTGCGCCGACCACAACGGTCGGTACCCTTACCCCGCCTCACTTCGTACAATGTACTATCGGGGAATCTAATCCTTTAGCAGGTAGGGCATTCTCATAATTTGTTTGCATTATAATTAATGCATTGCAACATACAATGCCAATTACATGTCTCAAGTTTAATATAATAATATTATAATACAAACCAATTATGACAACGCTCAACATGCTAAAGGATAAAGATTCCCTGACAGTACGACAGTGGTGTGGACTTCCTGCAACTCCATTCCTATCGACTTCGCTTACCACTTACCTTTTGAGGATCCTCATCTAAGTCCCTACCTATTATACAGGCTAGGGCTTCCCTATGAAGGAGAACCGGCCTTCACCTCTGCAGTACGAACTGTTTGTACGCCAATAGTGATCAAAATATTTGTTTACTTGTTGCATTGATTTATTGTTTAAATAAAATATATAATAAGTTTTATGTTGTTATACGTTTCGTAATATTTCCAGGCCAAAATGGCGACGGAACGAAAAGATCCGGAAGCTTCGATGCCGAAGAACAAGGCTATTGCAGGTCATTTTATGTCGTTTCTTGAAGCACTAATTTATATATTCTTTTTTAAACATAATTAATTCCTTAAAAATTTTTGAATAATTTCAAGTATTTTTTCAACAATTTTAGATGTCCTGACCGAAAAGAAACACCAAAGAGCTTCTCATTAACACGGACAGATTCAGGTAAGCATATTTTAGAATAATATTGATAGTATTATTTTGTCTATTTTCTGTACCTAGCATTTCTGCTAGGTTACTAGTTGGGAGAATTGTCCATAACATACACTTGTACAGAACTAATACTCCAATGTCCATTCCACAGCAGAGGACAAGATGGAGCCGACCGGCCCCGAGCTGGTTAACTTCATCAAGGAGACCCTCAACAAGAACCCGCGCGACCGCATGACGCTGCTGCGGATAGAGAAGGACCTGCACGCGCTCATCAACGACAGCAGGTGAGCGAGCGAGACAGCCTAACTATAGTTAAAATACGAGAACAATTATTTTTTTTTTCAACAATGAACCTAATCCTAAAACTTAAATTCAAGTGTCGTTTGAAATTAAACAACTTCATTTGGTCGGATTATAATCTAGCGTCTGACTCATTATATGTAATCAAGTAGTTCAGCGCCATTTTGAAATAAAATTTGACAGATTTGTTGTTCAAATGAATGCAAATTGACGAATTTGTTTTTCTATTAAATCTAATGGTTGCAAACTCCTAATTGTTGTTAACGTTTTTATTCATATTAGAAAATAATAATTTCCCCATATTTTTGCTAAAAGATGGCCCCGTGTGAGTTTCTTACGCCGGTTCCTCTCGCCGGGCTAGGTTCCGCACCGGTGGTAGGCATCATGTAGGACACTTATTGTATATGAGTTACTTGGTAACCTACATGGAAATAAAAAAATTGAATTTGAGTTTATTTCTTCCCGTGGTCTCGACTGTCGACTATAGCTTTGTGTACGACTAAGTTATTCAGATTTATCGATCCTGTATACACACGAATCGCTAATCGTTGAAAACTATCGTTCGTCGTTGCCATACACACAATAGATAAATCTGCACAATTTTGTTTGCACAGTTTAATCGCTACGATAAAACGTGACTTGTGCGGCAGACTTAAAAGTACTTAATTACTGTGGCTATGTTTAATTATTTTCATGTATGTGTATTTGCAGCCGCTGCATAGTGCGGTTCCCGGTGATGACGTCGTACGGGCGCATGCTGGTGCACCGCTGCGCCGCGCTGTTCGGCCTCGCGCACCACCTCGACCACGCGCACAAGAACGCCGTGCTCGTGTCCAAGAGCGGTGCGTATCCCCCTACTAGTATGTAGGATGTAGTACTGAGCAGTGTGTAAGTAGTAACCTGTAAGTTTACAGCGGTCCCTGTTTACATGATACATATTTCTAATGTAATGTACTTATCGTGGTATAATGCCCAAATTGATTGAGTAAATGTTTTATTATTATAAATGTGAAAGTTCGTCAGGATGAAGGGATAATGGATGGATGGATGGATGTTTGTTACTATTTCACTCAAAAACTACTGAACGACTTTTGATGAAATTGGCTACTTTTTATCTCCAAAAAGTACAATTTTCCCGTTGGATACTTTATTTACGCGAGCGGAGCCGCGCGCGATATCTAGTATTTTATATATTCAGATTGTCATAACTAAAACATCAAAATATGTATAAGCCCTAAAAGCCAATACTCGTAACCACTTTCAATATAATCTCAGTTCGAGTAACGCGGTGACTCACTCGCATCTGCGTCGATACGCGCGCGAGCGGGACAGCCTGAAAATCAAATGGAGATGTAAACGATAATAATTACGAGCATTTCCCTCTGATGTTTAATCTCAGTCAGTAAATTGATAGCCGAAACACAACTCTGGCTGACGGATGAGAGAGAGAGATGAAATTAATATAAATGTCAATTTACTGACTGAAAATATAAATCGTACTATGTAAGCGATATCTGTATAGCTAAAGTAGCGATGCCTTTTTACCCGACTACGGCGAAGCCAAAAGGAAGGGTAATGATTTTGGCAGTCTATGTATGTTCCGATTTTAATAAATTAAACGTCAATAGATTCGAACTAATAGCCCGAATAACATAGGCTATATTATTTACATTGTCGGGTTATAGTTTTAAAAATAAAGCTATTAAATGCTTCTGTAGTCAGCTCAATTGATTATTATTAGGGCGTTATTAAGTTGACTAATCTTAGTACGTGATTCGTGTTACAGGCACGAGCGGCGGGCGCATCCCGTGCACGAGTTTCCGTCAGTGGTGCACCACGGTGTTCCCCAAGTCGCCGCCGCGCCGGCACGACGACACGCTCGCCAAGTGAGTATACTGAACACTTCTGTTTCTTGGGAGATTAATTACTACAACCAATTCATTCGCTTTTGCATTACAGGAGAGAGCTATGCTGCTACGTGATCAACTCACGGTAGGCAAGCGTAGTGTGCTGTGTGAGGATAGGCCCAGATATATTAAATGCTACACTTTACTTGTTTAGGACTGACTTTATTAAATGAAGCTTACTTCATAATATGACATTACTTACTACATTATTATACTACAGTAGTAAACCGGTAGATTTTTTTCTTTCTTTCGACGTTAAAAAAATGAATCTGTAGTTTCCGAAGTATTTTGTATATAAAATTTACCCGACTGCGCCATTAAGAGGGTTGTTTTTCGAATGTAGGTATGTAACAGTATTTTTATAATATCTAGAGCGTACCAAAGTACTTACGCTCTATATCCTAAACGCTTTGTCGCATTTGAGCTTGAGAGGTATCATTAGATTCTTACGGCACGTTTCAATAACCTATCTACCAATATCTATTTGTTAGAAACGTCAAATTTTGTTGCGTTTCTCTCGGCAGATCCATTCTAAAGCGCGAGGGTGGCGGCGCGCTGGGCGGGCCGGCGGGCGCGGCGCCGCGTAGCAAGTCGCTGGAGCAGCGCGAGCGTGACTACGAGCGCGTGCGCCGCCGGATATTCAGCTCGGTACGTGTGACGTCACTGCGCGGTGATGTTCATGCGACACTAACGCCCGAAATTCTCAAACGCTTCTTAGTGTGAGAGGCTCTGATCTCGCACGCTGCTCTTGTCATTCAGTCACTGACAGCCTGTGATTTAAGAAGCCCTTACGAGAATAAGCGATTGACAACATTAAGCCAGAGATTTGATGAATAATTCATATCGAAAAGGAGATCGGCAGTTACCATACATTTACTGCCTGGTAATATAAATACGTGGCTACAAAAAGTATTTATTGTAAGTTGTACTTTATGAACATAGGAACAAAAAAAAAACAAAAAACAAAAATATTATACAACAATTAGTGGTGATGTCGATTAGGTAATGAAATTAATAACTAGTTTGTTTGGAAACGCATTATGCTAACA